>CM072874.1:16195000-17395000 GCA_036937835.1 Pampus argenteus
GCAGCTTCCCCGCTAGCTATCAGACGTAAAAGGCCAGAGACATTTACCAAAAACTGAAACTTGTTCTCAGAACTTTCCACAATACTCATCACAGTACAGTACGTTATTATTAATAAATGTCTTAGCAACTCAAATGCCAGACTCCCAAATACTAATAACACAATGATGGCATCACAAAACTGATTTGTGCCATTGTCTATCGGACATACTCCCATTTAATCACAACACAGAACGCCTCAGAAGCACACATCCCAAATATGGTCAGTTTCTTGATTTCGAGTATGTCCTGACTCATCGGTTCACACATCCATTGTGAAAACACTCCACTGACTGTAACCACTCAGTGTTGTTGCAAAGACCTGTACTGTACACAGTATACAGCAGTAGCTGAGCTACTGTATTCGAAGCCAGTATATTTTACAAAAGCCTGTTCTATTAGAATGTATGCTTTGTAAGGTTGTGCAGTTACCTCTAAATATTCATGTAGGAGGATCTCAGTACTATACTGTAGCATGCATATCTAATGAAACTATTACATCATAGTATCCACATGGGCACAGAGCCTCAACCTTTTCATATAGTTAACGGTTTATTCTCCAAGGCTGACCTAAAAATGTATTTAATAAAGCAACGTGCCAAATTTAACATAAGAAATGCATTTATAATGTTAGGAGAATGTTTTTCATGCCAGGCTTTTTGCATGTCTACATTCACTTTGCATTTTATAGGCATTTATTGAGATTTTTTTTATATGTTTTTCTGCCTTGTAAGCAGACATTTTCCTTTCATTCACTGTGAAAATCAACCCGTAGAGACAAACATTTAGAGTTTTAACTTTCTAATCGCTTGCAACTCGCAGTGCTTATTGGTTTGCAGAATAAAAAGAAAGAAAAGAAAAAAACAAACCTGCTATTTTTGAGAAAACCTTTCAACAAGGAGAAAGTGTTCAGTGTTCAGCGAAGAAGAAAAAAACAACAACTAAATATCAGGTTATTACTCAAAGCTTTAGAAACAACAGAATCTACAAAATCTAATGTTTGACTCCTCACAAGCCACACAATGCTCATACAAACCCAGGTATGCTGCACTGTACTGAAGTCATGTTCAACCCGACTCATAGAGGACTGCTTTCACAGGTTAATCCTAGAGTGTCACTGTTCACAGAGACCTCAGTCTGCAACTGACGCTTCATACGAATGACTGCTACCACACAACTTACAGAAAGCGACCACACAATGACGTGTAGTTTCAGTTCTCGCCTACTTCCTTGTGTTTTTTGGTTTTTGTTTTCAACTGGCCAAATCATGCACAAATGTTGAAAGTTATATAACATGGCATACCCTTCTCAATATCTCATTAAGATCAACATTACATCCCAGCAAAAGCAGCCAAGACACAGTTTTTGTCCTGCTCACTAAATTATTATTCATCTGTTTCACTACTATTGTCTTATCTTATAACAATAATAATAATAATAATCCCTAATTTGGCCTCAGGATTACTGTGATAACCATTTTTTCAGATGTAAATACTGTTCACATAAACATCCAAGCTGTAATTTCAACTGAGAATCACACACTTTTCTAAGAGCTTTAAAGTCAAACAAATATACCGTAGATGCATTACTATGTGTCAGCAAGAGTCAGAGGATACAGTGCTACATGGTGTACTGCACAGTGTGTTTAACCCTCACACGACCGTCACACTGCAATCATACAACTCGTATTAAATTATCAGATGAATGTCATAAACATGGAAATCTTTCATATCTCCATTATTCATTTCCACATCACTGTAGCATTAGCCAGTATGATTTCCTCCATTATTTTCAATTAGTTTAACACACACACACACACAGAGCTTACTTCTTTGTCTTAGGAAGTGCATGGCACAGACAGCCAAGGCTGCAATAACACTTAATGGACTGAATGCATTATTCTCTCATAGAAGCCCATTCAGTACATTAACAGATGCATTGTATTGCACTGCTCGATGCATTGTATGTGCTTCTTTTTTGTATTATGTATTGACTATATAAGTGTTGGATAAAAGGAACTGTGCTTCTACATGACGTCTACATGTTTGTAAATCCCAGCTAATTATCAAACTGCCTTAATTTGAATCAATATACAAGCCTGATGAGTAAAAAAGGATTCTTCCACACGCGTATTAATCACAGATAGATATAGGCAATATGCTCTGTACCAGTAGTGAGTGACACAAGACAAAGGTTGCGGGTGTGGCTGTTGTTATTGGACATTTCCAATGATTACACACACACACACACACACTTTGCTAAAAGGTCAATAACATTTATTAAAATGGTCATCCACATCTGATCTGTGAACAAAAGCACTGTCACTGCCAGTCGGAAGTCTGACTCTCCAGCTGATGGGAAGCAACATAAAATAGTAGAGAAACGTGGACTTGATCCATCGTGTTTTTTATCCCCTCAGTTCTCAGCACTTAAAGCAATATACACAGGCTATCTGTGTCTTATGTTTGCTGTGGGGGGATGGGGAGGGGGCGTTGGGTGCATCTATAGGAGACGTGGTAACAGTTGGAAATCTTATGGGAGAAGGCGAGTGGGGAAAAAAACAGTAAAAAGAATTAAAAGTAGAAGCCATCGTTTGTATTTGAATTGCAAAGGATATGAGATATTATAGTAGATAGTGCCCCTCATTCTCCTTTTCTAATAATGTACACAGGAATGCTTAACAAAACAATTTGATATTTCCTTTGAAAATCACTCGGCAATTATAACTGTATGATATCACCAAGATCAAATGATATTTATAGACTCAAGATGTGGCATGATGTGAATTTGACACCTATAATGAGCTTCAATTTTAGATAATAACTGCTACAATCAGTGTGCTAAACTAGGAAATGGGGTTATAGCCCCAGAAAATGCTCTCAGTCACAATTTTCCAGTTTTCTAGTTCATCCTCTTCCTCCTCATCTACGAGT
The DNA here is from genome assembly GCA_036937835.1 of Pampus argenteus. Lineage (NCBI taxonomy): Eukaryota > Metazoa > Chordata > Actinopteri > Scombriformes > Stromateidae > Pampus > Pampus argenteus. Next base: position 16,197,971 of record CM072874.1, read on the forward strand.
TTTAACCACAGTAATAAGCATCAAACTTGTGTATTTCTGAGGTATGATCAATGTCACCCCAGGACATTTCAGGATGTCCCCTAATGAGCTTTGACTCAGTGGTGATTCACAACGGCACTATGAAAACACCCACGTTAGCCACCTACGCACACGTATCAGGTTCATTTCACAGCATCTACTGTAAGAGCCATTCTTACGTTTGTAGCATTATGTGCTACAGTTACAATGAGTGACATTCCCCTTTTAGGTCACAGTAACAGTACTTTATTTTATAGCGAAGCATCATTCATTTCCTGACTCTCTGTCTAAGCAGCACCTACACATTAATGCATTCAACTAAACTGCATTATAAAGGGATCACATCTGCTAAGTAGAGAGGATACATGTACAGTAGCTCCTTTTTCTTCAGTGGAGTGGGACAACATGTACATGGTGTCTACTTTTAGGATATTCCTCTCACAAACATTACTTAACAAATATCACCACCCGCACTTACAATGTCACTCTTAGAGAATTTCAGTGAATTAGGCGCTTTGTAACTAGAGATGTGCTGATCAATCAGGGCACACCCAAGCTACAAGCAGAAAATTAGATAACACAGAACTTATGATCCTGAAAGTTGTTTTTGTGGCTGTATATTATAGAAATCATTAGCAGCAGAATACATACAGTCCTGCTACTCTGTCACTATGTTGGACCTACAAAAATATTCACCATTATACAGAGTGGACCGTCTTCCCTCACAAGCGCTATTGTGGCTTGCAGAAAGAAAAACCCAACACACAAAAATCCTGCGAGAACAAATGTAATTTTGGCCTGTTTGTCAGATTACTCATGTGTAATTAACGTTAGTTATTAGTGGCCTGTACAATCGGATACAGTGGTAAAAGTGTTAAAGCCCAGCTCATCACTCAGTTGTTATTAATGGATTGTCCAATAGTAATTGACACGATTGCTCCTCAGTGTTCACTTCCTTCAGCAACGCCGCAGTTAGCGTAGCATGGTAATGCTTTCTAGGTTGTCCTGGGACACTGTACTACCAGCCTTATAATGAGTTTCAGGAACCCTGAATGGGTTTGCAGGGTTATTGCAGACTTGGATAGTATAAAGAGTGACTTTGACAAGATCTGGGTACCTAGAAGATGCACCAATCCTAAAAATATAAAAGTGAAACATCCCTGAGACAGGCTTATACAAGTATTAGTGATACAATTATCCTATACCCTCAGTAATTAAATTATTAGTAATACTACAAGTCAGAGTCCTGAATGGGTCAACCTGAATTATTATTTCCAAATCAATCCAGACCAAACCTGAAGCCCCAAGGAAACACACAGGCACTCATTTTGTGTTTTACCTTAATTTGTGCAATTTGTCAGTAGCCTTGGGCTTACATGACAGAGCTAATAAAGTAATGCAGATCTCTGCCTTGGAAATGAAGAAATGTAAGAAAACCCAACATTTCCATGTGGTCCTGTTCAGCTGAAGTGTCTCAGTAATGTTATTCTATCCAGTCAGATGTGTAATTTCTGCTGCCATAGAAGTGAATGGGAGGTGCTATCATAACTCACCTTTGACCACTGAGGCAGAAAACACATCTGACTTTACTACAGCCATGCAGGAAATAAATCGACGCGCATCACAAGTCCAATCCAAGAAGAACTACAGTCATACGTGACAATAAAGAGCTACTCAAAGCTCCCTCTCCACCACCATTACTAAGAAACACACACTACTTCACTTGCATCCCCCTCTTTTATTAACACCAGGCTCTTTGTGGCTAAACCAGCTATCCCTATTCACACATCGCCAGTGACGTCAGGTAGTCCACAGCGCCTTTGTGGCTCGCTGCCTGAAAGAGGGTCGGCACGGGGGTTGTCACATCAGGTTAGGAGAGGCCGGGGAGTGAGATTAAATGAGCAAAGGAGAGACAGAAGGAAAGCGTGGAGCAGAGAGAGAAAAATGAGGAGCTGTGGGACCGTGGCAAGCCTTCATTATGCGAATTGTATCCCAGTAAATGGAAATCAGTTCTAACGCAGCCTTTACTTAGGCATAACATATCCTCTGATTCTCCCCTCTTACTGTCTCTCTCTTGTGGATATTAATGGCCATGCGGAGAGCTGTCAAAGAGGAAGTTATTGATTGTCCTTCCTGGCCTTTGTTTGTATTAACACTCAGTTGTTTGGAAGTTTGACTGCCTTGTGTAAGGATGAGTCACGAGAGAGCAGGCGCGATTGATGAGCTTTATGGTTAGACAGAGCCCTATTGTCATCCCTGCACCGCAGCTTCCGTCAGGGCTTTCTGCTCACCCTGCAGCCTTCTGAAACAAAGGCAGCCATGTTTTTACAGACGGGTTGTTCAGGCCTTGTTTTCCTGACCTCTCTGTTGCTCCAGCGCTGACCCACTCTGCTGGTTGCATTCACCGAACGTCAGGTCCTCGTTCATGCTAATTGTAGTTTAATGGGCTGAGGCGTAGAGCAGCATACAGCTGAGGCCGGGGCTGTGCTTCAGGAATGACTAATGGAGGGGTGCTTGTAAGTGGGCTTGTTACGTAACGGATGTCATTTTATTGTTTGCCTTTCTTCATACTCTTCTAGTACAGAGGTCATTTTATTTATGAGAGTTGTAAAATTTACAACATCTTGTGTAGAGACACTCCTTAGTGGACAATGACAAAAGTCTACAGCTATGCTTGTGGCCCTCTAGAGGATGTACTGTTCATTGCAATACATACTAATAACGATCCAATAAAGAGCAAGAAGCATTTGGATGGTTGAGCTGTTAGAGTCTCACTTATAAAAGGTGGCAAAAAATGTAAAAGTTAACAACTTAACTAAATTCAAAGGATCCTCTCGAGAGCATGAAAGTCCACTGCAGATTTCATGGCAGCCTGACCCTTAGTTACCTTTTGGACCAGGTGGCACCAGAGGAAAGTGGTCATTAATGCCTGAAATGGGCAGAGGTACTATAGTACTTATAGGTAAGTTTTAGTCCTTCAGTCCTTCCTGAGTTGCATAATAAGGAATAAACAGTAAATCACTGTAGCATCACAAGCTATAACATAACTTCCAGCAATGCCAGTTTTATTGGACAAAAGATAAAATGATCTTAACTGCTAATCCTTTGTCAATGTCTGATTTTTTTATCTGCATACCTGGAGAAATTAGTAGTATTCACACAGTTTACAGAGAGAGGGGAATATCTGCTTATGTTGAGCTAATTGTAACTATTTGGTCATTTAGTTTAATGTTATTGGCATACCGTTTTGTAATTTGAGCTCTAGTGGGGTTTTTTTTTGTGAAATATAAAGTGTTAAGTCACATATGTTGACCATATAATAACTCTTTTATTCTTCAATCTAATAGGGTCAGATATTAGCACTTTGAATCACCTGTGTCCTAGTACCAAGCCTTGAACATGACATCGCTCAGGCTGTGTATGGATTGGCTGAAAGGTGTGAGATATGAAATTGCTTGTTTGCACTTATCTCCACCCACGGTGCTGCAGCTTCCTCCATACCATCAGCCATGTCAGCATCCTTGCCATTAGCAGCTTGTGGCCAGCGTCTCCAGCAGAGAGAGTATGGCCCTCACAAACAAAGCAGATTTTGCAGTCGCCATGGTAACAGGAGATTGCAACATCAGATTGCTCTTTGCCCCCCCCTCTCCACTCCCTCCCGCTTACAGTTGAAGTAATCTTATTGAAGAAGGATGGTCAGGTCTGATAAATGGAACTGTTGCTTTATTACTAAGAGAAAAGAATCACAGTGAAACATGGGTGTAGATGTATGTACTTATACTGAGTTTATTAGATGATTGATGATTAGTCATATGTTTGCATTAAGTATATATATATGTACTATAGTAACAAACAGGAAAATAGATTAGCTGCTACTCTGTGCTGCTTCTGCAAGCAAGCAGAGTGACACACTGCTACCTTATAGTGACTGTGGTGCACCTTAAAAGGTCACAGGTTTAAGCTTACCTCAGTGTCCTTGAGCAGGACTCTGATGCTCCGTCATGTGTCGAGGATGCAGCACACTTCCAATTGAATGTTGCTTTTACATGTAGGGAAGAATATGATAGGAAATAAAGTCAGGACTCATCATGTCTTTGAAACGTCTTCATCAGATTCATTCAATGTGACCCAATCACTTCAACACATAGTACGACCTCACGTGGACGGTGAGGGAAAGACAGATAAGACGATAAGAATGAAACCAATGAATATGACATTTTGTACAGACATTTATGGTCCCTAGAGGATTGAAAATTAATTACATTCCTATCAGCCTCAGATGTGCGTTGTGTTTAGTGCTAATGTTAGCAGTTTGCTAAAATACTGCTTCAAAGAGAATTAATAGCTGTAGACAAAAAGGTAAGCAGTTTATATTCTTGTCAATATGAAAATGCCTAAATTAATTTTAGAGTCTAGATTAATGACAGGTCAATCTAAATGTTGAATTTATAAATGACAGATAAATGTACCTATAATACCAACACAGGTGTCTATAACATGGATTTTTCTGGGGCATTACAGTAAAAAGTTAAGCATCTTAATCTTCATCAAGTAATATGAGCACAGTCTTATCCATTTTAAACCCAGAATGTAGTTTCATGTTAACCGATATTGCGTTCACTAAAGGCATTGTGAAGAGCTGTTCCACGTGATCGGCCGGGGCCCCCTGCTTTGGTATGCTCATGGAACAGAATTCGGTGGTGAAAAAGAAAGTAACAACAGGCTTTATACTGAGAAAAGGACTGTAAAGATGCCTCTGCTGCACAGTCCCAGTGGGGTATAAAGGATTAAATCCTTCAGCCAGACACAGGCCTGTCAAAACACAACAAAACAAGCTTTCAGAGCTGAGGACAGCCAATCAGCAGTCACCTCAGAGGGTGATGTCAGGGTACTGGAGGCGTGGCTCACTCTGTTGGATGCAGTGGCCGTTGCCTCGGGTGTAGTCGAGTTTGTCCGGAGCCATCTGTGACCATTTGCAGATCTGAACCTTTTGTCCTTCTTCACAATGTTTTTTATATCATCTTGTGATTGGTGTTGTTTTGCGGTTAAAATGTTGACATATTGTCAGCTGTTGAATTTCAGTGGAAATCAGTGAATTAAAGGGGAAATCTGTCATAAAATTTTTTTTTCAATTCTTAAGGGTGAACTATTGCATATGTGGAAAAAGTTGTATAAAGCCTTTTGTGGCTCCAAAGAAAGTTGTGCGAAACCTGATGAATTGCCTCAAGTGAAGTCACTCAAGTCAGTGTCAGTTGGAGCTAAAGACTACAAGTTTTACAAAAATCTAGCGAGTTTGAAAGAAACCTGCATAACACTCCTGAAATCTCTAACCTAACTGTTGGTAGTCAAGTTGCATTGTGGGTAATGTTTTGACAAGGAAGAAAAATGTGTGTAATAAAAATTGACATCAAAGATATCTTTGGTTCTGCTACTACTTAAAAAAACAACAACACACTAATCCCTATATATTATACCTTTTCTCTCTCCTTCTCAGGTCACAGAGCTGAACGAAGCACTATCCAATGAGGAGAGGAACCTGCTCTCTGTGGCCTATAAAAACGTGGTTGGGGCAAGGCGTTCATCCTGGCGCGTCATATCCAGCATTGAGCAGAAGACGTCGGCTGACGGTAACGAGAAGAAGATTGAGATGGTTCGGGCCTACCGGGAAAAGATCGAAAAGGAGCTGGAGGCCGTCTGCCAGGATGTGCTCAACCTCCTGGACAACTTCCTGATCAAGAACTGCAACGAGACGCAGCACGAGAGCAAGGTGTTCTACCTGAAGATGAAGGGCGACTACTACCGCTACCTGGCTGAGGTGGCCACGGGGGAGAAGCGAGCCTCTGTGGTGGAGTCCTCCGAGAAGTCCTACAGTGAGGCCCACGAGATCAGCAAGGAGCACATGCAGCCCACCCACCCCATTCGTCTAGGTCTGGCTCTCAACTACTCCGTCTTCTACTATGAGATCCAGAATGCCCCGGAGCAGGCGTGCCACCTGGCCAAGACCGCCTTCGATGACGCCATCGCCGAGCTGGACACCCTCAATGAGGACTCCTACAAAGACTCCACTCTCATCATGCAGCTGCTACGAGACAACTTGACGCTGTGGACGAGCGACCAGCAGGACGACGAGGGAGGAGAGGGCAACAATTAAAGAGTCCGAAACCTCATTCTGCCAAAACAACAACACGCGCGCTCACAAATGATGACAAAATAATAATAATAATAGTAAAAAAAAGTTCTTAGAAATTTAAAAAATAAAAGGGGGGGAGGGGGCGGTGGAACATCGGTGGCCAATTTTGCCGATGGTACTAATGCGGCTGCTGTTCTTTATTTTTCCACAAATTAAAGATGAAAAAAGCAGGAGGAGGGAAGACAATTTTAGTTTGAGAAATAACCTACAATTGAAAAAAAAAAAAAAAAAAAACAACAAAAAAAAGAATGAAACCCCCTCCTTGATAGCCTCTGCCGCATTTGCCAAAATACCACTTAGAAGCAAGAGGTATGTCACTCATCACAGTGTGACCATTGGGTAAAGATGCCTTCACACTGGCAGAGACTGGTCTCATCGCGCAAATGAAGCTGAGGTGTCTTATTGTATTCGTCGAGGGTCGGAGCATTCAAAAATTGAGTATGACGCTTGAGCAACACGAAAATTAGAGTAACCTTGAATGTCACGGCCTTGCTTAGCGAGAGAGAGAGAGCGAGACAGAGAGAGTGAGAGGAAGAGCGAGTGAGAGAAAGAGCAGACGGAGATGAAGACGGGGGCTTTTAGGGGTGTCCAACTTATGTTCCGACGCGACATCTTTAGTTGCACCACACTGCGATCGTCAAGAGAAAAGCAGGTTGTCTCTGTTACCGAAGATTACGTTGAAGAAAAATTTGTTTTTGTTTTGCTTTGTGTCAGGTGTGTGTGTGTGTCCAGCTCAGTCACACAGTCATACTGTAACTAAAAATACAAATTCATGAAGTAAACTTAGTGCAGCTTGTCCCTCTCATGTGCTGATGTGCTTTATTAAATAAATTAACTGTTTTTGGACACCTAATTCTTATTGTCAGTATTGTCGTTACTATAACAACTTCTATTGGCACCTTATGTTTGGAGGAAACGATTTGATTCGCAGTAATTTAGACAGTAAAATCAAATAAATGGAAATCCAACCTCTTAAAAAATGTGGTGATGGGGAAATTATCACGAGTCCACCCTTGTTCTCCAATTATGTTATCTTCATAACAATCAGTAGGATCTCTGAAATGGCACGTGGAACCACAGAGTTGATTGGTGAACCAAGTAGGGCAGAGCACATGCAATGTTAAGTGGAAGCTCTAAAAGCAGATTTGAGAATTGTGGATTTACTTTTGTCTTCAGTTTCTTATTGGTCAAGAAATGCATTTGCCTATTATACTGTTTCGTCAGTGTAAGATGATAACTGCTCCAATATTCTCCATAATACAATATTGTGCATGCTGGTGATGTATTTATACAGTAGCTTCAATTTATTAACTTATACTGTAGATGTTATGTACTCATATGAACTTGGAATTACTAGACCTTAATCAGATTATTTTCTATTTATTTCTTTTTATTGCGATTGTTAGCTAGACTTTATTTTAATCTGTGTTTTCTTTACTCCATTTGCTGAAGTACGCTATACCAAAACAGTGATTGTTAACAATAAATTGATCTCTTACGGACATCAGTATGGTGCCATGCAATTATTGGTAAGGGTGACCCAAAAAAAACAACAAAAACATATTGGCCGTTTTTTCAGATGTTTGAGTTATTATTCACACAAGCAAATTCTGATAATTGAAATACGGTATTATTAACAATTAATAAACATTGCAAAATTCTCCTGACTACATTTGATGTACTAAATCGCATTCTGTTAAATAAAATCTCTTAGGACCATAAGGGAAACAAACGTGTTATAGCGCAGTAAAGAACTTCTGTCGCTGAACTGAAAACTGTCATTGGTTCAACCGAGTGAAAAAGCACAGAGCCACTAGTCAGTCAGTACAGAGGTGAAGCGTTTCATGTTTTAGTGAAGACACTTGGTGGTCAACTCAGTTCTAAAATAATACATGTATTTCTGCAGTGCACCATGCTGATATTTTCTGGGTTGGGTCTAACATATTTCAGTGTGAGAGATGGCTCAAGTTTTTCATTAAGAAATCAGAATTCTATTGTATCCATTTCCTACAAAGACAAGCGAAAGAGGAAAATACACAGGTATAGATCCCAAAATAAACATCATATCCTGAACAGCATCCTATTTTTGGCCTTTTTCTTAAATATTTGTCCATGAAGACACTATAGATGATTAGAAAATGAATTTCTGTTTCCTCTGGATGTGTCTCAGACTAACAAGGGTCTCTCCTTTAAAGCTTATTAAATATTTACCTCATCAAGCTGTCAGATCTTGTTCTTTGACAGGAACATGAACTGTGACCCGTTGCCGTTGAAACAGAGGAGACGATATGGAAATCAGTGTTAAATGGACCGTCTGTTTTCCTCCATTTTGCATTTCTGCTGATGTTTCCAATGTCTTTAATGTTACTCAGTGCACATCTGGATTCAAGACAGATAATGAAAATGGTTGTGAAACCTCAAATATCAACCTTATGGTGAAAATGTCAGGATCACCAAAATTTTTATGGTACATCATCGGGAAACTATAATATAACACACACACACACACACACACACACACACACACACACACATCCGCTAATACATTAATAAGTACAAATTTTCTAAGGGCAAAGCATCCAGTAATTGTTGAGATATTTCAGCCTGGTGATCAAACTGTTGGACCATTCCTGATAAAGATGAGACTCAGCTACTTCTAGATGGCAGAAATGTGGCACCATTAAAGAATATGCAACACAGACAGTTTCAGTCACAATGCAGATCATCTCTGAGAATTAATGGAACAGATTCCTCATATATTCAAGGCCTTGATTACTATGCTATTGATAATGTAGAGCAGAGATAAATCATCTGCTATCATCTGAGGAATACATTAAAGTCACGCGAAAGTGAGTCCATCAGTCTTTTGCATGTTTCATAAATTAACCAGATTCAAACTGGGCCAAGAACAGGCGTCAACAATTATATTGTGCTAAGAACATGTATAATTATACATGTATGATTTTCTAGTTACAGTAAACATACACTTTCCATGCAGGTAAGTCAAGTGAAATAACCAAGCAAACTTTTGTCTTTGAGCACAATGACTCAGTCTAATCAAAATACTGGAAACTGATGCCAATCAAGAGCAACAATTTGTCTAATTAATGCCATTAATCAAAGATGGAGAACTCATTACTGAAAACAGCTGGTGAGTGCAAATTGGTTGAAAGGCAATCAACGCTATGATTGGATAAATCCTGGTCTATTGTGTAGTCACCAGCCAATCCTGATCTGTTGCTAAGCAGAAAAAAAGCCCACCACCTGTTCTCATCAGTGCGCTGCAGAGAGGTCTCCAGCCCACACACTCACTGGAGATATCAGACCTGTACATCCAATTCATCCTTTGTGATTAAGAGATACATTTCATTACATTTCTTGAGTGTGTATTGGCCCAATTAGATTTAGAGATGGTTAACAGATTTGGAACAACAAATATCATTAAAAAAAAGACAGCATTGACAGATAAAGGTTTATACTACGGAGTACGATTTATGGCAGTTTTGTTTGCACACTAAAATGTAGGCTGCAGTCTATATCAGACAGTATATGGTGGAGGGGTGACTGATTAGTAATCATTCATCTCCCATCTGATCAAGTTTAACTCACTGATTTGCTGAGGAATAATGAATGAAGGATATAGATGTTTTGTGTACATTTTTAATTCTGTATTCTGCAATGAAGTGGATAAAGCAGAGATAAAATGACCACTAATCAGATCAGTTTATAATGATCTGTTTTATGGTGAAAAGATTATCAATAATTGGTTTGTGTTGAGTTTTAGCTGTAGTGAGTCTACTTATCCATAGGTCCATAGATATACAGTATTTCAGCTGTCATAACATTTATCAATCGTCCATATCAATAAACGCAGTGTATTTTTTATTTTTTTTATCCCAGTTGGTAAAATGTGATTTCAATAACAGCAGTGGGGTACTGGTACAATCTCAGCAGAAGATAAAAAAATGCAAGTAAGATAAGCAGAAACTGTCGACCATTTGAAGTTTCCACATATCAAAATGTCTGCTGTGGGAAGGGCCTATAAAAAATGTTTAATTTGTTTGGTTTCTTTCAGAAAAGCCAGACCTCTTCAGTCTGATGGCCTGAGTGCAGTGAGGATATCAAGATCTAACAGGAGTCATATCAGCAGGGTTGTAGTGCTTCGCATGAGGCACTTCCCTGGTTTAAAGACTGGATAGCTCTCGAATTGATGGAGATTGGCATGAATAATTTAGGTCTGCATTACACTGGAAAGAAATGGTGACTCAGAAGAGGAAAAGTGGAAATGTTAAGTGTTTTAGAGACTGCTTTCTTGGTCAGTGTCTGCCATGAAAGGCTTTTCTAGCAGAGCCACTGTGTAGCAGAATACATACAGTATAAATGCATGTGCTGTTCAGCAAATAGACATCCGTTTTGGCAGATGTTAAGAAATCTCTCATACACACTATGTATTTTATTGTGTGTATTAAACAGTCAAATGTTGTGAAATGGCTGACATCAAACTGCCTATTGGTAACTACAGAACTAGAGGGGAAAAAAAAAAGCACTAGTTCATGACTGCTGTCTACCCTCTGTAACCATACAACATGCTGGAGGCTCAGTACATAGCAGAACACTCTATAAATAGATCTCCCCTGCAGCTTTGGAGTCAGGAGTAGCGTTAGTGTGTGCATTAGTGGGCTGGCATGCAACATGAATGACTGGAAGTTGACAGAGAGGAAGAAAAAGAAGTGATGAAAACAACCAGCCATGAGTACATCACTAGTTGTGCTGCTACATCTTTCATTTCACCCCGCAGTGACTGGTGATTAACTGGAGAGCATTAACAAAATTTCATGTGGCGTTAGCTTCACACATGCAGCCGTACAGCGTATTGATCACAGCAGTGCCCTCAGCTCATATTGGTTATTAATGTACAGCTGTGACGTAGGGGATTTTGAGTTATGTAACTTAATGCATTGTGGAAGTGAGTTCCTGTAGAGTGGTATTCATGCCTATGAAAAAAAAATAAATAATGCTATTCATTCATAACTGCACCAGCACTATTTTCTTTTAAGGCCCTGAGTTTTGGCAGTTTGTGATACACATCATTTTATAAATGTTTATCAACATGACTGTGAGGTCTGACTCATTAACAACAATGCTTTGGGCTAAATGCTAATATCAGCATGCTAACATACTCATAATGACAACACAAACATGCTAATGTTTAGCAGGTATCATTTTTACAATGACTTAGTTTTAAGTTGCTAATTAGCACTAAACACAAAGTACAGTTGAGGCTGATGAATGTCATCAGGTTTGAAGGTATTCGTATTGGACACATTTTGATCCAATGTTTGGTGCTAGATGAAAAGTCAGATGATCAGCAATAGTTCACAATTTTGTACCAAATATCGAAATATATCGAAAGTTGTTGAGCCATCTCATTACATCATTTCATTTACAGGTTCACCAAAGTCGGTTTGATTCATCCTCTGGGGACCATGAATGAACAACATTTCATGGGAATCCATCCAGTCGTTGAGATATTTCAGTCTGGACGAGAGCGGTGGACCAACCAACAGACTATCATATCCAGCTGCTCATGTGATTAAAAAGGATCTACAGATTAATTGAAGAGAATTATTGGTTGTACCTCTGGTATCATGCACTCACATCTTAAAGCTCCAGCAGACTTTATAGTATTCTGCTTCACTCACCTGCATCTATGCCCGATGCAATTGTTTTAAATGACCTTGCTCAGTCAAAAGTGGGCATGAATAATTTATCAGAGACATTCTGTATGATGGCTGTATAAATTATGCAATTTTGGGTGTTATGACACATTACAGTGCAGACACATGGTTGAAATTGCTCTTTTTCACTGTACGTATGACACCCATCTCATACAACAACCACCTTATCAGTTTTTCTCCACTTCATAAAGCACAGAGCCACCCTCAGCAGTCTTACATCCCACCTACACTGAATGAGTCCCGTTGAAGGTCACTGGAGGAGGACTGATTTGTACAGTGATTGGCCTAAAGGGGGCAGTGTAATTCACAGGAGAAAATGTAAACCAAACATACAGGTTTTAGAAATTATTGTTGCAAATATAATAAAACCTAGTCTGCACAGCAGCTGCTTCCATAAAGAGGAAGGCCACTAATATCATGGCACCAGCATGCAAATATACAGCAGTTTGTAAATTAAAAAGAGAGAGAGAGAGGAAAAAAAGAGTATATTGTTTTTCCTTTATTCACTGTTTGCGTGACTGAATAGTTTGTTTCCAAAAGGCAACTGCAGATGAAATCAGTCTATTTCCAGTCCAAGGGGACCACTGTGTGATCGTTAACAGGCATTGTTCTGCACTTAGGATGGTGGTGTGTATGCTCTCCCGGGACGATGGCTCCTTAATCTACAAGATCACTGCTATTACAGTCCACTGTTGTCTTTAGTGTGTCTGGAGAGGCATGAAAGGGAATTTGCTCAACAGAAATAAGGAAGGTGTGTGTGTGTGTGTGTGTTAAGTGAGGGAGCAAGAGAAGAGTGTAAAGGGGCTAAACTGAGATTTCCTACATTCAGAAGAAGAGTGTAATTACCGCAGAAAGAGCAGGCATATGGCACTGGTGCAGATGTGTTTACACAGTGCACTCAGCTGGGGTTGGCTCATTATCAGAAACAGAGAGCAGAGAGAAGAGGATGGGCAACTCCTCGCATCTGAAGAAGCCTGCTTTAGGTAGAGCACTTACATCTGAAGAGGCGATTAGCTGCTGCCTCACCTTTCTAGAAGCAGTTTGTCAACATAAAGTGCTATTTTGAATGTGTGTTTGCATGTGTGGGAAACGGTGTGCTGCTTTTCTTTCTACTTCTTCACGACACCGCTTGTGTTGTCAACGGTGACAGGTATTGTGGTCTCAGAGGATTCGATGGCCTGTTTGATCAAAGGAGCCTCAACGGTCAGCAACCCATCAGGAGACAGGGAGGAGGTCACCTTCTCAATGTCGGTGCCAGCGGGCAGGCTGCAGGGGAGCAATACAGCACAGTTAGGTCATACGTTTAACAAACCACTGCAGTGAATTTATAAAAAGCACCTGTCTTGATAAAAAAAAACAACTTACTTAAACAAAGACTGATTGAAATATCAGTCTCTTAACTGAATAAAATCAGTTTGTATTCTCAGTGTGCTCTGCGGCCCCTGGATGGCAGCAGAGCACTAATAAGCTAAAAATTCACACAGAGGGCTGAACGCTAGGAGGCTGCTGCTGCTGCTTTTCAGAGCATGAAATTCAGCTTTCAGCAGATGCCAGCCCTCTACAGGCCCGACCAGCCCAAAATTAAAGAGACTCACAGCAATCACAGGAACCTGGAGCCTGGCTGAGAAACGCATTTCCTATCATCAAAGTTCACTGCAAAGCCACTATCAAACAGCTGAAACAAAACGAGTTTCTAGCTGTGATTTTTGAAAGTTTTGAAGCGAGTTGTTGTTATTATAATGGCCAGCAGCCTCCTTTCATTATGTGGACAATATTCTTGGAAAATGTGATCAAAACTAGAATTTAATGTTGCAGGCTAATTCTTTGATAACTGCTGCATTTTATAAACGGCGAGCTACTTACGTGTATTTCCTGGTAAAGGTTCTGGATACAAAGCCGTGCTCGTCCTTCCTCTCCTCGTGCTTGCCTATGGACAAAGAAAACAAGTTTATACTAGTCTGAAAGTTACATTCACTTTAAGGAATTTGTTTATAATATATGATGATGCAGATCCAAGCTTGTCATCTTGTACAGTCTGTATTTTGAAAAATGTATACTACAGGTATATGGAAATTGAAGCGAATACAGCATTAGTGGTGGGACTGACTGCATGGTTTTGTAGGCACGCATGCAGTCTTAAAACTATGGCAGGTGTTATATCTTATAACTTATTATAACAGTCATAACTCACTTAAAATTAAGCTTCATTGTATTTTTATAAACAAACTAAACTAAACTAGTCAGTATTTTTGTTTTGTCAAAGCAGAGGTCTATCCAACATATAGTAATTAAGGCTCAGCTCATTTAAGTGTCTCATTTCATTGAGCCATCATGGGAAAAGGGACTTCTCATGGAATTACTGTATTTCCCAAAGTGTCCTGACATGGTCATTTATCTTATTATACGTCTAGCATTAATACGCATATGGAATCAGATACTGTTCAATGACAGTGCTATTCTGTGTTTACGGAGGTCTTTGTAGTGGTATTTTTATCCTGTACATCTCCTACTAAAATAACCACAGCCGTATGAGCCACAGCCAGTCTCTTACAGGCACTCAGATGCCAGGCTGTCGTGTAAAAACATTGGCCTTCATTCTTTCTCTATACACTAATATGTTTGTTATGACAACAGGCAGGGGAGCTGTCCATCTCTCAACAGGACGAGACTGTCAGCATCCGGTTGGAACCAGCGGGGACTTTTTCTACAACTAAATTAAGGGTCATTACTTCTGCGTATGCATGACTGGTGAGAAGGCTGTAAAGCTCATCTTTAAAGCTGATGATATCTTTAAAACATATTATCAATGTTCCCATGTGACGTATGAGAAACATGAGGTGGCAAATTCCACTTGGACTTAATCCTGAGCTTTGTTTATCTTTAGTGTCTCTGACTACCAATACATCCAGGCAGTCTCCTGGCTGTAGACATAGTCAGGCCCTGGACCCTGGACAAGATCCAGCAGTCCTTTTAGAGTAACAGGCACACTGGGTGAGTCACAGCTAAATCCCTTACTCTAAAAGAATGATGCTTTGTGAAATAGCAGACAGAGAGGCCTGACACTGGTTGGCAGGGGACAAAAGGAGCTCATGGCTTCAAAGAGTAAAGCTATTATATGATCCATTCCATACTTCATTCAGCTAATTTTGATTTGCTTTTGCTTCACAAACATAAAAACACATTATGAAAACATTTCACACCAAGAAGTGAACCTGTTTTTGCACTGTGTTCAGTTCAGAGCTGCTGTTAAAGTCGACTCCCACATGTTGAATTGTGTGTTGTTTTGCAACTAGCTGGCGTGCATTGAACAGCCCCCACCCTCCAGTGTACTGGGAATCAGTATATTGTCTCAAGATATTACATAACTCTGCAGCAATGCATCTGCCTCGTCTTTGACCCAGCGAGAAGGTTTCCTGTCTTTTTGTTTGGTAGTAGAGCAGGTGTTGTTTTACAGGAAGAGACACAAATAACTACACACAGTGACTTATTACGTTAAGTACTTGCCAATGCATCTGCCCTGTATACAAACACATGATGTTTTTAGGCTGAGGTCATGAACATGCAGTGGGTAACAGTGTGGTACAAACAGAGGATAAGTGAAGGAGACATGAGGGCTTACCTGTGATTTCCACCACGCCGTCCTTGGTCTTCACCACCAGCTCTTCAGGTGAGAAATGGTTGACATCCAGGGACACTTTCCAGCTGTCTTGTGTCTGCTTGATCTCCGAGATGCCGCTGCTCATCTGGCGGGACAGGGCACGAGCATGCTGCGGCATCATGGCGCCGGGGTAAATCATAGGAACGTGGGGCATGATGGGCGCTTGGGGCATCATGGGGCTCATGTCAGGGGTCAGGATGGAGGGTCGAATGTACCCAGGCCAGTGGGTGCTGGGGAATGTTGTAAAGTCCTCGTGCAGGGCCGGCATGCCAAAAGACTGGTCGAAGATACGGCTCTGGTGCCAGTCACGGAATGGGTCCCAGCTCGGGGTGCGGAGCAAGGTGAAAGGAATACGTCTCTCTGTCATGGCTGCTGTGTTTTGAGGCAGAAGTGCAGTGTTGCTGGCGGCAGATGAAGAGTCTGTTGGCCTCTCTGACAAAGTTTTCCAAACGCGCTGTCTGCCTTTCAGCTTTTATACGCGCTCACACACACCAACCCTGTCAACAGAGACCTCCTTTCTAACTCAAGCCCCCACCCCACAGCACATTTATAGAAGGTACTAGAATATCTATTTGTGGCAGACGTAGCAGCCGAATGGAATCCAACAAGAAGACCCTCCCCCGTGACAGCTGACCGGTACACTGTCAAACTCCCACCCCTCCTCACCCCTTACATTTAGAACAACTGGGAGGCTGCTGGGAAGTCAGACGCCTGACTGACTGATAAGCACATTCAAAACTCAGCTTTAGATATGACCAATATGCTGCGTCTGTCATCACACAGACACGCAGACACCTAGATAGTTTAAAAGACAAAAAGTTTTAAATTATTATTTAAATTATGACTAATGAATTTCAAGATTCTTCCACAAGTCCTGTGAAATAAAGTTTTAAATATGTGGTATGAGACATAATGATTCTTGTTACTTTATTTGAAGTGATTGGCTGATAGTCCATGTCAATGTTTTTAAGTTCTGATTCGCTGAAGGCCTTTTGGATGTTTTTCTTACCCTGATGGTGGAACATGATTTTCTAATCAATATCAGATGTGTTACTAGGGTGTGGCCTACATAACATACTGGTGCCTGTGTCCTATTATTGTTGATCTTGGTGGAGGAGTGCCATGCAACTTTTTTGTCCCCTTCTCGCTTTTGTGAATTAATGACACACAGGAGGATGCAGTATAAGAACTGACAAACACACCTTGGTCTACATGCAATTACCACAACATTCAGCTCAAAGTATTCACAATTGTCTGTTACTGTATCAGATCTGTGCAGTGACTTTTTCTGCAGCCCCTTGTGTTATTAATGTCACCAGCAGGGGAATTAATAAACTGTGATTTCTCAAATCTACTGACTGCTTGGCAGACTTTTATTGCCGCCGTCTCTGGTTTTATTGTACAGTATGTCACTGATGTGTTCGCATTGGCACTCCCATGAGATTTTCAGCATTAAAAGGGCTTGTGCATTACACGCCGTCACCCTGAACCTAAAGGTTAACAGTCTCCCACAGACTCCTTAAAGTTGCAAACAAGCTTTTGGGCAGGCGTTACCGGTGTCAATGCCCACTGGTGAATAGCTTTTGTAATGACATGACTGTTAATGTCCAAGAAGTCAGACAAAGGTGTAATAGATGATAGCCGGTTAGCTTCCATAACTTAGCACAGGGGTGTCAAACTCATTTTAGCTCAGGGGCCACATGAAGGAAAATCTATTTCCAGGTGGGCCGGACCATAAAATTATGGCATAATAACAACATCACAAATTATGGTCTTTACAAAACACTTTAAATTAGTGCAATTTCAAGAACAAAATGCCTCAGTGATCGGAACTTACACTTTGTCTCAGTGTATATACAAAGACATACAACTTTAAGTCACAGCCTGAGATTGAACAAAACACTCTAGGTATCAAATACCTTATTTGTCATTTCCACATCTTAATCCTGAGCTAACTCACCACACCATACAAACTGAGGTAAAAAACTTTTCAAGAGGGTTGAGCTACTCCCTGCCTTGTAGGCTACACTATTTATTGATAGAAAAATAAAAGCTGTGCAATGCTTTAACAATTTCAACAATGAACACTTTCTTTAAATATCCACAGAGGACATTCATTTTCACAGAACTTCATCAGGGTGCATACGTGTCTCATGCAGCATTTTAAGTGGGGTTACCCACTGTTTATTTTACTCCTGAAACCTGGGATCTTTTAGCTTTCACAAGCGCATCAATATTACGGGTCACATCCTGAGTGGTAGCCATCGGTTATTAAAGACTCTGTTTTCAGAGTCAACTTTTCTCTTCTGCATTGTGAGGGTTGTCTTCGGCTAACTGCTATCTTCGCAATAACTTGAAGCTAGACTTCATTGACGCAGGAAGTGCACAGCACGTGCACGGCAAGGCAGCTGAAGCATTGCATTATTGGATCTGTAGTTCTGTGCAGTACTGTGTTATCAGCGCTTCATATCGACGGGTCATTAATAACAATAATGTAAAATGATCTCGCGGGCCGAATATGATTACACGGCGGGCCAGATGCGGCCCGCAGGCCGTGAGTTTGACACACGTGACTTAGCACTTTAAGGTACCGCAGTAGTTGCTGTTTGGTGAGCATGCACAACACCAGGGCCCTGGACCTGGCTAACCAAAAGGGAACGCAGCCATCCATAATGTTATTAATCTGTGCTTTTCCTGTTTTGACAAGTCAAAATGTTTCATTTCAAAAGAAGAATGAAAATGGTTCAACTTGAGCAAAAGCACACTCCAATAAACACGGTCAGTGCATCTTCTGCTAGCTAGCTAGCTTATGGTACTTATCGTACAGTTGGCGTTTTGGGGTGAATTATCATAAATGGTCCAGCATTCAAATGAGGTGAGGCGAAAATTAACTTCCCTTTCTGTCTGAACAGCGGAGCATTGAGCTAAATGACACGCTAACATGCTCACAATGATAATGCTAGCATGTTGATGTTCGCCTATTTAAAATTATACCCATATTCACCATCTTAGTTAGTGTATTAACATCCAGATGATTGCTGATCAGAAGGTCAGCATATTAATAGTATTGGATAAAATTCCATTTTGACCAGTTGAGGGCACTAGATGAAAAGTCAGAGTTAATAAGAGTTAATAATTCAAATTAAAATTCATCCTATTGGGACTATGAATGTCTGTACAAAATGTGCCAACCCATTAATTGTAGATGTTGAGATATTTTATTAAATAAGTGGAAACTTTGACCTGCTGGTGCTGCTAGAAGTTATTTGAATTCATCCTCTAAAGAAAGAAAAACTGGCAGCAAAACAGTCAAAATCCTTATCAGTGAAATAAAAGTGTATATTCAGTGCTGGGACGGTTACCTAAAAATTAGTGGTGGGCCGTTAACGGCGTTAACGCGCTGTGATAATGTGAGACTCTTATCGAGAGATATAAAAAATACCAGCGTTAATCTATTATCAAAATTGGGTTTGGAGCTGGGTCCTATAATAAGCAAACTGATGACTTTCAACATGATATTTTAGCGTGGATGTATAAATATTTACAAATTTTCGAACCTTTACGCGCCTGTGAATTACTGAACTACCACACCAAACGTGAAGCCGCAAGGCTTGCTTCAGGGAAAATTCATTTTTAAGAAGCTTCCCGATGGTGGCATCAACAACACTAAGGTTGTGTGCACCTTATGCAATGCAGAACTGGTTTACTGTAGAGTTCTTCCAGTCTCAAATAGCACCTGAACACAAAGCATCCCTTTGCTATAAGCAGTCAGGGATGCATTTTGCAAACTGATGCATTTTGGCTCCTGTTCTAATGCATCCCCTGGCTTAAGAAACCCGTTCTCAAAGACTTACTTTTGGTCAGTACTTTGGTATTTCGCATTCTGAACGAGCCATTTTAATGTAGATTAATTTCAAGATTTCAGTGAGATTAATCTAGATTTTAAAAAAATGTATCTATGCCCACCACTACTAAAAATGTATTACCATAATTACCATTTACCTGTCGGCGGATTAACAACAAAAATAATTGTAAGTGCAAAAATAGTGTTATTTTACAAGCAAATTAAGATTTGAAATACTGTTCCATTATAGTGTAATACCACAAACCTCCTTAAATTTAATTAGTCAACAAAAATGCATGCATCATAGATACATGACATGCAAAGACTTAATACTGAAAACAGTCACAGATCTACATTATTTCATGTTCACATCAAAAACGTATAATGCATGTATCAAATACATGACTTACACACTCTTTTCCATCAGCTTGTAATACAAAAAAAAAAAAAACAACCAACAAGGCTGGCAGCATTGTAGTTGTAGAGACATCTTACAAACAAAACACGAATAAAGAGATTCATCCAAGCAACGAGCAGCGCTTCTGCACAGGTTCATTCATAGGTCACACAGGGACAACAGGTGACTCAACTACAAACAAATGCAAAACTGGAGATGTCCTGAATTATTCAAAGCCCTGCCAAGTGTATTTATGTTGTCAGCAGGTAAGACAACAGCCTCCGTGTCCAGGCAAACAAAACTATAACCTTCAAAATAAACAATGAGCTCAATACACACTGCGATACACTTAACAGCCAAGAAAGAAAGCAACAGAAAGAGGAGATATATGACTCACGTTATCTGATGTCAAAGCCCACTTTCTTCTTTCTTTCTTGTCGTGGAGTTGAAGTGTCCGTCATGTTTCTCTGTACTTGTTGCTGTTGGCCGTTTTTGGTTTGTTTGTTGATAAAACTTTTTTCTTCTTAACTGCTGCTAGCTAGCTAACATATAGCAACACGGACGTTAGCTAGCTTAACGTTACTCTCCTCGGTTGTGAAGCTAACTTTCTGAAAAAAACAACATTTGTTGTTGTTGTTGTTGAGAGGCCACAGTGCTGCAAGCTTCACAATAAGTTTGCTTTCCAGACGCCTTTTCACTAGAAGCCATGATAATGACTTAGCAACAGTAAATGTTAGCTGTCGTTTCTTCGAGACATTTTATAGTCTGGCGCGCTTCAGCGTTGTAATGTGTGCGCATGTGCAAAGTCGTAAACAATCGCCATTTTCACGAAATGTCGGAAATCTGATTACCTGAAACGGACTACACTTATCTTTTTTTGTATCCTAATTACCATTTGCCATTCTATGTCTTCCTTTAATCCCCAAGCCTGTGGATATTATAATAAACTGTACATAGTTTAAATTAAATTGAACTGTAATATTTTACTTGAGGTTTTTCTTTTGATATCAGATTTTTTTTGGCTTGAAATTATTTATTTTATATTTTATATATTTGAATTTCTTATTTTGTTTGAATCTTGATAGATTTAGTTTAATTACTAGTGAAACCAACTGGTGTCCATATCTCCACAGTCCCTTAAACACATCTACTGTCTGACCTGGTTTGACTGAAGCTTGAGGAGCTGGAGAACATTGTATCATGTGTTTAAACTACTGGGAGGTTCTCGTCATTGCCATCTGCAGGCAAAACATACACACAACACTTTCACCTGCTCTCTAAACAAACAAAGAACTCTTACAGAAAAACAACATGACAATTTGATGATTTCCATTTGTTTCTGTTTATTGTCAGGTATAATAATTGTGTACACTACAAAGAATGAACCGAAGGGGCCAATGCTATACTTGAATGAACAGCTTTGCAGAGCATCATAGTAGGTTATAGTGGGAATGCAACACTGTGCCAGCGACGTCAGACTTGACGAATGGTTAGGAAGACTTCAGGTGATCCCTGATTGTATCGCCAATCTGTTTACCTACTACTGAAACTGTGGACAGAAGAGGAATTACAGAGCCTGCTGGTGTCTCTGCTCTAAATTACATCACATATATTCTCCTCTTGAAGCTGGTAACCAGGGGACGTCTGACAGAAACATGGTGTGGCCGATTATACAAGGTATACAAGAGTATGTAGTGGTTGGAAACATACAGTAGAGTAGAATAATGGACTCTCCGCTCTGTGGAGGGAGATGTTTTGGTTCTGCTGGCGGCTTTGTCGTGAGAACAGATGAAAACAAATCTGATTCCCTTGATCCTCCATACAGGCAGATCCACAACAGCTTGTATTAAAAATGAAAACCATTACAATATAGCAGGATGCCGTAACAGCAGTCGTGGGAGCGACTGTAGGCGAAGACTTAGTTTCACTAAACACACAGCAGTGACTTTACATCCTGCTCACTAAATGATGGTCGACTCAAGCCTTCGTCAACAGTCTAAAAAACTATTCTGGGTACACGTAAAGTACATTTTCATACGGGAATACACCTGCAGCGATCTCACCTTCAAAAGCATCGTCCAACTTACAGCTCATGGTGAAATCATCGGTTAAATAACTTAAATAATAAATAACCCGTTAAATAAGAAATAAATACAGTGTATTCACAAATAGCTGTGGTCAACACAAACGTGCGCGTGGAGACTTTTGCAGACAGTTTTGCTGTACAGTACCACACAGCAGCCTCGGTTGCAGGCCAGAGTGGAGTACACATAAATAATTAACCTCCTCGGTCGTTGCAGGAGGAGGTACACGCACACACTCACACACACACACTCTCACGCATAACATCAGGATTAGCAGAATTAATATCATTTAAACGAGGAAGAGAGTAAAAGTACATAAGACACCACCCCCCACCCCACCCCCCTCTTGCACCTCTGTATGCTGGCGGCTGACATACTGTTTAGGTCAGAGGGCAGCACAGATGCACCCAGGCACCTTTAATGACAGCCGGGTATTCTCCTACGAGCAGAAAGTCTCCCCCTTGATGCATCATGCTAAGTTTGCCGTCAAACAAAACCTCTTCAAACTATATGGAATATACAGTGCATAGTTTACAAAGCCAGAACTTAAAAGAGTTTACATCTATACAGACAAACCTATACAATACAATTCTCATCATAAAAAAAAAGTTCCGTGTTTATTTGTTTGTTTGTTTGTTTGTTTTTTGCTTCCTATTTCATCCACCGACTTCTCTTTTTGTTCTCACTTTTGTTGATCTGTGTGCTTCGATGAAACGGAAGTCTTTGGGGAGATGATTCCATGTTGAGGAGGAAAAACAACAACAACAACAAAAACAAGAGTCCAATTTTCTGACATGTACAGTAAGCTGTTTTCCATGTTTGTCTTCTACGCAGACCCTATTTTTAGGATATATATATATATATTTATATACAGTAGTATATAGTTTTCATGTTTTCAATGAATTCATTTTTGGTTGCTTTGTGGAAGAAGAGAAAGAAAGTGCTTACATACAGCAAGATTTGTTCTTTGAGCTCTACCAAATTAATTTTTGACAGGTGATAACCTATTTCCTTGAATACCTGGTATGTGAAGACATGAACAGTGACAAGCTAATTTCATAGTAGTGTGCTATATCAAAATACATTTCTCCTCTTTGATCCGGGCTCTGCATCAGAGAGATAATGTCTGGGGTCAAGGAGTTCGGGCCCCTGGACAGTGCGGTGCTGGCACTGTCAAGGGATACATAATGACTGAACCGCAGCGCAGTAAATTTGAACTTCTCCTCTGTCTGTTTTTTTTTTGTTTTGTTTCGTTTCTCTTTCTGTGCTGTGTTCCCTTTAGAAGCCGGGGCTGTCGTAGCTGCTGCGGCTGTAGTAACTGTGGTGGCTGCGGGAGCGGCTCCTGCTGCGGCTCCAGCTCCGGCTCTGGCTCCGGCTCCAGCTCCGACTCCGGCTCCTGCTGGGGCTTCGGTTGTGGCTGCGGCTGTGGCTCCTGCTGCGGCTGTAGCTGCTGTAGCTGTGGCTACGGCTGCGACTGGACCGTGAGGGGCTGCTGCCGTCGCTGGACGACGAGGGACTGGGCCGGTAGTACGGGATCGGCCGCTTCCGAGCGCTGGGGAGACGAGAGAGAAGGTGTTAACAATCGTACGAAGACAACAGCTGTTTGACGAGTTAGTGTCAGTAGCATCTTCAGGCATTTATCTGATGCTGGTGTCGGCGCACATGATGCGTTAAGAAAAGATTTGGTTGGATGAGAGCAAATCAGTGTTAGGTTACAAAGGTGGTAGACTTATGATCAGTACAGGATCTGAAAGAGAGCAGCTATGTGGGTTAAAAGTCCAAGCTGTCCACACACACACACACACACACACACACACTACAATCGTACACATAGCAGAGAAAAATGCATATGGTTAGTTTAAGCGCTTAGATTGCTTTGTTAATAGCCACCCTAGAAGTGCTTCCTGGAGGATAATTAGCTGTTAGCTCCCAAAAGAACTTCTTCTTCACAGTGGAGGACAACACCCAGAAAAATCAACAGTCAACAGTGCAGATAGAGATGAACGCCATCAAGGTGTCACTGCTGCTACGAGTCATTTGAGCAGCTCTGCTTTAGCCATGTCTTCTGACAGTATATCTGCCATGGGAATCCACAGGCAGTGCAATATCCACTTAAACAAACCTTCATAGCGTTTTAATCTCTGTATTCATGTGTTACAACATTAGTGCATAACCGCAGTGGGCTGTAGCTTTTAGAGTTGGTTTAATTGTGTAAATTTCAGGAAGAAGATGAAAGAGGAGAGAGAGAGA
Organism: Pampus argenteus; assembly: GCA_036937835.1. Classification (NCBI taxonomy): domain Eukaryota; kingdom Metazoa; phylum Chordata; class Actinopteri; order Scombriformes; family Stromateidae; genus Pampus; species Pampus argenteus. Next base: position 16,222,150 of record CM072874.1, read on the forward strand.
GAGGATAAGGGGGAAATAAAAGAAACAGGAGAAGGCCAGGTTTACTCTGGGGAGCTCTGATGGTTTTGCTGTTCAGTCAAGCTTCGGGAGTCAGACTAGCAGGGTCCTGCTGCGCGGCAACTGTTACCAGGGTAACTAGCCAGCAGCTCAGTTCAGCAGCAGCATCCCGTTGTCTCAGCATCAGGACCTTTAGGACTGGAGTGAAAGATGACAAGGTACACACATTTGACCTTGTATGAGGGTGCACAGAGGTGACACACGCTGAGTCATATTTAACCAGAAAGCAAAAAAAATAACTGTTCACAGGGACGTGTGAGCTTTTGTTTTAAATGTTCTGAATAATTGACTACAAGGTTCAAAGACGATTCTGTGGGGGAAACATTAAAACGATCAAATCATGATTATGAAGCCGGCACAGTTTTAATTAATGTTATAATTAATGTTGATATCTAAATCTAACAATGCATTTGTGTTTAATTTGCATGGAAAGTCAACATTTAATTGATATAAATATATAAATATTTCACGTATCTAAGTTCTAATCTTCTACGTTTGACATTCACAGACAATCAGTTCTGACACAGCTGGTCATAGTTTTTGTAATTTGTTTTCACAAACTAAATGTTAATATCAGCCTCGGTGTCTCTTGCTGCCAGCTGTGTAATCACCACATCGGGCACGTTTTCATTTTTACTTTGTACAAAAGATTTAATGGATCCTAACGTGGCTCTTAAAATGTCCCCTAGTGATTTAGAGCAGGAACAACTCCCCTCATTTTATTGCGTTTGTTTGTCTTTGTTGGAATTTAAAGTTGCCTGATTATGAGTGCAGAGCTATAAAATTACGCAGGCTGTTTTTAAGTGCCGAGTGTAACATACATTAAAGTGTGTTATGTTGAAGTGCCGGTAATTTCAGACATAAAAAAAAAAAAGAGAGAACATAAAACTTCAAACCTGTCAGACAAACAAAAAGTCTGCATTGCTCTGGTGTTCTGCTGGAGGAAGTGTATGTCCAAATGGACATTTTAAAAAACATCAGGAGGTGTTTATGGACAGGTGTGTTACCTGGTGATCCTGCGCGCCTCCATGAAGCTGGGGGAATCTCTTCTCCTTTTACGAATGGGCGAGTAGCTGCGAGAGCGGCGGCGAGCCCGGCTGTCTGTGTCCGAGCGGTTCGGACTGTCTCTCTCTCTGCGCGACAGCAACAACAAAAGCACATGAGAACGGAAAGATAAATGTGACGCAGGAGATGAGGGTGAGGGTGGGGGTCTCACCTGGAGTTGTTCTGTCTGTTGTGTGGGGATTTGGCCTTGCTGGGGCCTCTGTCTCTGGAGGCAGAGGATGAACGGCCGCTGCTCCAGGAGCTGCTGCGCTGTCGGAGGTTCTGTTTACTCCGAGTCTCCTCTTTCTTCCTGCCCGATGTGTGTGAGTGGTGTCCCGGAGATGCTGATGGGCTCCGGTGGTGTCCCTGCCCCCGACTAGAGCGGTGGTGATGCTTGGAAGAGTGGCCACCTTTTGTCCTGGGGTAATTAATAAAAAATACAGGAAATGTCAAATCATTTTATCCTTTAATATCCTTTGATCCTAAAATGTAGGCTCCTACAGTGAGAGACACATGGAGCTTACTTTCTCTGGCGACGGGAGTTCCTCCCTCTGTGAGCGTGGTTGTGCTGGGAGTGGGCCGAGTCGCTGCTGTTAGCAGGGGAGTGGGAGCTCTTATTCTGGCCTCTCTGGCTCCCTCTCCTCCCTGACGCCTGGCTTATGGAGCTCCCTACAGCTGTGTTCCTGCCGTCCACACTCCCAGCCTCTCCTGCTGCGCACATCTGTCCTGTTTGGCTCCTGCTGGGGGCGCTGTGGAGCTTGTGCTCTCTCAGCAGAGCAGACTGGATGCTCGCAGAGCCAGCAGTCAGCAGACGGAGCTTCTGTAGAGAAACGATGACCAACAAAGGAAAAAAAAGAAAAAGGAAAAAAAAAAAAGAAATGACATAAAGAGCATTAGAGTGTTTCCAGGTTGGTGATTGAGAGCTACGGTGTACTTGCCAAAAGAAGGTAAACATCTAAAAGAAAAAGATCTAGGTTTTCTCCATATGGCTTATAGATAGTCCTCTATGGTGCAGCGCATGCAATACTTGGCATGCAAAACCATAATGAGTTGAAGAAATCATAATCGCAAAAACAAACAAACAAAACAAAACAAACAGAAAAAAAAACTAGGAAGAGGAAGAAGAGAGGGAAAAAAAATAAAACAAAATGAACCAAATAAGTTTAAGAGCAGAGGCAGAAAGTACAGAGCTACAGTTTCTGTAGAGTAGAAAAAGAGGACTTCTTCAGTTCTTTTAGTAATGGTAAAAAAAAAAAGAAAGAAACAAAACAGAAAGAGAAGACAACTTGACGGAACATCACAGAAATGGAAGGAACAAAATAAAGATCACAATTATTGAATCAATCGAATCAGAAAACAAATCGTCTGCTACTCAATTTTCTCTTTCTGGAATATTTTTTTTTCCTGAAGACAATTGCTGAGATGTGAACAGCGACCCATTTTCTTAGGTTTTTTTTTTTTTTTTTTTTTTTTTTTAATGGTTACTCTTGTTTAACTCCCTTCTGGTTAACATCCACTTACCAATAAAGTGGTATTCCCTCCTTTAGTAGGTAAGGTATGAAGAAAAGGGAAAAGTGGGGCAACATAAGTGCATCATTAGATTCACAAAATGCAAGAGAAAAAGACACAAAACCCTTCCCTGCCAGTGACTCATGAGACAATGCATGGAAATCAATGGAAAAGAACTCAAAAGCAAAGAGGAAAACCACAGTGTGCAGGGAATCCCTCACACAGAGAGTAAATCCTCTGGGCCCAGTCAGCGTCCTAAACATCAGAGAGCAGCTGGTTGGTGAGAGTTAAAGGTGTTTCCTTAACCTTTTTTCCTCTCTGTGAATATCTTCCACAGTTGTACTCCACTGCCTGACACGTTTAACAGGCTATCTACCTCGACTTTTACTGGTTACAGACTCCTTGATATAGGACACTCAAGTGTTCTAATAGCAAGTTTCTTTTTGATTTGGGTTCATTTCATGGTCAGGACTTTTGGACTTGTTAGAATTTTGTGGAGGTATTGACTCGTTTAACAGGAAAAAGCATCCTTTTTCCTGTAAAGCATCCTTTTTCCTGGATCCTTTTTTTTTGTCATTTTTAAAGCGAAAAGCTCAAAGTCCCGAAAGGACTAAATGACCGTGAAGCTAGCAGTTGTCAGAACGATCACCGTTTTGATGTATAAGGTGAGCTGTGTTTTTCTTATTGTCAAAAAATCTCATGAAGAGACCACAATCAACGATGAATTGATCCTACTGTGTTCATCCTTCTGAGTAGATGATATGTTCCTTCATGGAAATGGGCACTATAGCTTATTTCTAGAGACTATTAGAGTACTATTAACTGCTGTTTGAGTGATGTTTTGCTAAAAACTACAGTGCCGAGCTGTTTTAGGAAATTACCGAGATTTACCTTGAACTGTCAGTCAGTCCACTACTTTGGTCCTGAGAAAAAATATCTCAACAACTATTGGATGAATTGCCATGACGTCCTAATGACGTTGATGATCTCCTGACGTTTCCTCTGGCGCATTGACATTTTGGGTTTGGAGTGAAATGTCTTGATAACTATTGGATGGATTGTTATGAAATTTCGCACACACAAAATGATTCAGGATGAATCATAATCACTTTGATGATCCCAAGACCTTTCTCATCTTGTGTCGTCATCAGGTGAACGTTTCAGTTTGGTTTGTTATCGGGTAACCTGGAAAACTCTTGACACTCTCATCAGCCTCATCTGTACTTTGTGATTAGTGATAATTAGCAAATACTAGCATGCTAAGACACTAAACTAAGATCACGATAAACATAAACATCATAATAAGCATGTTAGCATTCAGCTCAAGGCACGGCTGTGCCCTAAGAACAGCCTCACACAACTTCTTTGCCACATTTGTGAGTTTTTAAAAATACTACGTCTTCAACAGGAATGAAATGGCTTGAGACAGAGCGCCACAGACAGGATAAGGAAAGTGGTGAAGTATTGACAGACAGAGTGACACATTTCTGGTCTTTTCAAGGGATTTGTTGACAGTGAGAAAAACAGAATAATACCAACCTTATCCTTTAATCTGTGTATGGTGGAGGGTGAGTGAAAATATATTCCAAATCTCTATTTTAAGCATCAACAAAAACAGAAGTTGGTTATTGGTCATTAAATATGAGTTTAGGGACTGAAACCAGTGACGCACAGTTACACATTGCTCATTTTAAGCAGGTCATTAAAAGAGAGCAAAGTCTCCCAATCCAAATACAGCTGGCTCTTCTGCATGTCTTATCATGTCTGATCATCTGTCTGAATCTGTGTCATAAGCTAAGGTTACAGCGATTGATCCTCTCCACTGGAGAGAAGACGACTTAAGCGGTATAAGAACAAAACACACAACCACTGGTGCTTTATGACAGTTGTTAGAAACAGTCGTGGAAATCAATATGGTGAAAATCATAAGACGAATGTACTAATTCACCAACAAACAGAGAGATGCTGGACAAACAGGAATGCATTCTACCAAAACAGAAAGAAAAGAAAAGAAAAGAAAAGAAAAGAAAAGAAAAGAAAAGAAAAGAAAAGAAAAGAAAAGAAAAGAAAAGAAAAGAAAAGAAAAGCGGAGAGAGAAATGGAGCTGGAAGATAGAGCGGGATACTGGACTTCAGAATGAAGTTAAAGGAGGAAAGAGAAAAACCAGAGCTCTAAGTAATCCAATCTTCAAGAGTCAAATCATAATTGATGAAGTAAATTAATTTGTTAAAAGACCATTGGTAAACAACAGAGAGAGAGAGAGAGAGAAAGAAAGAAAGAAAGAGAGAGAAACATTGACGTCACTCAGGCTAGGGTGCTTGTCACATTCTCATCTGCATAAAGATCACGTGCGTAGGCAAAGCATTACCTACCTTCCATTTCAATCAGTGACACGTATGCAATATCAACAAAAAAAAGGAAAGAAAGAAAAAAAGAAAAAAAGGAGAAAGGAATGTTCTCCGCAGCGAAATGGGAAAAAGACAATGACCTCTTTAGTATCAAAGCTACATACTGTGTCCAGAGACTAAAGGAGAAATCAACAAACCAAAAAGTAAAACAAAAAGAAAGAAAGAAAGAAAGAAAATAGGGGAGGAAAATAAAAAATCCAGATGGAATTCAAATCAAACTAAAATTAGAAACAAAGGATGAATCTATAGACTACATGATTTGCTTTGTCTTTTTCGCTTGTACAAATGCAGCCATATTTGTATCAAAATAGGGGAGAGGGGGGTTGGGGGGGGGGGTTGGGGGGTAGAGGTAAGCGGATAGAGTTAATTATCATATTAGTGGACATACATGAAGAGTAGAGTAGCTAGAAGGAAGGAGGAGGAGGAAGGGGGCATGCAGAGCTGGCAGATGTGTAGAGATATGTGGGAAGTAAAATGTCAGGACAACAAGAGTGAGACGTGAGTCACATATGACAGATGAACAGGTAGGAGAGGGGAGGGGGGAGAGCGTTCACTGCTAGGATGGACAACTAGAGAATCGGCACATTTGAAAGGGACCCCAGTCACATTTTGGGCCTGGGTCTTCACCAATAGCAGCACATCTCTACTCCTGTTTGGACGTCAGCCCAGCTTTCTACCAGGCAATCTTTTGGATTGATTTATCAGCATAAAACTCGGTAAGAGGTTGAGGTAGGAAGCAGACTTAGGGAGCTTTGTCAAATCTGCTCTTCAAACGTTTTGAGGGAGCTTCACATTCAAAATGGCTTGGGTCCCTTTAAAATAACAATCGCCAATGTTAAGAAATGTGTGAGTTGTCCTAGTTCATTTAAAGTCCCTGTTCTAGTGTTTGAAAACATCCATTGATAATGAGAAAGAGGACGATTAGCCCAGTGTGGGATTGTCTCGTCCACTGTGTGGGATGCAGCGTCCCGGATGTTTCCTATGGAAGAGCTTTGGGAAGCAGCAGTACGCTGATTTAAAAAAAAAAATTTTTTTATCAGAGGTGGGAAAATTAAAGAAATGTGTATTTACCAAACGGCCCATTTGTAGTGGATGCACAAGGGGCAGCAAGAAGCTCCACGCTCAAAAAAACTTAACTTTAACTCTTAACTTTAATGATGGTGTGCTACTAGAGAGAAACTGCTTACAACACTGCACATCCCATCACTTCATTTTGCACTACTGCTTTCATCTGTATATACATCATAGCATCTAAAAAACAATAATTTAACTCTAAAACCTTCCGTTTATCTGTTTATACACTGGCTCATTTTATCTACTCTAAATTCCTTATCTGTAATAGTTTGTCTTTCATATGTTTATTGGTAATCTAACTGTTATTGTGTATTATTATTTTTGCCTGCAGTACTGAGATCGAGGGATCAAGGTTGAGGACTAATTTGTTAGTCCGCCTGATTAACTTGCCCACCTCTGATAAAGAACAGCACGTAGCTTTTCCATATGAAGCATTCTGGACTGTCTTGGGACGAGACAGTCCCAAATGGAGCTAGAGGACAACTACAGGAACACAAACTGAACCAGAACATTCGCTAAACCACACAACTGCTGCAGTAAAAGTCAAACTTCAGTTGGATCCAGCATCTTTCACACATAAACATCCTCCTGTGCAAAGATTTTTCTTGTGTGAGGATTATTGTGAAACAAATATTTCAACTTTTGGTGGAGATTAACAAGAGTGGCAACATCACCTTAAGATTGAAAGATGCTGCTTAAAAAAATAAATAAATCAGAGCCAATTATATTGCTGCTCTTTCACTACATCCCAACCTCATGGTCAAACAGACCTCTCACTGGCCTGAACAACACGAAAAAACTTCAGGGGTCACAAAAGATACTGCCACCTAGAGGCAACATGCACATCAACATGATAAAGTAAAGCTGTAGAGTGGAGCGTGTTTAACCCCATGTCGGTTAGGCAGGAGCTGTCGGGCGTCTGGAGGAGGAGAGGATCTATCACTGAGCAGAGCATGTGTTTGAGAGAAAGACAACTGTATTGACAAGAAGAAACTATTACACATACCCAGTTAACCTACTTGGTCCAGTTCCAAAGCATTTGAGTGCTTTTTATGTAAACGAGACAGAGAGATTTGGGCATTTATTCATGGGTAAATACCACTTTAATTGATAAAGGAAAAAAAACAAAAACAAAGAAAAAACAACAGGAAAAGTAAAGGAAACAGTAATGAATGAAACAAGCACAGAGATTGATAGAAGAGATAGAAAGAGAGAGATCAGATTAGACCTCATAGACACGTGCAAGCTGGAGTAGAAAATAGAAGACAGCAGTGCTACATCAGGTCTCTGGTGTGAGTGATTGCAGGGTGTTTAGAGCCCATTTAGGTGCTTATTCATCGGGAGAATATATATATATATATATATATATGTATATATATATATATATATACATATATATATATATACGCAATCCTTTTGGTCTAAATAATGTCTTTTGTTTTATCACAACATAATGGCAGTCATCCTACTGTAGCTCCATTTACAGTATGGTTTCCTTAATAGCGAAAAGTGATTTCAAATCCATCACAGGCAGCGTCTTTCAGAAACAGTTAGTTAGTTTTGAGTCATCCAAAACAAACAAGGAACAATTCTCTGTTGAACAGAGAATTGACATGATTTGGATTCAGTTCGGCCAGCTTGAGGACACTGAAACGGCTGATATAGTACTTGGAATTAATTTTTTTTATCCTTACGCCTCAGCAGGCACCTGCTCGGAAGAAACAACACATCTTTTTTGCGCATTCATCTGGAAACATTGTGTGCCTGTGCGGCTCATGTTTCCATCCGAGGTGTGGTATGCTCTGGCTCAGAGAGCAGAGCGTGCGGAACAGAAACTCTACAACCTTCGTCTCTTTGCTCCCTCCTTCTAGTTGCCGGCGAATAACAAGAACAAAAGCAAAAACAAAGTTGGCAGAGGAGTCAAAGAGAACCAGAAACAAAGCGACAGGAGCAGTAACAGGACAGGAGTGTCTTTTAAATCAAAAATAATGTTATTAATAGTCAAAACTAACCTACAATCTAAGAATAACTGATAAAAGAATGAAAACAAACCTTTCAATATCAAAGAAGATAAGAATTCATGTCAACCAACACAAAGACCAAGTTATAACTCATTTGTAGGCTGTGGTAGACACCGTTGGAGTGGGTGAGGGGAGGGTGGGGGTGTGGGAGCAAATTAGAGGAGATTACATACATCGTGCCCCTTCTCGCCCTCGGTGTGGTTGAGTCTGCCGGCCCTGCCGTTGCGGCTTCGCTGGGTGTGGTCCCCATTGTGCCAGGAAGCGGGTCTGTTGGGGCTCGGGGAAAGCGAGGTGCCGGATGCTTTTTGCCCGTCCATCTTGTGCTTGGAGTTTTGTCTGGAAGAGCAAAGACACACAGTGACACACTATGTAAACCACACACTATGTAAATGTAATAATGTAATTACAGGTGTAATGATTTTAAGAGTGGGACCCAGTTTTTGTTTTGTCTTTTCACCCATGATCCACTAGAAATGTGTGGCACTTTATGTATCAGCAGAGACCCTGCTTTTTAATTTGCTGTGTTAGGGCTGTTTCTGGGCATCAACCATTTGGGCAATGGGCGTGTCATCCCCAGCCAATGAAAAATGAAAATTCAGAACCTATGAATCTATGCATTAGAGGCTTTAAATAGTAAAATCTTTACTGGAGGGGGGGACTTGAAGTTAAACTCAGCGCCTTTAAGGAAGGAACAGTACTATGATCCAACCAGCATCCAGCAGAAACCATCTCAACCGATCTGATTTAGTGTTCCGTACAACATGAAACATCTCACAGTGCTACCAAGATTTGTTCATGGAGCAGTCACTGCACTATTTGAGTACAGAGTGAGATGTCACAGCCATTTAATGGGGGTTATTATAAGACATGCTGAGGAGCCCCATTTGTATCATAATCTATGCCCTGAGGACTGAAAATAAATGAGAGAGAGCCTAACAATCACCAGGGCAACAGCTCGACAGTCAGTGTAGAAATATCAGTGAAAACTGGTGTGTGTGTGTGTGTGTGTGTGTGTGTATGTGTGTGTGTGTGTTTGTGGAGTCTACCTGGCAGGAGATTTGGAGGCGCTCCGAGTGGAGGACAGGGAGGCGCTACGGGAGCTACAGCAACTGCCTTGACGCTGTGAACTCCTACTGGGGGTCTCGCCAGGGGACCTGATAGATGACAACAAATGGCCAAACACACACACACACACACACACAGGGCCGTGGTTATGTACGCACACATCAGAGGGACACACATGCCACAGCGAGCTTAGTAGCCAATATCATGATATGTAAAGCAGTTCATGCACTGCCAAACACTTTCAATATATATTCTAATAAAGAGGGTGCAATGTATGGCATGAAAATTGTGTTGAAGTCACTCGTTATGCTTCTAAGATAGACTCGCTGCTTTACACTCTTTGACATTCTCCGCTAGTCGGAGCTGAGATAATGGATGTAAAAATACCAATCTAAATTTATGAGAGACTGAACGTGATTCTGATTGTACTCATTGTTGAGAACTGAGACTATAGTTCACTGTTTGTTTTACTGTATGCAGAAAAACATATTATGCCGCATCCAACACATTGCATACTACGTGCATTCAGTTTCTTTCATTGAATCTGAAACTTTGTTATGCTTACACAGTATTTGTTTAGTGTCAGATTTTCCAGGCAGTGATTCTATATGTCTCACCTCTTTTTCTGTTTGTTCTTGTCTTTGTGTTTGTTCTTTGGGCTGCCCGATCTGAAAAAAAAAAAAAAGTAATATATAAGATAATGAGGCTGTGTACATTAAAGCGAGCAGGTAATATGCATTCCCTTTGTTTCAAAAAGAAAAAGAAGAAAAAGAATCTCATTGTGCTTCCATGCTCACCCATGGATTGCATTGAATTGTGAACAAACAGTATGCAGATAGCAGATTGGTCAATAAGGACACCTTACACAAGAAAACACACCATAATGCTTTGATGTACACCAATGTTGTTAAATGCGGTGATCATGTTTCACACACACCTGTATCTCCTCTTTTTCCTGGAGCCAGAGGCAGATCTACAAAAGTAAAAAAACACCACAATCATTGTAGTGACGATCTCATGATAGTTACATCACATAATACTGAGTTATTCCTATATGCCACGACTGTGGAACAGCTCCAAGAGGGAGGCTTAACGAGTTATCCAGATAACTTTTACCAAGAAAATGATTTTTTTTGGCATCAATCCATGCTGCAAATTATCCGTATAACTCGGTAAACAAAGGTGGTGTTTTAAAATAAAAAAAAAAAAAGAATCCCAGAGACTGAAAAAAACAAACACTTATCTGTGCTGTCACCAATCTGTGTGCCACTTTTGTCATATTTTCCCATATTTTTATTTCTATGTTTTCATACATACATAATATCATCTACATAAAGGCAGTGAAGGTGTGAGCTTCCGATGTTGAGTTGAGCTTTATTTAGCAGCAGCGTGTTTACACTGACAACACAGATAATAGCTCGAATTCTGGATGAGGTCATTTTGACTATTAATATCTGTGTGCAAATACGCCTCTACACACACACACACACACACAGACAGAATATGAGAATATGTGTACTTTTTTGGATTGCGTATGTGCCAGCTCCTAAATAGAATATATCAGCATGTATTTCTGCACTTTTAATGATGTGCATGTGAGCGCCCTTATTGCTAACCAATGTAAAACACATGCCTATATATACATATGTGCAGGGATGTCTACAGGGAGCTCTGAGAGCCAGCTATCTCCGGTTACTCTTGTACAGGTGCTGGATGTCACGCTTATTTAAAAAAAAAAAAAATCTGGTAGAAGATGCCGCTCCCTGCGACAGAACAGGAATAATAAATGTCGATGCTGAGATTCAGTGGCAATTCCCCTTTAACCACATACTGAGTATAATGATGGGGAGGACGGCCATTCCTCAGTCCTCAGTGTTCCACTGACACATCACCTCTGTATCACTTTCACCCTCATTGCAGTTTCCATGGTGATTAGTCAGACCAGTCTGTGAGAGTTGTTGCTATTTTCCTGAAGAGCCCTACATCTCCCCTGCTGTTTTACACACCTACAGCATGCAGTGGAGTGGGAGGGAGCGGGCAGCACAGAGTGTGTTGATTCACTGTGGCTCACTGTAAGAGGAGTAATAAAGCTGTCACAGTAATGTATGTGGATATGTGACTTAGAGCTGTGGCCTTAGTAGCAGCCCATGTTCCCCCACTGGAGGGGAAATCAGCTGGGGACTATATAGCATATGTGGTGTTGTTGCGGAGAGCTCATTATTCTTCTCCTCTCTCACACACCAGCTCCGCTATATCCCTCACCCCACTCTCTACTAGAAGTACATGGATAGTTCAGAACATGCCCCCATGTGAGACGAATATAAATCCAAACAGAGCCCAAGCTGGAGCTATTACTATAAAGTGAGTTGTATATTACAAACAAGCAGTGGTATACATTTTAGTGGGGCAGGATGGCAGTGCTCCCCCACCCCTCCATCACCATGCTAACATACACCTTAAAAGGGATATCAAGGGAGACTGTCTCTGGGGAGGAACCCTGCATGCCTAAACCATACATTATTCATATATCAACAGTACCTGCAATGCAGAGCAGCTTCGGTGTGAGGCTGGTAAGGAGGGAGGGAGGCGTGGGGCTGGTTGGGGGTGAGCGGGAGAGAGGACGAGGGGGGAGACTCGGATGTGCGTGGATGGATGAGCGGAGGGAAACAAGAGCGGGGCGGGTGCAGTCATGCTCAGCAATTTGGGGGGAGGCTCATTTTTCTTATGTTGCACGGCCTCATACAGGCTGGGTTATTAGAGCAACACATTTAGCTCCACTCCCCCCCGAGTCCGTCGGAGGACGGCAGAAATTAGAGGAGGAGGGCACTCTGCAATTGCTTATTGTCATTATGATATCCGAAGGCATCGCACAAGTATTTGTTGATGAGCTCTTTACCCATCGCCTCTTCCCTTCTTTATTTTTTCCTAATCTTTTTTTTCCATTACACCATAACCTCCTATTTATTCTTTCTTTCCTTTCTTGTGTTTCCTGTATTCCTTTCCTTGTTTTCCACTAATCCTTCTTTCCTTCCTCCTCCTTTTCTGTCTTTCTTCCTTTCTGTCTTGCCTTCCTTTTCATTCTTGTCTTTCTTTCCTTCCTCCCCCATCTCTTCCTTTCTTTTTTCTTCCTGTATTTGCTCCTTTCCTTCTTACATTCCCTTTTCTTCATTCCTTCCTTCCTTTGCTTCTCTCCTTTCTAACAATATAACCAACATAGAGAAAACGTATGAAATGTCATCCATAATAACAGAAAATGCCGTGCAAATATTCATGTCATGTAGTTTATATTGACCAATAAGTGAAACATCAAAAGTGTGTCTACATCTACATCACTGTGACATGACAAACTTTTGAAAAGTCAGAGTTGATCTTTCTTGTGATGACACACACACACACACACACACACAGAGACGCACTCACCTGTCACGTTTGTGTTTCTTCCCACTCTTTTTCTTCTTCTCTCTGCGAGTGGGTGACGAGCTGCCGAACCTATTAACGGAGAGAAGGAGACACATTTGCCAGGCTCAGATTCAGATTACTGCTAAATTTTGTCTTTTCATCATTGTGTTACATTATATTACACTTCAGTGGGGATCATTGTTAGCAAAGGTTGTCATCCGACACTAGCTCAGCAGATTTTTTTGTTCAATTCATCTCATCTTCTTTTTAGCACCGCTGTACCTTGTCCTTCACACACACACTCTCAGATTTGTTTCTTTTGCTGACTTTGTCAAAAGAAACAAGAAGATAAGACTGCGCTTCACTAATCACTCCCTACAGATTGTTTTTTCCCCCCCTTCACAATTGCAGTATCCGATGGCTCATTAGCAAAATTCACACCAAAATAATTGGAATCCCATTTCACAAAGCCAGAGTGTAATTATTCTGTCAACGAGGCTAGGGGATGAAAAAAGAAAGAGAAAAACTGAACCACTTCATCAGCGGAGGCCGCTCCCACTCACCGACTCCTTCGGCGGCTGGATTTCTTCTTCTTCCTTTTCTTTGGACGCGGGGATGGAGAGCTGCTCGATTTCCTCTTCAGTCTGAATTGGCCGCAGAGAACGGAGAACAAGAGGGAAAACAAGAGGGAGATTGAGTGGGGGAGAAAGGCAGAAATGGTTTGCAAGTGATTGTTATTGTAATATCTCTTCAGAAAGAATGAAATTTAGATTATAGTTATTTGCTGTTGTACCGATAACAAGGTGACAAGGCGTCTATTTCCTCAATTCAGTCTGCAATAACACACAATATTCAATACTATATACCTTACAACGAAAATTGCTTTCTGGGAAATTACACTTATATTAAATCCAATTCTGTGATGTGACAAATGCATGAGGCACAATCTGCATTATGCTTACAGTAGATAATGAGTGTGTGTTTATCTCAGAGTGCACACATTTTTATCTGGAGACCAGTTTTAATGTTGATGGATATTATAAAAGGAAATACCCAGAGGCCACGTGAAGGAGATAATAGATAAATGACTTAATTAACCACTTGAGGGGTAAGAGCTGGTCAACACATCAGCATGATACGGTGTGTCTGTGTGCGTGTTTAAAAATGTGTTTGACCTGTTGTCACTGTGGTAATCGTGGGCATAGTCTCCATCTTCATAGCCAACCAACTCAGGGTCCTCTTCATACTCGTTAGGCTGATAGTGCAGGTGGTTGACCCTGAAAACACAAGAAGTGGGGGTCAGAAATGTGGAGTGTGTGTATATGTGTGAGTGTGTGTGTGTGTATGCCTGGTGATGGAACACAAAAAGGCACAAAAGTGTTTTCTGTAGCTGAACATGTAATATCAGTTGAAGAGAAGACACTTGAATCTGCAAGTGTGCGTTTGAGCTGCTGTGACCCGTTAAAAGTCATCACAATAAGCAAGATGCCACAGCAGCCATGAAGCCATGTGAAAAAAAACAACAACTAATTGTTTCACTGTTACTCTTTGGTTGAAAAGTCAGAGGATCACTAAAATGACCGCAAATTACACGCCAAGCCATCCAATAGTTGTTAAGATAATCAACTAAAAAAACAGAAATGTCAACCTCATGGTGGCACTAGATTAAAAAAAAACAATGTCAAAAACTGTTCATTAATGTTGTAATGAGTAAAAATTCCCATCTGCCATCCAACATGGGTAAGACTTGGGTGTAGTTCTATAGTAACATCTGTAATCTTCCCTCACTCCAGCAGTGAGGATATCACAATCTCTCACACTCTAACAGCTCAGCTTGTGGGATTCATGTCTTCCTACTTGTTTCTCACACATACTGTATTGTATATACAGACAGATGGCAGCACCCTCCTCCCTAATCCTCTGCCTCACTACCCCCTTCCCTCTCATGTGGCCTCCTCTGATCCAGCAGATCTGACCTTGTTGGCTACACGAGGGCTTAAGAAACTGAAAAAAAAAACAAAAAAAAAACAACAACAACCACCACACTGATTATTTTGCCTCATGCAGTCCCATCTCTCTGACCCTAACTCTTCCCCTATTTTTACACACTCAACAGATAGCGCTCTGGGATTGATGGTACTTTTTTACATTAAAATGCAGCATATGAAAATACAGTGCATTGAGAGGTTATTTGGATTAGACTAACAATGACAGAGACATAACCCTAATGACTATGCGAGCATCCTCCATCAGTAAGAGAGAGATGAAAACAGGCAGGAGTAATGAGACGAAGATGGCCAAGCAACACGCAGACAAGACGTTAATAAAGCAAAGGAGAGTGCATCGCTAGTAAGGAGATCAAACACACATGGGGCCCACAATCAGAATGAACATCGAAGCATAGTGGAGAGGATGGGCGGACAAAGTAAGTGCTATAAAGTATCTGCAAGGAGTGTGTGTGTGCGCGTGTAGCGGATGTGAACGGGGGACACAGGCCTGGCGGTTTGTTAGGAAGAGACGAGGCAACAGAGACCTTAATTGGTTGAGCACCACTGGGCACAGCAGGAATGCCGAATGCCAGCAAAATAACCTCTCTTCACAACGACAGTCCTTTCCACACACACAGAGACACACACACACACACACACACACACACACAAACCTGCTCTGATGAATAAACTTGCATTACAAAAATCATGTTAATTTGAATTCCAGCAACAAAAAAACAAAAAACAACAGTCTCAGAGAACAGAATAAATTGAGGACAGACGTAAACAACTGTAGGCGGTGTGTTTGGGACACAGTTCACGGGAGAAATTTGACAGTAGACGCACATTGTAGGTTAATGGTACTCACTTTATCGATGCAAAAAAGAGGAAAACTTCATATTGGAAAGCGACACAATTAGGGAACATTTTGAGTAACAAAACGCAGGCCTAACTGAAACCTACCAAGACTGAACAAGCCACACATAAAGATCGTTTCCAACAACCGATTTTTTTTAGCCTTTCACAGTCAGGAAGGAGTAATTACACTGGACAACACACTGAATAAATGGTCTGTAATGACTGGAGATCTGGCAGTAAATGACCTTGCAGATCCCGCGAGATTGGCAATTATTGTGTTCTTGTACCAGTACATCTCCCTCGGGTAACACACAAGTACTGACACTGTTCGCCAGTATTATAAACATATTTAAACAAAAACTTTAAACGGGAATGACTGATAGTGACGGGATTTAACAACTTCAGATTAGAGCCTCTACATATCACACAATATGATTTCAGACCAACTGAACTCAGTACAGTATTCCTAATCGGCTCATCGGTCGTAATGTGTCCCTGTTGTAAGGTGTTTAACGAAGCATGAGGACTTTATTCTTTTACAACACGGTGCTCTAAACTCATTTAGAAAATTCACAGGACAGTCGCATTGCATTTCACATTAAAAAAAATGCTTTTCAGCTGCCAGTCTTTGTGCCTTGTCCTAGGAGTCTGTAGGGTTGAGATACATTCTCTGCCAAAAAGAGAAATTAACAACAATTGAAACTATCCAGTGGCCACCGCGATAAATCTCTCCATCCTGTCTCTAATCTTTTAAATGATGACATCCTCCAATATGCTGCAGACATCTGCCCATCCTGGTTATGATCAAGACGGCGTCCCTGTTAGTTAGATGAGTGAGTGTCCCTGCGCTTAATGGTGCCCTGGTGAGGCAGGAAGCTCCCCTTATTCAGCCAATGTCCCTGAGACTTGGCAGTGATGGACTATGGCCACGGCCCTCCTCCGAGCTGCGGCACAGAGTAGTACAGCTTATTCATATCCCCTTCTCAGACCTGAAGGCCTGGATATATTTCTATTGCTGCCGAGAGTTATAGTGTGTTATTCTAGGAGGAGGTAGGTGGAGGTCGGATTGATTACTGCTCAGGATGAGGGTGGACTGGTAGCTACTTTATGGTGGTTATAGTAAGATGAAGGATTGATCGTGTTTGGAGTTTAAGCTGTTACAGATCAATTCTGTGATCACAGTAGAAAAAAAATAACCTTCATGTTCTGGATGCACCCTTACGAGATATCTGCATTAGTTCAACGGTGCATCCATTTCTATTGAAATAAAAATTTGCGCCAGTTTGCTGATGAAGAAACGGCTATGTAAAACCCAGGGTCAGCTCCTCCATTGATCCCGCTCCGATCGGACAGCCCATGCAGGTGCGTAAGCCTGAGCGGCTCGTAGAGGTTTTGCACACCGCATTCCTTCTCTCGCTCTGTGTTCCCATCCTTTCTGCAGGAAATCAATGTGGGACATCGGTAAACACAGTTATGAGCTGGCACATCCATGCTTACTGCTGGCTGTTTATTACCAGTGTGTAGGAGTATTAGGCTGCAGCTGATGGGCCCAACCTGTCAATAGTATCAGTCCCTGTGGAAAAGATGGCATCTTAACCTCCCAGCTGAGCAAGCTCAAACGTACCGAAGGCAGCAGTATGTTCGTGTAGAGAGGGTCGCACTCAGAACTATATCGTTCACTTGATTTAATTGTTCATCAACACAACGAAAACGTTTCGTGACAAACGAACAATTAAATCAAGTGAATGATGTACTTCTGAGTGCGGCCTTCTCTACACAATATGGTAACATCCATTCTGGGAGAAGAATATATATTAATATCTATATATTAGTATATCTACTGTGTTTTCAGCAGTACAGCCTCACAGAGCCACTAGCACGGACTCTTTTAGTTTTGTTGCTTTAAATTCAGCAGCAGCACTTTGTACCTAAATTAAGATGAGATTAATAGCTACTGGGCACAGAATAGAAGTAGAGTAGCAGGACTTGTGGTTGTTACACATTTGTAACACCATTAAATAAACTCATTATAAAAAAACAATTTGATTTGTTTGTTCTTCAGTTTTCTTTTTCTTTTGTCAACTTTGTTCAGGCAAGTCACGTCAATTTGCAACTCAATCAAAATATCTCATTTAAAAGCTTGTAAACTGAAAACTAAAAAGGAAACACACACACGGAATCACATGCACACAGTGACTGAGGCTCTCCTGAGTACATTAACTGAAGTGAGGGTCCCCTACTGTAATACCTATTAATGCAGGTGATTGTTCTTCTGCTTATTGCCAGTGGCAGCAAGTATCGAGGGAGAGTCGGTCATTTAGGGCCTACAGCATAAGTTTGCCCCAAGGTTCATTACAACAAGCTTGCTTTCATATTCAGATTTAGACACTTGACTTGTAGAATCACAATGTTGGTCAGTGAGAGGTTGATTACTTTAGACAGAGGTCTGTATGTATGTCTGTGTGTTGAAAATACAACCATCTTCAATCTTCCACATCAAGGCCTTTCAGGAGAGGGAGTGTTGACACAATTTGAGCCGAGCTCTCTGACATCCTAACTAGGCTCAGAAGTGCCCTTGAGAGTGAACTAATGCTGCATACTTTCTGTATCTACATAAGTTTCTCTCTCCGGGCCACAAATGTTTCTTTGACTCATTCTACCGTACGCATGCATCCTCTGTATCTCTGCGGCCTGCCTCCTCGTTTCAGAGTGTGCTGGTTAAATGTCAGACACTGGCTGAGGTGCAGAGGAGGGAGAATCATTAGTCTGGTCCGCGAGACAGGAAGCATCAGCGTCATTATCAGTCATTAGTTCACAGACAGCAGGTCACATCGCCACCACCGCACTGCCTCTCTTAATCATTCACACATACGGTATGGCGGACTGACTCAGGAGAGCTACCACGCCCACATCCTGCTGTTGCCGTCTCTCATGTTTTTTTTTGACGGATGAAGCCGTGTCCTTTCTGTGTGTGTTTCTGAGATGTAAATGGAGACTATACAAGCATTGATCTGTTTTTGATTCCTTTGATTCCATCTATGCGTGCCTCCGATGAGACGCTCTCCCTCCCACCTTGTGCCGAAAGCTAGAGCGGCTTAACGCTAAACGAATTGACAATTATCATGCCAATCTTGGCCTCATTGGCTTCCAGCAGAGTTTAGAAGAGACGTTTAAAATGCTACTGATTATTTTCAACGCTGGGGTTTAACCACTCCTTGTGTATTCAGGGGAAGGAATCATCAGTCAAAAGCCGAGGATTCAAATTAAAACATATTGCACTTTTGCAATTATAGTCAATATTGTTTGTCTGCCTAAAGACATTTTTAGTTTGGCAGGCCATTTCTCAAAAGCTCTTTTTAAAATCAATTTGTGTTTGCACTGATATTTATTGCTGTCTAGTTTGTTTAGTGTCACATATTATAAAGCATTTGTATTCATTTTGGAATTAATTTATCATCAAGGATACAAAACTCTATGTGTTTCCTAAAAAGTTACTGAAGAAAACTTTGTGTGAGGGAGAAAAGAGGAGAGGGAGGAAATAAAAAAGGAGGGAAAAAACCAACCTGAAGCGTGCATACGTCACTGGTTTTAATCTTAAGTAACTTACACTGGTTGCGTGTCTGAGCCCTCTCTGGTGATGACGCCCTCTTTGTCCATCAGCATCTGTCTGAATGTGCTCACTTTCTGTCGAATCTCTTCCTCTGTGTACCTGAGGATGGATATGAAGACACACACACACATTCAGAGTTAACCAGAGACAAGTGTAAAAGCCGACAAACATGCAGCGACTTCAAGTAGCAGCGTTGATTGAAGACGGTCTCCTGATAAAAAAAAAAATTTATAATTTCGTTTAGCCAAATGATGTATTTTCTGATGAGTCACTGACAGCTTCTCCAAACCTCAGTGGGTTATTTGTTCTGATCCTGACTGCGTGTCATGTTATATTCTGTGAGCAAGCGCTATAACTCGCTGAGCTGAGCGTAACTGTTGGGGCAGCGAGAAGGGTTTCCAACAAGCTGACACGGGCAGAACACTGCGGACTGCTGCGGTGGCATACTGTAGATACATATTCATATTTTCTCAATGAGGATCATTTTCAGGTACATTGTGGTTGTCAGCCGGCGCAATAGCGGAACATGGAAATGATTTCATTGAGATTTGCTGCAGAACATAATGAATGTATCAAACACTCCTCCACACACAGTCTTTTTATACATACAGCTTTAGACTTCCAGTTTGTGAATGACACAAGGAAGACCACAGGCTTGTAGCTGCAAGAATGGCAACAGCTCTGCGAGGGAGACAGTAATAATTCAACCTGCCTGTGTGAACGAGTGAAGGAACTTCTGTCCCGTTTCTATTTTACAGATTCTCAAAGGATTGCTATGCGGGTTGGCACATGGCCTCTTCAATTGCACTGTACACCGAGATGATCTCCCGGTGTATTCACACCATCCTTACACCATCGCTCCACATTCTGCTCTGTCTGTGGTAATGAGCTGTAATGATCTACAGAGGCAGAGAAACATGAAGGGTAGAGAAGAGGGAGGCAGGGAGAAAAATGAATAAAGCCGTGAAAATGTGGCCAGGAGGCAGACATCACAGGCTGATTGGAAGCCTCTACCATTAATATCACACTGTAATGTTGATATCAAATTCAATAACAACAGCGTGTGTGAGGGGTGCCTGGAAGGTGCCAGTATGTTCAGATAAAGAATCATTATATGTACCCAAATTCATAATGTACAGATCTTTGAGAACGGGTTTCAGACAGGGGATGCATTAGAACAGGAGCCAAAATGCATCAGTTTGCAAAATGCATCACTGACTGCTTATAGCAAAGGAATGCTTTGTGTTCAGGTGGACTGGAAGTAAACCAGTTCTGCATTGCATAAAGTGCACACAACCTTAGTGTTGTTGATGCCACCATCGGTAAGCTTCTTAAAAATGAATTTTTCCTGAAGCAAGCCTTGCGGCTTCATGACTGCATCCATGATAGACTATCACGTTTGGTAGTTCGGGTAATTCACAGGCGCGTAGAGGTTCAAAAACCGAATTGCTCCCTACAGTACAATTCGGTTATTTATACATCCGCGCTAGAATATCATGTTGAAAGTCATCAGTTTGCTTATTATAGGACCCAGCTCCAAACCCAATTTTGATAATAGATTAACGGCGGTATTTTTTATATCGCTCGATAAGAGTCTCACATTATCACAGCGTGTTAACGCCGTTAATGGCCCACCATATATATATATATATATATATATATATATATATATATATATATATATATATATATATATATATATATATAAATATATATATACAGTATATCCATAAGTAAGTGATTATTAAACATGTAATTCAAAAACCACACAGCTATAATTGGGCAATTGGGCATAATCAGTTAGAGTGAGAGGGACTGATGTTGTCAGCCCAGTCAGTGTTCCAGTTCACTTTCATCCACACCAAAATCAACATGTCTGCTCTAGTGTTTCCAACACAGCTTTGTGGATTATTTCATGGACCGACACACCTTTGGAGACTGTTTTGGGTGACAAAAACAACATTTTAGTCTGGGCAGAGGACTAAAATGTAGAAGGAAAGAAGTTCATACAATGAGGCACTCTTGTGTTGAAACGGGAAGGGGTTGTTCTCAAACTGCTGCCACATACTTGCAAACACACTATTGCCTAACATATAATTTTGAAATGAAACTAAAAGACCTTGCACTCCACTTGCAATAGGTATAAGTAGAGGAGAACTGTCCACCACTCAGTGCTGAAACATACACTCTTACCTTACTTAACAACTGAGTTTCCCTCTTAAACTGCAGCTCATGGTAGGACCAATTCTACTAACTGGATTGTAAATTATCCAGTGACTCATTTCAGCGTGGAAATAGCATTAGTCTGATGAGTGTTTGCTTTTCTCAGATTAAATACAGCAGCTGGTATCGTGTATTCCGTGAGTTGAGTGCTATTACTGCATTGACAGCGCGGAGAAAGAGATTAGGAAAAGTGTGATGGAGGACTGAAACAACTGGTAGACGGCCCAGCCGGTGTGACAGCGCCATCGGGTCCTGCTGTAGGGCAATCTCTCAGCCCAGCGGCTGTCAACTCAGCACAATAGATGCCACAAACGCAGGCTTTATATTCATGGCTTTCCATGCATGGCGTGGCGCCCATCACCATACGTTAGCTGCTTTCCGGCAACTCCACAGCAGCCACTGTGTGCTTTCAGCTGTCTGTTGTGGATCGAAGAAAGGCGTATAATTGGTAAAAGGTCGAGAAGGCTCGGAAAAGGAGACTCAAACGGTTTCAAACGTTTCTCCCCTTCACATCATGCTGATCGTGGTGAGGATGTCAGCGCCTGCAGCTACTGTATCTCTGTTGATACTCCAGCTAAAGAAAGAAAACAGGGGCGAGAACCCTGTGAAGCTAAAGCCTTTGTTGACATATGACCCACAGAATCTCCTCCTCCTCTTTCTCCTCATCTTTGCTGTTTCCCTCTCTCTGTCCTCCCACTAAATTGCTTGATTCTAAAGCTCAGCACAGCTTTCGCAGCATGAAGCAAAGCAAAGTTGGGTTCTTTTTGATCGGTATAGCCAACTAATCAAAGTCAGAGTGTGTGTGCCCAGCAGTGGCACCGCTTTCACAAAGAGCTTGGGGGTTTAGAAGTACGGGCCCGAAGAATCCCCCACAGCACCCGAATGCCTGCAGGAACCTGGTGCATAGTTGGCAGGTTCACATACAGATAAAATCTGTGGACAAAAAGAGCTCTAGAGGAAAAAGCATGTATTTGTATTTATGTGAGACTACAGACTATTTCTCTCATTGTGGCCGTTTGAGTTGCGTTTAACAGAAGTTAGGAAGAAATCCATAGTGAGCGCTGAATCAATCTGTGTAAAAGGCTGCATATTGGATGTTTTGTCAGAAGCTATTAGGATGAGAACACTGAAAGAACGCATCTCCCCCTCTGCACATTTAATTAGCACTTTTCGCAGCTGTAAAGGTAGCTGCTTTCTACCTAACACGCCATCTGTTTTGCCCTGACACAGTACGGAGGAGGGGCTGTGCCGAGCGGTCAGTCTCGGCAAGGCTGCATGAAAGTGAATGTTAAACTGAGCATGGTACTTATGTGTGTGTGTGTGTGTGTATGAGGTGGCCGTTCAGAGGTCGGAGTTTAGCCGAGTGGAGCCAAATGAAAGCCATTTAGCACAGGCCCATTGCCTACAGCATTTAAAGTCCCGGTGATTTGGATGGAGAGAGACACAGGAGACATCGATCAGAGTCAAGGGCTCCCCGCCACCCCGAGCCGTGAAAAATCGCCACGATTAAAGAACTTGATTGGAGTAATTAGACAGCTCCGAGCCGCCACAGATTGCCCCCATTAACTCACGTTCCTAGGAAATGAATAGTTGTGGCACTGAGACCGCGTCCCTACACCGAAAGCCGTTGATTTGATGAGGATGCGTTGGTGTGTGTGTGTGTGATGTCTTTGTGTTTGATGTCTGAAGAACCTTTTTCACAAGTTGTCCCCCTGGCACTGCTGTGCACCTATGAGTGGCTGCAGCCATCAATCCCTACCGCAAAGAGTACAGAGAGACAGAGGGATGTAGTTAGTAAGATTGAATGGTGCTGGGAACACAGGAAGGCAAACCCAAACACCCCCCTATATTTCTATTTCAGGGGCAGAATTAAAACGACCTACCGAGTGCCGCAGTGAAACGGTTTAACTCTCAGGCGGAGAGGATTTTCAATTGATGCACTCTACAGTCATAGATTTTCTGGTTAGATAACACGTAGTAGAAGAGCCACATAGAAAGAGTAGAAAAGAAATGTCTTTCACTATATAAAGACACCCTATTCTCCTGCCCCCACACTGTTCAATGTTAAGAGCAGCACAACCTGCACTGCTATTGCAACTCTTTCTGATTGCTCATCTTCTCTAAGACCTCCTGTAACAAGAGCGTTTTCAGCCGTTCCGTCTAGAATAGGACCTGCTATATTGGCTTGACAATGTAGAAAATGGGTCATTCTCCTGCCGAGATGCTTTCCCTCCCATTTCCAGTCGTCTTTCAGGAGACAGGCTTATCGTCTTATGTCTTCTGACGCAGGCTTTGGCTTGCAGGGAAATCTCCATCAGAGCAGAGATAGTTATTTGCTCTGCCCTCAGAGGCTCTGAGAGCAGTTCTCTTAATAAGATCGCAGCTACTCACATCTCTTGCAATTCCAAAAAGTCACACGTTACTAAAGCAATACCACAGCTGTCAGCTACAAAGCTATACACTCTAAAGCTAAATCAGCACAGACTGTTCTGTCTTAAAAATAAGTTGCTTCTATACCCTGATAATGTGCATCCTTGTGTTATGTCGTGTCTTTTTTGCTTGTGAAAGGCTACACCTCTCTGCTCCACTTTAAAACAACACATATACATTTTTCAATACACACATGCACGACTAATTCTTCTGCTTGTTGAAGCAAGAAGAATGATATCTTCCCTTTTCTTTAAAATGCTCGCACCGTTGCTGCTACGAACAAACGTTTAATGCATGCATAAGGAAGGCTGAACACACATTTTGTTGAGGATGAACAATAGCATCTTTCTGCCTCTCTGAAGCCGACCTTTGTGCGTGTGTGGCGACATATGTGAGGTGTATAAAGGGAGCGTCGCGCAGCCTGCAGTTTAGACGGAGTGAGGCGCCGCGAAGAGAGCTCATTAGAGAGCTGGAAAAAAGGCTCAGACGCCACAGGAGCTCAAATCATGCACGATCATTATGCCTCGATTAGAGTGGAAAAACACCCCTGAAATAGAGCCTGGACCTTTGCATGCAGAGCAGCCCTTGAGTTCGAAATCAGTCAGTGAGCTATATTATCATGAGGTAGCCAAACTGCCTTGAAAACTAGATGGTAAGCATTTGTTATAACATTCGCTACATGCGGCGTGATTTTGGGCTAGAGTGATGAGTGATGAGCTCCAATATATAAATGACTTGATGTATGTAACTTTCAGCCCATTTTATATAAAAAAAGGGCAATGTTCCCTGCAGCCCCGATAAAGAGGGGATGCTGCCAGGCCTTGGGTAAAGGCCTAAATGAACAGACTCCTTTAATTGCTGACCCTGTCTAATTAGCTCCCAGGGTGAGGCCATCACTCATGACAGACTATTTATCCTGGTCTTATCTCAAGAGGAAGGCACAGCTGAGTTGGTGGGGCGGGGGGGGTCTATGTAAAGGGAGGGCAGTGTCTGCCAATCTGTCCCATTCCACCCCCCGGCCTAATCCTTCACCCTTAGTCAGGAGGGGGCGGGGGGTGACGTGGACTTGCTTAAATCTACAACAAATGAAAACAGACTCTAGCCACCCCACACACACAGTCGATCCCTTAATCCTGCGCACACGCACTCTCTCATTTTAAAAGGCACATCAGAAATTGGAGAGACAGAGGGGGGGTGTGCTGAGCCAAGCTGGCAACTGGAGAGTCTGCTTTTATTATAGCTTAACAAGATGACTCAAATCTGTCCAGAGGCTGAGCGGTCGCCGTCCTTCATATACGACGGTACAGCCAGCTGGGCCTGTGCAGTCTGACGATCTGATGAGTGAGTGGAGATGGTCAGCACGGGAGTGTGCTCTGCTTGTATTCTGTCATCATTAGCCAAGCGGCTGCCTGCCTCTGCACTGTTCCACCGTACATCACAACTCTTTTACTTACTTTACTTACGCTCAAACATGGAGGAACTACGTCTACTGCAGGCCAGGGGATGAGGGACCTTGACAGATGGCAGCAGTGCACACCCTTCTTTCTCTCTTTTTTTTTTTCATAAAGTCCAGCAGTTTCTGTTCAGCTACATCAATCTGTTATAGCCCTGCAGTCTTAATGAGCACCCGCTGCCTGACAAGCCCAGTCATGCCTAGGGAAGGAGGGACGGGGAGAAAAATGAGTGTAAGAAAAGGATAGGGAAGTGTAATCTATCTATCTATCATAAAAAAAAAAAAAACTAAAAAACAGGGGAATTGATTAGATTCATACCTCAAAATGATCTGATCAGCGGGGGGAAGGTAATGACAGAGCCTTGTTGGTGATTTTAAAAACAGAAATTTGAAAAACAGGTCCAACATATTGCCATTAAAGTGTGTGCAAGTCATCTCTCAAAAATAAAACAAAAAAACAACTTACTAATTAGTTTACCCTTTATTCAATTAAATCACCCCTCCCTAATCTATTGAGGATTAGCCGGCTTTCTATAAATGACGAATGTGATGTGAATAAAATGTCACGAGGTATCAGTGGGGAAGTGAGCTTCACAGAGCTTGGCATTAATTACAGTCTCAGCGAGCCTGGAGTTTGCCTGTGAGCTGTGGTTATTCAAGCAGCATCGTGTGTGTGTGTGTGTGTGTGTGTGTGTGTGTGTGTAGATCAGCCTGAGAGAAGCCCCGGGATTGTGGATTTGGGCCGACTGCACTCACCACAGCGTTAGCATGCACTGAGCTCTTCCTAACTTTGTGCTGGAGGACACGTATCATGCTAATGAAACAGACTAAGCCGGGATGGCCCCGTGTTCTTCCTTGACCGTCTCTATGGCAACCTCACTAATAACCATTACTTGAGGATGAGGCTGTTAATGCAAAGTTCAAGTGTTGGCTACAAATATGCAGCAACGTCGGGGGATGAGAAATACGGCATTGGTGACACGCACAAGATTGTGAAGCATAAGAGGTCGCTGCCGACGCATGAATCTGCATGTATCTCTATGTATGAACCCTGGAAATAGTGTCGGTGTGTGAAATACATTTCCCCTGATGTAATTCATGACAAAACTGGTGGTTCTCGGGATTACTATGATTTGTTGCTCCACTCTGCTTAAACCGGTGTGTCATTTTCATGTTGTTGCCAAGCTACACTCTCACATAACAAGAATTTATTTAAATGTTTGAATTCATAAGACACGTAGGCTTATTTTTAATCACAGGCCCAAATTCTCAGCACATCATGTTTCCTGACCCGGCTAACTCCCACTGTTGGCCAGGGGACGGTGCAGAAACCCCTGTGTCACCTGTTGACATGATCCTTCACCCGGCTGCTGATTGTGAACACTGCCAAATATGCTAAATGAGGTCCCTGAAGTGTCCTGACGGTGATTTCTGACTCTTCTTCACCTATATATTGAACTGTTTCTTATTCTGGGAGGCAGTTATCTTAGGATCAGAGAATCATGCGGACCTAATGTGCTATCTTGCGACCAAATGTATTTATTATACTCAGCTGTGGCCTTTTTGTACCACCCACATGAGGACACCAGTTTAATTTGTGGCAGATTTGTTCCTCGCTGCTCTCTCTATCACATAATTATCAGAGCATCATGAAGAAAAATGCACGGCTTTAAAAGGGAATAAAAAAAAATGAAACATCTACCACAGCTGCTGATTATATACTTGTCTTGATTCCCATTTCCATACTATGCTGCTCCAAATGGCCCAAACACAGCTGCTTATACACCATTTCCTAACAACCTCACACATACACACACACACAACCACCTTCATTGTGTTTCCTACACTCTTTTGCAGGGGTTTGTTTTTTCTTTTTCCCAATATTGCAATGAAAATGATTTTTGGCAGGCAACAGATTTTGAACGTAATGTTTTGGTGCAGCTTGTGAACTCGGCACCCCTACAGGTACATACCTGTCAATGTCAAGTTTTCTGCTACACTGTGAGAGCTTTCATAGCTTGCACTCCAACAGCAACTGAAGTGTAAAGAAAAGATAAACAACTACTGTTCCCTTGAAAACAGTAATGACAGCTGACATCAAACACCCAGTGCAGCTGGAGTGCTTGCTCGCTCGTTGAAACATTTATTCAATGCACCTTAAATGTTGTTTTTTTCTGCTCATCCCATTTACTCACCCCTGCTCCTCCATCATCTCTTGGAGCTCCATACATTTGAGCTCGACCCTCCTCTTCCTCTCATGGTCCAGAATCTCTCTGTGTGGCTTTTTCACCAAGACTGGCTCCACTCTGGGCTCCTCGTCCTCCTCTGTACCTGGCTGTCCTTCTTCAGTTTTAGCTTGCAGCACTGCGGTCGGCGTCGGTCCTCCTGATCCTGCAGCTGTTCCTGCTGCTGCCCCAGGGAATACCGGCTGGGCCACCCCGTTTGCACCATCTTTAGGAGATGGCACCCTCGCTGCATCATACATGATGACTATACTCTGTGGAGACACAGATGAGAAGAGAAATTGTCAGCTAAACTATAGCATTTCCAATGAATTAGAATATTGAACATGAAACCAAGAACCAAGAAACTTATAGATTTTGTAGAAAATCATATTTAGACGGACAGCGAGCCACAAACAGTTAGACACTGGACAATACACACTGAAAGGTGAACCGTGTGATTTGATGTTAATATCCCTGGACAGGTGGCAGCGTTTCTGCCTGAGCTGAGCTGTACCCTTTGCAAACACTCACACACATCAACATACTGTATAGACACACACACACACTTTGCATCATGAGTACATGTAGACGTGCATTGCTAGCGACAGCACTGGCAGCGATGTCTGCTCCACGAGTCAACAGCTCAGCAATGCCTACAGGGAGGCAAGGGGAGAGCGAGAGTTGAATCCTCCATTAAACTCATATCCAGGTCATGCTGTATACCATACATACATACATACATCGTGAGAGTAAAAGGAGAATGGGAGTGCAAGATACTAAGCTTAATGACACAGACTGGGAGACATATGTATAGCAACACAACATGAGACAGTAGAGAATGTGGAAAGTTCATTCTTCTTTAACATTGCATCAACTCTGAATACGATCTTTGTTTTTGGCTTTTCCGACTCCTCAGTTTCTGGCTCGTTTGCTGATGAAATGATGAGGTTGTCATTTTGGTGAATAAAAAGTCATCTGGTACAAGTGTTGCATGGACTGAGCTCTGATTAAGATGGATGGTCCTGTTAGGGCCAGTGTGAAACACGTGGGGGAGAGAGGACGGCGTTGACGTGTCCAGGAGGCTCGGCTACCCAACGCCGCTCCTCTCCTTCTACAACTAATGGCTTCATTTTTCACTGAGGAGACAAACAAGGCCATCTTGAGGCACTTCATCGCTGTTGCACGGTTTTGCCACGTGCAACAGTGACGCTTAGGCTGGCTTGGACAAACCTCCAGGACCGCAGACACATCTTATCCCAACTTATTTTACCTGATTATTGTAAGTGCGCTAGCAGCTTGTGCCATGCGGGCAGGCTGTTCTCCCCCATCTGAGCTGTTTTCTGGAAGTCTTTGACAGCTTACGGTAATAGCGATGTGCTTGTTTGTGAAATGCTCCTCACTGGTAAACGAGCCGTGGATCTCTGCGTAACGACATGGCTCTCGCCTGACAGAACAGGTGGCAGGACAGCAGGAGGCATCATCGCTGAATCTATTATACAGTAAATCAGGCCTTGATATTCTGTGACAGCAGTCTCTCATCTGCACACTCGCACCACAAAGCGACAGTAGAAGATTCTGGGTAAAAAAAGGCTCTCGTGTATCTAAACAGACATGAAATGACATTTATAGGTAGACAAGAACACCACGAAGGCTGAGCAGGGTGAGCTTGGAATGAATATACAAAAATTTTTTTGTTAATTAAGTCGAAATGTCAGCGCGGGAAACATGGTTCTTCCCGTTTCTCGTCTTTACAGTTTGTATTAATTCAACTAGCTGGTCAGTGGCTGTAAAAGCTTAAGCTGGACTTCTTACATCTTGATTCTTCAGCAAGAGGGGAGCGGTATGGCTAATTACATTTAAGCTGGACACTGTGTCTTGGCCACTGGGTAACAAATGATTTTCAGCATGTGCACAGGCTGTTTGAAATCCACTTGTATTAAACAAAAAGATATCATAAGGAAATCTGCAGGGAAAAGGATCCGCCCACCTCAAATGAAATTGGGATTCCAAAGCTGCAGGCCACGCTTCAGTCTGTGTTAAATCCATGCTGTAACTATATGCATGGTAACTGTCTCATTATATCAATGCATCACTCCACTGCATTTCCTTTTGTTCCCAAGGAGAAAGGGGGAGGGACGCAAAAACAAAAATCCGTTTTCTTCTAAGTTAAAACAACTAAATAATTTAATTGTGTAATGAAAACGAGCAGAGCAGAAAGGGAGGCTTGTGAGCGAGCTGATAAGGCTGCAGAACAAACACTTAATTGTGTGCGAGTCCTCTTCAGGGACGGGAAGGTTATCTGGAGCTAAAACTCCTCTGCTATTATTGCGAGGGCGTGTAAGACTATCGCATCCCAACCAAACACTGTTTTGTAATTATGTCATTATGCCAAATAAGGTTGTCCGAGTGTCACCATCAGTTATAATGTGTACTTGAGCATTCAATATCCCATATTGAAGCAGTGACACTAACGGCGGTTAGAAATAACGTCTGTCAGCTCGCTTCTTCTCCGCGTCGGGTGAGAGGAGATGGTTCCTGTTGTCTGCTCTTAACCTTTGGCCGTGCTTTCCTTCGCTGTCTGCTTGATTGGATGCGGCTGCTGTGTTGACACTGCAGCCTGTGTTCTGCTGACATCACACCTTATACAACAATACAAGCCCGTGGCGTAAAATCAAGAGTGAATGTGCGCTAACTAAAAGTTAAAGGGATGCTGTAATTTTTCCATACGTGCATCACGATCTCTCAAATACACAGTCACTGGTGGACCAACGCAGGGCTGACTCATCTGATACATACAGCAGATGGATCACTCACTTAAAGCTCAATTAATAAGGATAACATTCACCGTGGCCACACAGTGAAAAACTCATAGTGCGATGAAGGATCTAATGTTGTATTAGACTAATGAGACATCAGAAAGGGGATTGCCTGGACTTGAGCCACACAGTGATTATAGTGATTTTTATTTCTTTTTTTTTTTCTTTTTTTTCCACTGGGGATTTTATCGAAAAATATCATTATCAAAAAGTAAATGGCATCATTTGTACAACGCTCTGTAGTCCCTGTGAGCTGCTCTCTTTTGGGGAACTGAATTAATTTGCCTGTCTGCCTCTTTAGATGGATAGATTACCAGTTGAACGCCTACGCCATCAGACGCAAATTTATTCAAGGAATCAACCTCGAAGGCTCCTAGATTGGGAGAAATTAGAGCAAAAAAGGCGGCCAGTGATTTTCTGTTTTTAATGAAAATGCTTTGATTAGTAACATAATCTGTCACCAGCACAAATTGTCAATGATGAGAAAAACCTACTTAACATATTTTCTGATATAGATGTTTGAGCTTCACTGTGAAGACTGATGTATGTTGGCATTACAGCAGAAGGCTGTTTGCACATTCGCACAAACCTATGAGCCTGATTTGATGACATCGCATTACATACACGATTGCATATACTGAGAATGGACTTTGTCTCTCATCTCTCACAGTGGAGTCAACGTTTCTGAGCAAATAGCTTCAGGCTCAGTATGGAAAGGAGGAACTCTTTGAACAACCTAGACCCACTTCCACATATATATTGGCACATCAGTGTTATATTTAGACAGAACTGAACCAATCCATTAAAAATGCTAAATGTGCATTGATGCATCAATATAATGTTATATTGTATATGATGATTTTGAGTAAAGGACTTTTATCTGTAATAGAGGTTTTTTTTCTTCTTTTAATTATTGTACTGGTATTTTAACAGAATCTGAGTACTTCCTCCATATATTACTATTTATCAATCATTATAATTATCAATACAGTTACTGTCAATGGTATCGTGGAGGAAGAGTTTAGCGATGTACTACTGTATTGTGGAAAATATGCAGCTCAGTCGTTATACAGTATGTTTTCACAGTACAGTTTTTTTCTTTCAGTACGGAACATATTTATGGCCATCTGTACATACAGCCTTGATAGACCTGTTAATGTAAATAATACAGATACGGCACTGTATGCATTACTAGGAGAGAGAGAACATATTCAGCACATGATTTTTTTTTTTTCTATTTTAAAATATATGCTTTAGTTTCAAATAAATATTTGCTGTCAGACACATACAGCAGCATAGGCTGGCGGTTGACTACGGGCTGCACTGTATTGATTTGTATATCATCCATTATGGTGGCGCTACATCAATAAGAAAAGGAAATAAAGATGTCTTTTAAGGGCAGCTGCTGCATTACTGCTGGCTACTGCAACAATCCAGCTTCGTTGGGGGAATAATTTCACTTCCATCTTATCTTATTTTGAAAGGTTAATGGATCTAAATTTTGCAATTACATAAACAAACAGCGTGCTTCAATTTGAGCCTAACAAAATCTTAGGCTTGTTTAAGTGGCAGTTTCATCTGCCACAGTCAGAAGGAGAAAAAAAAAAAAAAGAAGCAGAGAAGCAGGACAGGTCTCTTTTTCCCCACTTAAGGCCAGTTCTCGCTGCTTCTCTAACCCGCTCTTACCCTTTGCCCCTCTGTCATAGCATGCTGGTTCACTCTATGCTGTGCACAAAAGCTCCAATGATTGGATTTCACTCAGCTGTGGCTTCACCTCCACCATGATTGTAGGGTGGCAGTAACAGGGCGAGACTGGCATAAAGTAGCTGAGAAAACATCCTCGGTGAGCCCTCAACTTGCTGTAAAACGGTATATATTCTGAATTAAAGTAGGTGTCCTGGATATACTTCATTATGCACATGTCAGTAAGTACCTGACTATATCTGCTCTAACCGACTCTCTCTCTCTGTCTCCTATCACACATTTCCTCCAAAATAATCTGCCCCTTGGCTGGAAGCTTGTGTTTTGTTTTTAGCACTTTGGCACCCAGAGGATGTGTTTAGCTCTCACAAGGTCAGCTGTCTTCATTCCAGGCACGTTGGATTGCTGTTGGGTCCCGGAAAAACAAGCAGCCTCATTTTTTTTTTTTTTTTTTTTTCCCTTTTTAATCGTAGTTAGATGGAAGGTGCACACAAAATGAGCAGCAGAGGTCTGAGGAAATGGTAATACAAAAGAGGACAGAGCTAGTTGTGCACAGTGGCCTTGTTTGAGGTTTAAACAGTTTGGTTGGATCCTGACTTGTACGCTCCTATGATCAAGCATGCCACAGCGAGACATCCTAAATACTACAAGATCGATCAAAACTTCAGTTGAGACATATTTTCAACAAAAAAGCTCCTCTAGTTTGCTAAATTTATGCCCAGACACAGCCCGATATTTATCTGACTTTATTAGAGAGACGTGGTTAGAGTCAACAGAATGAGTTGTTTCTGTGAAGTGCTTCACTTGCTTTTCTGTTGGTGCTTTGGGAAGCTGTGGCGCTGAACTCATAAGAGTGCAGCTTTAGTTGAGAGAGAGATTTCGGCTCTATCTGGGAGAAAGGGAAAGCTAAAGCAAAGGAGGGAATAACTTCTGGAGCCTGGTTGATGCCGCTGTGCTAAAAGATTCCAGGGATAGCGTTTTTGAACTGCAAATAGCTCCATGTCTCAGATGCAAAGCTGTGCAAAAAACTACACTTTCATGTAGCAAGAACCACTTTATGCATCGTTTGGAGCCAAGTAAATAACACAAGCGGGGTGATAAAAATGGCTCGTATCAACATACTCTGAACTAATGAGTGGTATGAGAGAGAGAGAGAGAGACGCAGAGTGAGGCGATGATACAATTTTGGTCTTTGGTGGAAAAAGATCCTTGGCAACCTCGGAGACACAGCATGACAGAAATAACCCAACTCCTGTCCCATTTTCTACACAGATAAAAAAAACTGTGAGTCACCACAGAGGAAGACGGAGCTGCTGTCTATAAGGTGACATCTGGGCTCATCCTGGCACACAGTTCAGCTGTGGGTTTGACAATCCAGAGGAACTCACTCTGGAACTCAGAGCAGGGCTTTGAATAGTCCCTTTGCTCCTCCGGGAACAAACTGTGCTTTTTTTTTTTTTTTTAAATCTCTCTCTCTACAGCAGGTTTACGTCTTCTCCAGCTGGCTCGTGGCGCAGCTACAATCACGCTGCTGATTAGCATAGGACTGCTTCTGATGTGATTAGTGGGGTCAGTGGCAGCGGAGCGACGGGCTCAGGTCTATGTCTGCCTGTGGTGTCAGAACACTGAGCAGAAGTCAGAGCCAGAACATATCAAAATAACACTGATCATATGACATTATTGATTCCAAATTACTATTATAACACTTCACACACACACACACACACACACACACACGCGCAACAATTATGAACAGCCAATGGGTTCACCCAAGCCAGTTTTCATCTACTGGTCCGTCCTTTGTTCATTACTATAAGCTTTAATGCTCTGTTAGCCAACAAAGCGCTTCTTTCTCTCTGATACTACCACATGTGCCTTTGAGAGTCTGCTGAAAATCAAGCTGCAATAAAATGCTGTACAGTGTTGAAAGCCACTTTCCAAACTCGGTTTTGGAGTATTATTGCATTTTGGGAACGAGAAGGGAAAAGTGAGCAGAGGCAATAAATTACCCTCTTTCTCTCTCAGATAAAGTGATGCTCGCACAACTTCAGCAAACCTTCTCCATATGACTGTTCATCTCAACGGGCAGCAGAAATTGGACAGTGGAAAAAAAACCCTCCTTCTTTCATCCAAGGATAGAGATAAGAGCAATTTCCCTCCCTGCCTTTTTATCAAGCTGAGAATGTCAGAGAGACATCGTGAAATTAGCCCTCTCCATCCATTTATCAAACATCCAGCAGGTTTAAATGAACTCATCACCACACCAGCAAGTACTTTTGTACAAAACTAACATGGTCTCCAAATACCATAACTTTCATGCCATGTATTGCCCTCTTTCTGAGCTCTCGTTCACCCATAAACATCTCCATGAAATGATCACGTCCTGTATGTTAAGGATTGAAATGAGCCGCAACTTCTGACTCAGACAGAACGGGGGGGGGAAAGGTTGCATGAAGGTTTCTCAGACAGGCAAGGAGCATTTCTAGCTTAAAACATCCACGGCACGGTCAGCTTCAAAGAAAAACCCAATTTGAAAAGTTGGTAGGACTGGTCTGCTCCGGGTATAGGATGGTTTAAAGTGGCTTTGACGTTCTTCCTGAAAGGCTCACTGAGGAGTCATCGGGGTGAGCAGAACCCAGAGGAATGTACACAAACACAAATTACGCTTTCATCACAGATGCCGTTTGCGGGTCAGGTTGTAGTCTGTTAATTAAAAAATAAATAAAAAAGCAGTGAAGAATTCTCACCATCTATTTAATCAGGTTTTAACACTGCATAAGACATGGTACTTATATGGATGAAATTTTTTTTTTTCTGATCCATCTGCCTCCTGTGTGTGGGTGATTAAACTAGTCAAAGAGAGAGTTGGCTGAATAGAGTCGGTGCCTGCAGCAATCTGAAGCCAATCTCCAGACTGCTGCAGCACAGAAATGAGGCTGTCCTCTTTTCCACCTGCCCTGGCCTGCTACTCTTTAATTGACACAGCACTCTGGAGCGCAGAGCGATCAGCTTGCTGATACAAAGTGATGCCTGTCAGTTACCAGCGGACGTTCATTTCATGACTGCAATCACCCGCGGACTGCAGGGGGACATACCTCTGAGGATTCTGCACAAAGAACCTTCACTTCCACCCACTTTCATCCTACATAACAATGCCGGCTAACAACCCGCCTTTGACCACTCATAGCAAAACAACAACAACAACAAGAGAATCGCTCAAAACTTTCCGACAATGCCCCCTTTCATTTCCCGCCGGAATAAAACTTGTCAGGAGTTTACAGAGGTATTGTTTTGCTCAGTGCTGCCAAAGGGCTGATTCTAAATACAGGTTTGCCGCCTACACCTTTCCAGGATTGTAATCACCGGCAGCCATCAACTGCCGTCACATAGCTTTATACATAACAGAAATCATGCAGATTGATGAGTCACGAGCTCAAACCTCTGGTTAATTACACAGGAGATTCAGGCTCTCTGTCACTTTGCTCCAGGCGAGTGAACCAAATGATGTTGTTATTAGTTCCCTACGAGTTAACACCCGGTTCTGTTTGTTTTAGTTCAAATGTTCCGATCCAAATGTTTCTGACTGATTAATGAAAATGGTTCACGACATGAATCGCATTTGTCAGTGTGAAATTGGCAATTTGGGGACATATTGATCAGTATGATGACCTGATTATCGTCAGGTAATTTCTTGCTTGACTAAAAAATTTTTCATTTAGCAGAATTACACAGATATAAGCAGCTACGGTTCATTTTCTGTTTGAAGTTTTAACAGTGTTTTAGTGTCTTCTACCATTATTGCGTATTATATGATTATGCATTAGGCATGAAGGCAGAATCGTATGAAACCACAAGATAGTGTGCAACCTAGTAGTTAATTAAGTTAAATATATACACCGATCCCTCACTTATACTCACACTGACAGAAGAAGGTCATGGCACAGTCTTTGTGTTTATTGGTTTTGATTTTCTATCGCTTTAAAGACTTACATCTAAAATAATAACAGCTGGGATGTAAAATGACACTCGGCTGGTTATGGAGGCATTTTATTCTGACATTATTCTTATATTTACTGTAGATTAACCACTTTGTAACAAAAAAACCCACGATTGTCTTAAACTGTGTAAAAATGTATAATTATAAACATTGGTGAATATGAACAGCAGATATAATTATTTATGGTAAAGCAGCCAGTCCATTTCAACTTCCTGTTATATAGAACAAAGGCTTATGTCCTAATGCTACTAACATATCATTAAGTTTCAAGTGGCTAACCAAATACAGAAGTACGGCCATTAGACAATAAAACAAAAAGGTAATTTTACCATTAAAATGAAAAGAACACTTTTGATGCTTTTCGATTATTAAAATACGGTTGTCACCCGAATCTGTTACTTTCTCTCACAGTAAAGTACCGAAGTAATTACAACCTGAGGAGCAACAGGAACGTCTGACCCAAATTTCATCCACCCAATATTGGTTGAGACATCTCAACAAACTAAACCCCAAAATGTCAACCTCATGTTGCCACCGGAGGAGGAAAATCATTTCTGTTAGCACGTTTCATCCTCTGGGGAGCACGAAGCCGCACTGCTACAACGACTGAAGGATGCCGAGCAGCGGTAATGCTGCTATATAGCCGAGTAGGAAAAGCACAGGTGTTATTAAGACTATTAATGATGGCTACTGTCAAAACATCTACTGTGATAAACAAACAACACATGACAGAAAACACATCCGCAGTTCCATTTCCTCGCAGACTAGTAAGATTATAATACGCGCATCTGCTGCTGGAGTATAACGTATGACTCCAATGCAATTCGGTCCTTATTAAATTTGCCGTGTCGACCGAGACCCTGCACATGTATTTATAGCTGCAGCCTTATGTGCCATGTCCATATCTATCTCCTGTACAGACTAATTAGATGGTTTCTTGGCCTTCTACCATGTTTACAAGCTTGAATAATATCCAGTTAAGCAGGTGGAAGTCAATGCATTTGTGTCTTTTCTAGTATATTGTTAGATATGAAACAATGACACGTTTTACCATATGGGAGAATATATCAGATTAGATACCAGAAACATCAATATATCAAACACAATTCTGTTGACATTTCCAGGTTAGTGTGGTGAAAAAGATGAAAATCATTGCAAGCTGACTTTTGATTAGTAAAGAATACAAAGCTACGTTATATGCATGTTTAAACATAATGACTCATTACCTGAATACTATGTACTATATAGTATATTAAATTCTCATACGGCACTGCGCAGTCATGTCACAGGCTTCATGATGGACAACAGTGAGCATTCCTGTATGAATGGTGCTCCACAACCAGAGCTTAAAATAGTGGGAGGAAGAAGAAAGAAAAATGGGTGGTGGTTTTCAGGTTAGACAAGGGCAACAATACACCATCTATCAACAGAGAGTCTGAAAGGAGCCAAGAGAGTGCTGCACTGGGCACAAAAAATAAATAATATAAACTCCATTATGTATAAAAAAAGACAATCAGGAGTTCTGGAGGATTAAATACAGCACTAACAGAGGAGTGATTAAAGTCACAGACGACATCTGATGATTATTGTTTATACCTGTACCAATATTAAAACTAATTATGCGTTGTGTCTGCTGCTAACTATTTATTCCCATTATTGAAATGCCATTCATTTAATTTCAAGTACACACACACACGGATCCCTCCCGACGGCTGCTTTGGCCCTGCTCAGTGGGCGAATCAGACTTCATAAGAAGCAGGAGCTATTGGCTTGTCCTCTGAGTCATGGCATTCACAGCTGTCAGCCAAGGGCTCTCGAGCCACGAGCCTGCACGCAAATCAGATGCGGTTTTGCATAAAGACAGCTTAACGCACAAAAAAAAAAGAAGGAGGGTATTGAGAAGGTTAGAGCCACACTGGCTGAGGATCAGTGGGTCCATTGGCCAAAGATATTTGAACAAGCACGACGCGCTGTATTTTTGACTCCCTGACTGCAGACGGTCCAACAGGGTGCTGCAGATAGAGAAAAGAGAGCATATATGGAGATGCATAAACAAGACAAAGAGGGAGAGAGGAGAGGAATGTAAAGAAAAGAGGCTTTATTGAGGTTTGCTGCAGAAGATGGAACAATGGGAAATAAAGAAAAAAGTAAATGACAGCTCGGAAGAAAAAAAAAACCCCAAGAGAATCAAAGGGAGCGTGAGAACAATCGTTTCTAATGGAACACAATCAGAGAACAAGACGTATTGCTCTTTGCAGTAGCTGCATTGACGGAAGCGGTTTACATGATGCCTTTTAAAGTTAAACAACAACCTTCAGAGCTGTCTCCGTACTGCAGCTCGTTAATTGGATAACAGTGAGACAAGCCTGTTAGATGGTGACAAGTACGCACTACTCTAGACGCTCAGCGAGTCAACGTGAGGCTGCAACACTGTTACATCGGGAACACGGACACACTACTAAAGAAGGATTTGACTGGTGCTCCCTTCCTAACAAGCTGAACTTGCATTTCCGCTTCATTACAAGAAAGTTTCTTAGTGGGAGAGCAGAAAAGCCTGCGAGAGCGGCGAGCTACAGTACAGCACAACAACAAGAAACTCATTAGAATGATTCATTAGGGCCGAACCGCTTTCATCTGCACATTGCTCACTGCGCACATTCATTCCTTTAACTTCTCGGAGAACAATATGTGTTCAAATGATGCTTTCACATTTCTGCTGACCGTTTTTTACAATTGTATTCTATAGGAGACTCTGCTAATTGATTTTCATACTGTACCTTTATGGAAATGTATGAAAACCAATAGATGTCTAAAAGGACTGTAGTAGTAACGGTCTAAAAACATGCAAAGAACTACGAGCACGATCTTTTCCAACCCCCCCAACGATGGTACGCCCGTTCAGCTGCACAATACAGCAGGAAATGTAAATACACATAGACCTTGATAAATCAATAGCAATGGCCAATCCTAACTATATTCCTTTATTATTCAGCCTCTTCACCGCAACCCGCAATGAATGACTCTTTCATTCCTCCAAAATGCAGAGGCGGCCTCTCCTATGACAGCTCAGGTGAGTTACAATGGCAAGCTTCCTGCGCTGCGTGTCTCCAAGGCAACCCCCGACATTCCATTTCAAATTAATTTGGACAGTAGCGCTTTTATAAAATCGAGCACATGGCGGAGTGCTTCATTCCACCTTCAAGGGAAAAAGAAAAGACACAGGGCAGAATGTGAGTCTATTAAAGACTGCTCTGCACTGCGTGTGCCTCGTGTGCATGTCGCAACTTCTCTTAACGTAGCTGCGACTGTCATTTATTTGATTGTGGTTGTTTGACAATGATGTTAAAAAAAAATAAATGCTGGTCTAGTACTGGTGGTTCTTTTACTAGTAGAGGTCCCTCAATAGGGCTTTGCCTGTGTGCTGTTTAAATGCCTGTAATACACACAGGGTGTGAACCTGTCCATTGAAATTCTTCGGAGATGACCAGCATGACCTTGTAGCGTAAAGGTTTCTATTTCCCGGCTGGCTGCTTGTGGATCTAATCATCTTTTTAGAATAAACAGGGGTGTAATTTGCATGCGTGCTCCAATTAGAGATGTCGGCTGGTGATATCCAGATTGAGGCCCTGCCGCTGGCTGACGCCGGCCTCCGCGACAATAATAGATATGAGAGAGAACAAGTGTCACTGGGGGGAGGCTTTTCAGAGAGTACACTGCGTCTCCTGTCACACACTGCCCTTACACACAAATACGCCGCTGTCCTCCCAATTTCTGATCTCGTAGCCCTCCTATATGTGCAGTTCATTTACAGGGACAGCAGTGAAAGTCCTGCACTGCAGCGTGTGTGTGTACAGTATATTTCTACTCCGTATGTGTAGAGATGGAGGGGGAAAATGGAGGACGTCCACTGGGACTGCACTGAGATTGCTGACGGATCAGGAATGCTGTCTGATGCTGCACCGCAGGAGAGTGTTCAGGGAAGGTTCTGTCATTTTTTCCCGATATTTTTGGGCCTGGGTTGTCATCTTTTTTTCCCCCCCCTCCACAATCGCTGACATATCCACTGCTTGTCACGATAAGGAAACATTCTCTTCAAAGCAAGGAGACAGTGATTAACTAACGCCAGAGGACAGATAGCTTCCAATGAATCAAGGTCAACCTGCAAAAAGCCCAGTTTTGACAGGATTTCGCAGTAATGGCTTTCACTGAAAAATGCAAAGCTTAGATTGGACCTGCAGACAAAAACTACTAAAACCGCCGGGGAAGGCAAACATAGATGAGGAGAATTGATCTGGCACACATTGATTAAAAATAGAAACTGTAGAAGACATGGAGATAAAGACTGAGAGAGAATTTCAAACAGGAGACACCATGAAAGAGAAGCTGATTGGCTGATTGATTGATAAAAAAAAGTCAATAGACAGCCTCCTCCCCATCGCCTTCAGATATTCAGTGATCTCAAAAAAAAAAAAAAAAAGAGAAAAAACAGGCCTCCTTCAGAAGATGAGAAAAGTGACGACCAGGACAAACTGACAGATATGTCTCTGATGACGATGATGACCATCTGTCATCGGCTCCTCACACACCTCACTGGCCCGCAGAGAGGCGTGCAGACGGGTGTGTGCGTGCATGCAACACATACACAGCCACTGACCCTGCAGCCGGGGAGATATGGGTTTAAAAAATAATAATATTTCAGAAGCTTCCCTTCAGGGTGTCAAGGTGAGATCGGTCGCTCCGCCCTCCTTCGCTGTGCTGCTCCTGTGCTTATATCTCAATCCGCCACGCCACCGTATCGGAGGCCTTTGCGTGAAGCGTCCCAGGCCGTGGCAAAAGGGAGATAACATGAGACAAACCAATGGACATCCCACCTCCCTCTGCCAGCTTGGATTTCACATCTCCTCTGGCCATCTGTCAGAAAGGAGTAGGGGGGCTATGAAGCGGCAGATATTCCAGCATCAACGCAGGCTTCACCGCTCTGCCCCCAGAGACGATTCATGCATGCATGTATGAATGCAGTAATGCCTTTGATGTCTCATGAAGGCTGTTTTTGTTTCATGCTTTTTGAGAGAACAGGGCGTCGGTGGTGGTGGTGGTGGTGGTGGAAGGGGGGTCCAAAGCAATGTTTCTGGGCTAATCAGTGTTGAAATGTGTTTACATGCCACAGGAAGGAGCTGACATTGAGAAAATCTTCAAAAAGCAGGGGCTTCTAATCTGCAAACTCGGAGCAGGATTAAGGCACCTTTTCACAGGAGGCATCCTGCTATAATCCCCAGCCTCTGTACAAACAACAGTTTGTATATTCATACACAGGTTGGGAAGTGGAAGCAGTTGTGAATAGCTTCTGGGAACAAAATGAGTTTAGAAATAAGAAAAAGTAACCAGTAAGGGACAGTGGAGGTGGTTATCGATCTTGAAACTTTTATTACAACGCATTTTAAAGTTGTTAAGACAATCTTTGTATGGATGTAATGTGCAGTGGGGGTTAGAAAATCCCAATTTATTTTAATTGGACAATCAGGGACTAATGAAGCAAATTTTCATCACTTCTCCACGTCAGAGTTGTCGAATATTAACACCAGCGATGAGTGCATTAATGTAGCATGACTGTTACTGTGGATTTTCATGTCATTCCTTCTCAGGGACGATGACGCGGTGATGGCTACAATTGGAGGTCACCTTCATCTAAACCTACTTTGACATTTCAACTGAATAACAAAAAGCCAATACCATTTTTACACTGTGATAACGATGCAAAAATTGTGATTCATATGAGGGGGGGGGGGAATCATGTAGCTGTGCTGTGAAAGTAC
Source organism: Pampus argenteus (assembly GCA_036937835.1). Classification (NCBI taxonomy): domain Eukaryota; kingdom Metazoa; phylum Chordata; class Actinopteri; order Scombriformes; family Stromateidae; genus Pampus; species Pampus argenteus. The sequence goes on from CM072874.1 coordinate 16,263,841, forward strand.
AAATCAAGGAATTTTGAGGCCAGAAAGCTTTTGTGACACACACACAGACACACATGACAGTGATATGTAGTAAGGCCCAGCAGAGAGGAGTCCCCGGCCTATTTGCAGTAAATTTACCTATCTTCACTGTCTGGAAGTCAAGTTGCATTGTCTGCTCTCCTTTGTTATCCTCGTCTGCAAGCCTATACCTTGAGACAGGATGCGGAGGCTCTCTGGGGAGCCGAGGACAGCTGCAGATCCAGCTTGTCAGCGCTAGACGCTGGGATCTAGAGGAAGCAGTGAAAGCACTCGTAAAGGTCAGGTGAGCTGGCTGCTGCTCTTCCAGCGGGCTACCACTTGGCGCCTCAAAGGTCAGACGGAGCCCTCGGCTACACCGAGGGTGATATGAGAATACAAGAAATGTCAGCAACACCAATACGGCTCCAACAAAGTCGATACTGACACAGCAGCAGATGCACAGAATGCTGGAGCCTTTGCTTGAAAACCATAAAAAAAAAATAATAAAAAAAATCAATCAAGGTGAAATGTTCTTCAGACAAAAATGAAGCTGACTGTATTCAAACATCTGCAACATTACTGAGTCAACCAGTTACAGTACCCGAGTGTCACATCCCTTCTGTGGTTCCCTATATGGGCCGCAGCTATGATGAGTTTAATAATCCCCCGGAAAGCAGAGGACAGAGGATGAGTGTGTCCAGACTTGCTGTAATATCTGCTTCTCTCTGTGCACCGCCCGCCCCAACTCCACCACCTCCACCATCGCCATCTGTTTCCTGCCCAGCACACTGGCTTAAGTCTCAGTAGAGCTTTGGTCTCTTCTCCTCGTCTGGTTCGCCCTGATCACATCTTATACACAACACAGTGGCTCAAAATGCATAACCTCTAGGTTAGAATAGTAAATATACAGTAGGCACTAGTGTGATGCTCCTCAAGTGGTTAAAGTTGTATTTCTTTTATTGCACTTATATGCAACTAACAATTATATTCATTATCAATTCATCTACTGATTATTTTCTCAATTAATCGATTTGAAGGACTTCAAATAGTGAAACATGTTTCTTATAATCTCCTTTTGTTCCTAAGTGTAGTGAAGGTTTTCACGTAAACCCAAACTCTATCTGTATCACACGCTACACGATCGTGTTCTTAAATTATTTCATTCGCTTTGTGAATACGAGCACCGGCGGTAAAGGGTCATTATTCCATGCGGTGGCTGCACTCACTGCGACGGAGGAGCGGGGATCTCAGGTTTGCAGGGGAAATTGTTTTTGCTAGATGCGTGTTACGGAGAAAATAATTGAGCCTCTTGTTTCTTTCAACTTGTTTTGAGATTGTCCCCACTCTCGACAATCACTACCGGCATCAGAAACTTGTAAGTGTAGGTTAGGTCACGTAGAAAATGGGATCGTGTGCGCTGTATGAGATGTCACTCTCTCCCCGCTTATATCCTGGGGACCTGTTTCCAATCCAGCATCACAGGGGGTCTGCTTTGGTCATTCCAGCTGCCCGGCTGTGAAGCGAACACCCTGTAGATCCTCTCATCTCGACTCAGGACGTTGCCTCAGAACTCCTACAACTGCTACAAATACACAAACACACAGCCTCTATAGCCGTCTTTATATAAAGCGTAAAGAATGATCATCCTCCAACTCATCTCGCTTGTATTTTGGGAACATCTGAGAAGAAACTGACAAGCAAATTATATACATTTACTGCAATTTACTACCATGGCTCAGGTTCCTCCATATTTAAGTCAACCTGTGGCGTGAAAAGAAATTTGGTGTCAGATTCGAACACACTCAGGCTGTAGATAACTAGATCACGGATGCATTTCTCTCTTCACTCGTGCACTCTAATCCTGTCCATCTCTCATATGCCCCACTTTCTGTTGGTAATCATATTTCTTGCCACTGAATAAATGACCAACATTCCTTTTAAACCCTAACCCTTCTAACAAGTGCACAGCTGCCAGTGCTAGAAGGCCGGGGTCCGCTGCCTTGACTGCTTCGTAGCACCTTGAACTGTATATTCATCAATGAGCTGCAGATGGTTTGAGTATTGAATGTTACGTTGCTCTCTACGTGTCTCTGGTGAGATGTGTGACCTCACACACACTGTCTTATTCATATAGTGAACTTTAAGAGAGCCTATAGGGTTCACGGGCCACAACTTTTAGCTGCAAAAACACCCCAAGGAGGTGGATTCTCCCTAATGGAAAAGGCATTGAGCATGAAATTTCCCCTGACAGCTGATTCCTTCAAACCCCAGCAAAAGATCAGCTCTACACTGTGGGGTTAATCGATAGGATTGGAAGACTGAGGCTAGAATACAGATGAGAAAACAGGAGGGAGATGTGCAGAAGAGGAAAGACATATCTTCGGAGAAAACCTGATATCCAGCTCTGACAAACATACAGAAATCTACAGAAACATGTTTGTTTTTCAAGCTTCAGGCCTACAATTGGACATTTCTTATTGTGGAACAGAACATCGGCATCAGCCTGGCATCAACGGGACCTCACTGAACGAGTAAAGGTCAGACACTTCTCCTGTAGAGAGCAGGGTCAACTTACAAAAAACACGATTTTGCACTAAAAGAGTCCTCGCACAGTGATATGCAGTATTATGCACAGCGGACTGTGGTTGGCTGCATTTTTTTGAGATAAACAAAATGTTGATGTACCCTCCCAACATTTCATGCTGGTCCAGCTGTCTTCATGTTTGAATATTAGATAAATATTTGTTGACAGAAAGCAAATACAGATCTAGAAAACTAGCAAAGAAGTTACTCATAAAATACACTGAATATTCTCCCAGCCGATTCCCAAAAACCTGATATTTGTGCCTCTTTAACAAGACAACATATCTCTTTATGACCCTACATTGTGAAACCTTGCACACATTATCTCTGCTACTAAAACCAAAACAGCACTGCTGATTATCAAAGCGCTATATAAGGTCTTCAGTGCTGATGTGAGAAAGCTATAGAGCCTGTAACTTCTTATTCCTGTTGCTAAGAAAGCCGATCTCTTCACAATGACAGATGTGAGTCAACAAAAGCTCTTTTATCGTTTTTTTGGAGCGTCAGAGATAGAAAGGCTGTCAGTGTGTCTCTTTTATCAGATTGGTTAATATAAGTGGGTCCCTATGGTAAATAGTGGTGCTGACTCAAACACTATAGCAATAGTAAAATGTTCCCCTTTATCTCCATCTTCTCTTTAGGCTCCTGCCTACTATCACAGCCCCTGTGATTTAACAAGGGCGAAGGAGCGCTGCGGCTCAGCAGCCTCTCACCTCGCACCTCTGAGTCAACCTCTACAGGGAGCAATGAAGCCAAACATTTTAGATTTGCTGCTGGAGTTTGGTCTCGGCGAGCTCCCGGAACAGCTCTGTTTCACCGTACACGCGTTTGTGTGTCCGTTTTATTTGAGCTCTTTTGCATTAGCGTCGCACCAGTTGGCATTGCTCATTATAAAAGATTGCATTACACTTTCTTGAGGCTAATGTTCATATGCATACAGTACAGTTAAAAATCAGTTTCCAGTTATGGCTGCAGCCACAGCAGAAATCCTTACTGCACTGTTAAAGTAGGGATAAAAAAAAAGAAAAGGTTTAATCTGCTTTATTAGTATAAGGCGCTGAAAACTGCAATTTTACTCATGACTGAAGTGCAAATTCTACTGGATGCAAAAGTTTAAATTGCTTACTAAATCCAATCTGGCTTCGCTTTGACAGTGGTATTGTAATAAAAAAAATAAAACAGAGTAATCACTATAACAGAGCTGCTACAGTTTGTAGGTGGGATGGATTAATTAAGACTACTTCTGCGTTACGGATCACCATAATGTACGCTGACTGTTTTATATATACCCTAATATTCTTAATTTCATATTTCATCTCATTAAGAATTTAATCATAAGTAATATGAGACTTGAATCACAACTAGAAAAATACATTACTCCCAGCCATCGGCTAACTGCTGGTGAATTCTGAACTACTCCCTGAAAAAATGTCTATAAACACCTTGGGCGGGGAGCAGGGACGGGAAAGAGAAACTGATTCAGCAATTGTTTTATTTTATGATTTCTCATAATAGCATAATAGCTCCGGGAATCAAGAAAACAAACAGAATAACGACACAGCAGCCACGTTTTAACTTCAAGCAGCATCGACTCAAGTTATGATGCAATTTTGGATTTTGCAGTATAAAAAGATGATACAGACAAATGCTGATTTTAACGTTCTGATTGTGGAAATATAAAGGGACATTCTGTATTTGCAGGTCAGTATTTGCAGGCACAGATTTCTTTGGAAACCAGTGCAATCACTGTTAACATATAATAAAAGGCAATCTGGACAGAGTCTTGCAGACGGTGGCAGCAATTTTCCTTTGAGAGGTCTGATGAACAGGTCTCCCAAGCTGCCAATGCTTTCATTCTGCAAATTGGATACAATTAGTCGGCCTAATTGCTTGTTGTTGCTTGATGAAAGTGGTGACAGAGATTTGGAGACATAAAAAGGAAGTGACAGTATGAGATGTCGAGAGGACGTCCACTATTGACAGCAGTGATGTGTTACTACGCCGTGCCTAATGCGCCCTTTAGCGCTTTAGAGACACTTTAACATGTCTTCAGAATACACATCTCACATTAATTCCCTTAAACAGCAACAACACCTGTTTTCATGCACATTCTCAATTTGTGCATTTAAAAAAAAAAACATCTGGTAGGAATGCTGGAAACTTGGCTGAGGTGGAAAAGTTAAGAAGTAAAGTGTAATGGAAACAGAGCACGTGACCTAAATGTCACACGAGCTTTTTTTGCTCCACTAAAGAGGCAAAAAATAGCCGCACGTGTTCCCCCAAAATAATACTTTCACATTCCCATTTACACACTGGCACATGGTTGTCCACCATTTGAGGTTTTTGAGCGGTGTTCTTTTCAATAACGTCACCTCATTGCATCCTCTTCTTCTGCAGCGGTTTAATGGAACTGGACCCCAACAACTGATATTCACATAACAGCGGATGGAAACGCACATTAACTCATATTTTCCGGAAACTTTTTGGATGAAAATCTGACTAGTGTGCAGATTTAAAAGGGTTCCAAAACACATTGCGTGTTTCCTTGAGCTCTAACAAACATACTTTATGTATTTCCTTCCTTGTTATTGTATTTGCTAAACATTTGTTTACATTTATGATTATTGGCTTGCTGTCGTCTTCTTGGCGTATTGCTGCATTTCTTGGCGTGCTGCCACCACCTGTCTATCACTGAAGTAGTGTGAAAACCATTGGCAGCAATACATGTCTCCTGTGTAAATATGCAACAAACAAAATCGGGACCAATTCATGCAAAAAAAACAACAACAAAAAACCACACAGGGTTCCTTTAAATCAGACCTTGATTCCCAATGAGACATTCATGCTGCTAAATGGGTTCTCAGAATAAAATCATTTAATGGCCTATTAACTGGTTATAACAGTAAACGCACATGACGACTCTTTGAATAAAACACTCCAGCAACTGTCGGCCAATCTGTTGTGCTGCTTATTCTTAAAAATAGGTTGTGGATTTTCCATTGAGAGAGTCTGTCAAGCAGCAGATAGAGCTCGGTGGGGGCCGCCACCTTATATCTCTTCCTCCTTGCATATCAGCCCAATATCAGGTTTGAATTCACAGGCTGGGACTGTGTCTGGCGGACACTGTCTGATAGAGCTTCTAAATAATTCACAATCCTCTATCCATGTCCATTACCTGTAAACTCTCTCTCTCAGAAGAAGGTAGTTACCATAGATACAGTCTGCCTTCACACACTGAAGGTAGCCTACATGTTATGGGTGCGATTTTACATACGAGGGATGTTACCTGCCTTCTCTTTGTTATGCATCTATTGTGCTCAGCGGACATAAGTTCAGTCAATAATCCTGTTCTCAAATCTTCACACATTTCAGTGTCTATCTACTGACGTTTGTGTAGGTGCATCTGTGTTTCTATGTGTGTAAATGACAGTGGAAACTAAACAGTACTCAGTGGGACTTTGGCCTCATATGCATTATTTTTGCATCCTAACTCTATCTTCATCCGAGTCTCATTCCCTTAACCTGCTTACCGACATAAACTTGTTGTGAAATGTTAATTTTTAACTTGATGTGCGCCACCGATTCATGCGTGGGCGTGTTTTCATGAGATTCTACCATTAGCGTAATCGACTAAATGGTTATACAGTACAGTGGTTTCTTTTCCCTTCCGTTTGTGCATTTACAATATGTAAAAAAAAAAACAAAAAAAAAAAACACTGCGGATCTTCAAATCCAGCAAACAGCAGACAGAAATGACCAGATTGCTTATCATCACTGAACACTACCTGTTACTCCTTAATCCCTCCTTGTGGTGGTGTTAAGTGGCCAATAATGTAAGTTACGAGGGCAATCAAAGGGAAAAGTAAAACTCAAGCTGCTGCGAATAATGTGCACGCTGGTGCTCTGGTCTTTCTGCTGAACAGGTTATTCATTATTTACCAAAGCCATTTGCTCATAAGTCTGGCTGTGGAGGCATCACATGGATCATCGTCCAATCAGACACACACACACACAAAGGCAATAAGCACACCAATCTCTACAGAGAGAGACATTATCCACATATGCACATATACGCACAATTTATACATAACCATAGAGAGGATGATTAATTCATCCACTCTCCCGTAGCAGCTGACAGACATTCTGACATTAAGACGGAAATAAGGGGGCGTAACTCAAAACCAAGCATCTGTATAGATTTTATACCGAGGTCAATCTACTAAATGCATCCACCAGCATGTCAAGTTGAGCTGAGGATAAAGGGAACAAACTGTTATTTTAAGTCCAGCCCATTCTAAATAGCGGAAGGCGGTGTGGCGAAAGGCAGCAGGCGGGGCTGATATGAATTCCCTGTATGCTCTGTGAAGAAAAGATGGAAAAGGTCAGAGACCGCTTTCATCTTTTCAGCACTGTTTTTGCTCGCAGCATCACCTTTTCCTTGCTTTTATTCCTCTGCGTCTTTGCCCCCTCCCCCCCTGTCTCTCTGGGGTAAATAAACCGAATCGCAGCTCGGCACTGATGACATTTTGTCATCTGCTGGTTTTTACTCAGGATGCGCCATTGTCACTCATCACACGCACCCACTGTTTATCCAGAACAATTACACTGACTGCACATGATCCAAAAAAAATGTATATTAAGATTCAACATGATTCCAATAAACCATATAAACTGCCAGCGGAGGCGAGCAGTGGATTATATTAGTTTATCTTTAGTAAAAGCTGATTTTACTGAGCGGGAGAGAGGTTAGTAATTCACCAAACAAGCCGTTATTGAGGTTCTGTCTCATTTCCTCATGTGAGATCCGCTCCCTGAGTCATCATCTTATCTTCGTCCGATCCTCTCCTCCACCTCACCCACTCAGGATTATGACAGCTCTGGATAGGCTGCTGAGAGGATCATTTCTCCCACCTTCTCTCTCTCTTTCTCTTTCTTTCCTCCGTCTACCGCACCTATCACTGCAATAGGACTCAGTGGGGCTTTCGGAAGGAACGCTAAGAAACAAAAAGAATAATTTCTTAAACAACCGACACCTGCCTTCACAGCATGGGTGTATGCAATAAGGCATCATCAAGCATTTCTGTGTATTTTGCAACTGCGTGCCTGTAAATCTCCTGCGGCAAAGCTTGAAGAGCTCGAGTTCGGCTTTCAGGTTCTAAATTTAATTTCCTTTTTTTTTTTTTTTTTTGTGGCTTTTGGATAAATCTAAAGTTCTTCATTAAAACATGGTTCACTCATTAATGTTTTCACACACACAGAGGATGACTAGTTTCTTCTTCTTTGCACCCTGACAACAACTGCTATTGCAAAGTAGCTTAAAAATCTGATTTGAGAGAAAAAAACACATATATCTTTGTATATATTTTACTCATATTGCCCCCATTAAAACAATTATTTGAGGTTTAAAAACTGTAATATTGAATGTTTGCATGTTTGCAGTAGAAACAAAGTGCATTGTTCTCGGCTCGTATATGTGTTGGTGTTTACCTATGGCAGGGGTGGCCAACCCGCGGCTCCCGAGCCTCATGCGGCTCTTTAACTAGTTTCATGCGGCTCTTCAGGAGCTTTCACATGACATGCGTCAAATATGATTGGCTGGCGTTGCCATTCATTCCCCCTACGGCTAGATGGCACGCTGACCAGGTAAGCCTGAGTGATATCAAACGGGTGACAAGAAAATCTTTGGCGCGACATCAATTACGTTCCTCGTCGACCCATTTAATGCGACAAACTGTTTGAAAGCCCCGCTCGTCACAGATGAGGCTGCGGCTGAGTTGGAGATGATCGATCTTTGTGAGGAGGATCAACTGAAAGCTGTTTTAAGGGAAGGGACCATTGAGTTCTGGAAAAGTAAAAATACCCCAACATCAAACGTGCTGCGCTTAAGATACTGTCAATGTTTGGGTCAACGTACGTCTGCGAGTCTGTGTTTTCTACCCTGAAACATGTGAAATCAAAGCATCGATCTGTTCTGACTGACACTCATTTGAAAGAATTGCTTCGAGTGGCAACAACAGAATACAAGCCACATTTGAAGAGGATTGTTCAAGATAAGGAATGCCAGAAGTTTCACTAAGCAGCATATAAGAGAAAAATGTTATTGAAAATTATTCTATTTTGTGGACTTGCTTGAACTGAGAGTTTGTGTGTGTAAGACAGTACACACAATGTTAACTGTTTAAAATAACTGATATTATCATGTTGGTGTGGTTATTTAAATCTATTAAATCTGGCTGAGCAGAGGTCTCTGTGTGCGTGCATACATGATTAAGGAATGGGATGATGTTCATGTGTGCCCATGTGTATGATGTGGCTCTTTGCAGTAACACAGAAATAAAAGTGGCTCTTGGTCTCTGACTAGTTGGCCACCCCTGACCTATGGCATGATATGTGTGTGTGTGTTTTAGTTCTCTGGAGTCAGCACGGCAGATGGTTTTGTATGGAGGGTGTGTTGGACGCAGCAGCTGCTCTCTCCATTCTTCTCACACACACACACACATAAACACACACAACGCTCCTGAAAAGTATACCGGGATCACCTGACGGAACTGGACACTGATCTCCTCCATTATTCACGAGCTGACCGAGAGGAGCTACATGACCATCCTAATATGCTGTACATTCCTAACACAGAGCTCTCCCTGCATTGACCGGTCAGTCTCTCCTGTGATTTCATACTCAACCTCTACGGCGGCGCCACACTTTGTCATCTCAGAAAATGCCGAGCAGCCTATGACATCATTTTCAAATTATAGGAGAAAAAGCTCAGCGATGAGCGGAGCGACTGCGGGAATAAAAATGAAGCTTTTTTTTTTTCATTCTGTACTTATTCTCCCTCCCCCCCAATCTCCCCCAAATCCCTCTTTGTCTCAGTTTCTTTCTTTCTCTCTCTCTCTCTCTTCCCTCCCCTTCACCTCCCCTCTGAGGAGGAACTTCAAAGCAGCTCTGAAGTCAGTGGGATAGAGGAAGGGGATCCCTAGGGGGCAGTACCACACACACACACACACAGAAACAGAGAGAAGGAGTACACACAGAGCCCAAAGATGGCTAACAAGCAGTCAAACAGTGGCCTTTGAGCAGTAACTGGGTGACAGCTTCAAACGTGCCCGACTCGAAAAGAGTGCGGCCGTTTCTCATGACTGTATTGACTTCAATAATGCGGTTACACATCTATTGTCCACACACACACACACACACACACACTTGCGCGCGCACTCAACACGCACGCAAACTCCACATCTGACAGAAAACACACTGATTTAAATGGATAATAAGGCTAATATTTAATTTAGTAATAATAGATCTGAGGAAACCGATGAATAAAACATTCTCTTATTTAACAATTATCAGTGAGGACAAAGTTCATTAAAAAGACCCCCTCCCGCCCCCGAAACCCACACACACACACACACACACACACACACACACACACAAAAAAAAGTTCAGTTGAATTATTCACTTTCAGCCCTTGATCTAAATTTTAAAAAATGTGTTTCTGCTTCGTGATGAGGATGAATCTGGGGCGAAGCTTCCTTTGATCAGAAGACGAAGCGGGCGCTCTCTTGATCTTTCAAGTTGCTTAAATGCTCTCCACGGTGGGAGGCCGACCTCAGACCTGAAGTCACATAACAGACGGACACAAACTATCGAAAGAAGAACTTAATCACGTCTAAACGGGTGAGTCATGCTAAGTCTTGGCATCTTTGTCCTCATACAAGAGATTCAGTCTGATTCGGTTATCATGATGAGTCATACTTTACACTTTCAATATTGGTTGTGGCTGCAGGCATGCAGAATGAAACTAAAATAATACAACCTCCTGTGGTGAGCCGAGTATCGCTTCACCAAGCATTGGATATATACACAAAAAATAAAAAATACACACAATAATACTGGTGTTCCACTGCAAGATTGTGAAAAATGGGATAAAACATCAAAAGCAAACTCCGAGAAGAATAAGCCAGTGAGCGTGTGTGTGTGTGTGTGTGTGTGTGCTCAAAGGACGAGGATTAAAAATGGATGCGCTTTAACATGGGAAGAGTGGCGTGCTATTTTGTCATCCTGAGCGCTGTGACACAGGCCCCGCTGAGAAGCCAGGAGCGGGGGTAGGAGGGGATTTGCTTACGGGAGATGATTCATCTCAGGTAACCTTAGTGGAAAGAAAAGGAAGATGCTGCATTGTGCCTTTGAGTGGGGAGCGGGTTACACTGACTGCCACAACACCCCCACAGCAACGTAACAGCCTCTCAAGGACCGCAGCCAGTGTAGAGTGTGCCGAGTATTGATCTCTGTAAGCTGCTAATATTTCTTGATGTACAAGATGGTTGGAGGTTACGGCATCAGGATGTGGAACCACAATAGTGGGCTGTAAATTATTATTATTTTTTAATTAAATTGTTTGTTTCAAGCTGTTTAAATGAATTGTTTTGTTCTGTTTTGATGTCTGTGAAACATGTGCGAGTGATCATACTTTCATTTCCGTTAGACTTGTGTTTTGGTGTTATTTTTAAGCTGAAGTAAAAAACAAGTGATTGTAATAAAGCGATCTCAAATCCATGTGTAGATTTTTCTAGTTCCTTCCATCCAGTTTTTTTTAATAAAAAACATAATATCATATGTGGTTTACGTCCGTGCTTAATTTGAATTTCTGTACATTTCCATTCATTCATCTTGTCTGAGTTGCAATTAGGAAGGAATTTTATTTATTGAGGAATTTTGTTATAATAACACACACTTATTTGCTTTGGTCCCGCGTCTGTAAGAGCTCACTTACAGCTAGTCATTATCGTAACCATCAATCACGAACACACTGTGACTACATACTGTAATGAGAAAAATAGAGAGCGGCGGGTAAAAAAAACAACAAAACAAAACAACAGTCAAATAATTAAAAAGCAATGCAAAAAAAACAACAAAATCCAATATGCTTTAGAAATCCAAGTGATTTCATTTGACAAATTTAAGCTTCTTTTTTTAAATATCTTGTAATGCACGGAGAAGGGAACGGATCGCTGCTTCCATTTCCTCCTCTGATCAGCATGATTAAAAAAGATGCTTCACGTCCCCTCCACCTAAATGACACAGAGGCAGAACTTGACTCTTGAGCTAGGACTATGCCCTAAGTAGATTTGAACACAGGAACACAGACGGACAAGCCTTTTAAATAAAACATAAAGAATTACCACCTGCAGTGAAACCTTCCAGCCCGGCCGTGCTACAGTCTTCACCCAGCAGGCTGAATAGCAGATTCAAGGAGACTCAGACAGTTATGTTACAGGCGGACTCGACTGTTTCTTCCAGATATGAGTCTGTATCTGGCATCGCTTTCCTTGAATAAGCAGAGACACCCCTGCTGTGCTCTAACATAGCAGCAATTTGTATGTGTATGTGTGTGTGTGTGTGTGTGTTTTTTTTTTATATTAAACACACCACAAAGAGAGACGATGTCTGGCTAGTGTGCTTTGACACTTGGTAAACGCTGCTTGCGTGAAACACTTCAGCCTGATAAAAAGCTACCTTTCCTTCCCCCCGTTCAAACTGTCCCTCTCTTCCCCCCTCGAGGCTCCACCGACAGCGGCTTCGCCCTTCAGGAGAGCTGAAGAAGATGGGAAGTAGGCCAGGAGGAGGAGGAGGGAGGAGTGGTGTGTGTGTGTGTGTGTGTGTGAGTGTCTGCCAGCAGGGTTGAGAGGACAGGGGAGAGCAGGGAGGCACTGACAGTGGCTGCATATGGTGAAGAGGGACAGCATGGAGAACCACTGGAGATGCTACGGAGAGGCAAAGGTGGTGGTGGTGGTGGTGGTGGTGGGTGTGTGTGTGTGTGTGGGGGGGGGGGGGGGGTATCACTGCTCATCTAGGAACAGTGTGAATGTAGAGCAAGCTTTAGACAGATGCTTTGTGGAGGCTTGAGAGACAGACGGTAGGGGAAGATATAGCAGGAGTGATTGACATTTCTCCCAAACCTCTATGAGAAACCACATCCTTTAATACAAGCTAATCCCTCTATCAGCCTCTTACCTCACTTGGATCTATCTCGCCAGCAGCAGCGCTGTGACAAAATGGAAGATATATACCGTATATATATAATATATATATATATATATTAGTTTGCACAGTTGTGCTGAAGTCCCACGCAGCTGAGTATTTGCTCTGCATCTTCCCTGGCCCCGTCACTCACACAGCTCCTGCTGACTTTTCCTTTTCAACCCGAGCAGCATGTCACAAACTGAGCGCTGATTACTGATTCACAAGGTGTTCATAAGGACTCAGCCAAACACTCGTTTGCTATGTCAGCATGAACTGCAGTAGGTAGTTGTGAATTTGGTCACACAGCTGTGTATCGTAGTGCAATTTGCAGCAGCACAATGGATTGTGGGTTTTTTTTTTGTTTTTTTTTTTGTCATCAGTTGGGGCTGCAGCTAAATATTATCTGCGGAGTATTTTCATAAATAAACCATCACAGTTTACCCTAAACCAAGGTGATGTCTTCAAATGGCTTGTTTTGTTTGAATAATTAAAAAAATATATTTTTTAAATCATATTTTGTTATATAATATATTATAGTTGTTTCTTCATGGGATCAGCATCACAGCAAAGTTACGTTTTATGTTTTCATCTATAAAAACAACAATAATCTCTCTTTTCTCAGATGATTTCCAGCTTTGCTCTATTTACAAAAACATTCACATTTTATTACAAAGCATCCGTGTGAACAAAAGCCAGCTCTGACTTCTTCTTCTTTCAGTAAAGCCAGTGTCAGATAACTATCATGTTTTAGGTGAGACTAGCAAAACAAATGTATCCTCCTGCCGATTCGTCAGGATGTAGTCTGTGCCAGAGTAAAACGCTGGCTAATGAACACGGTGTGTAAACTGACTTTAACAAGATATACGCCTCTCAATTCACAAAAAAAAAACCAAAAAAAAAAAAAAAATGGCAACAATATCGCAGACAGTGATATTAAATGTCCGACAGCTCGGTCGGGGGAGGTGTGGGGGATAAAGAAACGGCAGCTGGCCACAGTACAGCGACGGAAATGGACGAGTTATAAAACACCACCATCTGCAAAGCGAGCACAGGCTGCCCAGCAAAAACACGGTCTCCGCGCAGCCCTTTACTGACAAAGTGTCCCTTTTTCTTTTAGAAACGAACCACAGGAGGGATTTATGAAACACAAACAGGACAAGGAGCTAACGTAAACAGCGCCTTAATACGCTCATACAGTATTTATAAAGCAGGAAAGGGAAGGGGAGCCTCAACCAACTTGATCCGATTTGAGCTTCTTCCCAAACTCCTACCTTCTCTGCAGCCTTCTGCCTCGGTGGAGTCGGCGTTTCTCGGCGGGTATTTGTCAGTATTTTGGACCCCGGTCGGTGCTGGTGCTGATGCTGATGTTGAGCAGCGCCTTGTGTCCCTCCTCCTCAGCGTTTAGCTATCCCCGCTGCCTCTGCTCGGCTTGTGGTGCTGAAGTGGACAGCGCACCGCGGAGCTCCGGGAACAAAAACCTCCGCGCACACACACTGCGCTTCCCCGCCCTGCCTGCAGCACAGCGCCCTCTGTCGGAGCGGAGGAGCGCTTGCTGCAGGGAACCACATGGATGGATGGATAGACATGAGAATAAAAACAAAAATAAACAAGGACTACAATAAAATGATAATAATAATAATAATGATGATGATGATGATGTTTAAATAGTACACGATTTTCTGTTCTTCCAGACTGAAGTTTTAAAATATTTCCCAATGTGTGAAATCCAGAATTAATAATAATCTTTATCAAAGTTTGTTTGGTATTATATATCCTACATATAGGCATTCAACAGTAAAATGGTTCTTTTATTCTTTAAATATAAAGGCTATCTTTTTTCAGTCTAACTGTATGTTAGACTGAGCCGAATAAGGTTATGAATTAAGGTGATTTAGGTCTTCTAACAGACTTCACAGAGCTGTCCCACATAAGGAAATATGATGATGATTACTGGGTGTGGATTTAACCCTTGGAGGGTCTTCCCATTAAGTGCCCTTAATAGGTCCTAAGGCCAAAACGTGGCTCCTTCCTAAAAACTGCTATAAAAATAATATATAATAATATTTTTTTCCACTTTAAACACGTCAGTCTTTTAGAACTACTTCAGCCTGAAATATACATATCAAATATTAATTATATTTTTTTGTTTTTAACCCTTTAAATGCCAGTATGTTTACATAACTCTGCTGTTTTTTAATTTAAAAAAACAAAAAAACTAAAATAATTTCCATAAAATACATTTCAATGACTAATGGCTAACTATTATTATTAGGCCCTAAGGTGAGTCAATGATTGGCAGCAACATTGATTTTGATGCATTGTTATTTTTTTTTGCAGTGTCATATTTTTAAAAAAACATCCATTCGTGTTCCGTAGGACAAAACGTGGCTCCTTCCTAAAAACTGCTATAAAAATAATATATAATAATATTTTTTTCCACTTTAAACACGTCAGTCTTTTAGAACTACTTCAGCCTGAAATATACATATCAAATATTAATTATATTTTTTGGTTTTTAACCCTTTAAATGCCAGTATGTAGAGCAGAGACGGCATATTATTAGGCTGTGGTCCTTGCATGAGAATCTTCCACATTTGCAGCAGGTGCTGCCAACTTTTCTCTTCCTACAAAAATCCTGCACTTCCTCATCCGGGCCACTCCTGCAGGCCCCGTTTGTGAGACATTGTGGCTCTGAAAATGGCCCGCCCGCTCTTCTCGCTCCACAGGCTGAGAGTGGATTCGTGGTTTTAACCGGTAAACACCGGCCAAAATAATCAGGCCCATGTACGCCTGCAGCTCCTCCATGTCCAGGTCTTGCCAGCCTGTGATCTCTCGTCTCCCGTGGAGGTTTGTTACTGCCAGGATATGCTGGATGATTTCGTCCGTCAGCAGGAGCGAAAAGCTCCTCATCAGGTCCCAGATGCGAGCCGCAGCATAACGCACATGTCCCAGGACAGGACCTCTGGCTGCGGGGATGTAGCGCAGCGTTTGGTTGTTTGTGGCAGACCACACAATCTTTCCATTTTTAGGTGCCCATCCCTCTGCTTCCACTTCAGGTTCTTGTTCTCCTTCAGACGAATCAGCTGAAGATGAGCTGGACTCCAGCTGCTCTGGTTCGACATCTGAGGCCTCCTCCGTGTCAGTCTCAGAGTCGGAGGATGAGGATCCATCCTCGCAGTCAGACTCCATAACTATTTCTAGCGCTTCTTTCGTAGTGTACACTTTTGCCATCTTGCCAAAATAACTATTCCTGCATTTCTGCTCATATTTATAACCACGGCTGCAATGCACCTGCACAAACAACCTGTACGAGAACCTAAACAAAGTCCAATTTTGTTTTCGTTCTCACTACTCATCTTTTTTATTATTGAATTAGTTCATAGCGCAGAGAGTGAATTTCAAAGAGAAAATACTTTTGAAGTTGCACACACACACACACACACGCACACACACACACACACACACTCACATGCACACACACACTCTCACATGCACACACACACACTTTTTTTTTTTACACACACCATTATCCAACATCAAAAGCACACACACTTCTTTCGCAGAAAACAGTAAAAAGTGTGAAACTTTGCTGCACGCGCTGAAAGGGTTAAAAGTGGGCCACATGGACGACGCATATAAAAACTACAAATTGAAAGCCAGTGGTCCAAAATGAAATCTTAACATAAAGGAATGCATTAATTTATGTTAGGATAAACGTGCGATCAAAAAATGTGTTTTTAATGGTTGTTAATGGGGCACGTTTTGCCGCTAGGAACTTTTAAGGATGGATTTCTGCTGCTAAGCCATTTTAGGCTTAATAAAGTACTGAGATTTATATTCTAAAAGAAAATTAAAAATGAATATCTTTGACCAAATTTTAGCAATCTTCATTCAACACAGCCACATTTCTTAAAAAAAGAAAGAAAAAAAAAGAAAGAAAAAGCCACGAAATGTCCTAGGATGGCTCAAGGGTTAATGTATTGGCTTCATATCACAAACTTTCAACAAAAAGTGTCCCACATTAGCCTAATTCACCCCCACACGTGCATCAGTATGGTATTAAATAACAGAACAGCCAGTATAAATATTACTGGTGTGCCAAACCTCGGTAGGATGAGGCGGTTACTGAAGGTGCTTCTTAGGCCGTTCCTCTCCTCATGGAGACCCTTACACATTCTCATATACAGAGCAGATAATTGCATATATTAACCTTCTTTCATTTTACCGGACCCCCCTTCAAGGAGCCCTATTTCAGGTATATCCTGAAATGACTCCCGACGACTAAAGTTTTATTCTTATTTTTTTTGTAAGTGTAATAAAGCACAAGACAAGTGTGTGAGTTGTATTAGGACATATTGCATTGGGTAAGTGTCAGTAATTAAAGGCAATAATATATATTACACACGCAAAACATAACCTGAGATGTCAAAGGAAATGTGAATAAATCAACTGACGTTACCAAATTATTTTAACGGACAATTTTTAAGCAAATTATGACTTGACTGACACCTCCTCCCACTAGCTGAAAAAAAAAAAAAAAAAAGATTCTGAGGCTAAGAAATGATTACAAGAGTATTTTACATGTATGTTATACCTTGGTCAGAATATCACATGTAGTTCCTATGATTATTTTACATTTTCCTTTGGGAGGAGGGGGGGTACATTCTTTTTGCAGCCGGTGAGTTTTATTGAAATGTGATTATGCATTATTAAAAAAGTCTCAGAGCTTGGTGTTAAGTCTTTATCATTCCTGGTTGAGCCTTGTGGTGGGTTTCCACTGAGTCTGTTCTTCACAGTCACATGGGTTGCATATTGTCCCGAGCGGCGGGTTGTAATGATTGGTCCGGGGCAGCAGCAGGGTCGCCCTGGGTGACAGCGAGGGTGGCCTGCTCTGGCAGTAGGCTGGGGTCTGTCAGGATGGCGGTAGTGGTACTCAGGAGACGGAGTGAACTCAGAACCACTGAGGGGGGGACAAACAAATGGCAAACACGGATTACAGCTAATGTAAAAAGACAATGGGAGACATATGGAATATACATGTTGTGCTTTAGGTTAGCTTCTGCTGGACTCACTGGGTCTTAGGGAAGGCAGGGAACAGTGTTGATCCAGCCAAGACAGAGTGGACCGACACAAGTCCTCCATACTAGCAGTGGACACCATTCCATTATAGGACTCGAAGAGTGGCTCGATGATGATACTGAACTGACACTGAGTTGAGGAAGGAAATCTGTCTCATTTAAATGTGACACCAGAGTTGATGAATTTTCCTCAATAAATTAGAGAAGAGTTAATTCTATATGTTTTAATATGTAAATCTTTTTTAAAAAGTGGTCAAAAGTGCTACGTAATTTCCCAAAACAGCTGGGCACAGTCGCTTGATAGCAAACAACACTAAAACAGGAGTAAATAGTGCATTCGTGAGAATTATTTTTGGCTGCAGATTAATACACACTCGGTGCCTTAGTGAATACTCACAGCAGCAGGCTGGTGTATGTGTGTGTGTGTGTGTGTGTTTTTGGCACAGAGGAATCAGGCTTTAGATACACAATACTTGTCACATTAGGATCTGTTTATTGTTGGTTTTGGTCTTTTCGTAGGATTTGTCTACAATAATTTCAGTTTTAACACTGCAAATGAACAGCAGTCAACGCGCTGCTATTTTGGCTGTAAGCAAAGAGAAAATATCCTGTTGGAATAATTTTTTTTTGTTTGTTTTAATTTTGAATATCATTAGTTAAATGCACAATCTCTTGAAAAACTGTAGAAAACACCTAAATATTTGTGCAAAGGAAAAGCCTCAAAACACACAAAAGATTGAAAAAAGGATCTAATCGTCCTATTTTTCAAAGCTAAAGGCAGTGGTGAATTATTAGGTGAATATTAAGGAAGCAGTTATGGTTTAAATGTGCATTATATATATATATTTAATGTAACTGGCATTTGCAACACACACAGGCATTTATTTCATTTATTTAAATAATGTGCTCTGTATAAACCAAAACTACAGTCTTCTACTTAAATCTGTACAAAGGATTTTTTTTTCTTCGTGGTTTTGTTTTACGACGTGATGCTTTAACCCGTCCCTGATTTACAGTCACAATAAGGATACGATCCAGAACTTCCAGTTTTGTAGAGTCTGCGCCCGGACGTACTCTCTGAACTTCTGCCTCATGTGGTCAAAACGTTGCCGTGTGATGGGCACACCGGTGGCTGGTAGCTGCTGCTGGCACGCGCTGCAAGAAGAAACATGGATGCACAGTATGTGTATTCATTCTGTTTGGCTAATTGTATCACATTGCTTTGTGTTGAATGAAAAATGCTCTGCACCAATGTAGGATTATTTTAAACTTTTACCAATTTAAAAGGTTTTGGGGAGTTCTACTACATATGTGGGGGAAAAAAAAGCCTGCTGTGGCTACAGAGGGAGCTAAAGTGTTTCAAGCCATGGCGCTCGATATCAGTGTCGGTTGGGGCTGGAGACTACAAGTTTGAAAATGAAATAAATCTTAACAGGGGTGGAAGGAAGTTACCAGAGGTTACTGGACCTCTGTAGCCCGCACCAGGCTACATTAGCTGCAACTCAACTCAGACTGTGTGAAATGTAGACACCAGCTTTTGACAAGGAAGGAGAATGCATGGAGTAAAAAACAATAATCCTGGTGCATTTTGATCCTTTTCTTTTTACTCTTATTCTTATTCTTATTGAATTATTAATTATTATCTTAATTGTTGGTTGTTCTTTTTATTTTATTGTGTTGTATTGTGTTATGCTGCTGCTACACTTAAATTTTTGGGATTAATAAAGTATCTATCTATCTATCTATCTATCTATCTATCTATCTATCTATCTATCTATCTATCTATCTATCTATCTATCTATCTATCTATCTATCTATCTATCTATCTATCCATCCATCTATCTATCTATCTATCTATCTATCTATCTATGGATAGAATAGAATGGAGAGAATGTGAAACCAACATATCCCACACACACACACACACGCACACGCACACACACACACACACAGAAGTCAAGCCGAGTTAAAGGTCTCACTTGATGGCAGAGTTCAGGAGCTGGATCTCCTCTCTGAGTCTCTGAGCCTCCTCGTGCAGCTGGCCTCTCTCCTGCTGCATCTTACTGATGTATTCTCCGGTCTTCTGCAGTGTGGTGGCTTTACTGATCTGTGCCAGCAGACAGAGGGATTACCACATGTCAGCCATACACAACAAATACTGTGGCTAAATCAAAAATACATATTCTTCCTCTTGTGTGTAGAGCTATTTATCAATCTAGATTTTGTTAGTGTGAGTGGCCAGACGTAGAGATGTCTGCCTTCTATTGATTACAATGGGACTGGATGGGGGAAATAAATACATACAGGAAACACAGCTACGCCTGCCAACTGTCTGACCGCACACAGGCACAAGCACGAGCCTTTCATCCGCTTCTTTCTGCGCACGGTTGGCGGGTGTAGTTCGGCAGAAAGAAAATAGTTCCTACATGAAATTGAAATAAAAAATGATCTAGATGGACAAATAGCACTACACGTAAGAGGAAAAATATGTATTTTTTGATTTGGGACTAAATTTTAAGTAAGAAGTTTCCTTGGCTGCATTGCTCCTTGCCGATGCCGTCTGCCTTCACCTTTCAGAACATCAATCTTTAATGAAGCTACATATCCTATCACCGTACCTTTATGCTTGGCTGAGAGCTGAGTGTTGTCACAAGGTTATGTAAAGTGTCAAATCCCAGTTTGATGTTGAAGCGCCTCTTCTGCTCAGCTGAGATGTGAGTTATCCTCCTGGTCTCTGTTTGCTGCAGAGAGCACAGCTTAGAAATACGTACATCACACTGAGATTCACCCATTACATCAACGGTCAGAACATATAAATTAAATGAGAAAGTGTGTCCTACCTTACTTGATTCTATCTTTCCATGACCTGAGAAGCTTGAGTGTGGGGACTCGGGGTTGGAGACTTTGTCTAATGTGTTTGGTGGTGATGTTTGGCCTTGGAAATTGACTAAAAGAATGAAAGATAACAGTTTTTTATTGATTATATATGCTAAGGAAATTAAATGCACCTCAGAATCTGTGTATTTATAGATGCTGGCACACTTGAGTTTTTTTCTCCTGCAATTGTTTAGAACAAAAAGTAAAAAACTAAAATCATCTATGTGTTGTTGGAAGATGCTAACATTTTAGCTGACACACTGAAAATCGTTCTTCGGGACATTCTTCACTTTTTCAACAAGGGCATACCGCTTAAGCTGCTCCTGTCTGTGCCGTAGAACTGAACAGGTGATAGTTTCTCCGTCTTGGGAACGAGGAGGGTCGTGCCAGTGTGTACGGAGCCGTGGGTGAGCAGTGCAGACACTGCCGAGCCTCTGGAGGTGCTGGCGTGGGGTCCGCTGTGACCCAGGGTGGCACTCTGGCTATGCAGAGGTGTCAACACTGGGATCCCTGGAGGCCAGACAGCTCCATGCTGCAGCTGGGATGAAGCTCCTCCAACATGCGTGCTTGACTGCTGAAAAACACACAACTTCTTAGATGTTGGAGCACCAAAAGCACAAATATTTATTTTATGTCTTTGCTACACTTCATCAAGCTTTTCATGATAATATTAGACAGTTCAGGTAATTGTAATTATGTAGAGGAGCAATAAAAGACTTACTAAATACATGGGTTGGATAACAATAACAAGTAGAAACGGTAGAAAAATGTAGATACAAGTGAAGAGAAGAAGAGAATGAAGAAAAAATAACTCTGCTTTTCAATAGCCCCCCCCCCAAAAAACGAAAAACATGTTATATTTCAGTCTGAACAAATGCGAAGCTGGCTTGATGCAACTTCTAGTTAATTATTTGTTGCAGAGATGCTGTGCCAAGCTAGTTATCAACACTGTTCTTGTGAAACTGAAGGACAGGCTCACCGAGGAGCTGGGAGATGATGAACTCTGACCTTTGGCTGCCACTAGAGAATTATCAAAACCAAGGGATGGCTTCCCTGAAAGCACAAATACAAAGATTAGCCAATGCTTGCTTTTGCAAATTTTGCAATTTTATGGTTGTTTTTTTTTCGACTCACGCTCGCGGGTGCCTGAGGAGAGCAGTTTAGCCAGGCAGCTAGTGGGTGTGGGTGCAGTGCTCGGGGTGCCAGACGGAGCCACAGAGGGACCGGCTGTCCTCACTCCTCCCGTTTTTTGCTTGTGCTTCCCTCTGACCCCCGTAGCGGACACCTGCTCTGGGACTGAGAAGCAGTGGGCCGCGGTGACAGAGGGCAGCGTTGCGTGGGCCGGGTCAGACACGACAGCAGGGTAACTGAGAGTGTGACAGGGAGCTTGGAGGTACATGTCCCCCGTGTGAGGGTAGCCATGAGCCTGCTGCAGGGAGCCCTGTGCCCCTGTGGTGGAGGCGGTGTGAGTGATGACAGACGAGGTCACGCCGGTGGTTGTGGGGTAACCGAACTTGTGGCACGACAGTGGGTACAAATAAGGAATACTTGCAGAGGCCGGCTGCTCGATGCTGGTGGTGAAGGCTATAGAAACAGGTGGATCAGGGAACGACTGATGTCCATATGGCATGTTCCCTGATATGATGCTGGATGTGTGGTATTCACCACAGTCCTGCCCTGGTCTGCTCTGGTCTGGACGGGTATTGGATGAGGAGGGCTGGGACAAATTGTCAGACGACAGGTTGGGCTGCAAAACAAAGATCAGTCTGTTTTATTGACTGTAAAGTAGTCTGAGTTGCTACAGCAAATACCCAGAATGCAGTAATTCTGCAGTAATATATCATACAAGCAGGTGGCGCTGTTAACGCCAGCGCAGTACCTGAGTAAGCTGGGTGTCGATGAGTAGCTGAGGGGTTGATACCACAGGGGAGGGAACTGGGGCAAACGCTATGCTGGATGAGTTCTCAAAATAGCCACAGTCAGCAAAACCAGTCTGCTCACTGGGTTGGCCCCGGTAGTTCATAAAGATATCTGAGACAAAACACACACACACACACACACACACACACACGCGCACGCACACACACACACACACACACACACACACACACACACACACACACTGTCAGACACTGAGCACTGATATAGTTGGGAAGATAGGAACTGTATGGGGAAAGGAGACATTTTATATACAAAACTGCAATATCTTATGCTAATAAAACTGCTAATATTATTCTTCCTTTCCTTGAAAATCTGAAAGAAGAAAGTTATGACAACAACATGAACAGAGAAAACGCTCATAAACCCAGATCATGTCTAGATCGCTTGTTTACAAAAGGACAACAGAGCTCTGTTGAAATCACGTAACCTCGCCAGACTGACATTTTATTCCAAACATTCGCCGTGATATGTCATTATTATAGTTTATAGTTTAAACCTTAAAATCCTCCCTATACTAAAAAAAAAACAACTAACTGCTTGTTACTTCAGGTGGATGTTTGAACTTCACTGTGCAGAATGATTTGATTGAGTTGATTAGTTTAACATTAGTATAATATGTATGTTAATAATACGTTCGTTCTTTAAAAGACGAGACTGAACCTGGAATACAGATACTGTCATTTCTAGAAACAACAAAAGAAGAAGACAGCAGGGTATTAAAGCTGCTCCGTAGCAGCCAGGTCACATATTTGTGGAGCCACACTGGCACCTGACAGTGGCACGCTGCCATTTATGATTACAAACTCTTTCTCCACATCTGATTATTACTGATTTCACAGACAAGCTTTCAACCAGTCAAGAAGACAAACATTCACCCGCGAAGCTTCCCTCAAACGAGACGTCGATTCCAGCGTTATGGAACTGAAAAAGCCTATCAATCAACCGTACTGTATTCAGAACGCAGCACGACACAAGTGCAAAGCCAAAGTCTGGCACAGTCTGAAAATACATACCAGTGGGTCTTTGTTTTCATCTCAGTTGGGGAAATTACAAGCACAACATGCGGCCTCAGACCGGTGATCCGTGTTTCCATTTAGGAGGATCACAGAGGAAGACTGTGCATAAATCAAACTCATGGCTGTGTCGCTGTGACAGACACTCACCAGCTCCCTGGACCTTGTGACCAAAAGACAGGCAGACAGCTGATCCCTCAGGACCTTGCTAATGCTGCGAGAACAAACAGCTACGTGCACGCACACACACACACACATGCACACACACACACACACACACACACACACACACACAGAGTCCTACATGTATTGCAGCAGTGGGCAGCAGGTTGTCTGTTGGTTACAATGGCTGACTTGTAGCCGCAGGGCTGCTAGATTGCTTAACTGAAAATAACACAGAGGCCAAAACAACCACAGCCATTGTGCCCTTGAGCAAGGAACTCCAGTCTGCGTCATCCCTGCTGTCTGAGGCTCTTCGACTGGCTTGTGTTTTGCTCCCGGCAAGCTGTTTGGTCTGAAGAGGCAAGCAGCCAAAACATTTCCTCTCACACACTAAGGGATGAATCGGCAAGTATTAAAGTTAGAGAATGAACGCTGTTGCACCAAATCATATTTGATTAGATTTCAATCTAGATTTATTGTTTGCAGCATTTTATCTAAAGCAGCACGTTTGAGGTGGAAGTAAAATGAGAAGCTTTCTAAAAAATCAATTACACAACTGCTTTTTTGGGGCTTTTTCCCCAAAACTGAGGAGAACAGATCTTCCAAATTCCCCCAAATTCCAGCTATCTGGCTGTGGTACATAAAAAAAAAAGCACCTTTAGCTATGCGTGCATGCATTTTACTACCGTCTACTACAACTAGTGTCTGGAGTATGCACAACACTCAGCCTGCAATTGCTGATTTTTTTTTTGTCCACATACAGCACTGACATATTCTGACCTTGAAGTTGATATTCTAACTTTAGTTAGCAAAAAATACTTCCTACTGCCTATCCACACATCCAGCAGAAATGGAGTAAACCTTATTATTGTGTTTCTGGCCAAAATATCTAGTGTTAAAGCTGATACGTCAGACAAAAATCAACCTTTAGGATGAAGCATATATTGAAATCTTGTCAGGAAATTCTACCCTCTCACAGCCCATCCCTATATTTCAGTGTCAGAGCCAGGATGGTGGTTAAGTACAGTACCAGTCAAAGGTTTACATCCTCTTCCACTTCCTCATTCTCTTGGCTCAACACTGCCTTTGACTTTCCCTTAACCTCTCTGGGCCAAAATATATATATACTGCAGACACAGCACATTAGCAGAGGAGTGTCACTCAACAGCAGTTTGTTTTTTCTGACTTAACTGGAATCACATTAAGTTGTTTTCATTCCAAGTCGTTTAACCTCAAATTCAATTTCAGACAACATGGCTTTTTATTTCAGCTATTTAAAAAAAAATCTCAATAGGAATATATAAATCAGGGTGTGTGTCTAGAATTATGGTTTATTAAAAAAAATAAAATAAATAAAGACACTACAATCCCAGTCTGAAAACCTGATTTAAAAAATACTTCTTATCATGAATCTGTTCAGTTGAAGATTTTTCTATCAGCTTTCAAATAGATTTTTCTTCACTGAATCAAGCACACACACACACACACACACAAACACACACACACACACACACACACACACACACATACTGAATAATTAACTATGTTGGAAGACGAGCAGTTGAAACTGGTTGGATCAATGGGGGATATTGATCTGCTGCCATTATATACAACATGTGAACATCCCACTGGCACACACACACACACACACACACACACACACACACACACACAGACAGACAGATAGACAGACAGGCGGGCAGGCAGGTAGACAGTACCTGGTATATCCATGAAATCATCCAGGTTGTGCTGTAGTGGAGTCAGGCCTGGCTGGATTATATCAGCATTGCTCGTGTACGCTGAAGAGGAAGAGAACATCATATCAGACATGACAGAGAAATGTGCGAGTGCATCTGTCAATGTGTCTGTCTTGTTGTGTGTGTGTGTGTGTGTGTGTGTATGTGTGTGTGTTTTTTGAAAGGTCATCTTTCTTCGTGGTCAATTTCCTTATTTGTTGGGTGGGTTCTTTTTGCTTCTCGATCCATGTGAGCATCAGCTGCTTTATGTGGTAAAACTGTGGCAGTGGGTTAAAACATTACAGCCCCTTTCACATCTTGAGTATTATTCTGTGTTATTAAAGGGGTAGTTCAACATTTTAAGGAAATAGGTTTATTTGCTGTCTTGCTGAGAGAAAGGCGAAGACAGATAGCACTCTCCTATCTGTCCCTTCAGTACACTGTGAGGCTACAGCCAGCAGCCACATTTATAGATCGAGGAGGGGGAAAAAACATCATTAGGTATTGTCTATTTAGTTTGACAGTCAAAGCTAATCTGCTTTATCATTTATTTAGGTGCGTTTTAGGTGGTTTGATTAGATTTGATCGACAGTGAGCCTGGCAATAATCCAACTGTCATAAAATCCGATTCAAATGTCGCTAAATCCTGATTGGTTAACGGAAGCATGTGACATCACGTTTCAGCTGAATCCGCACACACTTCATTTAGGTCTCCATCATGCACAGTTAAAGCATTATATATATGACTATATGATTTCCAAAATGTGTATTCGGCTCCTGTTCAACACAGAGATGGCAGCTATCAATAGAAGTTTTGACAGTTATTAATTTAATAATAAAAAGTAAAGTATCCTAGGGAATCTTTCAGCCAAAACATGCATCCAAATGATACATTCACAATCAAAATGAAGACATATAATGTTGTCATGCAGTTCTCAGGCCTTATTAATTATTATTATTATTAAGCACATTCAATCATTTGATACTGATTTTGGAAAAAGTGGTTTGAGATCAGTGCAAAGTCATTCTGAAGATTCAGAGGTCAGATTACTCACTGCTGTGCCTGTCACTAGCCCAGGGGCACGGCTTCTGCGTCATGGTGAACAGGGTGTCGGAGATGTCAGACAGAAGGCAGTCCAGGTCAAACATGTGGGCTTCCACAGGCGCAGCCTCAGGTTCCTGATACATCTGATTGGTCCATTTCTCCAGCTTAGCCTGACAGATTGGACCCTGGAGCACATCAGACAGAATTTAAATCACCTACAGGACCGACTTCTACTGAATGAAGTGACACATCAAGTAAATCTCTGATCTATCCATTAGAGGGCCCTCTGCAAAAAGAACTGAAAAGACCCAAGTGCAAAGTGAAGCACTGATAGAACACCCATAGAACATGATAAAGGTTATTATAAGTGCAAAATGAGTGGATTCAGATATCCTTAAAAAAAATATGACGATGCCAACTCAACATACGCCCACACACAAAATAAATATTGCATCTGAAATACAGCAGCCAGCCAGAAACATGTCATGTCATTGTTCCCCCTCTTCCCGAATCTCAACGAATAACTCACAGGAAAACGAAGCTCCAGCCTCGGTCTCGTCCTTGTGTCTGAGATGCTTCAAGCCTGATCTTCTTGTCCACTTCTAAGTCTGAGGCCGCATTTATAGGGAAGCCCAAATCGAGGCAGGAACTGTTTTGATTACGTCTACGCACATGACATCGCCTCTCATAATTTATATATTTACCTCTCGATTCCTTTTCCCCCCGGAGGGAGAATATAAGTGTGTACGAGTACAAATGAGTCAAGATTGGTGTGCGCGTACGTGTTTGTGCCGTGCATGATGAAAAAGCAGTTTTGTCATATTGTTCAAAAACACTAGCCCCTTACAAGTTCTCATTATGGTGGCTTTGTTCATTTCTTTATTTTGATGTCTCACCATCAGTAAGAGAAGCAGGCTTTTGTCCCTGACCTAATTCTGGCAGTCACACTCACGTGCGGAGCTGATGCCCCAGACAACACAAACTGTTGTCGCCTCAGTGAACAAGGAAAACATACACGAATATGAGCAGCTTGCAATTTGCCACTTCCGATGGGCGCCATTTACAATTTACTTCAATGTGAAATAAGCAGAGATGAGATGAAAAGGAAAAAAAAATGAAAAAAAGTAGATGAAAAGTCAGGGAATCACCTGATTCTGAAGAGTTCATCCTCTTGGGACGTTGATTATGTGAAGCATATTTCACAGCAATCCATTTAAATAATTATCCAGATATTTCACACAAAGACAAAAATGTCAACGTCATGGTGGTGCTAGACAAGAAGTCAGGCGATCACCAAAGTCGGTAGGATTCCTCCTCTGGGGAGCATGAAAGTCTGTACAAAATGTTATGGCAATACATCCGTTTGAGTAATTTCAGTCTGGATCAAAGTGTTGCACCGACATTGGAATCCATAAAGCCACAATGCCAAAAATCAGTGGTTATATTCTATCATCATCATCACTGTGCAGACCTCTCATATGTTGCACAGTTCCCCTGCTACTGCCTTTGTTTATGACTCGATACTGTAAGCCTGGGTGGAACTTTGTTCACCCTCAAAATGATGAAATATGAGGACTGACGGTATAGACTATAATTTGAATCTAAATTTAAATTCAAAATATGATGCCTGGTGAAAGTTGATAAAGCTACTTTCCCCATACAAATCAGATTGTTTATGAGAATGAGGCTGCAACCAAAAAAATATATAAATATATATATCTTGTCCATTCAAATTTAAATTAGGGCTTTAATAGCTGAAAACTGTTACGAACATAAACGCTAATATAACAAAAACAACCTCTGGGTTTTACTGAGGTGTTTTTCCCGGGTCCTGGAAAAAAAAACGAAAGATAACACGGAGCATAAAAACCTGGTTTAGTGATCTTTGACCTGTCAGGTACTTGCTGATATGCGCCCTTTCATGTGCCGCACCACGCATTGTTTAGCTCACAGACAGACAGATGATACATTGGTTTGCAGTGGTCTTAATTTTGATGTCAAGTTCAAACCTAAAGGTCAAAATTAAAGCGTTTAATCAAATGGGAAGGCAGCGGTGGGGTGAGATGACACAGTGGCATGGTGGGCCGGGACATGAGAGGGCACATGTCACATTCTCATGTGAATACTATCATGAAACGCAGGGTCCCTCCCTCTCCTTTTTCCCACCACCTTTTGTTGGTTTCTGCCGCCACGAAGTGACGTCACTGTCATACTCACTGCTCAGTTTTTTACAAAGCACTGCTGGAAGTAGGTCAGATTTGATTAAATGAATTTAAATTCTGCAGCTATTTCCCTTGACGATAAAGCCCCCGAGGAGCTGTCAGAGGTATTGTTACTGCTTTGGCAATCAATATGTGTCATTTGCCTACAAATGTCAGGGACATGACGCAAGTTGTTTTGCACGTTTCTGTTTCTTTTTTCTCCCCCCCCCACCCCATTCCCTCTTTTCCTTTCTAGTTAACTGAGGGAGACTACATCCACATGCTAAAAATAGCCGCTCGGATGACTTTGACGATCATACGTTCAATTCCAAGCGCATTCAGAAGTAAACAATGCAAAACAAGGTCACCGACACGTACACACTGGAGCCCGGGTTGATCGGCACAACTTTGTCTTTGGGGTGAGTGTGTTGCTGGGTTTGAAACACCCAAACCCATTCACAAAAGACCCCATGTGACTCTAACGACTGTCGTTATAACACAATAGAGCACTAACGAAGTCGAAACTAACTTTCACCACCCCCAACGACTGTCACTAAACGACCGTCGTTGGGCACATGGAGTGTTAATGAGCCAATGACATCACTGGCCATGTGACTGCCTCCACAGAGGTTAAATACCTGGGTCTCTACACCAGCTAGTTGGACTAGTCCCAGCCTAGTCGTCAGACAGACAAATAACCAAGTCACATATATATATAATAACCAACACAGGACGTGAATCATTTGGTCATACCTCATGTAGCATTGATAAAATATCATCCTTCTTTTTCTGAAGCTGCAAATAAAAACAGAAGAGAAAGGGTGTTGTTTATTGAATCAGAAATTCCCTCTGTATAGACAGATGTACAGCATATGAAATGTGCGTGAGCGCTCACTCTCTTCTTATAATAAATCCTCCACTTGTGATACTCCTTGATCACCACCTCGATCCTTCTCTTCCAGTAGCTGCCCTCTAATATGATGGCCTGTTGACACGAAGCAGAAATACCGAGCGTAAGACTTTCTGCACACTGTAAATCACACACATGTCCAGCCTCATCAGCTTGCAGTCCAAAAATCAATACAAAGTGATGTTTTATTAACTGTCGGGGTGACTTTAGAATAATATTTCCCCCCCCTATGACACAAATCATTTACTTCAGGCTTTCGGTGTGCGTCTGCCTCTGAGCCCTCCAGGGGGCTGACGAACCCGCACACTGGGTTCTTCCTCCTCTCCACATCTAAACGCAACAGACACAGAGTGACAGAATCAACAGAAGAGAAGTGGACTGGTCTTCATTTATGTTTGATCACTTGGATGTTAGTCTCTTAGTGGAGAGATGTTGAGGAATGGCAGACTCACACTGAATGAACCACGCTCTCCAGATGGCGTTGTTCAGACGGATCTTATCCCTCCACAGCAGCCGCAGACCCTTGAAAGACTTCCATTTGGGGGAGACGATCTTCCCGCTGCAAGAAAAAAGAAATCATAGTGTTGTTAAGTTTTAAAAACGATGTTCATGTAACTTCTTTTTTTTTTTATTATTGATTTTATAAAAATATCTATTACACCCCTAAAGACAGGATATGCAGAAGTGGTTGGATGCAGTGGGAAAAATGTCCCTGTTGGAAACCTGTCCTGATTTTGACTAATAGTACCCAATCAGCTTTGCACCACTATGCTACCAGGCTGTTTGTACTTTATTTTTTCCCAGTGTCCCTCGGCTTCCTGAGTGGTGAGAAGAAGGCCTCCTAATGTGCGGTGCTCAGGGAGTTGCTAGGAAGCCTGGAGAATCATTTTCAACATGCTTTTAACAGTGACAACGCTGCATATCACACACACACACACACACACACACTCCAAAACAGCAAAGACGGCATATTACTGCAAGAAAAACCTATTAGGAAGAGAACCAATTAACTCCATTCTGGTTAATGACTAACACTGCGTGGCAGTTTGTACAATTATAATAGTCAGCCCTACCTGCTGCACATCATACTGTACATACATAAATCACTAATAAAAAAAACAGTATTAATATATTTAAAGGTTCTTATTCTTCCTTTTTCTTTTTTTCTGCTTTACTGGTAACTTGGTTTATTGTGCAATTCTCATCAAACTATATAAAAAAATAATACAAAATTGGCACATGCAGACTGGTAGGAAAAAACAACAACTCGTCTTTAGGCCAAAGGTTGATGGCAACTCATATGAAGCTGTTAAAGCAGCGCTGAAGTTGGTTAGATTTCATAACCATATATAATTAATATAACTTAATGAATGAACGATGTCTCCTGTTGCTCACTGATCAAGTCACTATGACAGTATGTAATTAGTCAACACTTAATAAATCATCAGTGTTGATTCAATGCATTATTTGATATACCACCAAATTATTATTCCAGTAACATAATAAAGTGCATTAAATGCTCTGATGTGCATTTGATCGGCCCCTATAAAAACTGATTAGTATTCTTATAGAATATACTGCAGAATGATTAATGATACATCCTGCATTGATCCGTGTATTAAATAAGCACAAGTCATGCATTCGTATGTTTTTGTGCTTATATTATGAAGTGTTACCCTGAAGCTACATTTTCTCAAGCATATAGTCCAGTGCCAAATGTGTTTTAAAAAACATTTTCTTTTTATATAGCAGGGAATATTCATACTGGCGTGTTAAATCGTTGATTTTACAATGCCTGTGTGCAAATCAACAGGCTATAAGCAACTTTAAAAAGCAGTGAATGCATCATTCCAGGATCTTCTCTCCCTTCCCTCTGTTACACTGTAATCTTTCCCGTGCTGCCAACTAGAATCAAAGTCCAGTTTTCAGTGAAGATTTTCCAAGCTGTTGCACAAGAGTCTGCAAAAAGCCTCTTCCGCACACAACCAGACCCTTACTATCAGTTTTAAAAGGGGAACAGCACATAGCTCTTACAAACATATGTTTGTCACAGAATAGGGATCACTGCAGGTGGGAGAAACAATCACCAGTTACAGCCTGCAGGTTCACGTTTACATGTTGCTCATTCATTGTTAGAGCACTATTTAACTAGGAAATCACCTAATGCACAGCTTCTTTACAGATCTGTTCCTGCAGCTGAGAAGCAGTTGAAGTGAACTGAAGGGGACAAAACAGATAAATAAGGCTTTCATCAATTTATAGCAGAAGTGCATTTTTTTTAAAAGCAGCTAAAGTAAGCTGGGAGGGTTCGTTCTGTCCCTGACTGACTAGGGACCCACCTGTAGGCCAGGGACATGCACTCAAACAGGCGGGTCAGAGTGGGGTCGATGCTCAGGCTCCCGGAGCTGAGCGGGCCGTACCGGTACGTCTGGCACCACGTCCTGTTCACCGTGTCGAAGTCGTATCTCAGAGACCCCCGGCTTTTCCTCCTGCGCGGCGCGGTGTCGCTGTGGGGCGACGACACCATGAAGTGTCCGCTGTGGATGACTTGCGTGCAGGGGAAAGACCCGGCGGACGGTCCGCTACCGGCCACCCGGACTGGTTCCCCCTCCGGCTCAGAGTCTGAGTCCGAGGAGCCCTGGAGCTCGCTCTGTCCGGCTGAAGCAACTCTCCCTTTGTCCGCCATAGCGAGTTTTC
This sequence comes from Pampus argenteus, assembly GCA_036937835.1. NCBI lineage: Eukaryota > Metazoa > Chordata > Actinopteri > Scombriformes > Stromateidae > Pampus > Pampus argenteus. The sequence goes on from CM072874.1 coordinate 16,296,104, forward strand.
ATTCGGTGTTGACTATCTGCCAAAGTGTTAACTTTCCCCTTAAATAACGCCTCCTCCTCCCGTGTCTTGTAATATCGCAGTACTTCTACTAAGAGCAGCCGCTTGGTGAAGTCAGTGAGGCCGCACATCTGTCAGCAGCTCCGCACTACAGTGTGTGCGCAATGTTGTGTAAGAGCAGACTATCATTATGTCAATTTCCTATGGTGATAAAGTCCTTAAGAGAAACCACTGAGGGTGGTAATAATTAATAGATCAATCGCAACAGAAAATATGAATAATGTTAAGTTATTAATGATTTTTATTACTTTAAAGGCTTTATACTGATATTTTTTTTAATTTCAAAGAGCCAGATATAGAAAGTAGTGTACTCAAGTATCTTACTACTACTACTTGCTGCAGTGTTTACACATCAATGCAATTTTGTGGCTGGACCTGCAAAGGCTGCGCACTCATAATCACTTTATGTATTTAGGGAGGTTAACAGCATTTTGTATTCAAAATGTTTCATAGGTACTGCACTGCTTGTGTATTGATATTATCTTTTACACACAAGAAACTAATAATACAAATGTCTGGAAAAGCTATTTTTTTCTCAGTCATTTAACTTTGGAGAGGAGAAAGATGCTTTATACTTTTACCCATGATTAACAGAGAAAATGTTGATAATCAAATGTGTAGAGAAGATACTGGACTGGCAGAGCAGAATCTTCATATAGTCGTATAGTAACATTATGTATATTTCAATATTCAGATGTCCCAATGAACACTGAAAGGTTTCTTTGCTGTAATCATCCTGTTCATACTGACCATTAGTAAGTCTCTTCATAATGCTCTTACAATGGGGGCAAAAATCCACAGTCCTGCATCTGTCCCTATTTTTGTTACTTCACTTCCACCTCCAAATATTAGTAACACCTGATGGTAATAAATAACATAAGTAAACAATAAATATCAAAGAATTTTATTGGACGCTGACCTTTCATTATCTGAACATATGTTGGTTTATGTCATTCAAATTCACACTGAGGATAATTGAACATTCCCAAATACCGACTGGATCATATTAAACCATTGCAGTGAAGGCAAGGTCCTCTTATAATGACGGTTTCTGCACATTGTCATGACCGGCATTATTTATGACCTCCAAATATTTCATCTATCTATTTTAAGTTACAGAAAAATATAGACACATTTTAACGACAACACATTCGCAGCTTAGACTTAATGTGACAACTGCTGGCACGCTATCACGAACTAAAGCACGTCACTGTCAGCCGCTTCAATGAGCAAAATGATTCAATCATTCAGTGCTTTAGTTTTCACCGTATAATCATACCTTCAACTATTCACGGATGTGGACCGATGAAAAGTCTAACTTCTATCTCCTTAATATATTAGTTACATTTAACAAAGCCTTGGAGGTCTTCCAGGAACTTGATGTACTCTTGATGCTCAACAACCGTGCTCAGCTCCATCAGTTCATCAGCAAAGGTGTTGTCAATCCCCCGGTCAGCCAGGAAGTCCATCAGATGGTCGTACAGGGCCTGGAAAAACAGCACATCAATGAAGGTGCCAAATACAGGTATCCTAAACTTCATTAACTGCTATCATGTATGTTAAATTACTTTATTATTATGGATTCAATCGTTCAGTCTCTCTCCCTCTTTTTTTTTTTAAACACATGCTTTGCAGTTCAGCAGAATGAGTTCAGGAGCGTCAACTCTTACCCAGTCGAGAGAGTCTGTGTTGAGTGTATAGCTGGTCTCTTTCCAATCAGCATCCCCCTCAGGCTGAAAACTGACTTCACGAATGGCAAAGATGTCGCTCTCCTCTTCTCCTTCACCGTGGCCCATCTACAATAAGAAAATCCATCTTTTATTTTATTTTTTTTGTTTATCTCAAACACTTCATTATCTGGGATTAATGGCAGAGAGGTGCTGGCGATGTCTGACATGTAAATGATGTATTCTTACCTCGTCTTCAGGGTAATGACAGTCAAACACCAGGGAATGTTTAGCAGCTTGTTTCGTTACTTCAACGACAAAGTTGGGTGTTGACACAATTTCTGGCTGTACACAGAAGCAGAGGGCATGTTACAATCTTTAAGCAATATTTAAGTGTTTTATCAAGAAGAAGTCATTTTCCTAGCCTATGCAGGTTGTGTTTTTGCAGAAACATCTCTCACATCATTACTATAACAGATATGTTGTGGCTCACCTCCTCTTCTGCTGACTTCTGCTGTCCTTGTTCTCCCTCTTCCTCAAAGTTAGGAGGAATGCTGTTATTGACATTGAATGTGACAGTGACTCTGTAAAAAAAAAAAGAAAAGAAAAACAGATGAAAAAGTACATAAGCTCATAAAGAGCGCTGCGTTGACTTCAAGCATTGGTTAATTGTGGCACCACCAGCTGCTGTGGCCTTACTTTTCTCCAGCAACGCTCCTTGTGAGTTTAGCCTCTGTGCCGTTCATCTCCAGTTCCCATCCTCCAGACATTTTAGGAAGGGTTTTGGATTTCTGGATCTTCTTCTCTTCTTTGATTTCATCAAACAAGAACTCACCAAATGCTTTGTCGCCTGTGTGAAAGAATATGAGATTAAGACTACGTCAAAGATGGAGCTTTTAAGGTAACCTCCACCACCTCCTCCTCCTCCGTCTCCAGCGGGGACATCTACAACAAGTCTACATGTTATATTCATGTAAAACCCCATAATCTTATTCTGATCTTTGATGCATCATGGCAACTCAAACAACTCTTTCTTCTTTATATACATCTATATCTATATACATCTATATATCTCAACACTTGCTGCTCTTGGTGTTGAGTTTTTTTTTCCCCAAATGTACATATTCCCCTGTAATGTTAATGCATAACCTGTTACATGAGTACTCAGCTTCTGCCTTGCCACTGTTTCATCATGGCAGACTCGCCCAGCATCTCTCAGTAATGTATTATCAAGTTGGGACTTCTTCAAACAACAGTTATTTACTAAAGCAGTTATGTTCAACCTGAACACATTGTTCAAGGTGAATTCTAGCTAACGTTAACTGCCGCTAGCGAGAAGATGCCGACGTTCATATGTCGTAAATAACTGTGTACGCTGACTTCATTTCTGGCATTTATAAAACCTACATTACTAGTTAGTTAGTTAGTTAGTTAACTCCCTTTAGAGGCACGTTTACGTGAACATTTGGCGTAAGATATTCGTTATATGTCATGTTAATACAGTCTGGTATCAGCTAGCTAGCTAGCTTAACCCAAATGAGAATAAATTTTCTTTACCTTCTGTGTGCAGTCCACCGCATCTACACGACACCGAGAGACTCGACACTTTGGAACTGAACAGTTTAGGTCTGTATCCTGACAAGGCTCCGTTGTTATTCAGCATCCAGAGAGACCGGGTGAAGGGCCGAAGTGTTACCGTACTAGGAGAGCGCAGTGTCGGACAGCTGAGCGGCAGCGCTCGGGCTGTGGACGTGGTAGCTGTGGAAAGGCGGACAGCGGCTCCCACCGCACGGACAACTGACTTTAGCATGACCGGTATAGTATTAAAGTATATGCTAACACAATAAATTAGTCTGCAACCACTCAACAGCCGGCTAGCTCCCTGTCACTGCTGCTTCTGGCGGAACACGTGTGGAAGGACACATTGACCTAGCGTAACTATGACCTTTGCACCGGAAACAGTATTTTAAAAGCGAAAGAAATGCAGCAAAATGTTGCATGTACCTTAAGAATTAAACAAAAACGATAATACATATTTTTCTTTACATGAAACAATTATCTCAAGTATAACAAGTGTATTATATATGTAAAAGGTACGATGTATTTATATACAGTCTATGGTAATACTATGTCATAACCACACCAACAGCGCCCCCTGTGGTTCCATAATGTTTTGACCTCAGGAGCGACTGGAAGGTGAAGGTGTGTTGTAAAACCCTAAGAATCATGGCAATAAGGACAAGCTGTGAGCGTCTGACAATCATGGTTGTTGACCTGCAGGAGCTGCTGCTGCCCCATCACATCCAAAATCCATGATATAAAATCAGTGTGTTTTTACTGCAATGAGGTGAATCAGTTGCATCATTTTGACATACAACCTTGCAGGCAGAAGATGAAGCCGTTTTATTCTCCGGTGACACTCTGACTCTGGTCCTGTCTTTTTTTTCTCTCTGACATTTTATACTTCTTTTGTACACTGTCCCTGCTAGATGCACTTAGAAACACCTGGCACACACTACTGAAAGAGTAAATTGTTCTTTGATCTAATATAACAAATAAGTGAAATGAATGTAGAACACAGATAATACATCTCAATGGTTTTCTCAGGGTAACCTGATTGATCATTTGTGTGCTAACGTGGAAATTTGTCAAATACAACTAAGTTATAATGTTTTAGATTGACTTGAATTCTACCTTATGCTTTCTGCAGCATCCATAATACTCGATACATTTTCAGGTCATTTTTTAAACAGACTCTCACATGTATGGGATCAATACTCTGAGTCAGAAGCTGGATTTTTATTAGAAATAGTGGTTATGTAAGACTATAACAAATCAAATTACATATAATCATAATAAACCTATCAAAAGTCGTGCATACAATCTTATAAACTTTGCATCAACAGTGCATGCAGGTTTTTAAACGGTCTATCTTTTATTTGTGAATGAAAACAAATCCTTGGCAGCATGAAGAGTAAGAGATCTAATCACTGAACATACAACCTCTATGTAACACACTGATGAATCTCTACCCAAATGCATTTGGCGTTTTTGATATTCTGAAAAGTTAGAAATTGCTTATATAATTTATTGAGGTTATATTGTACAATCCTGAGTCCAGTTTAAAGAAAGAAATAAAAAAAGACAAGAGAAGCGTCCATTCTTTTCCTTAACAAGGTGTGATTTACATTCTACAAAGTATGAAAGACCTGAGTGATCAGATCATTAACTATAACCTCCATGCATTGCATACATCTGTGTTTAGTCTGTGTAAGGATTTGTTCAACATACAACAGCTAAGAGTAGAATCTGGAGATGCTGGCGTGCTACTTCTCCTGACGTGCATGTGTTTGGGGAAACCGGTGAATACAATCATAGATGTGAGAAAGAGGCATGCACAAGAGCTGCACGTAGGCCAATTATCAAAGTGAAATCATGTCAGTGTGACACGTAAAAACATGTTAAACTCAACTTTGGTGTTTCTCGTTTTTACGTAACATCATAGATTGAAACCAATCTAATATCCTTGGATATATAAAACCCCCCTTGAGACCACTTATAAACCCAAAACTACAAAGACACAAAGTGTAAAACACTTTTCTTAGCTTCTGAAAAGTTAATATTTTGGATGCAAAATAAAGCTCTGGGATAAATTAGTTAACTCCCACACATTTCTCAAACTAATGCCCAAACTAACCTACATTTGTTTCTGAATTAACTTATTAGTAGGCGGCTTAACGATAAAGTAGAATATTTTGTGAACTTGTGTGGTAACTGATGTTCTGACTTTACTGAGACTGCTTTTACGAAAGAATGAACAGATACAATCATATCAGCCCAAGACGTTGCTTATTTGAAGAACTGTGCTCCAGTGAGGTTATCTGTGGTGTTAAAATGCATGCAAATGGTTGAAACACTATCAGGCAGAAGAAACACAGTTTATAAAATCCGATTATAGTCTAGAGGAAGTCAAAGTTGTGAGGCCGCCTCGATATGCAGATTCCTGCTGCAGTGACACATGCCAGATGTTTGGCAACTGGGAGGTAGTGAAATCCAGAGAATCCAGAGAGAAAATGTTCTTTGCACTTGTATGAAATCAATAAAGTGTCTTTATCCAAATTCAATTAGGATACTATTTGATTCCCTCCTAGGAGATATTTACTTCAGTCCTGTTTCTCTATTGGTTAGCTCTTGGTGGGGTGCAGTTTGCGGCCAAAGTACTCTGGTGCTGCGTCCAGCAGCCAGTCGGCGTCCACCAGACAGAGGTCTCTCATGTAGCAGCGGGACGTGTGCAGCAGCTCATTGAAGACCACGTATGCTGGCTTGGCCTGGAAAAGGACGGAGGAGGGGTGGATGGCCACAGGCTGGTGGGTGTCCAGGGCTAAGTAGCTGCCGTCGTGTTGTAGCTCTGCGGCGTTAACGAACATCCCGTGGGCAAGGCAGCGGCGAACGCTGCCCGTGTCCGCCCCACATGACTCCAGCTTCAAATTCAGCTGGTAGATGAACGAGCAGAACAGGACGTGTTTGCTTAAAATGGTGATTTACAGCTGTGATCTGCTATTCTAAATCAATGGGAACACTGAACATGACACAAGCTCCTTTTACACTTTGTTGTTTACTTTTGTGTCACAACCATGTGTGTAGTTCATCATGTCTGCAAACAGAACACACACAGTATTTACACATATAGATTTACAGATGTTTACCTTGTGGCAGATTTCTTTGAGTTGCGCTTGGACCTCTTTCACCAGACCCATGTTCCTGCTGTTGACAAAGTTCTCTCGACACCACTCCTTCAACAACAGACACACACCGGATTAAAAAGGTAGCTTAGCGGCACACTTTGATTTCTGCAGGTTAACATGCATTTTCCTTCCTTACTGATCGCGCTGTACTCACCTTATTACCACTGACTTTCTTGAACGCTCTGTAGATGCTGAGGAGGGTCAGGTGGTCTCCTTCGCTGGAGCTAAACTTTTTGCGTGCTGCAAGCACCTCTTCCCGCCGAGCTGGAGGGTTATATAGCACAGTGTCCACTGACAGCAGGGACACGATGCTCAAAATCTCCTCGGAACAGGAGTAGTCAGGGGATAACAGGATGGTCTGTGAGACGCGTGTGAAGAATGAAACTTAATTTTATCTGGGTTATATTACTACAGGCTTTCACCTAATCTACAAGATGATCAGAGCAGAAGCCCAGAAAACAGTTTGTTTATTTATGTAATCCTGTGCATTCCCAGCACATTTTACCTTAGCGTATCTCGGCTCCAGAGGGAAGCTTGCCATCTTCTTTCCCAGAACAGTGAGGAGAACCTGCCCATCCTTCTTCTCCACTGCTCCCAGCAGCTCTAAATGCTCCACGGCAGAGCGAACAGCCTCTGGGATAAACAGAGCAGGTTACTACAACCTTCCGAGCCGCCAGGATGACCAGAGGCGCAGCAGTGATTTATGATCAATCTTACCTGGAGAGGGCTTGGACATGAAATCAAAATTCATCACATCTGGAACCCCTAGAGCCATGAGCTGCAGCATCACACTGGCTAAGTTACACCTTCAATACACACACACACACACACACACAGGGGGAAGAAAATAACAACAGGCCATTCAATCACACTGACCTAAATAAATCAACATGTGGGATGATTCCCACCCCTGCAGATCAGCACATACTGAGCTTTATTATCTGTATGAAGAGGGAAAAGAAAGCATCCTACCTCTGGATCTCAGGCACAGTCATCGGGATAAGGCTGTCGAATTCCTGCTCAGTGTAGAGACGATAGCAGGAGCCAGAGTCCTCCCTGCCAGCCCGGCCTGCTCGCTGCCATGCCTGCGCCTTAGAAACCCGCTGCACCGCCAGCACCTCCAGTCCGCTGTCTGACAACAAAATAACAACAAACAATCAAATAATAAAAAATAAAAAAGAAGACTGAGAAGAGTCAGGTGAATGACTACATTAATAAAGTAGAATATCACATTTGCTGGCCACTTGGGGGCAGCAGAAAACAAGTCTGAATGTAACATTGACATCACATTTTAAGTTTATGTGCTGAACCTGTGCACATTTGCTTATTTTCACATCCAGCAGTTATGGAGCAACATATTTATGCATTTTAGAGCCGTGCTTCTGCCCACCTCAGTACAATATTCACTCATTTATCTCTTTCTCCTGGGGGATAAGTCTGGCTCTTCAGCTGCTAAAAGCTTCACTGTGTTCACCAGTTACTGTGAACTGTGTCGTTTTGCCATTTGGTGTGCAGTGGGATTTATGACCTTTTTTGCAGAAAACAACACGATGAGAGTGATGAGAGTAAATTTCCTGCAGCCAAAGGCTCTCACATTACACATTATTTCATACATTGTTAAAGTGTATATATATATATATATATATATATATATATATATATATAGCGACTTCAATCTGAATACTGGTAAGTGTGTGTGTTTGTGTGTGAATCATCTCACCAGGATTGAAACGTTTGGCCTTCACCATCCCCGTGTCTATGACGTATTTGATCCCAGAGATTGTAACCGATGTCTCTGCAATGTTGGTTGAGAGGATAACCTTCCTACAACCCTGGAAAAAGATAGAAAGGACAAACATTTTGCTCTGAGGCACAAAAAACAATGAAAACAAAGAAATGTGGCATGCAGTAAAAACCTAAAAAATGCTAAACATGTCCTGTCACTTATTTGTGGGGATCTGTTTGTCCTGCATGTCTGTTGTCGTCTTTACCTTGGGAGCTGGATGGAAGACCCTGAGCTGCTGCAGCGGCGGCAGTGATGCGTATAAAGGGATGACCACCATGGGCCCACAGCCGTCGGGCAGATGCTTTGCGATGTCCCGGCACGTTCTTGCCAAAGCCTCAATCTCCTCCTGTCCCGTCATGAAGACTAAGATATCATGTGAAGGAGGTGCCTCCTGCACACAAACATCAAGGCCGAGTTATGCTATTATTCCGGTGTCAGGAAGAATCATCACCATCAACCTCAGTTACACAAATATTGCACGACAACACATGCAGGAGAGACGTTCAGCAACAGGTTTGTCTTCTTCATGATGCTAAGGGAGAGTGTCTATTGTTTTGGGCTTTGATTTAGATTGGATTTATTTAAAAAAAAAAACAACTGACTGCATATGATTGAGTAAATAAGAAAAATCATATTCGTCAATGGCCTGCAGTTATGCAATCTATTTCTTCAGGAGTGGTTGAAGTAGCATTTCCATTACAACTCAAAATATATTAAAGAACTAAAACATGACAAAAAGGTTTCTCTCTGGTTGAGGGCCAATACTGTTGACTACCTGATGGATCTGGAAAATGGAGACGAGTGCGGCCTGCAGATAGTCTGACTGGGGCTGCTTGGTGTAGTAGATCTGAATGGGATGCTGCCTGCCCTCCAGGTACAGTACAGGAGACTTGTTGAAGTACTCGGAGAACAAGTCCACATCCATAGTGGCCGACATCACTATGACCTGCGCGGGTTTACACAAAAGACAGAAGCTGTGAGTAAAAAAACGATGCTTCAACAGATCCACGCAGCAGAAGCAGAAGAAGAGCTTTTAGGAATTAAAGAAAAACACTTTATCTCATGAGCAAATGCTGTGAAGGTGGGATAAGCTTCCCTGCAGTGTTTTCATTGAAAATAAAATCTTATTTAAGCCTCCTACCTTCAGAGGAATCTTATTAAGCTCTCTGCGCCTGCGCTGAGCCGTTTTAACCACGCCAAACAGCACATCGGTGTGCACGGTGCGCTCATGAGCTTCATCCAGGACCACCACAGTGTAGCGGAGCAGCAAGGGGTCTCCGATGGCCTCGCGCAGCAGCATGCCGTCTGTCATGAACTTCAGCTTTGTTTCAGAGGAGGTGACATCCTCAAAACGCACCGTGTACCCGACCTGAAAACATGTTTGTTGATGTGTCATAATGTTAACAGCCCAGTAAGACTTGACGCTTAGTTATACAAACATGCTTATCAAACTCAGTTACTGGTTATTATTTTTGATGCAATTGGACGACACAAAAAATAAACATAACTGAGGCCTCTTTAGGTCCTCGTGATGATTTCAGGTTCAAGAAATTGCACAGTCGTCGTTCCTTTTTAAATTAATCCAACTATATCAACTCAAATATCTATCACAAGGATTTAATGTGTTGATATGAAATAAAATCAACATATACTTAGCGCAAAGTTTACTATAGTTAATTTAATTAACTTCATCTTCTGTGTGTGTGTGTGTGTCACAAAAGTCACTTTTTGAGTGGAAGTATGAAAAGTGACACTGCACTTTAAACAGAATCACTTGATATCTGTCTTATTCATAACCATTTATTCAGCTGGTTTCAACCGATGTTCTCTAAATTGCCTCTTTGCACAAGAACTGCAGGTTCTGTCCACAGTCTGTCAGCAGCTCCTGAGGATCTGAGAGGACAGCGTCCAGCCAATCCGCCTTTACCAGGCTGACCGACAGCAATTTACTGAACCAAAATAGTTTGCACGTCGACAATCGGCAGAGTCTGCATTTATCCGTTTTATTTCCCTGACCACCGCAGCGAGTGAGGACAACGGGACTCCTAGTTCATAAGCTCAAAACATGTTCAGAGGGATATTTATGTGATTTAAAACTGTCAGATTACGCATCACTTGACCTGACAGAGGAGAAAAAGTAGACTCTAGACAGTGTGGATTGATATATTTGAGTATCTGTTCAATGAGACACACAAGTGACGCATGTCTAAAAAACACTTATGAGCTGTGTATGTGAACATTTCCTTTCATTTGTTGCCCGTCTGCATATATGGGAAACAAATCTATTATGCATACCAGCTTGCCAAGCTGAGTCCTCTTCTCTTCTGCCACCCTCCCTGCCAGCGAGATTGCAGCAACCCGACGCGGCTGAGTGATGGCGATGATGCCCTGTCGCCCGATGCCGGCCTCATATAGATACTGTGGGATCTGTGTGGTCTTCCCAGAGCCGGTCTCCCCTGGGTGAGAGGTTAGAAACAGTTCAGGCCCCCAATATGCCCAATATTTTCACCTAGGGTTGATACAACTCCAATATTGTGTTGGGAAAATATTTCAGGCTGTGACAGAAAATACACTCAGACAACACTTTATCTATACATATTAAAGTGCCTTTATGTGTCACATATACCCACATACACACATATATATATATATATATATATATATATATATATGTGACACTACTACTTTTGTGTTGAACTTCACAGATTAAAAGTGAGCTGTCGTTTAGCAGAGCTGACAACATGATACAGTTTCCTTTAGAAGTGAGTGCTACAACGGTGGCTAATGTTGTGGTAGCACATGTTAGCTGCAGCAGAGACTTTACCTATCAGGATAGCATTGTGAAGCTGCCTCAGTTGGTTCAGGAGTTGGGGTTTCGCCTGGTGGATCGGAAGCTGTTTCCTCTGGACGTCTATCGGAGTGGTTGCATTTCCTTTTCTCGGCAGCAGCATTCCAGGTTTATTCTTATCGAGGCGGAAAAAAACAGACCCCGGCTTGAATTTTTTAGCCGGAGGAGGGTCGGGGTCGTGGGGCATGGTCTAGAAAGAGTGACTCGAATAGCAAAAAAAACCTTCTTGGCTTTTTCTTGAGAATCTTTTTTTGTCAATAAGAAACAATTAAAAAAGTTTTTGTCATGCTCGCTGACGGACAAGCAAGCACCACTGCGGTTGTTTTGCTACCTCGGCAAAATACGTCCCCACGTGGTCAACTTCGTCGCACATGTTTGTCGTCATAAGTCCTCGCGAATTTTACCCCGAAGTCGGACTGTCAGGCAGATTCTCCTACAAGCCACTCCAAACCAAATTAATAATAAAAAATACTTGTATTTTTTATTTTTATTTATTTATTTATTTTTTGTATTTGAAATTGATTTGCTAATTTCAGTCCCTACACTTTACCACTGTGAACGTGAAAAACAAATGAGTTTAATAAGAAGTGGATGTAAAAGGGAAAGTGTTGTCTAAAATATGACTTCATGGTAGACCATAATGAGTTTTACAACAAAATCAATTGTGCAGGAGAGGTAGGAAGCTATAACATATACCAAAAACTCAAGGCAAGATAAACAGAACTACACTGAATAAAAATAACTTTGTTTCATTTGAATTTCTTTATTTATTTTGGAAATGAGATAAGATAAGATAAGATAAGATAAGATACTTTATTAATCCCACAACGGGGAAATTTACTTGCTACAGCAGCGGAAGGAGGGAAAGAAAAAAACAGTTTGAGTTATTTTAATAGGCTGTACTATACCCACTACCAATATACAGAGTGCCTGATCACTCACGCCACTACTGCAAACTTCTCAACTGGACTTGAATCATTTTCTTCAACAGTAGCAACAACAATCTTGAGTTTTTCTTCAGTTGAATAATGATTTTTTTTTTTTTTTTAAAAGCAATACAATACTGTAATTCTCTGTTCACAGGTCTCCATCAAGTATCAACATGCTCTTGGTAGGAGGAAGTTATTTAGCAACACACAGAAAATCAGATCGTTCAACCTGTAACCACTTATGTTCACTTCTTACCCTTCGCTGCTTACACAACCTGGCAGTAAAATGGGTCAACCGTACTGTACTTCATCTGAGGTGTCTTGTCTGTCTTGTCTTATCTTATCTTATCTTCAGGGTGTTGAAACATCAGGATGTGATGTTTAGATTAAGGTTTAAACAATCTCGCCAAATGCTCGCAATCCTACCTAATTCTAGGCATGGCCATTTCATGGCAACGTCCAGTCTATATTCCTACGTCTTTTGGAAAAAGGCTTTAACCAGATTTAGGTTTGGATTTTCAACATGATTCCAGACTAAGATGTTCCGTTTACTAATCTCCGGTGATTTGAAAGAGAAACATATTTCTGCAACGAGAAACCTTTTTATGTAATATTCTTAATATTTCAATTAATTTATTCTGAAAATGGAGTGACTCACTCTCATTACATGTGTGCCAGTTTATTTCCTCAAGGGATGAAGATTAGAAATGCAAAGCACCTGACAGAAGGAGAGAGACAGCAGATAGTTGAGTGGGGCTGAGAAACCCAAAAACTGTTTCCCTGTTTGTCCCCCACACAAAATGATGATAAAAACGTAAGAGGGCTTAATGTCTGCAAAAATGGTGACATGAGGACAGGCAAACAAGCAACTGAACTGTAGGCACACACACACTGTGTGTTTATGTTGAGCTTATGTACTTTCTATCTCGGCTTAGCAAGCAGGAAGAGTGTGTCAAGCAGGAACGATAAGGTTTGATTACACAAACAGAGGAGGAGGTCCAGCAATGTGTGATAGCTGTTGAGTCATTTGAACTCACAAGCAAGCCAACACTAAATATGGGTCTTTTCACTCATTTTGCAAGAGTTGCAACGACAAGCTGGTAGATGCACTGATGAGGTGAATGGAAAAATTCTCAAATGTGGCTCACCGAAGAGAGAGTGACAGAGATAGATAGATAGGGAGAGAGAGAGAGAGAGAGAGAGAGAGAGAGAGAGAGAGAGAGAGAGAGAGAGAAAGAGAGAGAGAGAGAGAGAGAGAGGCTGTGTGGGAGGGAGGAAGTCCTACTCTGCTTCAGGACTTCTCATGAAGCGTGGCAGACGATACTTACTAGAGGAGGCAGAAGGACCTTTGCCGCTGACTGAGGACTGAGGAAGAGTCAACCAGGTGCAGAAGTGGAGTCTGGGTGTTTCTATGCAAGTTGGGGTGAGGTGACCCTCCTCTCTGCGGGTCAGCTGACAGAAGATGAAAGAACAAATCACCAATGCCCTCTCTGACTTCTTCTTTGAGTATGAGACCCCGCGCCAGGTGCTGGTGAGGAACAGGAGGGTTGGGGTTGTGTGCCGTCTGATCCAGCTGGGGGTCCTGGGTTACATCATCGGGTAAGAACCGGCACACATTCAGTGGTTTTTCTGGCTTTGTCAGAGGTGCAGCAGGGAGACCGGAGTACGGAGAGCTTTACATTGTTATGCATGTTGCAGCTCGTTTTGGCGAGACACAGTGTAATGCAGACATGACCCTGCAAATTCCAACAGGGTTCTCATCACTATGGATGGTTGGTGCTGGCTGGACGTGATGTTTAAATGTTTGCATTACGTGACGGATGCAAAAGAAAACCATCATGTACACATTAAACAGTTAGAATAAAAATACAAGATGTTCTTCATTTGTTAAAGGGAAGACTTGTGAGGGGTGCTACCATGTGTTCAAGGTATATGGTATTACTTGTCCAATTACTGTAACTGAAACAACTAATTTACAAGGTAAATTAGCTGCTATAAGGACTAATGGCAGACAGGCAAAAACACGAGATGAAACATCTGGCCCGCATCAAGCTGAGACAAATATACAACATGCTTGTTAACTTACGCACACCGAGCCATCTCCACATACTTGTTTTGACATGTCATTTTGAGAGCCTGCTTTCCAAATCATTGTTTGTCTGTGTGTGTGTGTGTGTGTGTGTGTGTGTGTGTAAGTGAGAGTGATTTTCCCCCCCCTCTTCTACCGGGTGTCTCTGAGTGTGCACCTCTGAGCAGTAGAACCCGAGGAGCTGTGTGTGATGAACAGGCTGAGGCATATGTTAACATGGATAACAATCAACTGCTGCCCAGTTCACTGCCAAACGGCACACAGATGTGTTACCTTCTGCTGGTGACCAAAAATGTGACAGAAAAAAAAAAGACAAATTTAAGAATTTCTTTCTCTGGCTAATGGCAAGGTTATTTAAAAGAATGGAAAAAAAAGAGAAAAAAGATGAAACAACTCAACAGATCAGAACCTTGACAAACATGACATAAAAGGAGACGTGATTACGGAGTGTCTGTTTTTTTTCAAGCGGCAGACGGACAGGTCGGAGCAGAAGTCAGCCTGTGCCTCCGGTGAAGCCACTGGTTGTCTTGTCAGGAATTTTAGATTTGAACCACTTAACATCTATGCGTTCCTGGCCAGACACTGTTTAAGGAATACACATGCAAGAAAGTCTCTGAACAAAGCAAGCAAATACACATTTAATCTAGAAAGGCAGCTCCAGCAAACCATAATGACTTCTCTTTTAATTAATTCCCAACTTTTTAATTCATAGAAAATCCAATCCATTGTTTGCATTTCACAATGATTAGTTGAAGGATTTTTTTTTTTTTTTTTTTTTTAATTCATTTAATTCATTCTAATTTGTCCTCACAAAAAAATAAAATAAGAAAGCAGTAATCTCAGCACCACAATATGGCGGGAAGAAAAGCCCTGAGCACATCAAGGAGCCTCCTCCCTGCCTCTCTGTTCTCCTTCGCTCGCAGCAGATACACATCTTACTTACACTGCTGTTTTGAAGAATCTTTCCATTATTTCACAGTAATGGGATTCTGCTCTATTTTTTCTCTGCTTTTCCTTCAACACAGGCCTCGATTTACATAATTTGATTTGCCTTACTGATGATTTTTTTTTTTTTTTAGCTCATTGTGCATATGGTGTCTTACTTCCCCAGTATTGGAAGTTTTGGAAGTTGCTGTAAGGCGCTTTCACTGTTCCCAGACAAATGAACGTTTACTGTAAAACATGCTGTCCTGTGGGCTCTCTGCCAGGGGGTAATTGCTTTTTAAACCCTATATTTTATATAGGGCGTGTGTGTGTGTGTGTGTCTGTGTTTGACGTACATACAATATCTTCCCTGTGTGCACACCAGATGTTGCATACACCTCGTGGCCAGACACACAGATAGAGCAACACAATGAGTGCACTGCACCTGAGTGTGACACTTGTTCTTAATCAACCCAACGCAGACCTGGAATATTAAGATAAACTCTGTTTGGCACATGAAACAACCAATAGCAGAACTCATCTAGTAAATAGATCTAACCCTTCTTCATAGATATATAGTTTGCATCTGTTTGCTTGAACAAAAATTCAAGGTGACATTCTAATATTACAGATTCCCTCGAAATACTTCCTGTAGATCTGTGCTGACAGCTTGCAAAGTTTCATTACTGTTAACAGGCAGTATTCAGCACTATATCTTTGTGATCCAGGACATTTATTACTTTCTACTTGTCACTTTGAGAATAAAAAAACGTGTGTACTTTGAAGTCTCAACTGTCATACTTGTTCTAGTGCTGTTTAAAAGGGCATGTAGGACCACCACGACATTGCGTAACCACAGCCACTTGCACATGTGCACCTGTTAGGCATGCCGCTGGCATGTTGAATCGCTGTGCAGAATGTCATCATAACCCATATAGATGTCCTTGCCTGTGGGGTTGGAGGCTTTGGCTGGGGTTGTAGAGGGAGTCTGATGGTGCTGACAGACCTGATGAGATGCTCCCTTTGTCCCGTACAGGTGGGTGTTCATCTACGAGAAAGGCTACCAGTCAACAGAAACAGCAATCAGCTCTGTCTTCACCAAAATGAAAGGAATAGGCTACACCAATGTGAGCGGAGAGGAGAGGGTGTGGGATGAGGCCGACTACGTCTTCCCATCGCAGGTTGTTGATTGATAATTTGTCAAGGATTTGTTTTTTTCAGGATTATGTAACATTTGGGTCAACATCCGTGTTCAATGAATCAAACTGTCAAAGTAAACCGTGCCGAATCAGGCAAACAACGTCCAAAAAAAAGCTTTGTGTCGCTCAGCATTAAGATGGTAACAAACACCAAGGTTTAGTCGTACTTATAAAAACATCCGTGTTGGCTTTTTAATGCCAGATAGAGTCAGGGACAACATGTAAAATGAAGCACACGCAGATGGAAATACCAATAACCAGTTTATCTAGATTAACACGGTGATGAGTTGACATGCGTCTGGAGTTTCTGGTTCTTTGAAGCTGCTTAAAATTCACACCAAACGTCTGTCAAAGCAACAGGTTCTTAAACCTAAACCTGTAAAAGTGCAGGCTAACTGACAGTTTTATATGAAGAGTTACCTATACTTATACATGTGTAAAATATACAACTAAATAAAAGATGCGCCAAAATGACATCAACCTAAATTTAGTCTGGGATACTCTGAACTCAACTCTAAGATTAGATACTCCACTGGTAATGCCTACTGGTTTATCAGTAATGGAAGTGGAAATACTAGAAACATTATGGAGCACAACGTAGAACAGCAGTCACATGATGAGCACTCAACCAATCATATGAATGCCGATCATGGCATCCAGGATTTATCAAATCAATCCTCAAACCAAACAGCCTGTTGGTCTGAATTGGTCACGTTTGAAGAACAGGGCTCAGGTTTGTGAATTTGATCCTGATGAATAATCTGGCAGCAAGTTGTCTCTATGCTTCCCAAACGTTGTTCTGCGTATCCTGCAAAGAGATGAGCAAAAAATATATATATTTCTTCTTATGTTGGTCCAGCTATCAGTTGGAAAGACACAATGAAGATTGTCATGTTTGCTTTGAGGCGAGGGTGTGTTTAAATTCAGAGCAGGTTTGGCGCATGATAAAGCCGACCAACAAGAATATGGCCCTTTGATATAACGCGTCTTATAGGCTTTGATCGTATGTAAGTACATATGGAGGGTTTACAATGACTACATGAAAACAAATCAAACAAAGAAAGAAAGTGAAACACAATACATATTGGTACATGTATTTTGTCTTCACGTAGCCTAAGCATTTTCTGTCATAATTTAAAAAAAAAACATTTTAAAAGAAGAATTATTGAGCTTTTTGTCTTTAATAACTAAATAAATTGCTCTCGCATGAATTGTCCGTGCAACATTAAAATCAAATAGCAACACAGAAAACAAAGTGAAGAGAATTATTGCATTTCCGTGTTGTCTTGCAGAAAACAGCATAAAGCCCCCAAAATACTGAATGCAGAGAAATGATACACATCTTATCATCAATGCTATATGAAAATATGAAATCAAGATAGACAATAAGTTAAGACAATAAATTGCCCCAGAAGGCTGGATGACTCCAGGATGGATGGATGCATTTTGCTCCTGATGGAAGCACTTAAATGCAGCATAACCCGTCCTTAAGAACTGCAGACAATCAATCACAAATGTAACTAGATGTACAGTCAAGCTTACGTCATTGATGATAAGCAACAGCATGAGCAAGTTCAATTATTAAAAAGCCAAAAGCTACGCAATACTCCTTTTAACATATGTAACAATTGTGTTTCACTTTCTTTTCATTGTTCTTTATTCTGAAAGCCCTCTGTCCATCAGTGAGTTTTCCCCAGACGGTCCTTAATGGAGAAACTTAATCAAAGACACCATTGACATTGTGTTCAGTATATTGTCTGTGACAATCAAATGAATGGTCAGCAATACCAAAATAGCATATTGTAGTATAGAAGCCAGAATCTTACTTCCAGTGCATCAATTATACCATGTTACAATGAAAACATTCCCATGGACATAAAAGAGATGGTTACCATGGTAAAAAAAATAAATATATATATATCTAACGGTATCTAATTAATGTTAACGATCACTGATTATGTAATATCTTGTTTGTTTTCATATGTTTGAAATGGGTTATGTGTGGGACTATTTCTTGGACTTCCAGTACATGCTAATAATGAGCTTTGGTATGAGAGGATGTGCTTACTCTCTGTAAAGCCAGGCTAGCTGTTCACCAATGTTTCCATTCTTTATGCTAAGCTAAGCGCATCGGCCGCTGGCTCTAGCTTTATATTTGCAGTCCAGATTGGAGCGTTGTATCCATCTCCTTATCTAAACGCCTCAGCAAAAAAAAAAAAAAAGCAAACAAGCATATTTCAAGTGTCAAACGATTCCTTGTAGTTGAAAACTGACTGTGGGGAGAAAAAAAAACGACATTTTTGGGATGAGATTTAGTTTGAAGGAGCAGAGTTACGAGTGATTCATCCTGCGTCATGTCGTTCTGTGGATACACGAGAATACAACATTGTAAAACATTCCCATGTTTTAACCCTAAACCTCAGGGAGACTCGTCTTTTGTGGTGATGACTAACTACATCATAACCGATGGTCAGAAGATGGGAAGGTGCCCAGAGGTATGTGAAAACCCTCCTCCCTTGTTTTCTCCTTCTCCCTCCAGCCTACTAACTTCCATATATAGTCAAACTAAACGGAAATAAGGCCTCCTCATTCCAAGACTGTTTTTTTGTAATCAAGTAATTGTGTACTGCAGCTGTATTATTGCGGAAAACATACTTTGTACTTTGCAGTTGATGTATGTTGCAGGATATCACAATGAATGCAAAAACTTTATTCTCATGTACTAGATGCACTGGTTTCTACAAATCCACATTCCTCTATCATGTGACACACACACACACACACACACACACACACTGACCCCAGTCCCTTGTTTTACAACAGCTCCATGGCAAGAAGAACTGCAGCTCAAACGCCGACTGTGAAGGAGGGCGTTTCAAACGTACGGGACATGGTAAATCCTGACAGTGTGTGACATCAGCAGTCCTCACTGACCGACCCGTCTGTCTGTCTCGCGCTGCGGCCAAGCTCAGATCAGATCAGTCACTTCTTAAACTTCTCAAAGCCTTTCTCAGACTTTATGATGGCAACAGGACCGTGTTGTGCTGTTGGGAGGTGGAAGATCACACGAGGTTATGTGGCAATGAGTTTGCAAAATGGGCTGTGGCTCCCGGGAATTGATAGGCAAACACAACAGAAACTAAAATACCAGCTCTGACTCACGGTCACTAGTAATGTAAACAATTCATTAATTCATTCGTTCATTAATTCCCTTGTCCAGCAATGATGAAAAAAAAGAAAGAAAATTTAAATCAACAACCTAAGTCTTAGCGATCAACCAGTGTGTGTGTTTGTATCATGGCCTGTTGATCACTGAAGTCAAACCCCGCCTTAAGCAAGCAGACGTGTGCGTGTATGTATAAGCACAGACGCTACGGTAACGACTGCACATATGAAAATGAGAAGCACACAGAGACACTAAAAAACAAATAGCCGTGCAAACAATAGGTCCAAACATATACAAGCGTCGTCTGCGAGTTCAAAGAGCAGTTATATACATTTAATGTCCTCCCATCTGTCCCATCAGGGTTCAATTCTGAGCCTTACTGTACGTCCAACATCAACTTCAATAAAAACCAGTGTTAGCCAAAGCTTTATATTTTCTCTCCGTTTCCGACCAATCGAAATTCACCTTGAGGCGCCAGTATCCCCCTCAGAGGTGCCGTAAGGTCACCACGACAACACGGTGGCTGCCCCTGTGGCATGTGATGGTAAAAAGGCCGTGAAGCTAATCACACGGAGAGAAATGATATGTTAGGATCAGGGAGAGATAAAGGAAAAGGGCTATTTCAGCGTTTGCTTCGCTTCGCTTCGCTTCCTATCTTGCTTCCGCCGCTGTCGATGCTAATTCGAGATAAGTGGAGGCAGGAAGTATTTCGTTCCTCTTTCCTTCCTGATCAAAGCGCTAACCGATTCTGGCTGCAGTTTTTAAGGTTTGTCCTCAATGATGATAGTGTGTATCCCATTCAAGGTCAAATGACGGGAGTCTGTGTGAATACCACAAACACCTGTGAGGTTTTGGCTTGGTGCCCTGTTGAGGACGACCACAAGATACCAGAGTACGTGGAAACGCTGAATTATTCATACCGTCAGCTGATACTGACATGCATATGATTATGGACTTAGTAACAAGTCTGTGTCTGTTAACTGTCTCATATAATCGTACATAAGGAATATAATTTATGCTCCTCAACATACTGGATTTGATACTCACCCCTCTTCTCCTCTTCATTTTTATCTCCATGCAGCCCTGCTCTGCTGATGTCTGCAGAGAACTACACACTGTTCATCAAAAACTCTGTAACTTTCCCCTTATTTGAAGTCTCAAGGTACAAACGTGACCAAATCTATTAGCATTTCATAAAATGTTACAGCCAAGTGTTGACATAAATGGTGGTTTAAGTTCATGTCAGACGTAAAAAAAACAAAAAAAACAAAAAAAACTCCTTTCAGTTATTAGAATTAATTTTTATTCTCATAATCGGCTATATTCTTGCATAACGCCCAATTGTGTTTTCAGGAGTAACCTGGTGGAGGGTATTGATGGTGCATACATCAGCAAATGCCTTTATGATCCGGAAAAGGCTCCACTGTGTCCCATATTCAGACTGGGAGACATAGTTAAACTGTCTGGCTTCAGTTTCGAAACAATAGCTCGAGTGGTAAGTTTGCAGCATGGGATCTTTGCTCAACGCTGAATGGATAGGGATGATTTCCAGGTTTCTTTTGTTTCTCTTGTTATAATGGAGCATTGTTGTTTTTTGTGTGTGTGTGTGTGTGTGTGTGTGTATTTTGTGCTTGTGTCCTGACAGGGAGGGGCTATCGGTATTGTGATTGACTGGACATGTAACTTTGATGTGGATGTAACACACTGTAAACCATACTATACCTTCCACGGTCTGTATGGAAAATCTGATGAAAAAGACAGAGCCAAAGCATCAGTGGGCTACAACTTCAGGTGTGTAAATATAACAGGAATTACACTGCACAAATACTCGCCCCGGGGTCTATGTTCTTTGTCTTAACTATGGTGCTTCAAACAAAAATCGAATATTTTGGGACATATGCTCTCTGGCCGGGGGTTAGATGCAAGGTTACTGTCAATCTGTCCATTCAAGTTGAAGCTGGAGCCAACAGCCAATTAAAGGTAGCTTAGCATAAAGACTGGAAACGGGAGGCAATGGCTGGCTTTGTTCTATCCAAAGGTAACACAATCAATCTCCAAAGCAAAGGTTGTTTAATATGTACAAAAAAACAAAGTGTAAAACCAACAATAGTGTTTTTATTAGGGATTATGTGTGGGACTGTTTTCTGGCTGGGTGCAGTGACCTCCTGAAAGATTTATTGTCAGTGTGACGTTGCCTCCACCCACCTTACAAACACAAACTGTAGTTTTAAACTTTTTTTTATTTTTTATTTTTTTTATTTTTTTGTTGAGCTGCTGGTATATTTAGTTAATTTTGGATTTTGTTTTTCTCCCTTTTTACACGTTTTATGCTAAGCTGAGATAACTGTATGCTGACTGTAGCTTCATATATGAGAGTGGAATTGATCGTGTCAAAATGTGGAAACTATTCCTTTGATGGAGGTTTGATACAACGAATTAGAACAATTTATTCCTTTTTTAATAAGATTTAGTATGCGTGGAATGTGTGCTGCTGTGCAGGTAGGTTCTTAAGCAATAATCCTAAATACCAGGGAATATGTGGGAAATGTAAATTACCAAATGCTTTTTACATTTTATGTAACGTGTATTATTATTTCTCGCACCCGTAAGGTTTGCAAAGTATTATTTGGAGGACAAGATTGCGAAAAGAACCCTTATCAAAGTATTTGGTATCAGACTTGATATCATTGTTCAATCGCTGGTAAGTCCCATTTAATCATTTACTTCATATGAATTTCCTAATGTGAGAAATTGTCAAAGGGAAGTTTGAATGATTGGCACTCTGTCTTTCCCAGGCGAGAAAATTCGACATTATCCCAACATTGACAGCAATAGGCTCAGGAGTGGGCATTTTTGGAGTGGTATGTCTGACTAATACATGCAATAACTAATTGCTTATGACCTATTTTCTATACAAACTAATATAAGTCTGATTTTTTTAATAACATTTTTCAGGCAACTGTAGTCTGTGACTTGGTGCTGCTCTATTTGCTACCAAAAAGGGAATTTTACAAGAACATGAAATTCAAATACACAGACGCACAAACACAGGTAAGATCTATGCTGTATATGAACTGAACGTCTACTGTAAATTCTGTTGCAATCAGATCGGATGAGCTTGAACACAAGATGTCAGCATAGAGACATATAACTATATGACACGGCACAGACGTCGACAAAAATACATTTATATCTGAATTACTCTTGGATACATTTCAGCTCTTGTGAGGGAACGACGCATACATCAGAACTAGAAAACCCCCACTAGCACACAGGAGCAGTAACCATCAGCAACAATCTGTGTTTATTCCCATGACATTCATGACCAGTGCAGAACTATTCATGCTAAACAGAAAGTGAACTGCCCCCCCCCCTATCCGACCCAGAAAAAGCTCCGTAACTGAAACAGGCAGGACATTTTGTATTTGCAGCCTGACAGAGAGTCGCTCGGTTTAGACCCAAGTGTCTATTACACCTTCGAAGCAAATGCAAGACAAGTCCAAGGGACTGGCCAGTCTAACGTGAGTGCATGTAGTAGTCCAGACAGTAGAGTAGATTTACCTTGTATATTCTATCATGTGAGGATCCTTTTAGTTATTATCCTGAGAGGTCTAAATAGCTCCCTATCCTTCTGACCTTTATCCTGCAGGACCGTGATTCAGAGGCAGGTAGCACAGAGACTGCAACATATACTGTAAGTATATTAGCCAGGCTTTAAGCTTATTTTTTTATATATATGTGTATCATGTATGATACAAATGATGTGATGACTTTTTTTTTTCCTTTTCTTTTCTTTTTTTTTTTTTTTTACTGCTATTTCTGTGTAGAAGTGACCACGGAGCCAACTTACAAGTCGGTTGCTGAGCTGCTTTAGTGTGCTGCTGCACTGGAGTCCTCTATAGACCCTGCAAGATGACACACACACACACTTTAAAATTATGGGACAAGAAAGGACATAGTTAAATGACAATGCTCCATGTGTGCTTTTTCTTTTCAATCTTCTGACTTCTATCACCCCTCCCACTCGTACTGTAAAGCAACCCTCAGTGAGCCACAGATAAAGTAGCTCAATTATATGTGTACTTTATGTCTTTATTCTGGGTGTAGCTTGGTTTGCTTTTGTTCTTCTTTTGGGTGTAACCGTTAACTCTCTCCATATCTGTCTGGTACGTCACTGGTCCTTTGTGTACACAAATCACCCATAACTCATACATTACCTCCAACACTGTCTTTGTCAAAACAAGATACACACATAATGTGTGGATGTGCCACCGTTAGTGTCATTGATCTCCTGTGTGCACTTTGTGATCAACTGTGAACAATAGAGTTCAATAAAAACATGTACAAAAATTACTTTTTTTCCCTTTTTTCCTGAACAGTGAAACAAAAAAAAAAACAAAAAAATCAACAAAGGATCCAGATTTTCTTTTTTTTATTGCCTTTGATCATGTCTAGGTGTACAAAAAAACATGCAAAAAAATAGCTTATTCATATATATATATATCAGTACATATTTACATTGTAACAACTGCATTCCATAGGGATGTGCCATGCTTCTGGTTTTGTAGGAGCGACCAGACACACAGGCCAGCGAGTACATGAGTACATTCAGAGAAATGCACATGACGACACCAAACAGACATCCAGAAACAAAGAGACGACAGGCACCTTCAACACAGACACCAGGACAATCACATACAGCGGGATACACGTCTCCCCTGACTTACAGTAATTATTATTATTATTATTATTACACTCTCCCACAGTCCTCTTTTGAATATAATTATAACCTAAAATCATGAGAAATTCATTCCGTCAAGCCAGAAAACACTCAGGAGTGTTTCTGCCCCTCAGCCAGTCGGTCATATTAGAAACTATCAAATGTATTAGACTGCATCAAAATGCTTCAGGATCAAGCTCTGTGCAACATGCAGTTTTGGAGAATACATACAAAACTGCAGGACGAATTGTACTGCATTTCAAGAGTCATACAGGTGACCAGTAGGTGACATTTAAATGTATAAAATAGTTTTTAAAAAAACCCAGAAAGAACCTCACCTTTTGGTCTTGCTAACCTTTTCTGGGGGTCATTCAGAGATTTAGTGAAGAAATCCAGGTGAAATGAAAATTTACTGTAAAGGGCTTCACGATTGGCCACATAGGGGTGTCATCTGCACCAAAATTAATTCCTTAGCCCGTTGTCTAACCGTTGAATTAATTAATTGATATTTGTGAATTGTGGATATTCCACAAACGGACACACACAAAAACAGTAAACATAATCACCCTGAAAGAGGTAATTATTCAAGTGAAAAAAAAAAAAAAAAAAGTTAAGTTAAGTTGTTAAATTGCAGGTGTGAGTGGCATACAGAGGCATCCCCGCTGATGTATCAGGGGTTTACAATGTTTCGCCATCATGCACCATGTCAGCAGTCAACGCTCAAAAGTGCCATGCCCCAGTTATGCAGCAATTACACCGTGTTATTTTATGGATATGCGCTTTAAAACCAATCTTGCCACTGCAGCTGTTACAGTATGTTGACGCAGGAGAATAAGTTACTGGAAATTTTTCATTGAAGAAGCCAAACAGCAAAGCTTTGGCATGCAGATCGATAACCAAGCATCCAAACACCAGTACATATGGTCTATTTACAGGTGAGCCACACAGATCATAAACTGTACAACGTTACACGGCCGACACGTACCAGCAGTAGTGTTATATGCAATCAAACTTTTAATATGTATCAGTAAGTGGAAAAGTGCAAAGCAGTTTGGTTTTTTTTTTTCAGTTTAAGAAGAACGACTAAAATACACATCAAAAGGATGAGCAGCCTGAGAGCTCTTACAGCAGGGGAATGAGCCAGTAATGCACATGTGATAAAAAAAACAACAACAACAATATTGCACTTCTGACACTGACAAACATATCTGTACAAGCACGTGTGCAAATGAAAAC
Source organism: Pampus argenteus (assembly GCA_036937835.1). Lineage (NCBI taxonomy): Eukaryota > Metazoa > Chordata > Actinopteri > Scombriformes > Stromateidae > Pampus > Pampus argenteus. The sequence continues at coordinate 16,321,470 of CM072874.1, forward strand.
ACACGTTACATAACATACCGTTTCATACTTTTTGGTTCAAACAGCCCTTCACTGAAGGTTACCCTGCAAACAGACATATTACTCCAACTCCCATTACTTTCACTTACATCATCCTCGGAGGAGAGAAGGAACAAAAAAACAGAAAAGCAGCATCAAACTGCATATAGTGAAACATTTCAGGCAACTAAACGTTAAGATATTCATGTGTTTTATACAAATAGATCGAAACAATAACATAATATAAAAACAAATATAAAGCTTTACATTCTTAATAATTGAAAAAACAAAAAAACAAAACATCTTTTTGCACTAAGTTCACTCTGCTTCAGTTAGTATCTTTCACATGGAGGTGATTGAGGGCGAGATTAATAGAAGAAATGCAAATCAACCCGTTTCTAAGTGGATGGGAGTGTTGTTGTTGTTGTTGTTGTTGTTGTTGGCAGCCTGAGTCTAATCATGACATCGAAATGCTCCCTTTCACTGCGGTTCAAGTGATCTCTGCGCACGCCAACATGGCAGGCCAGCAGAGAGGAATGAAGAATCAAAGATGGAGTTACATAAACATTTATCTGAGGCAGAGCTTTGAGAGCTTTTTTTTTAAGAGTCAGCAGAGTGAAATCAACTCACAGATTTGGTGTGTTTTCTCACAAACATGAATGGCCAGCCAGGATATATCTTATCAGTATTGTTCAATTTGGACAATGAGATTATTTACAACTTCAAATCAGCTCTGCTGCCAAAAATGATCCATGTTAATTTAGATAGAGGATAAAGTGAAGTATAAGCAGTCGGAATAGTTTACAGTCATCTTCTCAGTTTGTTCACACTTCGCCATCAAACAGCACACGCTTTGAAATGCTCCAATTTCTGTCACAGCGACTTCACATCAACACAGTATGATATGAAAGGAAAGTGACAGCATTAGAGAACACAAATCAACAGACAAAATACACACAACGGAGTAGAAGAAGCATGAAATGACTTCTAACACGGAAAAAATTACACGTGACAGAATGGGGCTTTGAAATATGCTGGAAAAAAAAGCCGATGCCCTTTCTGTACGAGATCACCCTCGGACAGCTGGCTTCCTTTCCTTCCTGAAGAGAAGGGAAGTTCAACCAGTCGGGCCTGAAGGACTGTGAAGGCACAGACACGGGAAAACAGCTGTGAGACGATAAACACTGGTGAGACATCTATGTCCAATATTAAAATGAGCGATCATTGATCAGAAATCAAAAAGCTCTGTAGTTCACTGAAGAGACAATACACGCCGACGTCTGCGATGTTTACTTGTCTCTCTTCACCAGGCTGGCTATGACTGCATATATAGGTTAAAAAGAATACATGTTCTTATCTTTTTTCCTGAAACTAATATTTAAACCTGCTAATGATCCATAAAATCAAAGTCTCCTTCCTGTCGGTTCACTGATGCCAAGCACAACAGTAAATGAAGCAGTAAAGACAAACAACGTTGTAGCCAGAAATCCAACATTGGAGGAGATAATTAGATAATTTAAGGGGGAAATTAGGGTAAAAAGGCCCACAGGAAGCAAAAACTAAAGCAAGCCTGAGCGTTAAAAAAGTCCGAACACAAGCAGTATATAAGATTTAAAACCTCGAGTCTCTTCAGCGTATGGAACGAGAAGCCTGTAGTGTGTCGGTGATTTTGAGGGAGAAATATTGGATGACGCGGTGAACACACAGCGGTTCAAGAAAAGGGATGTGAAATGGGGGGACGGGGTTTAAGACAAAGCTCTGCTGACGGGAAGGAATCATGATGAGGGCTCATCTTCATGCAGGTCCTCCAGCTCTACTTCTCTGGGTCCATCTCCTGTGCTGCCCTTTCTGAAAAAAAAGGAGAGCGGAAGTAGTCAATATCTGTTCTCAGTTATTTCTAGGATTCTAGGATGCAACAGGGAAACTTTTCTTTTTCCCCCTTTTTCCTGTTACACGATGAGATGTTAGAAACACAACAGGCTTCGTCCATGTAACACAGTGTTAAATGACAGCAGCGGGGAGATGACAAAAAAAGAAATCTCTGAGACTGATGACTGCTGAGGAAAGGGGCTGCTCCGTCTCGCCCCTCACGATGGGGGATAAGCAAGAGTCGAGGTGTGTAAGATGATGATGATGGGCGCAGAGGCTGGTACAGCAGATGTTGGACAGACAGAGTGTCACACTATATATTACACAAAGTGTTACCTGAGTGAGGGGTGCAGTTTTAAAGTAGGCCGGAAAGGCCACGAGTCCCTGCAGCAAAGTGGGAGAAAAGATGGAGAAGTCACATGTCACCTGACGTCAAAGGCATGGTGGAGGTGAGCTCCTCCCCACCCTCCAACACTCCACCCCCTAATTCTGATAAGTCCTGTACTGCATCTAAGATGTGGGGATTTTGCCTGCTTTTATGTTTTATATAAAATAAACAAAAATAAAAAAAACATCATTCTTTTTTTGACTTTTTTAAAGGGTTACTGCACCAATTTTACAACCCCAGTTGAGTTTACTAGTCATGGAGATTACGCCTGTGAACAGTTGTATAATGTCTTCAGTGGGTCTAAAGGAGCTTTACCTTAACCCTGAAGATATATATCTTTAGGGTTAGAGATAGAGAGAGAGAGAGAGAGAGAGAGAGAGAGAGAGAGAGAGAGAGAGAGATAGAGATATATATAGAATATATAGAACAAGTTAGCCTTTAGGCTGCAGTTTAGGATATTTTTGTAGTCCTCCCATTAATCAGCAAAGTTTAGTTTGTGAGTCCTCTATGTACAGGGTGTAGTTTCCTCCATGTCCAGCAGGGGGCAGTGTTGTTTCACTCCCCACATGTTCTCTGAAAACACCTTTACTTTAGATAGCAGGTCTCTGACTGCCTATAGGGGAAACTTAAGACTGGAGAGAGGTGAGATCACCTAATAAAACTCATTGCACATTGAGAGATTAGAATCTGCTGCACATTCAGAGCAACAGCAGTCCGTCTTCATGACAAAGTCTGCTGGTCACATAACACAGATTACTGTCCTAAAGGCAGGGAGCAGCTATAGTTGCTCTAATTTGCCCTTGGCTGTACACTGCATGATCGAATAAGACGATCGACTATTTCCCCTTTGATGCTTTCAATTAATGTACAAGAAAAACCAAGGTCAGCCTGAGGTACTTTGGTGGATCTGTGTCACTCTCCGTCACACTGAACCTCTCTCTACCTTTGAAAGCAGAAAGCAACACACAAAGAAACACTTATAAATGCTGTAAGCTCCACTGCATACAATGAAAGAATGAATTATGGTGCTATGGCAACACAAAGCAGCAGCTGCTGCTGTAGAAATGAGTGCTAGTTAACCTGATATAAGCAGAAAGAGGAGACAGGTGTGAGGTACCAATCAATATCTCTAATCATTTCTGCAATAAGATTAGAACTGCGTGGCTTTATCTTTGTTTTGTTATTTTTATGGATAAGACATGCAGGTGTTAAATGTGTAAGTGGGATTTGAACATGTGATGTGTGTGTGTGAGGCTGCTGGACTGTGTGGGCTTACATCAGCAGGCTGCCAGGCGCAGACATGGACCTCTCCTCTCTCCTGCTCGGACACTCAAAGGGATTACTGAAGGAGCGCTTCCTCAGCATGGCTTTTACCAAGATCTGAAACAATCACAAACAAACATAGGAGTGTTTTTAATGAATAGTGCAAAGGTTCATCAGGCTCAGACAATGATTTGTCGATTAGTTTCATATGCTTTTAGAGCTTAAATATATCTTTAAATGTGGCAGATGGATAGCTTTGGGTGTAAAATGCATTACGTTGCTACATCTGGAATATTTCAGGGAAAAAAAAAAATCAAGATCCCATTTATCTGAATAATAATAAATAATAAATCAGATGTTGATACAGTTTATACAGAGGCATCCCTGCTATCTATGAGCGAAGCTTTGCCTGTATGCACTGCAGGTATTTCAGTTTATGCATTAATATAACACATTTGACACATACTGTATGTAGTCTTTTGTATTTTGAAGTTCACACACGCTAATGCTGCATCCTCCATTGCGTGTGAAACCACCTGTAGTGTGTCAGTTCTAATGTTAAAGACTATAATTGCCTGATATCATCTTTAATTTAAAAAGAGAATACATCTTTATTATCAATGACATTAATAATTTGTCATAAGCGCCATTCACTGAGGAACACTGTGCATGGCTCGGCCAGTATATGGACTTATCTCCAGATTAATGCGACATTAGTGCTTTGATGGAGCCAGATGGTCCACAATCTGCTTCCACCCATTCGGGGAAGTGATTCCTTTGCAGTTGCTGCTATGGTTTATGTGAATAATACCTGCAACTAAAGTAGAGTCTTAACATTAGAGTCCTATAAAACTGGGTTGAAAAATGAAAAACCTTGGGGGTGGGGGGGTGGGGTATTGGAAAACTTGTCCTGAGGGTGAACAAGGCTGCTTTCTAAAATGTTAACTGACTCTCTTATCTGCTGTGTGCTGCTCCTGCAATTTTTATTCTGTCACAGTTTGTTATTGTTGCAGTTTGTTAAGTAGCAGCTACTCTTGAGGCTTCACCTTCCCTTAAAATGAGACTAAACATTTCAATTCGACACACGAGAGCTTCGTAAAAAAGGAGGACACTCGGCGCTACTTACCACTGCAGAGAGACTGGGAACAAACTTGACCGAGTTCTGGATGTCCTCCTCTGTCACCTCCACCACAGAGCAGTGCTCCTCCTCCAGAGGCAAAGGGTCAGTGCCTCCCTGGGTCACCCACTGGTCCATCTAAACACACAACATAAGTCACAATGATCATTTAGAGGTACCGTAAAAGCTCAAACCCGTCTAATCTAGTGTCTTTAATAGCTTTCGGAGCTTTACGGCACGGAGAAATGAGCTCATCACTAGAAATTATGATGCACTTTCCTACAACATTCCAGTAAATAATTCCCAACATTCAGGAAAGGTAATCCAGAAAATGTGGTTTGAAATTATTCAAATCTGCTGCATCATGCAACTCGTGCACGTGCGTGTATTTTTGCCACGAGGACATGCAATGGTGCCCTGACCGCCTAATTATCTCTTGTTTCCATAAACACAAACAGAGTCTCTGGTGAGAAAATGACTCACACAACACATGATCAGATTGTGTCATGGAAACACGGTAGGAAGTGGGGAATGTCATCTGTCCATGGCTGGTCTTAGACCTCCCTGCTCTTCGAATACTGGCTCATATATATATACCAGTCCTCCATAGAGACAAACAGTTTTCATCATGCCCTGGAGCAGCACAGCATGTCTAATGAAACCTATGAGACCACACCGAGGTCAGAGCCATACAAGTCAGTCACCGGAAAGAAAAGCTCCGTTCTGTCATGTCTGAACACAAACAATGAATTCTTTCTTGTTGTGGTCGCGTTTCAGTTAGCTGCCTGCTGTCCTGACAATAAGTGACTAACCCCACGGTCTCATTTTACATCTGCTTTGTTCTGCATGTTACCTTGATCTCAGGGAGGGTGATCCTGGAGTCTGGGTTCTTATCCAGCATCCGCAAGATCAGAGTCCTCAACTCCTCACTGAGCTTTGGTCTGCAGGAGACACGACATGATAACACAGGAACATTATTTCTGGAGGCAAACTTGTGTGATACATGACCTATTCATACTGTACCAAGTTGTTTCATGGATTTGGAGCATCTTGATTACGTTTTATTTTTTTTACATGAAAGCTACATGTGTCATTAAGAACAGACTGAAATCATGTTTCAGTTTGAAAGAAGCTTATCGTCCCTTTTTACAGGTTGCATATTCAATTCAACCAAAGAATCATTTTTTAAGAGGCCATAAGAGGTAAAATCATCCACAAAGAAAAAAAAAAGGTTCAATTTTGAATGTTTTTTCTTTCTTCTGTTCTGTCCTATTAATTATTTCACACCCTTTGATATTGGCTTCTAGTAACAGGTTGGTAACGGTTGGCCTGAACCATTTCAGGAGGTTTTTTTAAAGTTATAAAGTATTAATGAACTGACTGATCTTCTGACTGTCAATGCAGGGAACTTCACTTTAAAATTAATAAATGTTGTTTGGGATCAAGAAATATATATATATATGCACTTTGTCATTCAAGTGAAGGGGAAGGCGTGTCCAAGCGTTTGACTGGTACTGTAGTGTTGCTCCTCATTTCACAACACTGCAGTCAACACTGAGGAATCACACTGAGACTTTGATCTTTGGCTTTTGAAAGTCAGTGAAAGCAGACAGTTTGAGACGTTTTGTCCTTCCACGGAGCTCTGGACTGAGCGAGATACAACCGGCGAGATCAACAATGAAGTTTCACAATAGCTGAAGTCATTTCGTATCTCTCTAAAAATATGTTTGTGTGCGCTCAGCCGTTGATCATCGTGACAGCGGCGACATTAAATGTGCTACACTTACAGTATAATGATCCTATCAGTGCTGACAACACGCTGCTGCTAACTGCCAACGATACAGCGGGGGGGAAGATGATGGCATCAGGGGATGTGATACGAGGGCGGCGTTTAATGGGCGAGCTTTCTACACAGCCACAGCTGTCCTGACACATACTCTAGCTGCCACTCATAGCCCCTCAAGATGAAGATGAACACGTTCCTCTGGCACATCTCCTCCAGGAAGGTGAATGAGGCAGTGGTGAAGACTGTCCTCCTCTTGGGGCCATGTGCTAATAACCTCTGGACCCCCCCGAGATAAACAGTACACCAAGTAAGAAATGAGATGTCTTGAAGAAGAGAGAATTACATTTCATTGTGATTGTACCTTATAAGAATAAATGTTAAGAAATAAACTTCAATCTCCATCTTTTGGATAGGCTTGCATGTGTCCGTGCCTTTGATGATGACCCTGTCAGATTTCTTTTTCAAAGCTAGTTTTGATCATATGCAGGTGACATTTATGATGTGTTGGCGTTCATATTTCTGTCGGTGCAATTTGTAAGTGGAAAGAAAAGAAAACGCCACTGAGATGCAGATGAAGCGGAGGAGGAGGGGAGGAGGAGGCAGGAGATGGACTTACATTTCTGGGAAATCCACAGGCCTGGTCCTTATCTTATTGTGCAGAGCCAATATGTACTCATCAATAAACGGACACTGCAGGTAAAGCAGAGGAAGGAGTGAAAAACATAAAGAATTACTGCTGTTGCCACAAAAAACCAAACAAAAAAAACAAACCTGTATTCACAAAGATAGCTGACTCATAAAAGCAAAAAAACCCAAAACAAAACAACAGCAGCAGCAGTCAGCTTCATGCATTCATTAAAATGATGCCACAACACGACCGCCATATCAAGCATTCAAAAACATGATGATAGCCTGAGTGTTGGTACTGAAGTGTCGCTGAGTGCTGTTCACGGGCATGTGGGTCTGTGAAATCAACACTTAGCCCATCCTCTAGTCCTACCTTTACAGAGATCTGTGGACCAGTTTCTGATTAATGACAGAGAGACAGAAATGGTGTGGACTTGCCTTCCCAAAGACGAAACAGTAGAGTGTGACGCCCATGGCCCACACATCCAGCGCCTTTAAGAAAACAGAATGGCAAATTCACATTTAAGAACAAGCTGTACAAATAAACACGTTGACCTGCCTACTTTTGATTTATGGGTTACTGTTTTAGGGGGGCGGACGTCTACAGTCAGAGATGGATTTGTGTGATCAGATCAGATCATCTCCAGCTCTGTATGAATAGCCAACCCTCCCAAAAAACAAAAAACAAAAAAAAAACAAAACTCTGTGATAGATATGAAATGATTAAATTAGTCTTCTGAACCTGTGCAATCTATCTAATGGCACCACTGGGACAAATGAGCAGTTTTAAGTGACATACTGGACAAATGTCATAATGTGGTTCATAAATCAGCTGGCAGGGTTTATTCGGTCGCAATAAAGAAAATGAAAGCTTTGTGATTGATTGGTTGGCAGATTACTGGCTTCCTCAGGGAAAGAACTGAAAAATCACAATTTACTTCTTGGATTAAAGCGGGCCAGCAAAGGTCTGAAACATCATCTTGGTTTAATAGTTCCCATTTTAAATCACGAGGCTTCGGCTGACACCCGTGGCTGCTTTAAACGCAGCAGTTTAGCTCACCAAACCGAGGCGCGCACGCTAAAAATGCTGTGACACACTAGCACAGATAGAGCCGTTTACACTCATGTATTAATGTGGAGTTTACTCACTTTTCCACTGAAGCTCTTGCGCTTGTCTGAGAGGGTCTCTGGGGCCATAAATGCAGGAGTGCCAGCTGTGCTGGACAGCAAAGCATCGTTGCCCTCAAACTGGTTGCTGACACCGAAGTCTGCAATCTTCACATGGCCGTCGTCTCCCAGTAACAAGTTGGAGGGCTTGATGTCCCGGTGGACAATCTTCTGGCAGTGCACTGAGGAGGAGAAAGAGGAAGATAACAGTCAGCTTTTTAGAACTACAACCTCCGAGCTGCTGTGAACAAGATGAGCTACATCCTGAGGATTTAGAGCTCTGAAATGGTTACCACTTCCTGTTTGATTTCATGGAAACTGAAATATCCAGACATGCTAGACGGGGGGTCAGGGAACACCAAAATCATTAGTAATCATGCCACAGGCCTTCATGAATATCCACAGCAAATTTGAGATTTAATCTGCCATCAGTTGTGTAAGATAACTTGTAAGAAATTAGTTAAACTAAACCGTTGCAGACTCACCAGGGACATTTTTTTTCCCATCTGGTGCGTAATGTGGATACAAACTCTACAATAAAATATTCTTTCATTCATATCATATCAAGAAGAATCACAGAAGGTGCACGCAAGTTGCACTAGAAGAAAGCAGGAGTGCATTTTTTTTTTTTTTTTTAAACTAAATGGCACAGACTCGGAGGGATCTCACGTTTCTGCAAATAGCATGTGGGAGAAATCATAAGAAATCGCTGCTTTGATTTCCGTCTGATTGCTGCAGCGGAAGAACGACGTGAACACTGTGAGCTTCAGTTCATCTAAGAGTTCAAGTTAAACACTCAGCAGCCGTCTGAAGCTAAGCCCCAGACACTTCACTGATTGGATAAGTGGTGCCTTCCTGTCTAAGGTCTTATTAAACATGAGGCACTTGACTTATTAGAAGGACTTTGGATTAAAATCCTTATTGCTAATAACCCCCAAATAAAAAAAAAACACACACATCAACATCAATGACCTAAGGAATGACTGAAAGGTAATATTTCACATTAGAGCAAATCAACACATACTGTAACTCGTCATCAAAGCTATACTCTGTAGAAATGTTACGTTATAAATAATAAGTATTTTACATGTTTCTGTTGCACATACTAACTGCTCTGTGTTGTGTAAGGCTCTCAAAAATGAAAATGTGAAAGTGAAAAATGACATGACAGTCTCGGCACTGACCCTCAAGTCTCAGAAAGAGGCAGCATTGATCCCTAATCATTAGGCTCATAGCCCTGTGAAATTGATCTACTCCAGCAAATGAGCACAGAGCTTAAGCACAGACCATTTCATTGAACAGAGGCTTGATGCTGATGAGGTGGACAGCAGCACTACTGCAGCCAGACCCCCGGGGCATGGAAACAGAGGGTCAAGAACACTCTGGCCCTTTGTTCTTTCAAATCCAAACAAGAAAACCTCCCATGCTACTCCTTTTAGTAGTGACACAACAACACAAACAACCTTTGACACTTTGAGTATCATAATAGTTATGATAAAGTGGGAAATCTCCTCCGCACAAGAGGATTCGTCTCTAACATGCATTTTTTAGTTTCATTTAAGAAATGTTTTATAAACTCAAAGACAGGCCTACTTCAGCATCATCTTCCCCCGTATGCTGCCTCCATGCGCAAGATACTCACAGTACTCGATGCCTAGGAGGACGTCTCTGAAGTATAGCCTCGCCTGATCCTCTGACAAAGGACTGTCTGCGGGTACCTCCATCACAGGACTGCAGATCCATGCAGTGCAGGGAGAAAACACACACACACACACACACACACACATAGAGGACAGAGAGGCAGAGACATCCATTATGTGTATCAGTTGTTTCATTATTAGCCCTGAAATGTCTTTTTTTTTTTTTATGGAATTCACATCCAAGCATCCCGATCAAACATGACTGATCACCAGCTTCTTAGTCTCTGTAATGATTCCAAACCCATCAGCAGCAGAAACAGCTTAGTATTTAGTGTTAATAAATAAACCACTGTACACTGTACTGTTCACAAGTCCAAAACGGCTTCTGGAAAAGACACTTGTAATTCATCATGTATCATCCAATCGTTCATTATGCATCAACATCAATATTGATATTCTGTAATACTCTACTCGAGTTCCCTGGTTTAATTGTGCTAAAAAGGGGAATTAATTGATTCTATTTCTACAGCTACTCTAACTGCACTTTCATCCATACGTACGCTATAAACAGAAAAGGATCAGTTAAATTGGAAATGGATATATTGATGCCATTAAGAAACAGCAACGCAGCAACAACCCGGAACTACTCCAACAATCAACAATGCAAACTGGACCGTCTTAATTCAACTGTTTTCTTAAATTGTGATATTCAATCATTAAATAATAATCATAAAAATAACAATAACAAATAGTACACGTAGGCAGTGTCAATTTACCCAACACTGTATAATAGTGACATTTGTACCATCGGCACATCAGTGATACAAATATAGTAGTATTAGCTGTAGTAATGTAAGTTGTTGCAGTGTTAGCACCACTTTAAGATGCATTGTATGTATGGGAGACGTAGTATAACAGTTATATCATTGTATGTATGGGAGACGTAGTATAACAGTTATATCATTGTATGTATGGGAGACGTAGTATAAGAGTTATATCTAGCAGAATTAATAGCAGCGGTATTAATCAGCTCAACTGTCTGTCTATTCGTGCCCGAGGCAACAAGAGAAAACGGTTTCTCTCATTACGGAAAAAAGCTAACAAATCGAGCATATCTTCCAATCGAGAAGGAGATTTATTGATATTACAATATATGTGATATAACACCGGCTACACCTCTCACACCTCCATTTTCTTATAATAACAAAAGGTCTCAGATCATTGGATCATCACTGTTTTTTTTAGTTGTGTGGGCAGGAACAGCTCATGCATCATTTCCTGGTAAGAACAGCGAGAACCTAAGAACATTATGAATCCCTTCGAAGCCTCGGACGGAACAAACAGCAGCACAGTGTCAGCGAAGAGTAATGAAGGAAAACACTGCAGAGACTGAGGCAAGGATGGAGGGATGAAGAAATGTGGAAGTGAAGGTAGAGGAACAGAAGGGATGAGCTTTAAATTATTTAAAAAAAAAAAAGAAAAAAAAAGGACATGTTCTCTACTCACCCCTTGCGCATCAGCTCAAACACTGTCAGAAATAAGGAGGGAGAAGGAAACATGAACACGTGAGACCAAAGAACGCATCGACTCATTCATGCAGGTTGTCAATAACACTGACGCTTGACGTGTCCCACTAACAGACGTCCTAACTGTGACCTGGCACTGCTGATGGAAGGTTTCTGCATAATGTCTGTGAGCCTTGAGGTGGTGTGGAGGGAAGCCAGAGATAATCTGAATTATGAATAAGTTATAGAAAAACTTGGTGGCATATGTGATGAGTGCCAAAAGGCTGAGAGAGTGCAGAAATAGGGTGACTGGACTAATCAAATATGATCTGCATACCCATGTGAAGATTGTCCTCGGCAGGATCATCCAGCACCTGCAACATGAAGATAAGCATCGTGAATGGAGGCTTCTAGACTTGACTAGTCGCAGTACAAGCGGGCGGGAACTTTTCTTTTCTTTTTAACTTGCTCAAAGCAAAAAATGATTGAGAGACGTACGACAAGCGCACTCGAAACCAAAAGCGAGGAAAAGCGGGTGCATCCACTTTTTAGACTTTGTAGTTGCTTAGTAACGGCAGCCCCGTTATGGATAACAGGATGAAAGCGGCAAGGCTGGTGTTTTCCCACACGCTTTTAGACACATCTGAACAGACATTATTTCTAATAAGTCATTTGTTTCAGTTTGACAGGTCATTTGTAGTGCGATCGTCTACAGTCATCGTGGATTATTCTTCAGTACCGCTGTTTTAGGCAAAGTTCTTCAGCTTGGGACACAGGGAAAAAAACAAAAAAACAACAACATACGAGCAGATTATTTCCAAGTATTTGCATCGGTAATGACACTGATAATCTTATATTGTTTGTCATGTTCTCTGAGCTCAGCCTCCTAATGATCTAATTAATTTGCATACTGTCCTGTGCCATACTGGAAACAGCTTGATATAATTTTATAACTGGTTTTCTATTGAATCCTCCATATATTCTTCAATAGGTGACGGTTGTCTTGGAGGTAAATGTGATACTTGTTCACAGGAATCAAAAAAGCTGAAAGGTTTGCAGATACAGACAGAATTTATAAGACTCTCCTTCCTTGAAATGATCTAAAGCAGAGTTATATAATGACAGCACCCTTGATATTTTAAAAGCTGGTTGAAAAAACACCCTTTTGGCCTTTTCTTTGTGCTCCTGCGAAAGCTGCTCGGGCACTGGGTTCGGGAGATGTAATTAAAAAACACCAGCTCTGCAACGGTGTGTGCAGTTGCGACAGTTGGCTGGGTTAATGAAAACAAGCGTTCCCACTGGACCGCACAGCCTATGCTTCGCTCCTGCAAGACAACCGCTCGCAGCTCCCGCAAACCACAGGACACACGCGCCGTCTTGAGCATCTGTTTAAATGCAACATTCTGGAGAATTTAAATGACGGCAGGTAAAAGGCAAACGTCTGTTGAGGACACAAAATACTTGGAAAAACAAGGGCAGCAAATAACCTCTAACGCAACAGGAACACTATTTACTTATGTCACTTCTAACAGCCTGCTCAGTCAATAAGTGAATGTTTGCACATACTTTCATTTAAATAAATATTGTTCTTTTTGCATCGCACATTGTTCTTCTGTCTTTGTTCAGAGTAAAAATGCAAAAAGAGTAATGTCTCATAACATCTGCATGCCTTGACGAATACTGGGACTGTCTCTTCATAGCCATCTGAGACAAATGGCCGTATCATTTCCATCAGTTTTATTCTGCTCCACTTGGCGTGGGCTTTAATGTTTCAATATGAGGGGGGGGGTCTACTCATAATTATTAGATGGACTGCAGTCTCACAGGAATCAGTTGGATATTCATAATGAATGTGATCCTGACCAGAGCACAGTGCAAGTAAATGGATGAACAGAGAGAGAGAGAGAGAGCAGGTCCCCCCCATCACTCACATACTGTATGCCCATTATGAGTGTGAGAGTGAGGGCGGACAAAGCAGGGAAGAGTGTGTGTGTGTGTGTGTGTACTGCTGGACTGAACACACAAGATCAGAAGCACTCCACTTTTACTTAAAAAACTAAAGTTTTCTTTAAAAAAAAACTAAAAATATTTCTGGCACACTCTACACCCGAGCGAGCCAGACATCTTTCCTACTGACTGACTGACTCCCTGAGCTTAACTCCCAACCGTAGCGGCGGCGCACCCGCCATCTGGCCAAGATTGAAAAACGCTCTGATGATATATCGCGAGGGAACGACAGGCATCTTGAGTCACCAAAGCCGCTCTCATTTTTCATAAACAACCGCCACTATCTATCCATCTTCAAAAGTTCACAACTCAGTTTGCCAGCGTTGGCTGACGAGAATAAAAGAATCCGTTTAGTTGGAAGCTTTGTTTTCTCCAGAATATATCACCTAAACATCCTCGAAAAGGTCCAGTGACAGAAGTGTGATAGATGTGCTGGAGGCTAAGCCTATCTCATTTCTCCCATCTGTTCCTTGGCAGCACAGGGTTTATCCACCTTTTTGGCCCGACAGAAACTGATGTGACGTAAATACAAAGCCTGAGTCGGGGGGGACACGGCGAGAAAGGTCATCTGGAGACAAGGTTGTAAAGGATAATCCTGAACACAACGAATTTTAAAGCTGTTATGGATGTCCACATGATGCTATCAGAGAAACAGTTATGAAGTGACAAATATCTCTACTTTAAGATGCCATTCGTCTTCATTTAAACTCCAAATGTCAGCAAAAGGAAAGTTAATTAGAAATTAATGTGTAGAAATAGAAGAATAGAAGAATCCTATCGCAAGCTAGCGGCTCCACGAGGCTGTGTGCTAAATGCTAATGTCAGCATGCTAACATGCTCACAATGCTTATGCTAATATTTGGCAGGTAGAATTTTACTTTGTTCAACATTGTATAGCTAAGCTTGTTAGCATGCTAACATTTGCTAATTAGCATTAAACACAAAGGAAAGCTAAGGCTGATGATAATAATTCCATTCGTTTTGCACTTTTCATTAAAAACTACTTGCAGAAGAAGAAAAGTTAGGATGAACAAAGACTGTTTAATGCATCCTCTGGACAACTGTACCAAATCTGTGAACCTAATAGCAGGATATATAAGGGGTTCATTGATTCGTGCTTCATCCTCTGGGGATCATGAATAACTGTACAAACGTTCATGATAATCCATCCGGTACTTGTTGAGATGTTTCAGTTTTTCTCCTTAGAAAATGTTTATTCAGAGAACCCTCACTGAACTCTAATGAAGTTAACATTGATTGTTGCCTGAACAGGCCAGTTTCCAGGATCAATTTATTCCTGAGTTGATTGGAGTGACGAACTGGTTGGATCCGAATACAAAATCTGCAACCGTTTACTTTTTTTTGTCTTCAAAAAGAGCTATAAGACAGGAAAAAAAAACAACTCTCACCTCCACCAGCTTGACAATGTTGACATGGTCCAGTTTTTTAAGGATGGCAATCTCTTGGTAGACCCGTTCCAGGGGTCCTAAGATTTTGGGCTGCTCTCCTTGGGCGGCCTTGGGTCCTCTTGGGGGTGGACGACCTGCAGGCCGACACGCAAACCACACACAACTTAATCATTGTTAGTGTCGACAAGGAGATTTTTCTCTACGTTATAATATGAACAAGAAAATTCAAGTCTGAATAACCTGTACGTTAGGTATTCCAACTGCAACACACAGTTAGTGTTTTAGTTTTAAACCCATTTTAAAATGAGTGGCAGGGACACTGAGAATAAAAGTCTGCATTACTAACTGGAGGTGTGAGCTTTGTTGCTATTGGGTTGCGGGAGACGTCTCGTGCTGCTTTGTAAAGTCTATGTGAGACTTCTTTTGTTGCTGACAAATACTGTTAAGTGACATAACGTGACACACTCTCACAGCAGTGTTTGTAATTGCGATTATGTTACAGACGTGACATCCTTTGTAAACACAGACATTGTTTGTTCATTTTCTTTCCTCGGGTTTCTTGTTAAACAGAACAGAGTTGAACAGAAATAATAACAGAATAGAAGATGTTTGGACTTACGTGGAAAACCACACTGCTTCATCAACTTCTTCTTGGACACCACTTTCATGGCCTAGGAAAGTAAAAAAACAACATTTATCTCACACAGTGTGAACTGGTAACAGTAAGTTCATCAGTTAAGAATGCAACATACATATACATGAAAACCATCTCAAAGCAGGACACTTATTAAATAAAAACACCTTGAAGACTTAACTATGTATAGAACCACCATCGCTGATACAACCTACAGCAGTCCTAACATGTGCCCACATCAAAGAGAGAAACATGAAACTTTCAGTGTCAATGGATTTGCTATCTATGTTATTATCCGCTGTGAAAGGTCAGGGTCAGAGTATCTGAACAGATAAGCATGAGGCAACTGAGTCTTTCATGGAAAAGAAATCACTTCCTCAAGGACAACTGTGTGTGTGTGTGTGTGTGTGTGTGCGTGTGCGTTCTGTCAGAGTGTCAACATGACTTCCCTGATTACTAATTCATAGTCATTTATAAGATGGAACATTTTTTGGTGATGAACAGCTAAGTAGTTTCTTTTGAAACTGTGGTCGCCATGGCTATGATTGTGTAGAAACTAGTGCTGCAATCAAGACCACCACATCGTGATTTGGCCAAAATGTAGCATGCAGCATACAAACAAAAAGCAACATCTACAGTATGCCATGCTGCATACTGTAGTAGGTGGTTCTGAATACAGTGTAGATTTGGCAAGAAAGCGCTTCCTCCACAAATTTTCCATGCTGCCGGTGTGTGTGTGTGTGTGTGTGTTTCTATGTATACTTGTGGGAGGGTGGTTAGTGTGTGGAAATAAAGCATCTCTTAGCCACACATTGATCAAATTGTTCAAAATTGTCCAGCAGCATTCAGATACAGCGCAGTCTTCGGTTGCAAGCCTACAAGCATTTGACGGCATCATTAATCATGAGCATGCTCTGTGTTTGGAGTCGATTACACAACCTGGGATCGATGGTGGAGTTCCAGTAAAATATCTGCCACCTTAGAAGCAAAATTCTGACTGTGTGGGTAGGTGTTGGTGCATCATTGCAGTTTTTACTCACAGTAAATGGATTTGACCGAATATGAAACCGAGAATGACTTTGGCAATAACTGTGGAAAAACACTCTAAAAGATACAATCAGGCAGAGGCGACGTTGGAAACAGCCCTGGCGGGGAGCGTTTTACATCCATACACAACTCTGACCGTGTTTAACATCCAACATAATAACCGTGTAAAATAACCAAAAATCACACAAAGCACATGCCCCCTTTAAGAATTCACTATGGCTATTATGTGGCGACAACCATGTTTTTTTGTGTGGTTTAAACACTTGTTAAGCAGCTACTGTGTATCCACTTACAGTGAAGCTAAAACTCAGAGAATTCAGTCAGTAATCATCGCTGAGCATGGTGTGTTATTTCCAAATAACAGGAGGACACAGTTGCCAGCCCGCAGTTCTTCATCTAAACAGCTCACTGTGGCTGCTCCTTCGTGTTTCATTACCGACTGCAATATCTGTAATTGATACGCTGTCAGAAAAAAAAAAAAAAAAAGAGCCAATTTTTTGTTGTTGTTTTGTTTTGTCTCTATGGATTTCTGATGAACGATCGCTGTCACCTTAAGGAAAAAAAATACATTGCGTTTTTCTGGTTTGGTTTTCAGGTTTGATTTCATGAAAATGTTAAGGATTATAGCTTTAAAGGTCATTCCGTTTCGGTTTATATCGTATAGTCATCATATTATATCATCATATTTCATTTTTTTTTAATCTTTGTGCCAGTCTCATTCATCTTTCAACTTTTTTAAGAAGAAAACTGCGAACAACAAACCGTCATCACCTTATTATATAATTATTATTTTTTTAAATATTCAAACCCTCAAAGATTTTCAAGCCTATAGGAATCAAGTAAACACAGGTGAACTACTGGAGCACATTGTCTCTGTGAGTGTGAGCTCAAGCTGTGGATGCAAAAAAACCCAACCCGTTCAGTGTGAAACTGACTCAAACCGCCAGCTAACAGAATCACCATTCCATGCCGTCATTACTCATCTCCTCATCTCTTGATTCCTGTCATTGTTATTTCAGATGAGTCTGTCATTTGAGCCAGGCTGCAATAACTCACAATCTGTCCTGGGAGCATTTTCTATCACTGTCAACAATCTCAGGCTTCAGACTAGAGGATTTGAACCAAAAACAAAAACATCTCTGAGGCTCAAATTTTTCCCCTAGATTCATTTATACTGCAACACTGTGTCCTAAAAAATATGTTCATATAATACTAATATATTCAGCAGATTATGTTTAAAGATTTTTTTTTTTTCTAGATTTACGTACTGGGTGCAACTCGTAGCGAGGTGGTCAGGGTGGATGGTGGGCGTAAAGAGTGCAGGACTGACGGATGAACAACGGTCAAGATCAAAGCAGCAGAGACATGCCAGATTTAATATCGAGGACATCACACTACAAGAATAGCTGAAACCGAGTGTATGATTCCCATAATGCAACTTGATAGCGTCATTTGTTAGACCACTCTATGTCTCCAAAAATACTCAATTCCTTTCAAAGCCCACGCTTTCAGTTTGTAACGTAGCATCTTCTCTTAACCATTTCAAGTTTTAAAAACACAACTGCCGTGTCATGCTTAAAAATTACTAGTCTTCTCCAATCTTAACCAGGTGCCGCATGCTAAACATATATAAACACTATAAAAAAACTGTTATTATGCTTTAGTTGCTATGGAAAAAAAAGTAGATTAACCGAGTAGTCCAATGTCAGAAATTTTATTTGTGCAAAATGTCTGTATTTTCTTAGTTCCAGCTTCTCCTATGCGAGTATTTGTTTTCTCTGTTTTATTCAATTGTAAACTGAATATTTTGGGGTTTCAGATGTTGGTTGACATCAAACAAACATGACGGGCATTTTCACTTTTTTTTCTGACATTTTATAGATCAAACCCATGATTTGATTACATGATTACATTCATTAATTAATAATGAAAATAATTACTTTGTTGACGCTCTACAGTATACCTAGAGCGAAAAATTATAGGGAAAATATGTTGCAGATATATTCAGTATCAACATTTTGTGACTTGCCATACATGTTATATGTATTTCTCAAAACATCCATGCTGCAGCTAATCAGTAGCATAGAAACTTATTTTTGCAGGAGTGTGAAGTGGGGCAAATATACACACTTTTGTTCGGCGTTGTTTTAAAACGTCATTATTCTGGTCAAGAGGGAACATTTTAATGACACTCCCTTATTATAATATTTCCCTCATCTTATAGAGCTTGTCTTAGTGTCCCTACATAAACCCTTGCTGTTTACAAGTCTGCGTCAGCACATTTACGAGCTCTCATTTTAATATTCAGCTTTGTTTAGCTCTGAGCTTCCACTGGCTCCCGTTCAAAAGTACATCTTAAACTCATCCAGAATTGGCAGCTTAACTCTATGTGACTCATCCAAACACTTTTCATTGTTGTTACTGTACAGGGCAGCTTAGTTATGAGAAGCTGAGGTTGCTGAGCTTGTACAGGAACAAAATCACCTTGATGGAAACACCTAAAATGACCTAATGTCAGCGGACCAGCTCATATCCAGATTCCCCCTCATGAACAGAATAATGTCTTGGATGAACCTTTAAGTGGCACAAGAAACCAATTTGGTGTCCAGGTTGCTTTCAGGGCAACTGATGCAATTTGAGTAGATGAAATTCCCAGCTAGGAGCTGAGGTGAAGAGAGAAGGGATCAAAAAAAATAAATAAATAAAAAAAATCAATAGCTCTGAGGAGATCCTGCAGAGCTCTTCTGTCTAGACAATAGAGGCTGAGAGCCTCGATGAAAACACAAAAGGTGTGGCTGAGTAGCAGAGGGACTGGATTTCTGTTGTAGATCAGAAAGAAACATCAAGTTGAAATCGTAAAAAAGACTTACATAATGTTTGTCATCATCCTCGTTGTAGGCAAGTTTGACCACACCGTAGGAGCCCTGCAACGCAACAATAAAAGAGATTGACTTTTCATATGCTTGTTCATAATAACACATTATTCACTTCAATGTTTTACTCAAATTTTATTGTTCAGATCATTAAAACAAAAGGTAGTTCATCCCCAAAACTGGTTCCGACATTAAGAACGTTCCTAAAGCGTCACTTTGACAACAGACGGCAGCGCCATACTGACAGAATGTTTTGAAGGCAGCACTGTTTCCTTTAAAAAAAACAAAAAAAATTTATTCTTTGGCAGCACAGAATGGCTCCTCCCACACACACACACACACACACACACACACACACACACACGCACACGCACACACACGCTGCCCCAGGATGTGTGTTCACCATCGTAGTTCGTTTTTCCCTTGGTTTATTCTCTGGTGAGTGCAAACCAGTAACATTACTGCTTTAGACGCTGAGCAACCACTGACATGTGTTTGAAATGTTGTACTGTTCAGAATTGGAACAAAATAAAGTGATCTCACTGGAGATGTTGTGGATAGCCAACATTTGCCACCTGGCTAAATGACTCAGTATTTATTAGTATTTTTTTGTTCTTGGATAAAAATGTTGTCGTCCAAATTTATGTGACAAATTTCATGCCAAACGGCTCCGCTTTCAAATAAAAATCATCAAAATCATTTGTGCAGATCATTCTCTACAATGCTTTTATGTTAACGCTGCATTCCTTTGCTGCATGTTTTTTTGACAGAGAAGGTTTGATTGCACTTTTTTTTCCCATTTCTCACCACAAAATCGAGTATCTGCCCTTATAAATATCAATCTGACACATAAAATATATAAGCCCTAAAAACTTCATTTTACCATTCCACTTTTTATCTCCTCGCTTTTACTCCTAACTGTGTTTTTGGCAGGTATGCGGCATGTTTCATTAGCCAGGCTAGCATTGCAGCTCTACAGATGGCAACGTCGGCCTGTTGGTCAGCCGGTCTGTCCACCAGTTTGGTCCAGACTGATATATAATTGTTGGATGGCTTGACCTCACATTCTGTGCGGACATTCATGTCCGCCTCCGGATGCAGTCATGTTAATGATCCCCTAACTTTTCATCTAGCACATATCATCAGGTCAATGGCTCAATTTCTCTAAACCTAATTACATTCCCATCAGCCTTAGCTGCGCTTTCTATTTATTGCAAGTGTTAAACTAAGATTACATTATGATAACATTATGCTGACATTAGCATTTAGTTCGAAGCATCAGTGAGCCGCTAGCATTACTGTCTTGTTTGATATTTAGTATGAAATACTGACATATTTCTAGAAAGAGAGACTATGATCAGCTACAGAAGAAAAAGAAACCAAAAGCGAAGCTAGAACTGACCACATAGTGGCGGGACAGGTGGTTGCTGAATCGTTCCAAAAACAAACCTTGTCTGCATCATAGATAGATATCTCACTTAGAAAATTCTCACACATCTTTAATTGAGTGCATGCTGTTTAATGTTTTTGGTGTCTATTTTTACGTAAGAGGTCATCTACAAATTACTTACCAAACCACTCGAAATTGAACAGAAGAAAACTCACCTTTCCAATCTCACTCTTCAGCTTATATTGGTTCAACTGGATACAGTCCTGTGAGAGGGGGGAGAGAGAATAGGTGGGGGTATGAGCTACTAAATGTAAACATGATGAACCTTCATCATCTTAAGCAAAGAGAAGCAGGACTCTCCTCGTTGCAGGAACAAAATGTTCCCACTGTGTGTGTGTGTGTGTATTGAAAGTCATTTATTTCTGAGATGTACGTAACGATGCAGTCTGTAGTTTCTGTTTACTGTCTGCAAATCCATTAGAGTGCTACTGCTTAAATGGCTGATTTGCAGTTCCATAGCAACCACAGCTACAGCACAGAGTCAGCCAGGGGCACAGCAGAGGAGAGCAGACCACAGCAGGACAGAGACGCAGGGAGGGGCGGGGGCGGGGGGTAGACAGAGAGAGAGAGTTTGATGGTGGTTGGGAGCATTTCACAGGGGTGGGCTGCGTCGGCAGTGGGGTGCACGGACAGCAAAGTCGGTGAGCAGAAAGTGAGCAGCATGAAGGAGAACGAGAAGGAGCTGTATAGAGAAAAAGAGGTTCTGTCATTTACAGTTGTGTCTGCGTGATGGCGGGCAGGTCGGCTTAACGCGAGCCAGTCAAGGCCCGAGGCTTGATACTGGAATGTGTTTACAGAACAAGAGGAAGTAGAAGAACACCGATACAACAAAACAGAGTAGTGAAAGTACAACACCAACTCACCGTGTAGGACAGGACTTTACTCGCCACCGGGCAAGGTATTTTAGAAAACATTGTATTATATAGCAGGTTACATAATACGCCGGTTATGTAGCTTCTACTGAGCATTACTGATGATGGTGCAAGAGATGTGAGGATTGGAGGGTTACGCACTGCCGGGTAGGATGGTGTGAAGCACTGTGGGCAGAGATTATGACAAAGGGTGGGAGATGGAAAGAATAGAAGATGTAGCGATGGTAGGCGCAGCAAGCGGCGCAACTTCGTAAAGGATCGCTTTGATTGGTTGTGGAGATAAAAATTAAAAGAAGAAGAAGAAAATAGGGCGGAAGGCAAATGAGGGGAACTCAAAGAACAGAGCAGTAGGAGGGATTGTCTGAGAGGACTTCCATTGGGTTCACAGTTTGCTCAGTGAACGCTGCACTGCAGTTAATGCTCTGTCAGGGCTGGTGGATAAAGAGGGCCATGCAGAAAGCCTTAAATGCATCTGCCACACATGCACATGCACGCACACGAGTCAAACTCAAATGTTTCCCTGAGCCACGATAAATCTTTAGAGGGATTTTTTTTTTTTTGGTCACATTATATTGCTCAGTATGCGACACATCCACCTCTCTGTTTCCCCCATCACATCTGTACACTCACTTCATCCTCTATTCTCTTCCGAACTCGGCACATCTCTCTATCATTACTCAACACCCAATCAATATCTACTGCATAATAAATAGATCACTGTCACTGTGCCATTCAAAATCAATGTCAGCGTATTTGATTGTTATGATGAATAATGTTCATTCCCTCCGTGCCCGCCTGAGGAAGGATGTAATGAAAAGGGAACGTGTGCTTGATAGTATTTAAAACCTGGAGGAGTACAATGTTTTCCCCAACTTGTTATTTTAAAAATGAATTTTGATAGAATATAAAAGCTGTGCCAACATCATCATCATTTACTGTACTAATGTACTGTGAAGGCGACTAGATGCCATCGTTCATTTTTGCTCAAGGGGTTGCCAATGTTACTGATTTTCTAATTTCCTCTGCAGCTTGTAATAATACACAGTTAGTCAAATGTAACAAAAACAGTATAATGTACAAGGTTCTGTCCACTCTTACAATGCAAGTTTTAAATGCAGACACTTAACAGTTCACTGGTGCATCGACATCATCATCATCACGGTGGTTTTCTACTTCTTACTAACAAAGCAAGGAAAGGATTGCGGGTCAATCCATTTGAGTGTAAGAGCCTGAAAAAAAAGATGCAGGCTGTGAATGCATGATTCTAATGATAATATAATGTGCCTTATTGACTTAATTTGTTCAAGGAAGGACAATTTTTGTCAATAATGAGGCAACAATTATGAAAAAAGTGTAAGTTACCCTTGTACTTCTTCCCATCATGGTAACTGCTGCTATATTAAGAAACTCCTGTGTACCTGCCCGGACTGCGAAGACGAACAAACTGAAATCCCACATAGACAAAAAAAAAAAACATGTCGACTACAGCTAAAAAACCTCTCTTTGCTCATTGGCTGGTATGTATTCCTCTCAAGCCTTAGGAGATTTATTTAAAACTGATTTTTGTCTCCTTCTCTCTCTAGCCCTCTCATTCTCCAGTGTGTCAAACTGTAGGATGTGCAGTGACAGCAGGGAAATACAAGCAACATGAGTCCTTTTTATGGTTCAATGCGAGAGCTGAAAACGCCATTTTTTTCCATTTTAGGAAAGGGACAAAATGATAGGTCTGCGAGTGTGTGGCAACAGTCTGTTAAATTCAGAGGGGTTCCGCATCTTGGCAGATGTCATGAATTTTTAATATTCACTCTGAATTGGAAAAAGTCAGAGGCACATGGAGATTTGAGAGTCACCCACAGCCAAATAACAATTGTTTTTTAACGGGTTAGCACAAATAGACAGTTGATTTTCCCGTGTTTTCACCTGCATATTTTCAGTTTTTAAGTATTTATTCGAGCAATCCATTTTATGCACAGGTACAGTCAATACCGCTTTCATATTTGTATGCTAAATATGAAGCTACTGCCAGCAGGCCGTTATCTTAGCATAGCACAATGACGAGAAGCAGCTGCCTAAAGGTACCGTATTTTTTTTCAAAAATCAACAGTGCGCCTTATGTACGACCTTTGGTTGTGTTTACTAACCTCGAACCGATTTCATGTTGTACACATTACGCCTAATAACGTATTACTGCGCGAGTCAGGAGCCTCGCCAATGACAGCAATTGACATGTTAATTGATACTGCGCATTATAATCCAGTGCGCCTTATGCCCCGAAAAAATACAGTAATAAAATCTGCTTATCAACACCTCTAAAGCTAAATAACAAGATATATTATTATTATTGGTTTCGGACTAATTTTTGGCTGGGTGCAGTGACTCCAGGAAGTTACTACCACTTGAACAAACCAAGCAGCAACTGCCACACCTTGAGGCTGAAGCGGCCATTAGATGCTCCAATTGGCTTCCATTGAAAAAGCCTTTAAAAAAAAGGTCCAACAAGGCTCTCTAATGGTCATTTAGGAAATTATTGCTCAATTAATAAGATTTGTAGATTGACAGAAAAATCTATTCTAAGTAGCTAATTTTAGCTCGAATGCAGTGCTAGCTACTAGAAGCTAGCATTAGCTTCCGTCTGATGTAACTGTCCAAACAGAAAAGATGGCGCCTAAACATAAACTCCAACTCTGAGCTTCGAACCGGTTCCCATGCGAACTGTGTGACATCAGTCAGTTGAACAATCCAGATATAATTATTGAGCTTTACAAGGTGGAATTCATTACCTTCGGGAAGGCTAGCTGTTTCCAGTATTTATGCTAAGCTAAACTAAGCTAAAGGTCTTATCTACAAAGCAGATCAAGTTACAGTAAGCACCCAAGAGGCACTGACACCCAAACAGGTTGTGAAGCAGAAACTACAGCATGTAAATAAAATAGGAATGCTATATTATATATTTGTCTTATCACCTTTTCTCTTATTACAACAGACACACACACGCCCAGAACTGCTCTGCATGATTACCATGGCAAACCATTAACTGCTCTCACATGCTCCACTCGCTTCTTTTACGGCGTATCCGGCGGCGTAACGTCGGCCAGAATGCATTTCATGTCTGTCTGATGAAGCGTTTAAAAATGACTCTTGTCAAAGCCAACAGCAGAACACAATAATAATCTGACATGTCATTAAGACACGGATTTGCTCACAGTGCAGATTCACATCATGTAGCTGCACAACCCCCGACAGAAGCTCGGATAATGATACATTAACATAAATCCACTAATACGTAGAGGCGGGTTTTTTATGATGTGTGCTAATTGGAGACTAATATATACACCTTCTCATGTTTTCTTCTTCCTGTTATGTTCTGCACTGGCTTTGTGCTTTTATTCCTTCGGTGATACTGCAGGGATACTGAGCGAAACGCTACTTTTGTCTGGGTATGACAATTGCTCCCATGAGCAGTATGAGGCTGCTTTCTCCCAGTTTATGTTTCCCTACAATGTTACCACATCCAAATATGAATTAAAAAAAAATGCCTGGACCTGGAATCTGTTTTCTTATATAAATCCTCACCTGACAGTCTGATATAGACACGCGTTTAGACTCCACTGTAGGCCTGCGAGCCACCCGAGGGGAGATGTGTGTGTAGCCTCTTCCGGGACCTGAGGACAGGTAAGTGCCTTTTTCCTGCAGTGACAATTTCCTCCCGGACAGGTGAGGCCTCATTGGATGAGTCCTCTTTGCCTGAGCCCCGTCCTGCTGAGCCTTGCCGTTCTTCATTCCATTGGTAGCCGAACCGCCACAGTCTTTTGTCGTCATGGCAGCCATGGCGTCTGTGAGGCTGCCAGTCTGTTCGTCAGAGTCGGGGTTCAGCCTCTCACAGCCGGGGTCACTGCTCATAGCCATGGCAGGAGGGGAGGTGGGAGTGGTGCAGGAGGAGGAGGTGGCGGGGAGAGTAATGGCGAGCACCCACCAGCATCAACGGGACCTGGGCCAGCCTGCGGTCCCAATGTCCAGGGCCTCACCAGAGCTGGAAACACAGAGCGAAATATTAAATATCTGACTGACATATGCCTCCGTAGAGCCACTCTGCTACCACGGCAATTAGAAAAGAATGATGGTCTGGAAAATCCTCCCAAAATATAGCTACCAGCAGTCTTCAAATTTCATAACCTAATTAAATAATCTATATTTTTGTGAACTAGCTCTCGCTCTTCGATTTGGTAATATAAAATAAGACTGTATAATGGATATTGCGATGCTAGATTTAATATCTTGCTCATCATAACCACACATGACAAACAATTGTCTTTTTCCAGAATTGTCTTGTGTCTAAAAGCTACATGTCACATACAAAACGGTATACCATGATGATATGGCATTTGTCAATACTGCAAACTCCAATTAATCAGTTAATGAATACATTTTTGTAATACATGTGAATTAAAACGTTTGACTTCCACCACAGATATCCAGCTGATTGCACCTTGCAGCAAGAGCACCTGTGAGATTAATAGAGCAGTCAGATAAAAGAGAAAATGTCATCTGTGTGTGTGTGTGTGTGTGTGTATGCATGCGTGTGTCACTGATAAAACCCAACCCAAATGCTACAAAGCTAATTATGCGTTACGCCTTTGGTCATGGCTCGAGTGAAGGTATTGTGCGTATGTGTATACTGTATGCGTGTGTGTGTGTGTGTGTGTGTGTGTATGATCCAGACATTTAGTAGGATTTGTTTTTTTGTGTTTTTCCACTTTCATCTCTAATGACAATCAAGACAGCAGAGAATATCAAAGCTCTGCAGTACATCTGTTTCAGTTTTTGTTCTGCAGATGCAAGAACACAGATATGTAAAGTGAGTCCAGGCCAACCATCCAAGGAAAAGGGCACTTAAACCCTCCCACCAAACAATATCCATCTATGTAAGAGAAGGAATCAAGAAGAATAAGTGTGGTGGTGGTTTTCATCCTAAAAAGGAGCCACCTGGGTCTGTATGTGTGCCATGCAAACACACAGAACAAAGAGAAACAATGCAGACACATGCAAAGAATTCAAAGTCAGTTGTGTGATTAGACAAAAGGTTATGATATTCCTGAAATATGTCATGAAGGTCGGACGTCCTATTGAACAAATAACACTTTGTCCAGGTGGGTCGCATTCATTCATGCGTTTCACAGCCATGGCTCAATACTGATATTTGTGCTGGTGACACGGCTGTAGAGATGGAAATGTCTGTCTGCCCGGACTTTGATCCGGAAATATCTGAATAATAACAGTTTGATGGATTGCCATGAAATTGCCACATGAAATGTTGGACAGATATTCATGGTCCCCAGAGGACATCAGGCTAGTGGCACCATGAGGGTCACATTTATGGTTTTTTAGGTTTCTCCAATACTATACCGCTAGCATGACTGTACAGTGTTGTTGTTGTTGTTGTTGTTGGAATTATTCTGGTGTATTCCGGTGACAAAAGTGTAGGTTTCATCAAAACTGTTTTGAGTACAAAAAACATCCATGAATTCTCTTTGCATAAAAGTATAATTGCTTGTCATGAATTGTCACATTGAGCCCGGTGTGCGTCATGAGGCACGGCCACCAGTTTCCCCCCCATGACACACACCCACACACACACACACACACACACACAACCCATCATCATTTGCCCATTGGTATTTGCATATTTCAGATGACAGTTATTCAAACTATGTAAATTCTGAGCACAGGAAAAAAAAGCCTTTTAACTGTTAACAGTGAGAGGAAAAAATGCATTGTTTGACTCCTGACTCATTTCAGAAAAACAAAAAAAAGGAAACCGTCATATTTTGCTCATTCTTAACGCATCCAGTGATTATCCGTCTCTTGAAACGGGTTTGTCTCCACCAGCCGCACCATTCGGCCCACCGAACGCGCGAGCGATATCCTGGTAGAACTGGGAGGCGGAGGAGTGGTTATTGATTTCAGCTGCACTGAGACAAAAAAAACAAACTAATTTTCATTATGGAGCACTGTTGGATATCATCCACCTTGATATCCACAGCAGGGATGAACAAAGGGTCAAATAAGCCAATATTAGTCCCAAATTTTCCCATTTTTAACATGAAATTCCTAATATGTTTGTATCAATGTGAACTTACGGACTAACACAAAGGGACAAGATGGAATAAAGCTTAGACTTGCCACCGCTCAGTATTCTGCTGTTAATGGAAGCAATTAAGATGCTTTCCCTCAGCTAAATATGGTGCTGCAATTGCATATTTCAATATTTCAAAACTCAAACTTTATTTTGCAATATCTTTCTTTAATTAAGTAAACAAACTGAAGGGAATACAAAAGTAGAACCGCATCTGAATATGAAGTGTTTTCAATAGCCGTCATCTTTCAACTAGTAGAAATAGACAGAAGCTTCGCCTTCGCAGCCAATTACAATACGACAAGAGAGTGGGTTGTCGAGGGTGAACAAATGAATCCATTTGGCTCCATTAGTAAACCACTTTCACCCTTAACCCGGCTTCTGTTTGCCTCTCCCCATCATTGTGTTGTGTGCAGACGGCAAACAGAGACATCCAAGGCCGAAATCAAAATGAAATCCTTTATTTTGCTGCTAAGAAAGGCAGGGAAAGTTGGAGTGAACCTTAATAATGCGCTCAAAGTCTGGAGCAGACGCAGCATCCGCAGCATATATTCATCAGAGAGCGGAAACCCTCCCAGTGTGACTAATACAAGAGGTTGACCTTGCAGATGCAGACCTATGGTGATTTACTATGTTATCTTTTACCTACATAACGGCAGTGCACAGGGCGGCATCGAGAGCAGAGGGCATGGCTGTATGATGAAAGCATATGTTCTGTTCTCGCTTCCTTTGACGAGAGGCAGCAGTGAACGTCTTCTTTACCGTCTCCTTTACCGTCTTCTTTACCGTCTTCTTTACCGTCTCCTTTACCGTCTTCTTTCGAGTATAAACCACTGTGGTTACTGAATGTTTTAAGCAAGGTGTACCACTTCGTTCAACGTATCAGAATCAGAGGCAATCAGCTTCGATTGTTCACTGATTACGAAGATGTCATTGAAAGACAATCTGCATTGGGGGGGGGTTGCGCTTGCATAATAAATGTGGAAAAAAAATTGATTGGTGCATTTTGTGAGATATACTTAACATAAGATTAGAGGAATGCGCTCATATGATTGTATTGAGAAACAGTGAACACCTGATGTGGAGCAAATCAATCAAATCAAACTACATGTGTGGAATATAAAGACTAATGACCTGCACGGTGCATCGCTATCACACACAGACCTGGAAAACATACTGCTAACCAAATGTCAGCTGATCAAAAGAAAACGGGCTATTTCTTAATACGAGGTTGAAAGTGTGACCTGAATCTTTAAGCTCTGAACCCTCCTGCACGTGAGAGTCAAATTATGAAACGTTTACAGCCCTACACATGCTGAGCGCACATACATTCGGACTCTTTGATGTTCTGAATCTCTGCTGGGTGCCAGATGCATCACGGTCATATTCATAAGTTGAATATCAAGGCCAGGGAGACTACATGATACTGCTCTGTATGTAAAAACAAAGCTGATTATGGATAAACGTGTCTCTAATCAAAGTGCACATCATCATTTTACTATTTAATATTCATTAATGTTACAATTTGACTAAAATAGATTTCTAAGGGAGACACCAGCAGCATATACAAACAACACACCACTTTACTGCAGGGTTTTACACACTACAGACATCACCGGCTCTTCTCCAATATTTAATTAAAAAAAAGGCCATAATCATTTCAAACTAATACATCAGTCTAAAGCTTCTTAATATCAAATCAGAGCTCATATACTAAAGAGGGGTTTCCATCGTGCAGCTCAACTCTCCGCGGGCCCACAGGTTGATCAGGCCCTTCTCTCCAGTAACCCTCTTTCCTGTCACATTTCATTTTACTCAAATGAAGAATAGGTCACATTCACTGCTGCAGGAAAAAAGAAAAACTGTGGTGAGGGAAAGCTGGAAAGCCCAGCAGGAACATCAACTGGCTGCTCCTGATGGATGATAAGAGCCAGCCTAGGGAACAGCTTGCATTTGCATGGCTTTTGTGTGCATGCGCGCACACACACACACACACACACACACACACGATTTTGTTTTTGAAAGGAAGAATTAAGGAAGACGTTTCATCCCCCTAAACACCCGCACACATACAAGAATTAGCTTTTCCCATGTTCCTCCGGTAGCAAACAGTTTGCGGTGATTACGCCTCATCATCCTTGACTAAGTGAGCCTCATTCACACGGAGCCGAGTGTACAGCTTCTTAAGGGCCTTTGGAAACAGTGAGGGATCACAGTAATCAACTATCAACTGTGATCACGGGGAAACTCTTGACACCTCGAATGTTGATGAACATATCTGATGTCAAAGAGCACTTATTCTTCGATGGCAACAACAGATGCAGAGTGACCGGCATCTAAAACGTGACACTCACTGTATCGCCTGTATATACTCTGGGTTGGGGTTGTTTTGGTATGCAAACATCTTTTTAAAAAAAATGAAAAATAAGAATGTGTTAAACATATTTTATAAAAAGAAAAATGAACACACACACACACACACATTATAGCTAACCACTCAGTATTAAAGTGAGGATTTAAGGCCTGTAATGCCTCTTTGATTTGTGCTTGCATACTGAAAACACTCAGCATGCAAGCACAAGAACACATTATGTAAAAAAACAAAACAAAAACAGCCCAGGTCCTGGCTCACACAACAAACAAACTGACAGCACAGGATGTTCAACTCTGTCAACAAAACCACCTCCACTAAATCTTTGCTTTAAAACACAAGTACAAACGCCGTAACTGCAGCGCTTTCCTGTAGAAAACATTTCCCTGTGTTCGCCTGACACAGACTAATCCCTGGAACCCTTTAATTCAATCCGCGGGATTAGCAGCCAGCTGTACGTGACACAACCAGCTGTATCCATGAATCTGTTAAACAAATTCTTGTATCGCCAATCGATGCGATGTGATGGAGAAAGCAGGCAGCTATGCTCCAAGGGGGCGAGACGCTGGACGCAGGGGTCAGCGATCAATCTGACTGGACAGACAAACACTGTGGGACAACCCCAACTAAATCCAGGGCCACCGTCTGGCAATCATAAACACGCGATTACACGGGACGTAGGAGACAATATTTCTCCTCTACTCACACTGACAATGAGTCTGCTGCTTCCAACAACGCTGACCTTCCTGGAATCCTAGAAATGTTGCCTGACAAGGGTCCCTCTAACAAAGACACCCACCAGACGGATCAGATTTGTGTTGGAGGGGACTCAATACTTTCCCAGGTGGGGCAGGGCCTGGATGGTGGCTCCACCCTATGCCCTTGTGGTTGATCATCTATTTATAGATGGGTTTAGTGGCCCTGGGCTGTGGAGGTCGTCCAGCAGGGATAGCCAGAAGGGTGGAAAGATAATTCAAAGCTTTCAATATCACAATGCTGGAAATCTGCGATGATGTAAACCCGCGCTGGATTAATCTGTAGCTGCTGAAAATGAGAAGCCATCTATCTTTTCCCTCAGGAATGATTGGAGGAATATCCCAGTGATCTCTAGTCCTTCTCATCGCCGTCAGGAACCTGCAGTCAGCTGGCCGGCAGGCTGCCAGGTCAGACCTGACGCACCGAGGCTGCTGCTGGCTGCAGTTTACTCTCCTCTGACTGACCGATTCAATATGCACCAAGCTGCAAGCTGCAGCCAGAAAACAAGTCAAGAGTTCACTGCTCATTACAGACCGAGCAATACAAACGCACACTGTATGAGCAAGAGAAGAGCTGGACTGAATTTATAAGCACACATGGTACATTTAAAAAAAATAAAAAATTTAAATCAGGAGATTTAAAGAGGATATAGATCCATATATAGATAAATATGTCCAATAGCTGACCAAATTAAAGCTTTGGATATGAAAAAAAAAAGAAGAGTAAAATGCAAACCAAAACTTTTGGATAGTAAGTAGTAGATGACTGATGCTACAGGTTCCACTTTAGTTTTACAGAACTTTGGAACTTTAAATGTCCTCTTTATGTCCCCGTCACTACAAAATCCAGGTAAGAAAACAAGAGGAAATATTGATATAAAATGTTATTCTGGTTAATACATGGTGCGCACCATTCACAGCAACACCAGATTCT
The DNA here is from genome assembly GCA_036937835.1 of Pampus argenteus. NCBI lineage: Eukaryota > Metazoa > Chordata > Actinopteri > Scombriformes > Stromateidae > Pampus > Pampus argenteus. Next base: position 16,353,314 of record CM072874.1, read on the forward strand.
ACTGCAGTATTTTTAAAAAAAAAACAAACCGTGCACGCGTGAAACGGATTGGGCAGTGTCATAACTGGGCAGCTGGTACGTATCAGGTACTGGCATGCAGCTGGGACGTATTCTTCTTATTTGGATTAGGCAGACTAGATGTTTCAATTGCATATTACTGCCCTCCACTGTTTATTATTGATGTTCTTTTTTTAAAGTCCGATACTGCTCCCAGGTTTGGATGTACTGTAAGAGCTGGACTGAAATAGTATCTAATCAGTCCAATAACATATCCCAGAACTGACCCTGGTCTACTGTGTTTTAAATCTCCTGAAGTGTGTCGTGGAATTTCTTTTATTTACATGTTTATATAGTTTCCATGTATTCATGCTACAGTGTTGTGTTTTTGGTATGATAACTGTCGTCTTACCAGAGGTTTTATGTTCACTGGTTAGTTAGTTAGTCCTTTTTGGAAGATATGGTCTGTGCCTTTTGTCGCTCTAATTAATTCATGCCTTCAGAGTTATTTTTAATAATATCAATTGTTGAATGTGTAGATGATTTATGGTTTTATTTCATTTGAATTCAATGTTTGCACAAATCGTTGAGCGCCGCGTCTCTAGAAGAGCTTCGGAGCGAGTTCACTTTATGGATCTGGAGGAAACAATGTCACGTACGTCTCTCAGAGCAAAATAATTCAGTTCAAGTTTGTTCAATTCAAATAGCTTTATTGGCACAAAAAAAAAGAAAAACCGTTTACAGAAGATTCACATATATTAAATTTTATAAAACACATGCATATGCATAATATGCATAATATGCTTAATGCCGTACAAATACCTCATTTTTGGGATCTTACAGTGATGGTGTCCCTCCGGCTGAGGCAGGCACATATTTAGCTGTCTGCATCTTCCCTTTTCTATTGCCAGTTGCTGCTCATGAGCCTGTATTTGACAGAGCGGAGACACTTAGTCAAATTATATTCTCTGTTTAGAATAGACCAAATAACAATTTAGTCTAGTTTGGGTTTTTGTTTAATTTCTCCAATGTTCTAAATATAGATATTTTTGACTGACTCATAGTTTTATTTTATTGGTTTGTTTTGAATCAGTGCTGAAAGGGAGCCTGGTGACTTTTATACACACTGGCCATCACCATCGACTGTTTATATATTCTTGGTGCTTGGGTTTTTCGTTTTGTTTTTATTCAGGTTGCAACAGCAGCTGGCAAGCATTACAAACAAAGATGGAGGAGGAAGAAGCCCACAGACGAGAGCTTTAGCGTGACGAGGAAGAAAATAGAATTCACACAAGGAGGCTGATGAGTAAAATGTACCAGATAGACTACCAGGTATGTCTGTCACATAACATGCTGGATAAACACTATAGAACAAAATTAATTGCTTCATTCTTTGACTCATTTGTGTATTATGTGTGCGTTTAGCTGGTGGCCTCCTTGTGCTACGACCCTGTGGAAAGGAGTGAAGGTAACGGGCTGTATCACCCTGTGTGGCGTCCTTTCTGTCGGTGTCATGGCCTCCGTGGCGCCTGTCTGCACGATCCCTGACCCCGTTTACAAACTCTGGAACCTTCTGGATCCCTTCAACGAGCTCCAGTACACATCTGCCTTTTTAGCCTGACAGATAAGTCTTAGAACACTTAACCTGACCTCGCACCTGACAATCCAGTTTTTCCCATTAAAAAGGGATTTCTTGGGAGTTTTCTGAAAATGGAAATGTAACTCCACAGCAGCATTGTAAATTGTCCATATTTGAGTAAAAAAAATAAAAATAAAAAAAATAAAATGTAATAATCCAATTTGCATTTTCACATACTTTTATGGGTGTTCTATGGCCATATTAAAATCAAAAAATGGAAAAGCTAATTGACATTTAATTTTGAAATGTGTATGCAGCTTTACAATAGACAATATTCAAATGTTAATTCCAATTTAAAAATCTAAATATCAATATAATCAATGTAAACTGATTCTCCATTCATGCAAGCGATATTTTAGCTTTACTGCAAAGAACTGTCATTTTGTGTTGATTTTAGTAGCCCCTATGGGCAAAAGCATATATATATAGTAACAAAAAATATCTAAAAAATTAGTCTAATGTTAATTTTTTGTCCTAGCTATTATGTTAAAACCAGCCGCTTACATCACTACCTACGAAAAGTAAAGACAACGGTGTCAAATTCAAAATGAAATTAAACCCAGATGCACACAAGCACAGGTGTTTTACCCACCGACTGACTTTATGCACGCGTGTGTGGGTATGGTGTAACGAGCGTGACCTGACTCTGTGTGTGTGTGTGTGTGTGTGTGTGTGTGTGTGCAGGGGCACATTATAGTACAGGTGTATAAAACAGTGGCGTGACTAACAGGAGGATGTTCACGGCCTCTGACTGTGGATAATGATCTAATAAATACAATTAGTCGCGTAATTACACTTACTGTGTCAGGGCCAGTTATTCTAAATGAGCACAGACTGCAGTCAGTTATAATCCGACTTAACGCAGCCATCTCCTGCGCAACAGTCTTCGACCCTTAATGTTTGTCACATGCGATCTTGATTACTTTCTATACTGTCTGAAGTGTGAGCTCCACCCTGAACTGCATAGTATTTCAGCACCATCACTGCCTACAGGCCATGGGGAACACAGAGCGGCTACATATAAGCGACCCCATATTTACAGCAGTAAAATAAAAGGCTTGCGATGTAGTATGCAACAAACAATTTCTCCATTTTAGAAGATGGTGTTTTACTTTTAGCCAGCAATTACTGACTAATATCAGAAGCTTTTTTTTTAGTCTTTATTTCATGTCCCAGTTTTTTTTTCCCCCCCGCTAGGAGCATGAGGGGCAGACTCTTCTTGAGAAAAACACAAATTCAAGCCCTCTGCAACTGTGAGCTTCTGTCTCCCTTCATCAATAATGTTGACGGCAGCATTGAAGTATCTCTTATTCTCCACTCTGGTGCAAGCTACAAAGAGAAATATAGATGCGGGGAGCCGAGGTCGGGCGATTCTAAAGAACTGGATTGGTTTGCTCACTAAAAAAGGCTGCTTTCTCAAAAAAAAAAAAAAAAAAAAAAAAAATGAGAGCGCTGGTGTCAGCTGGCCCAGGGTCAGATTCTGTTTCTCACTCCTCCAGGATTTCATTGAAAAGACTACCGGGCTCTTTCATGCAATTCCATTATCCATGAAGAGGGATAATGCCGGCCTACTGCACAGAGACCTGAGCAGAAATAATAGGGCATGTCATAGAGAGAAGCTGAAGAGGAGAGATCTTATCAGAGGTCGAAGCTCCTCCTCCTCCTCCTCAGCTGGCAGAACTCACTGAAATCACAAACCTGTCGATTTCTACCTCAGCAACTCTCTCGCTGCTCACTACTCGCTCGGCCAGAAACTCCTACACAGAATTTAAAGTCAACTCAACTAAAGATGAAAAAAAAAACGTTTTGGGGGGAAATGTATTCAAAACGATGTATCCGGTGACGACGTGCCACACCGCAGCGTATGATGGCATTGGTTTGTTTAATATGTCTAATAACAGCGATCATGTTTTCAGTCTCTGTATAGTAGTTCACTCGCTGGTTGTGCTACATATCACAGCCTCTTGACTTTGCACTACATTAAGCATTTGACTTACAAAGTCATCTGATATACATACAGTACAAAGTCAAGAGGTCATAATAAGTAGCACAACGACTCGCACTGTTGTGATATATTATTATTATTTATATGACATAATTAGTTATTATTAATAGTGAAGCATCAGTGTTAGAGCAGCATGTTACTGTTGTAGCTGCTGGAGGTGGAGCTAGTTTCAACTACTTTATATACAGTTGACTAGTTAAGTCCAGTGGTTCCCAATCTAGGGGTTGGGCCCCTCCTAAAGGTCACTAGATCAATCTGAGGAGCCGCGAGCTGATTAATGGGAGAGGGAAGAAGAAAAAACAAAGTTCTAATGCATAAATCTGTTTTCGGATTTTTATTTTAATCTTTGATTGTTGGTGAAATATTGGATCATTTATTGAAATGCAAATAAAAAAAAAACAAATAAAACAACACTATTTGCTGGAGCTATTTAAAAGTATTTTAAAAGCTGGTTATATTATCCATTGAGTCAAATCATCTGAAAAGTAACATAAGCTGTTAAATAAATGTAGTAGTGGAAGAATCAAATAGCATCAAACGGAAAACCTCAAGTACCTCAATATTGTACAGTACGCGAGTAATTTCCACTGCTGAGATGCACTGTCTTGCTTATGATGCAGAATATTAACTATTCTGCATCGACCAGTAGCAAGAAAAAAAAAGAAACCACAAATATACCAGCAAATTGCAATATTCTTCATCAAAATCAATATACATAAAACTATTGCAATACATAAGACAGGGTTCCTCGAGAATGAATGTACTGTTTTATCTCATTAAAAACATACAACAGGGACAAATCCAGTTCTCTATCTATTATATATATATATATACATATATATATATATATATATATATATATATATATATACATATATATATATATATATATATATATATATATATATATATATATATACACATATACATATATATATATATATATATATATATATATATATATATATATATATATATATATATATATATATATATATATATATATTGTTTTCTTTATGTGTACATCTGTTGCCAGTGATACATGGGTAGGTTTGTGTAATCGTGTGAAGTATACAAAGAAAATACCATCTGTTAATGTATATCTCGTTACTACTGAATATATATATCACATAGCTGCCACACGTGGGTTGTGTAGAAAATGACAAAAGCTCCTGTGGGTGTGTAGGTGTTTACTTGAAATCCCAGAGATAGACGTTTACTATTTTTTGACTATCCATCATGGGAAAAAAAAAGAGAGGCAGAGCTGCGGTCGTCCACTGTGACAAGTGGCCACAGAGGAAAAGCTGGTGTCAGGTTTTAGATAGTACATAGACAAGCCTCTCCAGAGAAGGATGGGAAGCAGACTGAGAGAGGACAGACACAAACTCAACCAGCCATCAATTATGTATTTCAGTTAGCTCACCAGTCATATGGAAATAACAGCATAGAGCTCTGGGGACACACAGAAAAGCAATATCCCGAGCTACCCAAAACACTGAACTATAGCTACAAGAGATTTTAGGTCAAGTGACTGGTTCATATTCAGTGTTAACGCTGACAGGATGGTGATGATGGGTTAACTTTTTCTTATAGCTTAGCCGTGCTTTGCCAATAAACATGCACAGATAAAAAGAGACCGACTGGTGGAGTTTCCCACTGGGTATCTCATTCATGCTGGTGTATGCTCTCATATACAGGCTAATGAGAATGGGGGAGAAGTGGAAGTGAGGTGGAGTGCAGGCTAACACTTGGCTGAGGTTAACTGAAAGATCTGAGAACCCCCCAGAGTCCTTACTGGTAATGCTTTGAATAATGAAAGCTAATATGCAGATGCGGCTTTATAACTTCATAATGAGGACTGAGGTTAATGTATTCATGAGTCCACGCATCACATTTTAAGCTTCATACTTGTCCTCATGTTGTGTTTGGTGTAGAGGCTACATTAGACACAACTGGCATAACACACCAGTGCATTGTGGGTATTGTAGGCTTTTCTGCTGCATCGATCTTGGTCCTGTCCATTGTGAGCCTGGTCATGTGCTAGAAAGGAGTTCAACGCTGAATCAGTACTCAGTATTCTAATGCAACACTCTTACTTTTGATCAGCCCAACCCTACAGGAGAGCTTGTAGGGTTGATACCATGACAGTGGCGCTCCACAAAAAAAAACACATGTCGGGAGCTTCCAGGAGCTGGACGCTGATTCCACAAGAGGAGGTGACAGATGCTACCAGCAGCACGAGCTTTGTAAGTGAAATACTACAGCAGGTACAGCTGCTACTCTCTTCCTCACAGCTGTAACATGAAAGCTTGTCAGACATCAAATAAAGAGCTCTTCACAATGGATTTCACAAGACCGAACGTTTTTAACACTCCAGACTGCAAAACACACTACAGCCGCACATTATGCCGACTCTATTCTGCGAGAGCATTTATACCGCTCTCCTGCGAACACGTTTTCAAAAAGACTCTTTCGAAAGGTTGTGGTCATCCAAACTAAAAAAAAAAAAAGACATGAAGTTGAACTTGTCCAATTATAGGCTGCACACCATTTGTGACAATTATAATTCGCACCTTTAATGGATGTAATACAATTGACAAAGCATCACACTCCACCAATCCCTGACCGCTCTAGGTTTAGGCCAGGCACGGATTATTTCATGGCTCCATTTTGAGTGCCTGTAAATGTATCCCATACAGGCACACACACACACACACACACACACACACACAAAGATGCACCCACCAATGACGAGCACTTACAATCACACACCAAAACTCATACAAGGGTCTTTTGATTGGACTGTATCAAAAAAAAAAAAAAAAAAAAAAAAAAAAAAGCACTTCCTGCAGATTGCATGTAGCTCTGCAGTCGTTTTTAATGATCAGAATCAGTTGGTTTGATGAGCGAAAATAGAAAATTGTTGCCGATAAGAGAAGCAGCAGGACACAGCCGCGTTCACAAACCAGCAACAGACGCTCCGTTTATTCTCTGACTCGCAGCGTGAAGCCGTGCTTGACATAATATGGGTGAAAGATGTCCAGACATCCATTTAAAACTGCTTATGACATTTATTAAACACACCAATTAAGTAGACGCATGAACCTGCACGCATTCACACATCGAATGCACGCACACACACACACAAAAAAAAAAAACCCACACAGACAATGCTGATTTCTCTCTCCTTTGCAGTATAGTCAAGTGATTTCCCAGAGGAGCTGAAGGAGCTACAAGCTGTTGACACGCTCTTCGCCCTGTTTTTCACTAGCTGGGTCGAAGCTCTGCTAGGATTACCAGAGCTGATGGAAGACGTGTTAAGGGGGTTACAGCCATCAGCACACTCAGCAACAAAAAAGTGGGCAAGACAAACAGAAGTCACACTACTGACTTGTTTCTAACATAAAGCATACACACACAAAAAACAAAACTGATACACCTGGTCATTTTCAAAAGGAAAAACACAAGTGCATTTCTCTGTGATGGCACATAACTGGCAGTTCCACCATTTTGCAGCAAAAGTCAGGAATCACAGGTACAACGGGACAAAATGCCAGACAGTCACATGCTGCTGGGTTGTTCATCATATTTCTATTTTGCATTACAGGCCCATTTCCATCATTTAACACTCATTGAAGTTGCTACACACATAACAAACACACAAGAGGGAAGTTGGAAGTGCTCGGCAACAACAGGATTTAAACCATATTCGTTCAAATCCAACAAACCAAAAACTGAAACTACTCTTTTCTCTTTGCACAGACACTATAAATGCAAATGTGCAGACATTCATTTGGTACGTGTCACTCATGTGATCCCGGGTTGTTTTTCAAGGTGCGGCACTGGAGGAGTCTGAATGAGACAGACAGAAGTGGCTTCTGAAGGATGAGGGACATGTGACTGACATCTGCTGAATGAGATTATTTGAGCAGGAACAAAGTCACAACTGTACAGTTAATGTCTACAGGGTTCCTGAACATCTTCATTAGAGCTGCAAACCAGAACATAAAGGGACATCTTTAAATAGCTCCAACAGGTAACAACTATAAAATAAAAATATATATATAAAAAAAGAGCGACAAAAGCTGCAAATTCTCACAAAGAGAAAGTGGAAGGAGTGATGCCACCACTGATCATCATCAATCGTCAATATTCACAACTGTTCATTTTCTATAGATGAACTGATTACTGTACAGCAATCATCTCATCAGGCACTAAACCAAACCCCCCATGTTCATGTGTCAGAAGGGGAACCCTGTCATCAAACTATACATCCCAGAATATTATTGGGATGTATAGGACTACTTGGTGTCTCCCTCAAAAAGGCCCCTAGTGGGACCCCGGACCTCCGTTTGTAAAGCATTTACATATAATTCCTGCCCCAGTATGAGGCATCATCATCATGTATGACAGGTGCATGGCTGATAAATGGCACGTAAGTGGCGCACGCACAAGCATTTCAGTGCATCCTCCGATTGCACGGGGCGTGCACGCGCGTGCGTTCAGCGCTTAAAAATCCAAGAGCGACTGCAGAGGAGCAACTACGATACAGCACGTGCACACAAACCCATCCGCATTGCACGAGAGGGGCATTGTTCTGCCGTACTTCCCCTATTATCACCAGAGCAACGACTGACCCTGCGACACGTGACCCGCACAACCGCGAGCTCCAGATGATATGATCTTTAAAAGTTTCACTTACCCAAATGAGTGCTCGAGCGTGTGTGTGCGCCGCGCGCGCGCTCCTCCAGTCAAAGGGATGTCCCGTTTGGACGCGCGGTGCCTGTTTGAATCACTCTATTTTACAGCCGACTGTCAGTAGACATTAACAAGAAAAACAAACAAAAAAATGAAGAGCTCAGGCTTCTCTGCTAGATGCGCGGCAGGATCAGCTGTTGACCTGAGATGTGTCCCATGTTTTCACGCCCTCTCTTCCGGAAAACACGGACAGACCAGCCCACATTTAAAAAAAAAGAAAAAAAAAGCCCTCTCCTGCCTTCACAGGAGTGAAGACACCCAGCGGCTGGATTTATACAGCCCACAGCTGGCTATTGTTGCAGGAAGCACTGCAATGTGCACACAGCTTCTCAACACTTTAAAAAACAACAACCACCAACCAACAAGGAGTGGTTTGCACACGGAGATAACTATAACTTTTATTATCCGACACGAAATGAATCCACGGGTCCTAAAATCCGCCCTGTTTCCTGCTAATACCGTGTGACCAAATACCGTGCCCCCACTACTGTAAACACTCAACTGTTGTGTGAGTAAATATGCATCATATTTACATGATTAAAAAAATACAGCGTTACACAAGCAGCGAATTACACTATATGTTATATATATATACAACCACAGATGCTCCATGTGGAATTTCCTATACTGTCTCTTCGTTATGATTGGATTTAATAGGCGGTGAATGTACGAAGCAAAGGTGCAGCTAGCGCCTCTACTGGCCATATTCCTCAATTCACTTTCCAATTGACAGAAGTCAAACGTCTTAATAAGTGAAAAATTAATTTACTGACTGTAGAGAGTAACAGTTTAATTAGTGACTCCGCTGTAGCCTGTTGAACATGTTCATCAGCTGAAGGCATCAGAATCAATTAGCCCTACTCATATTCATTAAAGTCCCCCCCCTCCTCTTGTTTGTTCCTGCAGTGTGATGCTGTTCTCATCAGTGTGCAGGATGATGTATGTGCAGGGTTTTTTGTTTTTTATTTTTATTTTTTTGTCCTCATCAGGTGGAATTAACGTTAATTACAGTTGGATCACATTGTGTTTTTTCCAAATTCAAGACAGTGACAACTGTGCACGATGGGTTCACCAGTATGACTTCTTGGACACTTGGAAACGGAACTGTGCTGTTGTTCATGTTGTCACTTCTGCATGTGTGTTTCCTGCTGTGGCAAAGTCAAAATGTCTATATATTCATAGATTCAGGATGTTTAATGAACACGTCTGGAGCGGAGGGGTACTTTAAACATCTGAGAACACACACACACACACACACACACACACACACACACACACACACACCAGACCATGACATCAGATCATATTCAAATAACAAATGACACAATCAACGTCTCCATTTCACTGTGTCTCTTTGTTTTGACGCATCACTGGATCTCGTCTGAGCTGTGTGATGGCAGCGATGGATCATATGAGGGGGAAAAAAAACAAAAACAACAACACATGATATCATACGGCTCAGCGTGACAACTGAAGACAGATTATAATCTAACAGAACACAGTAATGAATGATGGTGACACACTCCACACGCTCCTGGAGGACGGAGGATGGATGACGTGATTCAGTCTGTGAGAACCAGTACCCACTGCGAACTGTGCCTTAATTAAGACGATGATGTAACACAGAAACATTATTTTTCTACCTGCAGTTCTCGGGCGCTTTAAAACAGCTGTAAAAACCTGCACTACCTGGTTGACCAGCACTGACTGGCGCTGTAGCCTTTTACTGTCACAGCCGTGAGGGGAAAGTTCATGACAAGAGTTCATTTTTTTTTAGTTTCTTGGCAACAGCTCGGGCCTCGCAGCACAACACTGGCTAACAGTATGGGATGAGGAGCAAAATGTCCTTCCTCACAGCAAAGTCATCCCCCAAAAAATTTTCAAAAAGTGTTTTCCCAGCCTTTTCTGTCTCAAGGCAGTTCTCCAGATGTGTGTACCGCACAGCGAGTAGCCTCTGCTTGTTCTCATATGAGTCATACAGCATAGTACAAATTAACCCCATAACCTCATACAGCCGTATATGTGCATATTAAGACCGGTCACAGCAGACTAGTTTCTTGTAGGATCAGATTTTTTTTTATCAAGGTTTCCTCCTGCTAGTGTTGGAATGTCATCCTGGTTCAGCAGCATTGATGTTTTTTAAACTTGCCCTTCCTTGTGTCTTATTAGTGTTTCATCATCATGTAATGAGGAAGTCTTGCACCTTGTCATTACATGCAGGGTTCATGCTGATATGCAGTGTATGAAATCACCAACACAAAGAGACAGCAGATGTTTAAACTTTCGAAAAAAAAAAAGAAAAAGGAACCAGTTCCAGCCCAACACCTCTGTTCCTCACCGAGAAAGTATGTAACCTTTCCATCGCGTCAAGTTTCCCAGCTGCTGTCCTCGGCCTGTGTGTTTATGTGTGTTTCACTGGGACTGAGTCCCCGCTGACATCCCCTTATCCTGCATCCCTCTGAGGCTCGAGGTGGAAATTGCAGGCTGATACTAATGAGATCTCTTCTATTCTCTCTGCAGCCCTTGGGATTCCACCTTCATTTCAGGAACTTCCTCTCGGAGAAGTGTGTGTGTGTGTGTGTGTCATTCTCACATGTGAGATTTGAGGAAGCATGACAAAACACTTCCTGTATGGCTGTGTGTGGTAAATGACTAAACTCGTAGTCAGACGAGTGAGTATAAGTGCATGTGAATGTTTTTAGGTAGCCAGTTTAAATATCTAAATGCTGCGTGCAGGCAGCAGTCACTCTTTGATTTTTTTTATTACATAACAAAACCAGTTCACTCTTTGATATTAAACACCCAGTCATAACCTATAGCTTCACACAGTACATGCAAGAAAGGTGGTGTAACATCTCCCCCTGCTGGTCTAAAGGGTTCAACACACACACACTTTGAGGAACTTGTGTGTGCAAACTTCAAATGCAGAATCTTTCCCTCTCAATCTGATTATTTAGAGGTAAAAAAGAAAGTAAAGAAAAGTCTGGACTCTATTATCAGTATGAAAAAAAGACTATCTGTAGTGCAGCAGTTCAGGAGAAAAAAATGTGCAACTTTACAACTCCAATCTCATGTCCAGATCACACTCACGCCTGTAATGATCTCATATCTCTATAGCATGTCAGGACTGAATTTGTCAAACAAAACAAACTATATTATATGTGTCTGATCAAGGAGAGTATATCACAGCAGCTGTGTTGTTTTTCACCGGTACAGTACGTGTTTTGCAGGTCTGAACTCAAGATTTGTGTGGCGTTTTTTTTTTGTTTGTTTGTTTTTTTTAAAGACAGCAGTATGTGATATGTATCTACATATGAAAACAAAACTGTATTTTTATATTTTCCCTTGTGTATCATTTTAGAAACATTTTCCTAATCATTCAGGATAAACCACAAAACCTCACTGTCAACAGTTTCCTTTGGGATTGTTTTTCTGCATTAAAAACAAGTTGCAAAGAAAACAGTTTCACAGTGTGGGAAACAAAAAATAAAAAATAAAAAAATAAATCTCACATTTACAATGGTACATGACAAAAGGACACAACCTCCGGATAAATAACAAGATAAATAATCTTTATTTCCACGTCTTTGTCATTTATAAAATTATGTGTCCACAATTAATATTAACAAGGCAATACAGAGAATCCTTTTATTTTCTCGGAGGTGGAACTCAGGCTCTAGAGACTGTTTACTAGTCTGTACAGATAAAGAAACGGGGGATTGTTCGTCAGGTGTTACTGATATGAACTTGATCACTCCTTTACTGTCAAGTAAGGATGGTTATTCTTCTATAGATGGTAAAAACACTTTTGAGTACCATGCTGGAAGAGTCATGCAACTTCCTGAAACATCAGACCCAGAAAGATTGCCGCGGGTCTCTAGAGCCTGCACCCACAACAAGCCCTTCAATTTACAGTCATAAAACTTCATAACCCAGGATTCATCACTGCTTATCGCTCAGTGTAAACCAGACACAGTTCATTCACAAATCCTTGAACATTCTCACACCAGATAACCATCACTGACATGATCAGCGGCAATTAATTAGCGTAAGCATGAATCTTGTCTAGCTTAAACATGATAATGTCATTTTTATTTTTTATATTTTTTTCTCCCTACAGTAAAAGACACAAAAACCCCAGCAAGTGTAAAAACCAAACGGGAACAATCAAGAATTAACCTTTCTATTCTACAAACAAAAACAAAAACAAAAACAAAAAAAAGAGAGAGAGAAAGATCCTTAGATACCATGTGCTCAAAATAAAAATGCTTTCTCACATGTCTGTCTGCTGTTGGTAAGTACATTGATGTAAGTTATCAAAAAATTAAATATTATATACTGTATAGGTTATTATTACAGTAACAAGGTTCCATGCGATCATATTCTCATCTTCTGTACAGAGTTGAGGATTCAGTAGTAAATAACAAGGCTATACAGACCTATAGTGCCTGGTGGCCAGAGTGCCAGCATGTTACAGAGCCATGGAGACCTGGGACAGGGACAGGTGGTCTGCTGGTCTGGACAGAGGAGCCACATTCTCATGTTTCAAATCAAACCATGATCCAGTTTCTGGTATGAAGTTAAAGGAATATTCCACCCTTAAATCTGATCACATTCATGTGGAGCATGAAAATACCTGGACTTGGCTATGTCACGTCATTCCAAGTTTGGCCAGAAAAACACAGCGACAAAATAGATGAATATAGCTATGTAAGCGGATAAATGTGTTTATGGGTGGATTTTCCTTTAGATTCTAAGCCGTGCTTGTTGAAAGCAGGCCAGGAAGCAAGAAAAAGGAGGAAACTGTGTCAATAACTCAGAGTAAATTGAATTAAAAAAAAAAAATGTTTCAGTCTCATAGAAATCTTCAACAGTTGCCTTGAAGATCTCTGTGATCGAAATGTTGCTTTTGTAAATTCATCAATAGCAACTGACACAGAGTGCAGATCTAATTTCCGTTTCTTCCTCCTGCAGACATGTTTGATCCAGCAGCTTTTACAAAAGGTTTTTTTTTGTTTTTTGTTTTTTTTTTTGGAATATGAACACTCTCTTCTGTCCTATGTAGAAGCAAAAAAGACCAGAAATAACCAATGTGTCAGCCTGACCCAGTTCACAGAGCACCAGGGCCCCATAAAAAAAAACCCATAAGTAAGACTTAAAAGACACAATCCGAACCCTGTGGGTTCATTCAGTCAAATACATTATTATTTAGTCATTATAAAACAATACCCAAGTGAGTCGCTAAAGCACTGAGAGAGCCGGAGGAGCTAAGGAGCAAAGCACCAAGCACAACAAAAAAAAAAAGGGTTTCCTATTTAAACAGGCTTCAAACCAGGTGGACATTCAGAGTCTTCAAGACGTCGAGCGATCGGTATGAATATCAGTGTTGGGGCAAGTATGAGTGAGAGTGGTGGCGGTGGGTATCAAGGTAAGTAAAGGCTAGCAGAGACACATTCATTTGACCACATCTTCAATGTGGAGGTGCAGTGGGCTGTATGTATAAGGCAATGGATGTTTAATGTGCTTAATATATAAAATGATTCATGACCGAGTGACCAAGCGGTTCATTTGCCGTTCCTTAACTTACTTTAACTACATCATCTGTGCGATTCAAAAACTGAAAAGCTTACCAAGTCAAATTAAACCAATTTATTCAAGTAAGACTTATATGCACACTCATCCTACTGTAAGCACTGGTGCGGGATTGGAAATAACTGAATCAATTCAGCCTCATGTTCAAATCTGCTTTTAATTGACTTGAACGAAATAACTTGCCAGGATATTTGACAGCTGGAACTCCAACGGCAGCGCAGCACATATACATTATAGTGAGACTTAAGAGAACCAGCTGGGGCGGACTGGCTGACAACTACACTGCTGATATGCTGGTTTGGTTTGACTATTCACTTTTTTCCCCCTCCTCTTTCCTTTTTTTTCTTTAAGCTGACCTCAGCTCCTCGAATAAAGAGCTGAAGGAAGCGGCCAAGCAGCGTAAAGCTATTCACACCTTTAGACAGAGCAACATCTCCACACCCAACTCAATAGCCCCATGTGTTTCCACCTGGGGGCCCACAGCTGCCTCCTCAACAGAGAGCCAGCAAAGAGAGAGAGAGAGAAAGAGAGAGAGAGAGAGATACGATCGATGAAGGAGCAGCGGTGTGATCAGATATACAATTGTGTTGTTGTGCTGATGAGGCCGTGCTCCTACTGAGCTGGCTGGGATTCACTGCCAGTAGTGTGGGTGACAGAAACCTGGGCAGTAACTCCAGATAATGCTTTTGTGGACACACACACTCCCACACACCCACCCACACACCCACCCACACACACACACACACACACACACACACACACAGAAACGGCATCTTGAGAGTTGGATGTTTCTTTTCTGATGCTCTTCTTTCGCCAGCCTCTCTGTGGACTTCTCCTTCGCACGCTTCGTCTCTCAATCTCTCTTTTGGTCTCTGTGCGGATTTCAAAAACACCCCCACCCCTTTTCCCTCCCCACAAATCCCACCCAGTATTATCCACTTCTGTTCCCCTGTCCTCCCTCTCCTTCCCTCCGCAAGGTCCAGTTACTGTACTATACCACTATGTTTGTACTTTACAGTAAATAACAAACAAAAACAAATGAGCAGAAATCTTTAAAAAGCAGAGCCCTGGGCACTTTTAACTTTTGTTCTGTTGTTTCTTGCTCTCACATCTATAACAACAGGCCTGCATCTGCCTTCTCTCTCTCTTTCTCTCTCTCTCTCTCTCTGTCTCTGTCTCTCTCACACACTCACACAGCGCTCGTTTGCTCAGGCACTCTAACAAAGCCATGCTCGCAGGAACGCGCATGCTCTCTTTTCTTGCACACCTGTTCTCATGCAAGCCCCTGCTCATTTCTAGTGGTAGTTGTAGTCGGACATGCAGGAGTGGGGAATGAGGACAGGGGAGAGAAAAGGTTTTCTAGCTCGTAAAGGGAAGAGGAGGGTAGGCGTGTGTCTAACTGTGTGAGTGGGTTGAGGGAGAGGTCTTAGTCCTGCTGCCATCTCCTCCGGTATTTCTTCTCCTCATCACCTGTCAGAGATAAAAAAACAAAAAACAAAAAACAAAAACAAGAAGGAATTTAGAAAACATAGTGACAAGTGTGATTAGTCTATAGCTGAGGGAAGAGGGCACTACAAGGTTGGAAATAAAGTACCTTTTCACAGAAGGTGAGATAAGAATTTAAGCTGCATTAGAAATGCAGGAAAGAGAAAAAATAGCAGAAAAGACCCATCAGTAGACAGATAACAGGTAAAATCCTATTTCATTTTAGTTAATTTAAAAATCACAAGAACATACACTGATTTCAAGAGAATTTTAAATGGGTGGTTCGTTACTAAACGTACCTTCTAGATGGTTCCTGGAGATGTATTTCAGTGCCTCATCCAGGAGGATGACTGGGATGGAAATCTTCAGGACCACGATCCACTGGGACCAGCGCAGGGGAGTCACCTGGAAGATCAACTGAAAGACAGAGGCAATGAAAAAAGTCAGAAACCTTTCATCTGCAGCAGGATGTTTTTTCTCTGGAAAGTTTCTAGTTTTGGAATTGGACACAACATCATCTGATTTTGCATTCTGTCATTACACTGCGCACACCACAATTAAGTTTTTTTGCCCTGGGTTTTGTCTATCAGGCAACACATTGCCCAATCCTGCAGAAGATGTTGGTGCTGTATGAAACCTGTGTGTGGAAGACTGCAGACGCTACTCAGGGATGAAAAAAAGTCAATACATCTCTTCAGGTAAAATAAAAAAAATAATAATGTTGTAATCTGTTTTTATCTACAGATAATTCTTGTAAAAAGAAGCAAGAACTGATTAAAGGTAATGCTGGACGAGAATTAGAGTATTTTTCACATTTTACTTTCACAGTACTGTCCTATAGAGGAGTACTCACCGGCAGAGGCTCCACATAGAGGATTAGAAAGTGGAGGGAGAGGGAGAGGATGATGGCTCCTAGCAGCCAAATATTGACCCAGGGAGGCATTCTGACCAGGGACTGGTTCTCAGACAAACTGTCGGTGAGATCAAAACATGATGATAATTTAGTTGCTCAACTTTGACATTAGGGGCATACATAGTGATATTAATAGATAATTACAACTAATTTGTGTAAACATGTGCACTGTCTTGGCTTTGGATAAGAGACATTAGACATTAGTATCAGTTTTCCCTTCATACTGCTGTTCTTTTCAATTTCCTGCATCCAAAGCACGATTCCATTTCTTCAGATGTGTGGCTACACTCGATTCATTTGCCACATTCATCAAATGCAGAATATGAAAATATATCTCCATCATAGACAGCAACATGAAGCCTTTCAGCAGTGAATAGAGTTGATGTGTTTTTCTGGCATGCTGTTATCCCTCAGTCGGCGGAGCGCTATCTTGTTAGATGACAGCGTCTCTTCTGATTATAAATATCTGACAGCCGTGACGTGTAAGTGTTTGAGAGTTTACCCAGACATCACAACAGAAGGTGACTGACCTGTTGAGTGCGTTGAACATTTCGATAGTGACCAGCACAGAGAGGGCCATGGTTGTTGGGTAGCGGGATTCAAACACCTCGCAGTCTATATCCTTGAACATGGGGTTGTCATCGGTACACTGCATGAAGTGTCGCTGTAGAGAGAGACAGACAGGAGTTAGTGTTTGTGTGTACATGCGTGTGCGCCCGCATATGTGTTGGCAGGGTGTCACCGGGACCCCTGCGACCTGGTTTGATGGAGCTCAGATCTGATGGGGGAACAGCTGCAGAACTTTGGCCTCATTTCCACTCTGTGTGCAATCAAACCACATGGGTCTTCCTTTTGCTATTTCTGTACACTGATGAGATTGCCAAACATTACTGTGTCCAACAGCGGGTGAATGAAAAGGAGGCTGGGAGCGGGTACATATCAAAACATAGCAGGAAAAAAAAAACAGTTCTCTGAGGACAGGGCTGTGCTGCACAATAACAAAGACAGACAGAGCAGAACAATGTTTTACAACTCACCAGTTGATAGAAAGACACTTGTGGGCCTTCTTCATCAAACAAGTACCACCATGTGGCAGCGCTCACTGTTCCAAGACCCACATATCCTACAGGAAAAACAGTCAGAGACATATGTACAGGATTTAATACAAATATTACTATAACTAGATAGATATAGATAGAATTGTAAGCCTGAAACGATACTGAATGTGTGTGACATAATCACACATTGATTTAAACAGTCAGCGCTAATGCTACCTCCGATGGCCAGGTATCTGAAGAAGAGCCAGCCAGAGATGAGTGGCTCCTTTGAATTGCGGGGAGGTTTGTCCATGATGTCCAGGTCTGGAGGATTAAAGCCCAGGGCAGTGGCAGGCAGGCCATCAGTCACCAGATTAACCCACAGCAGCTGGACTGGAATCAAAGCCTCAGGGAGACCCAGGATGGCTGTCAAGAATATGCTGCAGACGGACAGAGAGAAGACACACAAACACGCATCACATCAGCTGAGGACATCAGACTGAAGGTGGAGATAGTTTCTCAGTGCGTTTGTGTTCCTCACCAGACTACTTCCCCCACGTTAGAAGAGATGAGGTATCTGATGAACTGCTTCATGTTGTTGTAGATGGCTCTGCCCTCTTCCACAGCAGCCACTATGGTGGAGAAGTTATCATCGGACAGCACCATCTCAGATGCTGACTTGGCCACGGCTGTGCCAGAGCCCATGGCAATGCCAATCTCTGCTTTCTTAAGGGCCGGGGCGTCGTTCACACCATCTCCAGTCTGAGAGGAGAAAAAGATTTTTTTGTGGTCATTATTAGTACATCGGAAAACATGACTCATGACTGAATTTCAAAACCCGATTGTCTGAACAATCATAAAATCTAACCAAAAACACAAGTTACAGATGCTATTCCTGTCTTTCAGATTGTTAACCATGCTGGTGGGCATTAGCAAAAAGGATTAATATTTTATGGTGTATTAAACGTGACATAAACCTAAATGACATTGTTGTCACTACTGCTGCCGCAGCTGAAAGATTCTTAAGATACTGAGCACACATTACGTTTTTAGAGAACTAACTAATGATGGCTGATAACTGCAGTCTCATTATGGAAAGTCTCATTATCTTTTCAGATCCAGACAAGATTAAGCTAAAGCTGACAACTCCTCTTCTGAGACGTCTGTCAGATAGGAAGCAGCGAAGCGGGCCGGAGATGACAGCTTTTGATAGCAGTGTCTGAGAGAGCAGCCTCAGAGAGACCTGAAACTTATCACGCCTCACTGACCTCTTTCCATGCAGTCACATACCACACAGGCATAAAGAAATGTATAACATAGGAAGTATACAGAGAAAAGCATATAGGGTGAAGACTGTGGGTGGGAGGGATGTACACTATTAAAGGATAGTTACAGGTGTGAGCCACTAGAAATTCATCCCTTCTCCTCACCATGGCAGTAATCTCATCAAACGACTGCAGGTATCCGACGATCTTAGACTTGTGAGCTGGCTCCACGCGGGCGAAGCATCGTG
The DNA here is from genome assembly GCA_036937835.1 of Pampus argenteus. Classification (NCBI taxonomy): domain Eukaryota; kingdom Metazoa; phylum Chordata; class Actinopteri; order Scombriformes; family Stromateidae; genus Pampus; species Pampus argenteus. The sequence continues at coordinate 16,372,253 of CM072874.1, forward strand.
CCCGTTTGACGGCTTCTCTCTGTTCCTCCGGTGGGAGATCATCGAACTCGCGGCCCGTGTAGGCCTTTCCTGTCACGTCTTCATCCTCGCTGAAGATGCCAATTCGTCTGCAGATGGCCACAGCTGTGCCCTTGTTGTCTCCTGTGATCATGATAACACGAATACCTGCCTCGTTGCAGAGTTTCACTGAACCGATCACCTCCTTCCTGGGCGGGTCGAGCATGCCCACACAGCCAACAAATGTGAGGCCCAACTGAATGGAGAAAGGAAAAAAAAAAAAAAGAATGAGAGAGAGAAAGGGTGATCAAGTTACTGAATCTCACTCCAATTCCAAAGAAATGGAATTCACAAGCTTATTTGTCGTGTTGCTGCTGAAAACATCAGATTACGTCCCACACAATAAAAGGAAATGTTCCAGGGAAGAACAACCATGTGTAAAAGCTTAATGCTTTAAGCAGATAAAGGTTTATTCACTACTGTGATTCAAACTGAAGATAGACAGCAGCAAGAATGACATTAAAAAGGTATAAGCTTGACATTTTGGGAAATGTCATCTTAACTGTCTTATCTTTAGATTTAATTATGAACCTACTTAACCAACATGGATTCCTAAACTAAATCAGATGTTACCAGGTCCTCTACCTCATACTCTGCAAACTTGCTGGAGTTCTCCAAGTCCATGTCCTCTTTGCGTGGCGGGGTGTCATGGGTAGCCAGTGCCAAGCAACGCAGGGTGTCCCTGCCTGTCCCCCAGTCCCGGATCTTAGACAGCAACTGTTCACGCAAGGCTGGTGTCAGTGTCACCTTTGCTGTTCCCACACGCAGGTACTGGCAACGCTCAATCACACTCTCCGGAGCACCCTTTGTGAAGAGATTGACCCAAAAGAAAATCATTAAAAACAAAAAAAAAAACAGAGCTCAAATAGCAATAATGATTAAAGTATTTCTATCTGTGATTGTATGATTCATTCATACCTTGATGAACATCTTGCTCTGGGAGCCCAGTTTGACAGGGGTGCAGTAGACAGACATGGACTTGCGGTCACGAGAGAACTCCAGGGTGAACTCCTTTTTCATCAACTGCCTGATCACCTGATGGATGAGCAAGAGAAAGAAAGGAGTAAAATGACAGAGTGAAGAAGAAGGGAATGACAAAGGGCCACAGCTGAAGCTAAATAGCGCAGCTGTCAGGCCGGCAGCCAGTGGGTGACTGAGAGGTTTGGCTGAGCTACTGACAGTTGAAGGATGCCACTTCAGACCCAGCACTCAACTGCCTTGTCTGGATGTCTGGCCGGTGCCAGCGAGAGGCAGCAGCCAGATGTCTGTATACAACAGCACTTAAAATTATTCTAGCAAAAAATGTAAAAACATACGGAAAACAATAGGAAAAAAGCTAATAAGAGGTTAGAACAAAAATCTATTCTTAACATACTTTATTATCGGCATTTAGTGTGATGTCTTGTTCTACCACTAGGTGTCCTTCTAGTTCAGAGTCTGTGCTGATCCCAGAACACACGGCTGATAATGCTCTCTGCCCAAACAGACGGCTGTGATGTACACGCACCCTGTCAGGGGGGGGACAAACTTCTCTCCATCTCTATCCAAAAGAGAGCGCAAAGGGAGTTTGTCTTGGCATGGTATGCTAGGAAATTATTCTCCCCCTCCCTGTTTTCTACTTTTGTACGCCCAGCATAGATTTGGAAACTCAAGTCCACTTTTTGTCCACTAAGCAGATGCACTGCGCCAGTTCTGAGGTTTGAATTTAAACCAGAAAACATTCAATCAAATATGTGCTTCTCTACCTTTCTGTCACTCATCTCATCTGAGACTCCAAAGCGTTTCGTCACTGACGAGCTTTGCTCTGCGCGTGAAGTGACGCCAACAGGGATTTCAGTGACCTTAATCTACAATGGAGTGTTAAGGCACGGTTGATGCTGGCAGTTGCTCCTTGGCACTAAAACACTAACATGAGTGATGTCATTGGTCATTCAGACACTAAAACATACTCTCACGCACGGTTGGAGGCAATAATTTCTATAATTCCTGACATCTTCTTAAAGGGTAACATGTTTGGGGTTTTTTTTAATTACAATTAAAATATTATAGTGGGTGATGTTTGTTTAACTTATAACCAAAGGGGTTCACACCCTGTAGTCAAACGTGTGTCTGTCATAACCATATGCCTATCAAACGGGCCTAAGATACTTCTGGATAAAAGCCAAAACAATATTTATGATGAGCGGTGCAAAGCTCGCAGCAAATATGCCCGTTACTGCATACAATGTGCTCATTGTATATAAATAAATGACTATAATAATATGTGGTTTACCGAGTTGCACGCCCCAGCACGCTCCACCTTGCTGAGTCCGGATAGATCAGTCTTAAAAACGTTCATCTTCTCCACCAGGGTGGTGAGAGCAGTCTCTGTGGCTTCACCCACCTTCTCATAAACCCCTTTGGCCTGGAAGAGAACAGAAACATCAGAAAAGTTGAGTGATTCTGGTTTTAGTTGTTTTTTGTTTTTTTAATAGAAGCAGAGTGACGCAGTAAGCATTTTATGTGAGTGATGACTCCTATTTGTCACAAATCATTAAATTCAAACCCTTTTATGATCACATATTTTAACCAATGGCTCAATCGTAAAACCGTGGTTTCTGTGTTGTTTAAGACTTAATTATGACTACAAATTAAAGTTAATTTCAATTTACGGACACTAAACCTGAGCTGCTGTAGTTTGCAGTAGTCACAGGTCTGATGGCACACACACGCACACACACAGACACACACGCACACGCACACACACACACACACACACACACACACACACATTTGAATAGCTTTGAATGCCTTTTTTGGAAGAGAACTGAATTCAGTGTTATTTAAGACTTTTCAAGACCTGCAGATACCCTTCATACCAAATATGAACAATTGTCTTTAAAAAGGATATGCTGTAAGCAATTCTGCAGATAATTCAACGGTGCCTCTCCAAACGCTTGAGTCATACATGTGAAGTGTTATTAAAGGTTCCCCCTCGCCAGCTGAGATGTGGAGTAGGTGAGCTGAAAGCAGTAATGGCGTACCCACACATTTGTTTGTGTGACCGAGCAATAAAACACCTCTCTCCCCTTGAGTGCTCAGTTGTCCTCTCCTTTCTGGAGACTGCACACTTTGATCTGATGCTCTTCATTCAAAATAAATAAATAAATACAAAAATTGGTGGCAAAACGACCATTTATGAGAAGAGAAAACAGTTAGTCTGGGAGGATACATGGGAGTTGAGAAGTGTCTTATCCCCGGCCTCTCTCCTCAGCGTGGTTACCACGATACCATGGTGATGACAAAGAGGTGAGAAAAGCAATCCAAACCAGAGAAAAAGATCCTACATCAGAATAAAATTAGCTCAGCTGCAGAAGAGAAGGCTCTCTATAGTGTATGTGTATTCCAGTGCTACCTTTTATAGAAGTCATTGCATTGTACACACACACACACACACACACACACACACACACACACACACACACACACACACTGGAAGTGCACCATGAAATTTCCAAAGAAAGAAAGCTCACCTACAGAATGCTGTATGTTTCACAGATAGGTCTATTTTACATAGCAACTTAACAATAATGGTAGGTAGGAGAGGAGCGTGTGTGAGAGAGGGTTAATGACCTCATTGTAGTCTAGCGAGGAGTCATTGCACATGGAGCACACAGTGGCCAACTCCAAAAGTCCATCATAGTCTCCACACTGGATGGGCCTGTCTCCTTTCAGTCTGGAAGGAAAACATGTACACGCACACAAATGTCACAACAGCAAAACACTTTACAGTTTGCTACAACTCAGACACAGTAACCTCATCAATATTTATGAGTGAGGAAGGCGTTCAGTTGTTTAGCATTCCAAAGTTGACTGGAGAAACAGTGGTTGTACAGTTGTAAACAGTGTGTGTGTGTGTGTGTGTGTGAGAGAGAGAGAGAGCAAGACAGAGAGAGACAAGCAATGTTGACTGCATGACAACTATGGATCCCTTTCCTGGTTGAGACTGCAGCCGTTGCTAGCGAAGCTCCCACACAATAACCCACACTCTGCTGTTATGAAATCAACAGGTTCATGCAGAGTCAGAATGCTGTACTCACCAAACAGCAAAAAAAACCCCACAAACACAATGAACCGTCATCTCCCACCTACCTGTATTCCTACATAAGCACATATTAATTTAATTATTTTACTTTAGATTTAAAAGTCACTCTGATATGGAACATGGATTAGGACTGCAGAACTGAAAATCTCACTTTAACACCACATGAAGTGTATTTTTCCCTCAAGTAACGTATGAAACACATCCAGGAATTGTTAACAATTTCCATGGTTATCGCAGAAATTGCCATAGCAACCGATAAAAGCAGTTGAGTCATATTTTTTTGGGGAATCACTAATTCTCATGTAACACACTGGCTACTTGGACCAGAGGTCACACTTTCCATTTTGTTTTACAAAGTCTATTTATATTATAGCTTATTTTAATGACAGCAATTCAGATTTCCATCAAAGTCAGTATGAGGTGGGAAAAGAGTGAAAATGCTTTGGTAAACCTTGGAGATCACACACTCACACACACACACTTTTCATTTAATGAGGCACTATGTGAATAGACTTAACATCTTGAAATTGTGATACTCACACTTGTCCTTCAGGAGCGTATGTGGAACCAGTTATAGAGAATTCATGAAGGGAGCAGCTCGAATCTTCCACTTTATCAGCAACAAACATCTGGAGAGGAGAGGAAGCAAAAAAGAACAGAAGCAGTACAGTTAGCAGGTTAGTCAGAGTCCATGCTTGCCGCTTTTAAATAGTTGCGATGATGCCAAATCTCTATTAGTCTTTACAGAGCTGGGGAAAAAAAGCCCTGTGTTTTTTTTAATAGTTAATGGGAAGGGTCAAGTTGTCCTATTGTCTAAAATGAGGTTTTAAAAACACGGTAGGTAGGCGGTTACAATGTTATTAAGTAAACCTTTCTCCCTAACGTCATCGACCTCACACTACCCTACAGCCGAGTCATCAATACAAAAGCATGTTGCTGGGGCAAGACCCACACAAATACAAAAATATATAAAATAAATGTTATATTTTTAATATATTAATCGTTTAGATGGTCAAAAATTATAGACTGGGTCTTTAAATGTGTAGAAAATGATGCACAGGGTATCTAAAAAGCTTGAGTTATAGACTTGTTTTGTGTGACTATACAATACAGTATACTAATTTAAGTGATGCGAGTTGAGAGACTTTGCCAATTCACACACACACACATCCCTATGGTGGCAAAACACACTTCAAATAAACAGCTACGGCTTTCATCTTGTGTGTATATATACCAAGAAGCAGGATGTTGCTCACCAAGACCAATTAGTCTTGCCTTGCTTTTTGTCATGCTTCGGATAAATTAAAGGTTGTAAAGCATTATGAAAATCAAAACAGCGGCGGTAAACAGGAAGCAAACTGCAGGCTGGGAAAAAAAAAAAAAAAAAGGTCATGACCCAAAAGTCTGGAGTGATCCAGTCAAGAAATCCTTCAAACTGAAAGCTTTTCAATCCCACCGACCCCCCTTTTCATTGTTCCGTAGTGTAGAGAAAGTAGAAGAAGCAGCTGAAGTCCCAGAGCTGTCGAAGGATTTGCTTTGTCGGCAAATATTCTTCCCGAGAAGGTTGGTTCACGATGCACTTGTAATACTAATACATTCATGAAAACAAGTGTCGAACGAGATGAGCTGAATATTATTTTATTTTAAATATCTTGACACTTAGGTTCAGCAAACAAACATGCACACACAGAAGAGAAAACAGCACAGCATGACCCAGCTTAGCTCTGTTTTAGACTCCATTAAATCTGGATGATTGAAGAATTAATGAAGCAGCCATTTGGTTAAACTTTATTTCCTTCTCAATTTTTTTTCCGTGTGTGTGTGTGTGTGCGTCACTGATTTACCAGCACCCATCAATTTAAAAATGGAACATGAAATCGATGGCAGACCTCAGATGAGAGGTAGTCTGTGTCCCTCTAGCATATGAGCCTAAAAGGTAGGTTTTAGCCTTTTAATGGGGTAATTTTTCCCCAACAACTCCCTGCGGCAACAGGGTTACTACAATTAGTCTACTGATGTAGTCTAGTCTGGACAAGATGAAACAGTTATAAATGACTGTTATACCGAATCATGATTATAGTCTAGTGAAATTATAGCTTTTGTAAGAACATTCATTTTGCATTTGTAATTTCTGACATTGAGACATTTTCCCTCTTTTACTTCAGTAAACAGTTGCGCTACTGAGAGGTTCAGTAGTTTCTTCTCATGAGTTTCATTCACCTGTTGAACCTTTGCGGCTTGAGCATTTGAAAAAAAAAAAAAACTGATTTGAGAAAAGAATTGTACAATATTTGCATAAAAAGGTTATTCTTTACTTTCAATTTAAATCTGATTAGATTCAACCAGATTAAGTGACCATGCTAGTAGCTCTGTGGGGTTGTTATTATTATGCTGACAAATGCTAATGTCAACAGTCTTACAATGACAATGCTAACGCTGATGTTCAGCAGTTATAATATTTGACCTGTCCCCTGCATTTGTAAATTAGCACTCAACACATAATGTGTAACAAATGGAAATTTTACTCAGATGAGGACGCAAGAGAAAAGTCTTCAGATTGATTACGGTTGATTCTGTGAGGGACACGAACGTTTGCACCAAATTTGATGACAATCCATCTAATAGTTGATAAGACGAACCAACAAATGTCAACCGTATGGTGGCGCTAGAGGAAAAGTCAGAGGATCATCAGCCATTAGGATGCATCCTCATGGGACCATGAATATCTGTATCAAATTTGATGGCACTCCTTTTATTTTCCAACCGTCCTGTAATAAACAGCTAACGACTGCAGCAGCAAAGCGGGTATGGGAACAGTAATAAAGTTTTAAAGGGATCCCATTACCCTGGTATGCCCTGTATTTTTGTTCACTAATTTTTTGATGTGCTGTCCCTTTAAGGAACTTTTAAATAGCTTTATCCTTCTGCTCAACTCTAACTTGACTTAACAAACGTCATTTGTCTCAATGGTCTCTGCTCAGGGGCCCAATAACTGCCACAAAAACATGCACGGTACACATAAAGCATGGACTGAGAAATATAAGAAGGTTGTTCCTTGGTCAGTTTTCTCTCACTATCTGATCTGCTGTGGTCTCCAAGGAAACAAGACACAGCGTGATCCATGTAACTCAATGGTAGTGACAGAACTTTGTATTCTTCTATTTACTTCCTGTGAGCTTGTGTGGTGATGAATGCTGAGTAACCCTTTTAATGTGTGCATGTATGCATGTGTATGTGTTTGAAGGGAAAAGGGAAGTATAGTGTCAGGACATGGAGGGGATTCCCTGGAAATCCTGCCGATATGGGGACATCCTCGAGGCCAGGGAGACACATGGCGCTATCAGGGCCGCTGGCTGGAGACCAGTCCAAGAATAAGCACAGATGGATAAGCCTGGACAAACATTCATGTGGGCATTTAAACCTTGACGCACATTAACCATAAAAAAAAAACTGATTCAGCTGTCTAATCATAAAGTGAGGGACGAGTTACACAACCACGAAAATGACTATCTTCAGGAAACACCATGACCAAAAAAAACAACCCAGCAAAGCGGAAGTGGTTTGTGTTTGTGAGCGTATATAAGATCACCAGAGAGCTGAGAGCAGCAGGCCGGTGAGTGTAGATGGAAGCAGAAGGTTAATATTTACCAGCGTCAGCTGCCTCACTCTTTTCTGTTGGGGATGGTTTCAGGGTTGTGGTGAGATCACTCCTCACACGTCCCTCCTGCAAGAGGGAACTCCCTGCTGCTACGCATTAATCGCATCGGGGAGGGAGGGGGGGTGCTTATGCGACAAGAGCAGAGCGTCTGCCATGCAGGAAGTAAATGAACACTCCGCAAAAGCAAGCTCCATTTTTAAACAGAAAGCAATTCCCAGAGACAAAGATTAGAAGATGGTTTATGATTCATGAATAAGTAATGAAAACTAATAAATAATAAACTAATACATGACATCCAGATTTTCCATTGGAAATCACTGACATGGGCTGTGATGTGATACTAGTGCTGTCTGGGCATGGCTTAAGTGCTACCTTACAGTCATACTGGCCAATAACTCTGAGGTCATTAGCTGAGGTGAGAGGTGAGATGGAGGATGTAAGGACAAGAGGTGTTAACTGAGATTAGGTGTGTGTGTGTGTGTGTGTGTGTGTGTGTTTGTGTGTGTAGAACCAGGAGCCAAGACCAATAGCCATGTTGACATTTACTCTGTGCTTGGAGTGAAGACAGCTAGCAGGCAACACAAACACACACACACAAAAAGATACAAAGGGAAAGGGTGAGGCTGCGTACTACAGAGCTAGTCCTGAATAGTTGTGGGTAAGATTGTTCAGTGTTGTCCAATGTCATTATATAAACACACCATTTATACACTGTAAACCTACAGGACAGTTCAGGATATGGATCAATTTATTGTGTTTATTCAGGCTCAGCCTCCTCTGCATGACGTGATCTCATGGTGTAGTGCTCCGGGTGCTGCCGGGTCATGCCAGTCTGTACTACTCCACCAGAAGCTATCTCAAGTCTGCCAAACGGAGGTAAACATTACACAACACCACAAGGATTTTCCATCCTTCTTTAAGCTCAACTCGCATGCCTTCATGAAAAGAAAGAAAAGAAGAGGCACGCGAGGGAGAAAAAAAAAAGAAGATGGATAAACTGTGGAGATTAGCATAAATAATGAAAGGCATATCTTTGATTTCACTCCCCCAACACTTTCTTAGAAGAAACTCCCAGAAGATTTTCAGGAAGAGTCAATCAAATCACAGAATGTGGAAATTAAATGTATGAGGTTGAGTAACTGCCCTGAAACCAATTCAGATGTGTTAAAGGAAAGTGTGTTTGACAAGCAGTAACAAACTGGTCTATAAGCTAAAAAAATACATTCAAACTGTCAAATATTCATTCAAACAAAAGCACTTACTCTGCAAACAGACATCTGGTTGGTGGTGAGGGTGCCCGTCTTGTCGGAGCAGATAACAGAGGTGCAGCCCAGGGTCTCCACCGACGGCAGGCTGCGAACAATGGCGTTCTTCTTGGCCATACGACGTGTGCCGAGGGCCAGGCAGGTGGTGATGACAGCGGGCAGTCCCTCTGGGATGGCAGCCACAGCCAGGGCCACGGCGATCTTAAAGTAATAGATGGCCCCTCGCACCCAGGAGCCGCCATGGACGGGGTCTCCGAAGTGGCCGATGTTGATGACCCACACAGCAATGCAGATCAGGGAGATGACCTTGGAGAGCTGCTGGCCAAACTCGTCCAGCTTCTGCTGTAGAGGCGTCTTCTCTTGTTCTGTAGAGGCCATCTGATTACGGATCTTACCGATCTCTGTGGAGACTCCTGTAGCAACGACGATACCTATGGCGCGGCCTGCAGCGATGTTGGTGCCCTGAGAAGTAGAAAAAAAAAAAGCAGAGAGAATCTGACAAACTGGACATTGGAGAAGCTTGATTTTCACCTCTTCATAACCTAATCATAAATCATGCAGAAGAACTGTAGTAACTACATTCAACTATGTGATTAAAAGTCAGTCTTGTATACCTTTGACTATAATAAAATCAATATCCTGATATGAAAGCGGTAGATAAACATGCGCTTACAGAAAACAGCATGTTCTTTTTATCTTGGTTGACAGCTCTGGGGTCGGGAACAGGGTCAGTGTGTTTGATGACAGACACGGACTCCCCTAAAGAAAAGATTGTACGAGACAATTGCACAGGTTTAGATCTGTAAGTGTAACGGGAGATTATTTGAACAACAATGGGTTGGTGGTGTGAGAGCAAAAACAACACTCGCAATCTAGAAGGGATTGAAAACAATATAACAGTAATATCTCCAAATGTCAAAACATTAAGACTACAAAAGATATAAAGATAAAAACTAGAATGCGTATACAGTGGTGGAAAAAAAGTTTTTGGACACCCTTAAAATTTTACACAATCTCAAATATTATCATTAAAATATATGTGCGAAAATCTTTTTTTGTGTTTCTAAAGGTGTGGCTACATTAAACAGACACAAACAAATACAATTTATATATTTTTTATTTATTGTTTAAAAAAATAATTACTAAATGCAAAACTATATGCTTGACTATATGTCAGTTTATGTAGAGCAGGAGTAGAGCAGTAGAGCTCTACTGCTGCCTGGCATGTTCCCGACAAGCCTTTCACACTGTTAAGGGGTAATCATAGCCCATTCTTCTTGAATAAGTGCTTTTAATTATTGCAAATTCTTTGGTTTATGCTTTGAAAGAGACCTTTTGATAATCCACCACAGATTTTCAATGGGGTTCATGTTTGGGAAATAGCGGGTCACTGTAAGACATGGATACAGCGCTCCTGCAGCCAAGTTCTACTGACTCTGCATGTGTAGCAAGGGGCCTCATCTTGTTGGCACGTCCAGTTTTGACCTTGACAGATGACGTCGGGCTAACCTCTGTCTCTCATTCATCGGGGGCTTCTTGACAGCCTTGTAGGACCTTAAGCCATGCTCTGAGAGTCGGTGCTGTGCGGATGGAACACTGGACACCAGTTCGATTTGACCACTGCTGCTCCCTGTGATGTCATTCTGCGGTCTTCCCTGTACATGTGAATCAGGATGCGGTCATTTTTCGCTGAAGAAACCCTTGGATGCCCAGATCTTGGTTTGTCCTCCAAGCTGTTGGTTTGCCTGTATTTCCGCAGAGTGTATCCAACTGCCGAAGGACTGCCTTTGCACTCACTTCCTGGCTATCTGGCGGCAGCTGTACCCTTCCTGGCTGAGAATCTGTATCCTCGGGCATGTTTCCTGTGTTAGGTTCCTTGTTTTAGCCATTTTAGTCTCTAAGGAACTTTCAAATGTGCTGGCTTTATATAGACACGAAGCACGGCAACAAAAATTGTGTCCTTAAAAAGCACAACCGTCATTAGGTGCTCACTGATACCAAAATGACCCAATACTCAAAATGTCTTGTGTATTTTTACAGAACCAATTAACTTAGTTTTTAATAGCATTTTTAGGAGTTGATTAGCATTTTCCGCTGTGACTACTAATATAAATTGCACTTAAATATCTGGGTGATATTTCACCAATGCATTGAGTGTTCAAAACTTTTTTCCACGACTGTAAACACTTATGATCTCAGGTCTTCCACACATGTAATAAAAAGGTTCAAGTGAGCACAATTATATCTGAATTATTTGAAAGCTTCGAAGCAGGATTAGTTAGCGTTTGATGAGCAATACCTGTGAGAATGGACTGGTCCACTCGCAGGGTAGTGGACTTTATAGAGGTCACCCTGATGTCAGCAGGAACCTTGTCCCCAACTAAATCAAACAAACAAACAAACAGTCATTACCAAAAAATAAAGCAAAATGAAGCCTACAGTCATGCTAGCAGCTCTGCGAGCTAAATGCTAGCATGCTAAGATGCTCACAGTGACAATTCCAGTAGTTGTTTATTGACATGTTTAGTAGGTAATAGCTACATCGCGAACCACTTTAGTTTAGCCCGTTAGCTAACATTTGCTAATTAGCTCCAAGTGCAGTTGAGGCTGGTGTCGTAGTATTTGGTGTCGGATGAACTGAAAATTTAACCTCATGACGGGGCTAGATAAGATAGGTAAGGAAATTAATACAATGTATCCTCTGGGAATTTATAGCAGATTTCATGCCAGTGCATTATCATTTTAGCCACCCATGTGACTACAAAAATGCACTTTCCAACAGTAACATAAGGAAAACAGGACACTGAAGAGGACAAGATGCGTTTCTAATTAATCCCTCTGAACGCGTTGCTTCTGTTGAACCCCTCACCAAAAGTACACTTGTACCTGTAAGCGTAGCGGCAGGTGAGTACTGAATGTCTGTGTTCAACCAATAAGTCCTTGAGCAATGAAACCTCTCCAGGTTCAGGCTCAAGCAGCAGCCGCAGGTAAACAACTGCTCGATACAACCTTGATGGAGTCACATAGCCGTTTTTAAATGATCGATTATTTCCCCTCCCTTTTTTGTTCTCTGCGCCAACTCTCTCTCTCATACACCGCTTCCTCACATATGTCACCAACTACAGATGAGGCTGGTACTAATCTACAAAATGCTTTTCATCTCCACCATAGTCTTACAGTCTTATTAAAACCTGCATATCAACCCCATATTTCATAGCCAGAGCATTATAAGTGCCTCATGCCCCTAAAACAAAAATGCTTATTGCTTCCACTTTGTCAGAGGCTGACAATGGACATTCAACAGAAATATTTTTCACAACAGGACAGTGCTTGTGAGAAATTGTTCATTGGATGTAGTCAATTTGAGGCAATGTTCTTGGAGCGCAGGAGTGGGAAATCGCTCCAACACTCCGGACAGATGTAATTTTCCTCACTTGTTTCTTTCCAGCATGACTGACAAGGAAAAATACCTTATCACTGTGTAGTAAGCATCTCATTAATGCCTCTAAGTCGTCAGCTGTCAGGGCTTCTCAATGTTTAATCGCAGCGAAAACAAGGACTCGCAGTGAATCTAATGTTGGGCTTTTCAACGTGAACAAGGTTGGACATGTTGAATTTCTCGTGTATGGAAAGGTACTCAACAGGCAGTATGTTTTTCTATGAGCATTATTCACTGAACTGACTTGCGGTTTTCACGCTGATAAGCTTCAGAGTGTTGTGTTGATCTTTCTTCATTTCTCTGAGCTCCATTATATCATGTGCTTCAGACACTTCAGGAATTTTTCACTGCTTTTTTTTTTTTATCTGATGGGAAAGGGGGAGGGCAATAAATGGGGGAGATACAGAAAGAGATGAAGAGACTGTACGGTATGCAGCTGAATAGCCTGAACGTCCATTTTCCTATTTCTCTACATTTCTCTGTCTGACACCCATGGATTGTGAAGGGGGTGTGGGCAGAGGGGGAGAGAAATGTTGTGTTTGTGTAGGAGATGGCTGGGGGGCTACAAGTTCACTGTAGCAGGACTGGTCGAGAGCAGAAAAGAGAGGCTTTTTAAACGCCTACCCGCAGACACCGGCTCCCCTATAAAACCTCTACTTTCTGCCATAGCCTCCCACAGACACTCTCCATCTGCTAGAAGAAGAATTTAAATCCTAATACAGCCACTTTGAGTTCAGATTTCTACATATAAGCAATCTTCAGATCACAATGTAGTCTGGTTGCTATTGTTTATGCTTTGAGTGTCAAAGAGTGAGGAAAAAAAAAGGTTAAAAAATAATCATTGTACCTTAATATTAATTCACAAATTAGATTAGCACGTGTACATACAGTCAAAACAACATCAGAGTTCTGCTTCCATTTGGTAAAACTGGATAAACCCAGAAGGTCTTGCATAACACACTGGCAAAGAGATCTTCATTCACATGCAGGATAACCGTGACTCGGCTCGGTGCAGGTTTCCATCTCTTCAGATCCTGACTAAACCCTCTAGGAGTTCCTGACAACCTGACCACTGCAGTCACTTCATTTAGAAAATACTGAGGAAAGTTCCAGCGGAGGCGCAAATCGCAAACTGTGTCGTAACAGCGGCCGGCATCTCCGGTAATGTACCTACAAGAAGGCAGACGGGCAGCAGGGTTGGAAACTTGAGTAAATATATTTATGTTCTTTTTTCTCTCCTCAAAAAGGCACTTGTGGTCAACAGTGTCCTTTTCCAATACCTCCGTACAGTTTATTTTACCCCCAAAGCATCAAGTTCCCATGGAACACCTGGCGGATAATCTGAAGTACAGGAAAGCCTGGGAAATCAGTGAAGGAAAGGAACATATTAATTTGTTTTTCTTTGTCATAATATCTTTACATATTGCAGTCAGAGGGGCTACACATGCTTCAACATCCCTGATACACATATTCTAAGTGAGTAGAGTGTGCGGTGCGGTGCCTCAGCTGTTTACCCGTTTGAAACTGCTTAGCAACAACATTATGTCACACAGAACAAAGAGCTTAATATATGACTGTGTATATTTTACAGATATGCAGCAGAGTGCCTAACACCGCTCTCATACCACTTGTAAAGTAAACTTTGACAGTAAAATGCATTCCATGTTTTAAATGAGCTTGGATTTCACATTTTAATAGTGTCTTGTCTTCAACAGTAAGACACTTGCGTCTAGAATCAGCCATGTCAGCTAGCTGTCAAAAGGAAATACACGGCAATAGAAGAGAATTATGAAGTAAATTAAATCTAAAATAAATCTAACTGTTTAAAAACAGCTTTTACTCCATCATCATAAACCTTTCAGAAATCTAATAATATCTACTATAATGCAGACCGAGTTTCTGTCAAGCTAACAAGGTGCTTTTCCAAAAGAAAATGAAAAAAAGGTGTATAAACTAAGCTTCAGTGGCTTTACTCCCCAGCCTCTACATTTATAAGCTCTTGAATTTATTTTATTCATTTATTTGCCAGGGACACAGAAAAAGAGTTTGTCTTGAAGCCTGACTTTCTTCTGTTGTCCTTGGCCATTTGTTAAAAGATATTAAATTAGACAACGCTGAACATGTAAAAAGTAGTGTTCTCGCAGCAACGGGACCAACAAGAGTCTACTCGCGGCTGCCGAGAGCCACCGATAATCTCAAATCCCTTTAATTCAGCAGATGTCACAGGTGCCGTTAAACCTCAACTCCCTCGTGAACTTCAGCGTCACAGAGATGATGAGCCACACGGAGCATGGGCTGTTGTCATAGCGACACTGTTGGTGTTGACAGTGATGGTGATGGTAGTGGCGGGAGGTAAGGGTTGAGTGGAGTCATTTTGGTGTTTGCTGCCTGTGTGGGCTTGTCTTGAGTCTGGCTGTGTTCGCACTCATGTGTGATGCAGGACACCAGCTCTAACAAGCCCAAATTCCAAAGTTGTGCCATCTATCACAAACACAAACACACACACACACACACACACACACACACACACACACACACACACACACACACACAGAAAACAGGTAGCACTCATATTCCTGTAAATGGAAAGGGAAAAATTCCAGTAAATTTGATTAAATTTTATAAACCTTGGCTGGTCTAAGAAGCCCTCAGTGATAATTATTTGGAGGGATGATTTCATTTTCATTTTTGAAACCTGAGACTGAACAGTGCCAAGGCTTCACTGTAACCAACACAGCATGAATAATCCCTCTCCTTGCCTCTCCGTGCTGTGATTATGAATGAACACTCACACACACGCACACACATCCCAAGCTCTCCCTGTTTTCCTCCCGCACATCACTCTGAGCCGTCTCAGGCAAATCACTAGTCATGCAAAGCCACGGATTACACTCCCAAAACCAGTCATGTTGACGGTATCGTGATCTCCTTGGTGCTGCGTGTGTATGCGTGCTTGCACATTAACTTTGGCACACACAGATGTTCTGGAACCAGAGTGACAACAAGACTATTTTTAGACGAGGCTGCCCACACATGGGCGAGTTTACAGGAGGGGAATTGTGTGTGTGTATGCGTGTACATGGGGGAGTGAGTGTGTGTGAAGAGCTGACAAACATCTACCAGCGTCCAGGTGGTGAGACTGAGAGCATGGAAAGCAAAGGGAAGGGGAAAGCTGTGGAAAATTAAACTGGGCCTTAAATATAAGGGGTGACCACAGCCACTTACACACAGAACCACGCACACGTACACACAGACACAACTGGATAGCAGCCCTGGCACCTGCACATCCAGAGAAAAGACTCTTATGTAATCTACTTTGGGATATTCCAATAGTGTTTCCAGACTCATGAATGGGTGGCAAAGGCCTGAGTGTGAGTATGTGTGTCTGTGCAAGTCGGTGGCAGCGGGAGCATACAGGCAGTGAGAGTCCTCTGGAGGCTAGACAAAAGGATAAATTAGTCTCGGCAAGCAGAGAGGAACAGATGAGGGCCTGAAAAAAAAAAATCATATTTAAAAAGATCTAATGAATTCATAATTTGACCATCAACATCTGAACAAAATGTTTTTCTGGAGGAAAACGAACCTATTCGGTTTGTGTTGGAATGCGAAGGGTTAAACTGAACTACACACAGCTCGCACGATAACGTGATTATTTGTAAGTAGGATTTACATTTTTCACAAGAAGCCAGCTGTTTCTTGTTTGTTTTGGTGATAACTCTCTGTGCTGTTTGTATTGCTAAGGCTGGACTAGGGAGGACACAGTAAGATATAGCAGGCTGGTAGTTTGCTTCTTTTTTTCTTCCCTGATGAGGGAAGGGAGGGTCATTGGGTCGAGGTTTAAGAGTCATGCTGCTGTCAGTGAGTGACAGTAAGATCTTCGTTGGGTGCAGCACCTGCTTACCTGCCACCTCCACTATGTCTCCTGGGACAATGTCTCTGGCTTTGACCCTCTGGACAGCCTTACGGTTCATGCGGTACACCTTTCCCATCTCCGGTTCATACTCTTTCAGAGCCTCAATGGCGTTCTCGGCATTCCGCTCCTGCACAATGAGATGGATTGTTTTACGATAACTTTTGTTCAACCTTTCGCATTAAAAAGTTATTGCACATATGTGCTTTTTAGATGTAAAGAAACACACACATGTGCATATACACTTTAAACAAAGACACAGAGTGTATCTCACCTGCCAGACCCCAATAACAGCATTGGCGATGAGGATAAGAAGAATAACAATGGGCTCAACAAAGGCGGTGGTTGTCTCCTCTCCTTCCTCAAATAGAGCCAACACCTAGACGAACACAGAATAAACACATAACCTTAGCAGACGTATGATACTGCAACTCCTTCACTCCCGTGGTAGCACAATTATATACATCTTCAGGGGAATATTGCTTTGAAACATGTCTGAATGTTGGCGCGGGAAGATGTGGAGAAAGACAAAGCTGACATCAAACTTAAACGGTATTTAGACGGAGGATCTGAGTGTGTGTCGTCTGCGACGGTGGTTCCCAGCGCAGTACCCCTCCCAACAGCCCTATCAGATGAACTCAAGTACCCCCTTTCATCTGCACCACCTGTCACGTTACAAATGTGAAATGTCAAACTGGATATTTAATCAATAATGTTTCATACTGTCAAAGTTTAGGCCCGTATAGTGGTTTGTGAATTTGAAGCAGTATAAGTCTATGAATCCCGTGCTTTTTGCCATTTTAAATGACTTATCCGCTACTTTTAGCTTTTCCTCCATTTATCCAGTGCTCTTCGCTCTCCATGTTAACTGTTTTTTATTTTAATTAATTTTAATAATTTCCCCATTACCGTCAGCTAATTATTTCTACCATGTATTCAGAACTAGCTTTTTCACCATACAGTGTTAGCTAACGTCAACTGTTTATTCATTACTTTTAACCACCTGTTTCAATGTTGTTGTTGGTTTCTTTTTTAAATTACATTTTTATAATTATAACAAACTATTTGAACTGACTTTAAGCTGAATATCTCAAACATTTATCCAGAATTTTAAGCTTTTACACCATTTATCCCACAAACATTTTAGCTAATTACAGCTAGCTAATAATTTCCCCACACTTTTATTCATTATCCACCAGTTTTAGCCTATTATTTATTTAAACCATATAATAAAATAAAATATTTTAGCACACTATTTAAATGGTTTATTTGTTTTTTTAAGTTAACTATTCCAACTATTTATCCATAACTTTAAGCTAACTGTTTAGACCGCTGCTTGCTTGTTAGCGTTAGCTAGTTTTTGACTTACTTTCAATCACAACACACAGTGTTCACGTATTACAGCTGACTGAATATGTGGATTTTGTATTTGACTAATTTGTATTTTATTAAATTTGTTGAGCTGGTCTACTGTTTTTCCACATACCCTGTGGCAAATGTTTCCATGCCCCCCTCGTACTACCACACCTGGTTGGGAATCACTGATCTATGGTGCAGAACCTCTGATCTCCGCAGCCGAGAGCAAGTGATAAATGATGGCTGGAGTCAGAAGAGATGTAGTCACAGCCTGCTCTATTCACAACCCCGACACCCGAGACACACAGCGAGGGAAAATGGCCAGGCCTGTTCCTCTGCAGTAAATACAGTTCAGACTGGAAGTGACTGCAAGAGCAAGATACTGCAGAACAGTGGTAACACAAGAATAGCTAATATCCCTGGCATCCAGCATGAAAACCGGAGGGGGTTTGTTTCGGTTGGTATACAACAACAAATACAAATTACATGACGCAGCTTAAATTAGTCCGATTATGCGTTTCTCTACCCACTCAGTAGTCTTTGTTATTCATTTGAGTTTGCAAGTTTTAGTTTTTGCAAGTTCATAAAAAGAGTCTGAAACTAAAATTAAAACAAATGAAGGATGGGGTTAAAAAAAAAAAAAAAAAAAAAAATGTTGGGTAGCCAAGAGCAGTGAGAAAATGCCTAAAATGACAAGGGCAATGAAAATAAATGAGCTCCTGAAGAGAATTAGATCACTGGGGAAATAAAATCAATGGGATTACACAAATTAACTGGGCTCATTTAAAACACTGTCATCTTAATAATACCCAGTTTTACAAGAGCGCGCACCGGAGCCCTCGGGCGGTAGGAAAATCACACACAAATGAACATTTACGTAATGATGTGCTTCTCTCTGTGGTCCTGTGTACCCGGCCATCAGTCATGATTTACTATAGGTGCTTTAAAGTCTTAACAAAGCTTCAAACTCAGGAGGAGGTGTCAAGTTAACCCATCATACATGATAAGCCTACGATAAAAATAGAAACTTGTTTTCGCAATTAAATGCGAAAGACCTTATTAAAAAAAGGACAAGCTCTAATAACATCTGAAATATACTATATGATCTCTTATGTTACTCAACTTTTGCCCACATATTATATGATGACAGCTGAATACTAGTGGATTCGGCAGTATGTGTCAATGTCAGCCGTTTTAATGAGCAGTGATGATGATCATAACAGAGAAAGAAAGCTCCCCACTGTAACATAGAAATGACTTTACACTTATGATTCCATTATCTTGTCAATTGCAGGTATGGGAACTAAAATTACAGCATCAAAAAAAAAAAAAAAAAGCAGCCGAGAGAGAGAGAGAGAAAACGAGAGGTAAAGTGGATCCACGTCTCCATGATCTGATGGAGCTCATCAGATGATAAAAGAGTATATTTTCCGCAGAGTATTGAGCACCAGAGAGTACGTCACACCAGTCTGAGCCTGGTCGATAGCTCATCATTCCCCATCATTTGGGACGGTAAATCTCCAGTCTGACTGAGCCGAGATTGGAGGGCAACAATTGCAGTCGTCTGAGTAAAGGACGGTTCAAAGACACTTCAAACAATCAGCACACATTCAGAGATGGGTTTGAATACCTAACTCCCAATTTCACGGTGAATAGGAGTTCGAATGGGGAGAGGAGTGGGATTTCTTTTGGATTTTAGTACTTACCGAGGGAATCGGGAGGAAATTTAATTGCTTGCATCTGGCGGTTTGAGAAAATAACAAGGCCGGGCCTCTAAGATGAAGTTTTGGATTTTGAAATCAATGTTTAATCACTAAAATAAACCTCTCCTTAACAGCTTTAAACACTGCACTCTTCACGCCCCGCATTCATAACGCAGAGACGTATGCAGACAGATGGCCCATTATATAGAAATGTCTCCAGAGTTCAACAGTATTCAGGGTGGGGGAGTTGGGTGAGGGTGGGGGGGCTTGATTCATGTCACATATATCAGGAAGAGAGACTCGTAAAGGTCACCTATTGAAAAATGTACTGTAAACAAAGGAGGCCTGAAATCCAATTCAACTGTCACTTGAGTTTTTTAAACCCTTCCTGTGCTCTCTTGAACTCTCCAACATTAACTCAACTTCATGTACTGATGTGGAAAAACGTATAAAAAGATCAGCTTTCTCAGGAAGTGCCCTGATTGTTTCACGTGGCTAGCGTGGCTTTCTGTGCGGCTCTGCTCTATTCACCACCAACCACAGAGTTGGGTGACTATCACTTTTAAGCACAATAAAAATAGATAAATTATTATAAACAGAGGTGTAACTGGTCCGTTGAATTAAATTTCGCCTTCTTTACTGTTAACAACGAATCATATAAAGCAGCCTAACCCGACCTGTTTGCTCCATCATAAGAGTCACTCTTGTGTCATGCAAAGGAGGCAGGAGAGTCTAATTTTGTTTGAATATATTCAAAATAACAGACAAATGAGGTCCAGGTTGAGGTTTAACATTCACTCCACTTCACACACTGGAAACATACGAGACGCCAAGCAAATAGAACATTTAAAAAGACAGGATACAGGACTATTGGAATATAATTTATTAATGGAGAAACTCAGAAGATTTGTGATTAAATAAAAAAAAAGGTTGCTTGGGAGTGCAATATGTCAGATCAGGTCACGAGGAACTTTGCTTTAGTTACCGAGCTGAAACCGCTCCAGGCAACGATGACACTGTGAGGCATTAGGGTCTGTGCGGCAGTGGAACAGGGGCTGTTTTCCACTATAAACAACTTTTTTTTTTTTTAAAGCAAAAGCCTGATTTACATGAGGAAAAATGGGTGCACACTCCAAAGTCCCGCAGCTACAGCCCACGCCTGAACTCCGAGCCTCTCACAAACACAAGAACGGTTGGAGAAGTTATATATTGTGTCATATATACATTTTTAGAGCAATTTTCCTACTTTCAGAAATAGCAACAGCAATTCCACCCCGAGACACCGGGGATGTGCTGTAATAGATGGAAATAATAAAAAAAAATGTTATTATGCAGTCAGGATTCCCCGCCCCACCCCTCCTCTGACCTTCACCGCCCTCAGACTCCAACCGGGGTCACAATTTGAGCCGCTGCAGCAGAGGGAGTTTTGATTGATAGTTTTGTTTCCAGTTCGGCACAAGTGTTCTGCCTGTTCCCCTCTCTGAAACCATATCAACCCTGGATGGAAAAGCCTTCAATACACAAGTTTCCACATGAAAAAGGGACCACAAACTAGGTTGAGCACCGTGGTAACAGGGGAATAACGCTGCCTAAAGTATACGGAGCAGTCTAATAGGTGGCAATTTCCTGGCCAATGTCCAATTTGGGTCTCAAATACCCATCAGGTACATTTGCAAAATTCAGTATGGAGAACAAATAAGATGCCACTGGCATTCTAATTAGCTGGTTTGTACTTACAAAGGACACGCAGGCAGCTAGCAGCAGGATCCTGACCAGGAGGTCCTCAAACTGCTCCACCACCAGCTCCCACAGGGACTTCCCTGAAATATGCATACACAAATACACATCACACATCATTATGTATCACACTCCATTTTAAGTTTGAACCTCCTACTATAAAGACTTAATGTGGGCACTTATACCAGGGGGGGTGGAGTGGATCTGAAAGATGTATTGACTTAGGTTTCCTCACACTGATAAGCAGTAGTAAAATAAGTCAATCCCTGTATTTACAGAAGAGTAGTGGTGTGCATCCATGGGTGAACACAAAGTTTACACCTTACTTAGTCTACAGAGGAGAAAAGATCCTGGCTCTAGACATTTGATCAGGTAGTAGAGGGAGGAGTAGGAACGCAGCACACTGGAAAAATCAATATTTACCTTCTTCAGCTGGGAGCTCTGTGGAAGTCACACCACGCCGGTTGCAGAGGAATTGAATTGGCGGGACCACAGAGAATGGAAAGGGTTGGGTGGGGCGGGAGAGGAGGGGGCAGGAGGAGAGAAGACAAAGAGCAGTGAATACATTTCATGGACATTGAGAAAAAGGAAAAGAACTAAAACACTGATTCATTGTTTAAGTCATTTATAAACATTTACTGGTTCCAGCTTCTCAGATGTAAGATTTTGCTGAATTATATCGATGTAAATTTTACGTCTGTGGGTTTGGATAGGTAGTCGACACAACGGGCAAATCGAAGATGTTATTTATTTGTCAATTGGAGCCATGTGACCCTAAAGTGACCCGTTTTAAGAAAAGAAAAAAGGACGCGTTCACAATTTTTCAGCCTTAAAAGCCGAGCATCTTATCCACACAGATTTGAGCCGAGCGGAACACAACACTCACCGACGCACATGAGTCACCGGTTTGAGTAGAAAACACATCAGTCATGTTCTAAAAACATTTCTATTGACGAGTACTGTTGATCAGTGTCATCACAATGAGACACGGGCTTAGTCACCACATTTGTCAGGTCCTCGTCTGAACGGGTCCAATGTTGCAAACATCATCCATCTCATCTAAAAAAAAAAAAAACCTGACGCGCGATGATAACATAAAAAGTCTGCACAGCGTCTACATGTTTGGAGATATTCACAGTTATTTTTCATTAAAGTATTTGTTTTGTCCTGTCATTCTGGCAAAAGGTGAGAGTTTTCTTGTTTCTACATACACTGTAGAGAAGAGCAGCAGCATAATGGAGAAAGCACAGCACGTGCTGTAACCATAAATGACAGCGGCACACTCCCTTTGAGTGCAGTGGAAACCCAGCAGAGTTTCTCCAGCATGTTTCTGACCATGAGTATCAAACGTGACCCTGAGACACACAGAGAGGCTGGAAAGAGGAAAGACCATGACGTGAGCTTATAGCCGCCTTCCAAAAACAAAAAAGCTTTGCATGCACTGCACATGCCGCCGTGGGGAAAGAGAGACATTATTTCACATCACAACTCCTGGGATCCAAGATAATGTACTTTTCTGTGGTCGTGAATCTGGGAATTTGTCAGACTCTGCCTATGAGGATATATATATATATATATATATATAGATATAGATATAGTTGATAATTTCCAGTGGAATAACCCTCTTAAAATTTGTTTTGTAATAAAACCAGGGGGAGAAAAGCAGATTGTTGCAATCATTGGGAACAATGATTTCATCTGCTCATGATTAGGAATTTTGCATAATCTATTAAACAACAACCTCCTTGGGGAGACAGATCAGTGTGCAGAAGTCATCTCTTAGCTCCACGAACGATCCCCCGTCCTCAGCCTGTATAATAATAATAATAATAGCTGTTGAGTCACTGTGAATTGCTTTTCAAACTTGCTGTCTGGAGGGTTTTCAGAGTTCAGCCTGGACACGGTTGAACTCACAAGGGGGGACTTCTGGTTGCACTCTGCCAGCAGCAGCAGCAGAAATGTGGAGAAATGGGTTCTGCTGTTTTCCATGCTCCACCAGTCTGACATAAGGCCTGTTTCCCCATTACTGTGCCTCCCTGGTTGTATAATGTTTTTATGGCAGACAGGCTGGCTGCGACTCGAAGACACAAAGACGGACTGACTGAAAGGACAAGACAGGCGAAAAAAGGGAAAAGAAGAGAGGGAGGGAGAGGGCTGGAGGTGTCGAACGGGGTTCCCCGGCTTCCCTCTGCCAAGGATTCCCTCACAGTCATCTGGGCTGTGTCAACCCGAGGCTTGCCCAGGCGCATTCCTGAATGCTGACTTCACCTCTCTCCGTGTCCCCACAGCACCTCTCACCCTCCTCCCTCCAGGCCCAGACAATGAATAAAAGAGCTTGTTTATACGCAGCAGTAAAGCGAGCAGCGGTGAAAACAGAGGGGAGACACTTCCTGGAGACAGTTGCCAACAACAGCAGGGAGTTGGTTTCTGGATCCAGCGAAGGGATGTCGGGGCAGAAAAAAGCAGGAAAGGGGCCATATATCTATCTACGCCGCAAATGATCTGCGAGATCCTGTTACCTTCTCTTTCTAGTCTGACTGAATCCATTAACAAATTACACTCCAGGTTATTAGGACCCCCAGTAAACATCACATCTGAGAGCGGTTAAGCAGCATTAACGAGCACGTCCTCTTGTGCAAACTACAAACATGAGAAAGTTTCCAGCACGTTACCATGGTGACATGGCTCATGGCAGCTCCTTGGAAAAACGAGTTTTTCACGAGGTAATGTGCCAGCGTGTCTGTCAGAATTTACCAAGAATAACTGTTATGCAATCAGCAGCACTCTGACTGCAGGCATCAAAAAGCCCACACGTCCTCGCGTGAGCACGCTCATTTCATGCAGTTAGCATGAGCGGTAGCATGCAGGCAGACTGACACACCTCCAACTGAACGGTGTGAACAGGAAAGATAGATACACAGACGTATCACCAATCATGAGAATATAAAAACAGACCTATAAATATCCATGATGGTAACCCCTCTAATGAAACTATGTGTTATAGCTTCCTATATCCGCTCAATCTCCTAATGTATTCTTCTACCGGAAAAAGGTCTTAAATGCATTAACCGTATCAAATATGAATTATAAATGTACCACATTCTCCTTCCTAACCCCATTATCTCTGCTGCACCGAGGGCATCGCAGTTAACTGCAAAAAAAAAAAATGTCAGCAGCCCAACAAAAGTCAGCGTTTCCTTCATTTACATAGATGTCAGCGGAGGGCTTCCCTTCTCTGAGGGAGTCATACGCAACCATGTCAAGTGGGCGAGCGTCAGCCGCTATCTTTAGACGCCCCGCTGACCTCCGTACCCGTGGACAGCCACCCCGAGGAGCAGGACAGGAGCAGCGGAGAAAAACGGCACTAAGTCATGAAATGTTAATGCCCTTCAGAGCAGGCTTTTTACATTTTGGTTGTGTTTATAGCCAAATTAAAAACCTGGGAGAGAATAGGTTCAAAGTTGTTTTAATCTACATTATGCACCCATTAAAGCTGCAGTACACATTATCCCAACTGACATCAGTCCAATGTTTAAAACCTGCTGAATAACATCGAGTGACTTTAGTTTAGTGGTGCATGCTCTAGACAAAGAAAGGAAATAATAGTTTCATTCTGCTGAGGGGGGTGTGGGGGGGGACACAGAAGAGTGAGATGTCCTGCGCAATACAACTAATATCTATTTATCTTCTGTGTCTGATTAACAGATGAACCTTTTCAATCCCCCCGCCCCATGCTGAAAACATACAGAGCAAATAGCATCAATTGTCAAAGTCGCACTGAGATAAGTTTCTTTCTGCGTGGCTTATCTCTGAGAGACTGTCACGTCAAAAGAGGAGAATCCATTTCAAAGTGGAGGCTTTCTCTTTTTCTAACCAATTAAAGCAGCAGATGACATGGGATTCAGCTCAACGGCTGCTGCGGCTGCCCATTGGCTGGACTGCCTCCGACGTCATCGAGCTGTGGTCAGGGAAAAAGAGACTGGATTTTTCCTTGTGATGTTGAACGGGATAATGAATGCTCAAGTTAAACTGCAGTATCGCTGTCTTATTCCTTCTGTGAGAGTATCTCGGGGATTTAACAGTGCATTTCAGTGACTGTACCTTGTATATTTGAGATTATTATATTTATATTATATTATATTTTACTTTTTTCACAAACAGTTAAACAAAATACATCCGACTGAAAAGCTGATTTTTAACTACCCTGCGACTACTCTACTCTGACTAATTTTGGCCAATTGGATGCACATCAACCTTTTGCACATCAGATTATTGGAGACGTGTTACTTTCTGCATTTACTGCGTGGATATCTGGTCTCTGACTACACACATATAGTCCTCCTTGCATTTTAGATTTAGGTTGAAATAAACACTCTGAAACACATCAGAAAAGTGCCTCGTCTTCCACATTTTACCACTAACAGTATGATGAGCTCTACTAGCCAGTTTACACCAGATACAGAGGAAAAGGAAGAGGGCCTGTCAAACTGAGCAAGACATGCATGAGGTGATTAGCACAGAGCTGATATCTAGTTAGGGCTCAAAGCTTCCTCTTTAAGGTCACAGCTGCGCCAAGAACTGTTGTGTTTTTTTTGTTTTTTTTTTAACATCCCAAAAGGCTAGCGAGGAGGATGGCACCCGGCCACCCAGTAGCCAATTGCAGAAGCTGAATGCCATGAAACATAGTGAGCAATCCCCCGAACGGCAGCCTGAAATATCTGTGTTAACACCGTGCTATTTATAGGGTTTGTTCTAGGTTTAGAAACCAGAGCGACACTTCCATCCAATCAGATTTTTTGGTTGATAGAGTACAACTTTACTGATCTGAGCCCCGGGGCAATGAAGGCACATATGGAAATGGTTACACTTTTTTTTTTTTTATTTAATTTAATTTTTTTACAAATACAGCCACTAAGTCTGGACTGTACATGCAGTTCTAAAAGATGGCGTAACTTTTAGCGTGTCCATAGAGCATTGCAGTCCTCTTTGATGTGCCATGGATGTCTTGCGATTAGTGATGCACCAGTTTATCGGACGATTCTCGCATATTGGCAGTGATATTTATCTGTTGTGTTCAACATCAATTTTTTCGCTGGCTAAATGTTGCTGTATGATCAAATTGATGCTCATTCAAAGATAGTCTGATGAAGGGCTGAAAGATTTTCAAACAGTTCAGTTATTTTATTTTATTTTTAGAATGAAGATGAATTTTTTCTATAACACAAAAGAGGGAATATATAACAAAAAAAAATAACGTCACACCGTTGCGTTGCATTGCGATAAACACGTAGCTGTAGTTTATTTAGAGGCAGTCACACATTCACCATCCCGCTGCTGTAAATACTCGTTAGTGCACAAAATCTGCAACTGAAAATATTATTTCATTACACATTACCCTCAGCTCAGTAGCATTATTATTATTAAAAGTTAAATTCACAAATTAACAGCATTAATATACGTTTTAGTCAATAAGGTCTGGCCAGGAAGTGCTATCTTAAAAGTATCCCAAATCAAATTGACATATTAATGATTAGTTTGAATTTGGAACAATATTTTTTGTTTAACGTTATTAGTTAAAGTAAAGTCTCATTTTTTTAATGTGTGCTTCTCTTCATTACTTGTCTTTCGAAAACCACAAAAACAGGTTTAGCCATCAGATCCAACAACACATGACTATTCTAATGTTGACTTATTTTTCCAGACATGTGTTAGACTCTAGACAGCGCATTATACTGTACACACACAGCTCATCTCTTTAAGCTCCTTTACATGACTGTGTGTTCCCTTTATGATATACCCTGAAGGCAGCCACTACAGTCACGCATATGCTCCGTGAAACACAAACACCTTCGAGTACACATTTCCCCGCTGAACTGGGCTGTATAGTGGCGGAGCGTCCGGGCAGCAGACGGCAACGGCAGCGCGTTACAGCCCGGTGACTCAAAAATCATCTTACCACAAGGGCATGATGGTGAGTGACAGATGCAGAGGTGGGAGGGAAGAAAAAAAAAAAAAGCAAGACAAGTGACAAGCTAGAACAGGATCACAGTTCCTTTGAAGGCAACTGGGCAGGCACACACAGAGCCCACTAGAACAGGGAAGTGACTCAACACCCCAAGGACGCCAGATTACTTTTCTACAACTTAACTCTCCTCTCTCATCCCACATAAGTCCAACACTGTCACCACAATTTAACTCTTAGCTGGACAGTTTTAAGAATAGGTGACAGCTAAAAGTGAAAAGCCGATTATTGTATGCATGTCGGTGTGTGAAGGAGGAGGAGCAGGAAACTGCAGAGCGTCTCGCTCATATTTCAAACACAGGAGCGTGTAAGTCGGGCTGCTTTTATGTCGGTTTGCAGAACAGGAAGAGAAACAACATCTCAAGTTAAGATCCCGCTAGAGGAAGTTGTAATTTTTAATGCGTTAAGTGCAGTAACACTGCATAATTTACCAAGGATGGTATCACCATATAATCAGATGCGTCAGGTGCGTTTGGGATTGCATCAGTGACAGAAAACAATACACCTTTCAGGTGCCAGGGGGTTATTGCATTTCCACTACTGGAAAACATGCACAAACATCTAACAGATGATTAATATTAGCTTAATGTAAATCATCAGAGGCTCTGTGGAGAAATCAACAAAAATTATTAAATAAATTGAATAATAAATAATAAATAAATATATATATATATATATACATACATATATCTCATCATCATATTCTAGCTGAAAGACAACATATCCATTTAACACTGGACACTTTGTTATGATGGTGCTAGCTTGCTGAACCTGAATATGTTGCACAACTGTACTCCTGGAGGGAGTGTCAAGTTACCAGATTACAGCCTCGAGAGATTTTTAAGACTCTCCAGCTGTGCTAAAGTAATTTAAAGAGTCTTTTACTCTGATTAATTATGCCTTTTTATCGTGGACTTTGTGACATTATAAAGCACCACATTCTCTTAAATGTTTAAAAGGAAGATGAATCAATAAATTTCTCTTCCTGTGGAAAAAAAGAAAAAAAAAAAGAAGCCCATCTTCCCTCCACTCTCCTTTGTTTGTCAGCTCCTGTGAAAATTACTGCGTAGGAACCCCCCGCCTCAAAAAAGTTGATTGCTCATAGAGACAATATGCCCTTTCTCTGACACTTTCTAAAAATGAACGGACTGCGTCTTTGAAATCAGGGCTGTGAGTGCACAGGACACAATCATCAAGCACCACAAGCTGTAACAGCACAAACATTCTTTGTGCACCCACACACAGGCAGCATGTGTGTGTGTGTGTGTGTGTGCGAGAGAGAGTGAGTGAGAGTGAGAGTGAGAGATAGAGAGATAGGCCTGCGACTTCCTCTACTACATCAGAACCAACTATTTCCCAATGAAGGTGATAAACTGCCTTGTAAATGAATTAGAAGTGCTTGTAGTTCTTGACAGTAAATTAGCAGGTTTCCTGTAGTGTGTGTGTGTGTGTGTGTGTTTAGGGAGCATATGAAGGTAGAAATATAAAGGAGATGGTCCAGTAGCATCTCCTTTATTTCTAACTTCGTGGCACACACACCAACTGCTTTGTAGGAACAAAGTGTCCAGATGTGGCAGCTACACTAATCTTTCTCCATGTCAGTGAAGGGATGAGAAACCTGCTCGGTGGGGTTTCTCTGTTGCAGCACATCAAAGTGCCGACATCAAGCCAAGAAGCCTCAACACCTCTCACGTAACTCTACTAACAGTGCAGTCTGGCAGTGAAAAGCAACATGTGATGTGCTCAGCTACAACTTTAAGCATCTTAAAAAAAGAACACTATTAAATTAATAAGTAAAGACTAATTAATCATCAGCCATGTTGTAGAATGGAGATTTTCATTTGACTATGAAGCAGGTCTATGTGCTATATAAATACTATTAAAGTATTAAAACACTCAGTCTCCAAAGAGGAATACACACAGCCTGTATTCAGAAACTTCAGAAGCCTTTAAAAGGAACTATTTCTGTAAGGTTATGAAGTCATAACTATATGCTCAGCATTTGCCCTGGAGGGGTGGCCTCTTCTAAAAAAACTAAATGTTTATTTATGTTATTTATCCAATTTATGTGTACTTGTTTCATATCTGCTCAGTGTTGAGAGATTCTGCTGAGTTTTGCTGTAATTTATGATGGTGTCTCACACACACACACACACACACACACACACAGTAGAGCAGAGGAGAGACAGTCGCAGAGTAAACGCTGCACAGTTGTCAGATGTCAGTAAGCAAATTTGTACTTGAGAACACAAACATGTCTTCTTATGGACAACAAAACAAAAAATGAGCCATTTTCAGTTTTTCCAATTATGATATTTTATTGTTTTTTTAATGTTGTGATAGTAAAAGGAATATCCTTGGATTTATGCGTTTCGGTTGAACAAAAACATCTGAAGATTTTTGACAATTTTTTCACAATTTTCTAAACATAGACCAAACGATTAATCGATTCATTGACAGATGAATCGATAATCAAAATGATCATCAGTTGCAGCCCCAGGTAAGACACTCATCGTGCTGTTTGAGGGAGAAGCTAACAGCTAACAGACAGTTCTCCAGCAGTTAAAGCCTGTTTTCCATCCCAGAGAGAATGTGACAGCAGATCATGTCAGCTCATCCCCTGGTTGCACACCGAGAAACACTGACCACGAGAGCCTCAGATGGAAACCTATTGCATGCATATCAATGGAGGTAATCATACCACCCACAAACTGCTTTGAATGGACACCCTCTGGAAATAAACACCAGGGCTCACACAGAGTCCTTGCACAAAGCTGCAGTTAACCAGCAGAGAGGAAGGAGCCGTTTAGCAACTGTACATCACTCTCCAATGACATGCACTAAAAAAAGCAAACAAACCCGTGCCAATTTCAGTACAGTTTTCACCCCTTTTTTGGACTGTGGAGCTAGAGCAGCTAAAAGTGAATAACCCAAAAACAGTCAGGCCCCAAAAAAGGAAAAAAAAAAAGGGTATTCCCTCCCTCATGCGTTTATCTGCACGCGCTCACATAGGCAGGAAGTTCACAGCTAAAAGCGAAAGAGATGTTATCTGTGGCAAGACGTTGCCTTTTTTTCCATGAAGTCATCACCACAAGCCCCTGAGGGCAGAGAGTGTCTGGGTCGCAACAAAAGGTCTACTGTTCGACTGGCACAATGTGTCGCTCTACACCACAGCTTGACCACACATGCAAATGACAGGAGGAGGAGGAGGAGGAGGAGGAGGAGGAGGAAGAGAAAGGTGTGGTGGTGGCAGGTCGGAGCGAACACACGGACACACGAGTCAGACACCAGCTGATGGTAAAAGATGATGAAGACTCTGCTCAACAATATACATATATCTTCACCTGATAAAGTAGTGATGCAACAGCATAGATTACGTTTCTGTGAATCAACTAACCGATTAACCGGTTTGTCACATCTGCTGTCGACCACACTTTGCTCGCTCTGACACTCACGGCGGAGGTTGTGATCCTTGTCACTCTCAACATTATCAACTTTCCATATCCGCTTTCCTCCGTTATCTTGTAATTGGATCTGGAAAGTATAAAGACGTGTGCGAGTACGACTGCTGAAAGTAAAAAACAGGTTGTTCAAGATTCTCTATTTCATTATCTTCACCACCTCATTTTCTTTTTATTCCAGTGGGCCTGAGCCAGCCTGCTCTGCACTTCCTGATACTGTGCTATGACAGCCAGGGATGTCTGTCTTCACACTATAACACTAACACACACACACACACACACACACACACACACACACACACAGGGGTCAGTGCTTGTCAGGGGGGCGGGAGCTGCAGGTTTGTTTCTCTGTGATGATTTTCTTTATGAAAACATACACCGAGCCCTCACATGAGGCGACCAGCAGGAATAAAATAATAATAATGACTATAAATAAAGTCGTTATGAGTGATTGATTTCAATCGATCAGGAGTTTAATTAAAATTACAACTTTGCATCGATGTCCCGTCTTTCCGGATGTGTCTCAATGTGTCAACCTTAACTGGTGCAATGTGCGCTGAATGATCTCGCATGTGTGTGCGTGTGTATCAATGAGTGTGCCGCTGACTGTGCGCCAGAAGGAATACGACGGCGCACGATTTGCGGCAGTTTTTTAAAGATAAAGGCGGTAGCTGTTAAAACGCACCGAACCTTTAATTTAAATTAAGAAAGTTTTTTTTCTTCTTTCTTTAAATAATCGTAGTAAAGTACTCACCGTTCGGTCCGTATTTCTCAACATTGACTTTGACTTGCTCCTGAGTCAGCCCGGTGTTCTCGTTCACGCCGAAGTTGTCTAAAACTTCGGTCGCAGATTTAGTGTGCGCATTTTCCATCTTGGCGGACTGGCCTTAGATGATCAGATCAGATCGGATCGAAGTGTGTGTAGTTGAGGAACATCTATTGATGCAACCGGAGGGTGCGCGGGGAGGGAGAGGGGGGGGTGAAAGAGCAGTAATTTCCACCGATGGACGCTCGGGCAGGTTGGATGTCTGTCGGTCGGTCTGCACTGTCACCTGTCCCCCCTGAAGAAAACCTCCGGATCCGCGGTAGAGACGCTGCTGCTGCTCTGTTGATCGGCTGCTGCTGCTACTTCATCTCCATCTGAAGGTGAGCTGTGTGTGTGTCGGAGGGGGACCGCCTCCTCGCTGTTGAACACTCCCTCCTGCGCTCTGATTGGCTGCGTGTACCTGAGCGGAGGGTTCAGCTGCTTCATGCGACGACTCCAAACATGTTGCCCCCCCCTTCCCTCAACCCTCACGTTTGTTGTACTGCAGGTTGGTAATCACGTGACGTCATTTTATTGCTTAATATAGGAAAATGATTATTTGTTATTGTGTTGCTTGTAGATTTCAACACAAGTCAGCTGCGCATCAGCGCCCCTGCAGCTTAAAAGGTGACCAGTGCCTTGCTCAAGGACACCATGAGAACAGAGATGCAGTGCAAACTGTATTCATGCACACAGCAGTATGAGCAGCCCCGAGGCCAGCTGCACAAAGATTATGTTAGTCTATAGTCAATTACTGTTAGCTTTGAGATTAGCCTACTGTAAGACAAACATAAGGCTCACTCATTTTCAGCTTAAAAAGATAGCAGCTCTGCCCACAGGCTATTTTCCACTGCAGAGTTGTTTTGCAACTGACAAAAAAAAAAAAAAAAAAGAGGAAAACACAGCTTGTAATTTGTGGTTTGTTGTGGAGTCAGCGAGGGAATAAAGTTATTGAAAGCGGCACGTAATCACTTAAGATGTTTTTAATTGAAGCCACAGTTTTGTCCTTGTAAGTGTTGAATCCTTCCACGGCCTTCAGTGAAGAGGCTTGAACCAATAGTGTCGATATGTCTCCTAGTTTAAGTTGAGTTCATCATTAAGATTTAATGTGTTCTTACTACAAATAAAAATGTTGTTTATTTGTGACAAGGGATAAAGAATCTTTGCTTATCATTTACAAGTTATAACTAATTATAAATAGTGCTCAGAGATTTGTGGAGAAGGTGCTTGTTGGCAGTTGTTAGCTGTTATGATCACTAAATACATTTAATACAGACGCTCCCAATGTGAATATGCAGGTATTGTAATATGCAGATATTGTAATATGCAGATATTGTAATATGCAGAAATTGTAATATGCAGATATTGTAATATGCAGATATTGTACATTTTGTACCCAGTTCAACTGCGGGGGGAACAAAATATCTCCTACTTCACTGCAAGCATATACAAGCCACTGAATATGCAACATACAACAACAGAATAAATGCAATAGGAACACAATCCAACGCGATGGTGTCGTCGTTCAGCAGCTGAACACAACATGACAAACTCTGTCTTTTCTGTCCTCGCAATCCTGCCAGACTCTTCTCTCAAGGAGACTTGGAAAGAACATGTTTCTGAAGTCCATACTCGGTCGTCCTGGTATTGAAAAACGGCCTCTGATGCCTCTGGAGCCAAGGTTAAATATCACTGCTGCAGGGCATGTTTGTCCAGTTAGAGGACAGCTGGTTTTAGGTGGAAATGGAATCAAATACAACTTTCCAACATTCATTCCTGACCACTGGAATTACAGGTAAGTTGGCATATGCGCATGACATGTATCACAAATGAAAAATATGAATACAAAAGTACATTTTGTATTTTTTTTAAGTGTTAGCTCATGGTCATGATTTTTTATCTCTAAAGAAACATTACAGATAGTTTACGAATCCTCTCTCTCTACTCCTCTTCTTCCTGCACCACTTATATAACGATTCTTGATACTTCAACCCTCCCAATACTTCCTTTTATTCCTTTTTCCTGAGGCACCTGCATTAGGGTACATGCCAAAATCCAGTTTCAACCAGAAATGCATACAATTACTGCAGCAAACGACATGAAAATATCCTTTGATTGTGACTTCAGGCACCCCATTTGTTCATACATGCATATCGTTCACCCCTTTGGGACTTCAGCTTCCTGGGAAAACTGTAAAGGTGACCTCATGGGGTACGTGAGGGGCAGGATTGTTCACAAAAACCCCGCCCCTTTGCATCTATTATCAAATCTCACTCTAACTGATACCCCATTGGTTCAAATGTTTGAATAATACCTCTTTTTGTTTCCCTCCTGATTGACTGCTTGTGGGACTGAACCTTAGTCTTTGTGGTAACACGATGGGTTCAATCTCTTACAAACCTGTTTTGTCAATTACAGAACGACTATTGTTTATAAAGCTGTACACATTATGAATGTGGGCGTCTTGTTTGGCTTTTAGGAGAAAAATCAGGTGGGCCGAAGTTAAATGAATTTGCTCATCCAGAGTGGAAGAATCAGCCAACTAAATGCAAGTAGGGAAACCAACCAGTGCTCCAGATTTCCCTTCCATCACTTTATCCTGAGTGTAAGGTTACTGCAGCATAATCTCCCCACAGCATGCAGACGCTGAAGTGGGTCTACTGTTGGAGATCACGGGAGCTGGACTGGGACCTCGTTGGGCACAAAGTATAAAAGGAACAAGGTGCTCCAATTCTGTCCTCGCTCACAGCTGGCCTCTTCTTTCACAGAGAGAGAGAGATAGAGAGGGAGAAAAAAAGTGAATTTATATCTGGAGCTTATGTAACTTCCAGAGCTGCTGTCTGGAGGATGGTAGCTGGCTATCGTGAAGTTCTTGGATGCTAAGTGCCTACAGGTGCCCCCCTCTCACTTGTGTTTTGGAGGTTCTGCTTGTGTCCTTGCCTCTGCGTCAATATTCAGATACAAAGGAAAAAAAAAACAGACCTAACTACAGCTATCCACACACCCCCAGTAGACACTCAGGCTACAACCACAAGCTCCACTTATTCTGCTCGCTGCCCACACACACACACACACACACAGTCAGTGAGATTATCATTAGTCATCATCAGTATCAACTAATGGTTTGAAGTTTCCCCTCCAGCTTACGAGAGCGTAGACATCAGCCCTCAGTGTGACATAAAATTTGTGAGAACCCCCTCTGATGCCAAAGCTCTTATGAAAAGGAAATCCCCACCTCGACCCCCCTTTTTCTCTGGCTCGCTCCCTCTTTCCTTCAGTGGCACACACTGGGGGACTGTGCTAGTCACAGCGCCAGTCACATAACATTTTCCACACAGCACTGTCAGCCTTCCAATAGCATTTGCCTTTCCTTTTGCTTGCAGCTTTCATTTGCATAAGGGAAATGAGCCGTAGCATCCCAAGCATGACAAAAAAAAAAAAAAAAGAAGAAGAAGAGGAAAAGAGACCTGGCACATGATGCGTCACAAACCGACTCATTTTCTGTCCAGCGTGAAGTTTACATTTGAAATCTGCTGCCAGTATACAACAGATTGGCACGTCGAAGACAAAAGCAGCTGCTTCTGCCGTTGACTTTGAATGGAGGAGATGTGATGTGAATCAACCACATTCTGGAGCAGCTGTACCTGACAAGCAGCCCAAGCGGCGGATCAACCCTGCCCAGCCGCCCTTCCATTAATAAACCTCTCCCCTCTTTGCCCCCCTCTTTTCTCCTTCCCTTCTTCCCGTTTGGGGGCTCTGCACATCTGTGAGAAAGTCATCATTTCACAGTCTGGCGCAGCAGGATGCCACGCAGCCTGTCAGCCTCCAGGAAGAGAGGGGGAAATGTTTTATGTCAGGGGAAAACAGTCTGCTTTTACGCCGTCATAATACCAACTCTACTCAATCTTTTTAAATACAGTTCCCTCATGATGTTTGAAATTACAGGCCTTTGATATCTACTGTAGTGACAAAATATATATATATATATATATATATACACAAAAGCAACAATTTATATTTATTTTTTTCTTCATGTCAAACTGATATATAACATCCTTAATTCGCTAACGATAATGAGGCTCTCGTTGTTTTCAATGGCATGATTTCTGGAAAGAGATTTATACACAGAAGAACAGAGATACAGACCAGAGATCCAGCCCTTCTCTTTTGTGGGTGTCAGTTTTCCACCATCACAGTTGTCAGTCAATAAGCTCCAGTTTGCGGTGGGTTTCCTGTCAGCACACTGGGCAGCGCACTGTGGTGGGAGCCAATTACTCCTGCTTTGGTTTGATTAAACGAGCGCTCAACAGAGGATTTAAAAGTTTTCTAAGCTATTAGGCAGTGATTGTATATATATTTTTATATATTAATTTAAAAAAATATCTCTGCTTCCGCTGCATCTGCAGTGCAATGCTAAATTGGTGGAGCACTCCTTTAACTGACGGTGAACGGGTGCTCCGGATAACATCCCTCTCAACAACTACATCAGGTTTGCTACGTCTATATCTTTTTGGTGGTACTGTAGCGGTTTTGACAGAACTGTCAGGATGTTGAAGCGGCTCGATTTATCTCCTCCAACATCGCTCAGATAAACTATATGAATTAATCAGAGCCTTTTCTAATGGTCTTGATGAATGTTGATATTTGTGTGTGATGTGATTATACCGCACAACGGCTCACTTTCTACACCTGTCACTATTCATTTTCCATTCTCCCCCAAAGCCAACACACTTCAATTCAAAGTAGGCTAGTCAGGCTCCAACACACACACACACACACACATGCACACACACACACGCGCGCAGATATCATCGTCATCATCACCATATCCAGGCACAGTGTTTGCTACTCAATCATTTTTTGGCAGGATGAGTCACCGTGCAATGACGGGCTCATGCTGCCAATCAGTCTGTCAGTAATGGAATCAAATGCTGCATATGAAGCAATTACCGGAGTCACTGATGATGTGCGTTTCAACTGTGAGGATTTCTTTATTACTTTTGATGTCGACGTTCAGTGAATATTTTCCAGTTTTTCGACAGGTGGTCAGATAATTCTGATCATTTAAGACATTTAAAAGGGCTCTAGTATGTTGTAATGCATAAAGTATGTCATTAATTTAACTTTTTGTCAACTAAACAAATATAAAATCCAATATACCTACACCTGCATTCTCATTTTATATCCAATAAACCATGCTTTGCTTTTGTAGACCTCTAAAAAAGGTTTTACAGTAATGCTTTGGCAGCATTTTAGTTTCTTAGTCCTGCAGCAGCAGCAACCTGCAAACTGACCGTTTCATCTCGTGTTCTGATATGAAACCTACACGCCAGTAAACACTAGTAAAGACCTTGCAGAAATGATTAACTGCGCCCAAACGTGTCCAATCAATAACTATGAATCTGAGCAGCTAAGAAGCCAAACACCCAAGAGTCCCATTTTCTTATGTCACAAAGACGTACAGCTTCGAACCGCTCTCGGTAATGACAAACAGGACAATGACTTTGTCTATGTGGTATACAAAAACACAATAACATTGAAATGAACCTGAGTTTTTAATAGCGGTATAAAAAAGTCCCAACAAAAAAGACAAATGTACTCATAGTGTATGAATTATAAATCCCCCAGTCACCTTTACAACCACTTTGAATTTCATGTCAAAATTATCGAGCCGTAAGTCAGCATTAGTGCAGATTAAGAAGCAGAACCGCTGGTTGATGATGGTGGTTCTCAAAAACCCAACGCTGAACGCTCCTCAGGCAAACGGGAGACGATGCTGAATAATACATGACAGTATGATTCCTCTGTGCAGGGGATGGATTGAATTAGTGATTTTGCATTTGGGATTTGCTCTTGTCTCAGACTCTTACCCGCTAATGCTATTAATAGCAGACATGATCAACCTCTGAAGCCTCCTTCCGTCTCCTCACTGACTCCTCTGCGTTACACAGAGGCTGCTGGTTTGACAGGTCATCTACACCAATTAACTCCCGCACGAAACACTGTCAACAAGTGCACAGGTCTCTGAACTTTGGGCTTTGACATGACATTACAGCTGCTGGTATAAATATCCAGACAGTGCAGTGATGAACACGTTCACAAGTCGGTGTGTGTCTGTGTGTGTGTGTGTGTGCCGTGAAGGGTGTCATCGTCTCTGTATCATGAATGTTTTTGGGGTGTAAAAACAAAAGTGGCTAGAAGAATATGAAATTCTATACAACATATTAAACAAGCGACGGTTAAAGTACACTTCATGCAAATATCTCTCAGAAGATAGCCGCGCTCTGTTTGTCCCCTGCCTGCTCTAATCATTTCTCCACACTGATGATCATCACCAAGGACAGACTGGGCCATTAAAGAGGATCAAGTGCCGGGTCGTTCATTCTCCCGAAGGGCTTTTATGTAAATTACCAAATGAACACGTTTCTCCACATCACAACAGACTGAGCACAACAACAACGGAGGCTGTCACTTCCTGTCAGACAGCTCCAATTACCAATCAGTGACCTGGGAAATAGACGGTACGGCGGAGGGAGGGGGGAGCCGAGAGAGGAGCAGGTGGTGCACAAAGCAATAATGTAAGCTCCAAATGAATGGGAGCGCTGGGAGCTGCTGACTATATTCTCACATCAGAGTCTTTGAAGGTAAGTAAACAGTTTAAGTCGGTGCGCTTTCCACTTTATCCCTCCATGTGCCGCCACGTAACCAGTTTATCTTGGAGTGGAAATCAGATTTTCCACGGGTGAAAAAGAGAAAAGAAGAGAAGGGAATGCTGATTTCTCCCTCTGCCTGCTAGCTGTCATTCATGATGGTAGCTGCAATTGGTATTATTCGCATAGACAGTTTTTTTTTTTAGACCTGCAAAACCCCGTTTAACGTGCAGTAAAGTGCTTTAATAAGGTGCAAACAAAGCCTATAGCCCATGGAGGAACTCCTGTAAGACAGGACCCAGGGCATGCTGACACATCTCCTGACATGCACTGTTCAGGCTTCCTCATAACTCCTATCAGTCTTTCCTTGCTTAAAGTTGTGATGGCATACAGGGGGACATTTTTCTCTCTCTCGGTGTGTCTGTGTCTGTGTGTGTCGCTGCCTGTCTGAATGAGGAGCGGTATGTCCATCAGTGACCTGTCTCTCCCTTCCCTCTGAACATTTTAATGAGGGACAGATGGCTCCTCTTCTGTTCATCATCAATTTATCAGTCTAAAGTGTAACGGTGCAAAGAATTGCAGAGCGTTGACATGACAGGCGCTTCGGTGCATGTCCACTCATACAGACGGGACCTCTCCCCACTGAGGAGGAAAAAAAAACCAAAAAAAAAAAAAACAGGGGGTGTTTGATTTAGATTGCACTCAGAGATGGCTTTTGTGTTTCACGCAACACGACAAACGCTGCCAGATGGAACTGATGGTAACTCTTCAGTTTGAATATCAACACTTCCCCTTTTAGAAAAAAAAACAAAAAAAAAACATGTGTCACTTTATTCAAATGAGCCGAGAGAGGCACACTTCCTCTCTTTGATTCCTGCCTCCTACTCGTTAGCAGAGCGAGGCTTATAGTGCAGTGGCTCTGTGGGACAGGTCGACGCCAGCGACACCAGAGTTCCCCTGGGTCTGATTACATTTGTGTGACACAGTAAGAACAACTTTCTCCTGTCAGTTTAACTCAGTGACCTTTGTAATATATAATAGACACAGAGGGTGTTGTGCTATCGAACGTGCCCTTAAAATTAGAGAAGGTGAACCATTCATTAACATGGTATAAATAAATAATGTACAGATTATACGATCTGCAGTGATGAACAGTTTATTCTTTTATGGCAAATGAAGTCAGATGGTGACTCTGGAAATTGTTTCACTTAAACCTGCAATGAGAGATTTATTTTTTTTCTTTCTTCCACTTTTGGGCAGCAGAAAACAAACATTAACATATCACTCACAATCGCCTATCTACATAACCAGCAGACATTGCAAAGAAACAAATAGAACAACTGCAGCTCGGCAGATTGAATATAAGATGACTGGAAAAGATCACATACTGGCCCTGCTTTCACCTCATACATCTCAAATAGTTCCCAAGTCAGACTATATACATCCCAGCCAGGCAACTATCTGCTAATAAATACCGCTACACAAAGATACCGTACAGCAGATGTCTTTTCAGCCACCACATTCACAACAGTTGTAAGCTTTAACCACATTTGAGCGTTTTTACTGCGAGGGGAAAGAATAACAGGAAGGGGAGGAGCGAAACTAGTCAGCAGGTGGGTCCAAGATGCTGTCAAAAAATGACAGAAAGAAAGAAAGATGATGCTTGGATGAAAATGTTTGCCTCAAAGGATGTCCGACGGATGACAGATTTAGTCTGTCAACTGTGAAAATGTGAGATTAAACTGCGGTGTCACATCCACAGCGGCCACACCGTCTGTTTGGACTCTGTCCCCTGAAGTGCTGAAGCTGCAATTTAGGCGAGCAGTAGCAGGTGTGAAATGAAGCCAAATGTAAATGCAGTGTGTGTCTTTTAATGCATACATGTAGAAAACACCACATTAAAAACAAACACACGTTCCTTTACCTGATAAACATGGACACGAAGCGGGCGACACACAGATCTCATGTTAACGTGTCAAACGGGGAAGAAGCAACGTGAAGTGAAGGGTTTAAACAAACAAGTCAGTTTTAACAAGAGGGAAGTGATTTAGTGTAAAAAAAAAATCTAAGTCCAATTTAGATGCATATGTCAAAGAACCCTTATGATACATTACATTACAATAGATTTCTCAATAACTATCTTTCTCTCTAATAATATAGATCCAAACAACCCAAGTCTAAGACTTTTGGTGAACATGGCTGATCAGGTTCTCATAGATACAACCACTTAAAAAAAATAAAAATAAAAAATAAAATCTGCATAAATTCCACTGAAGCAAATGATTGACAGAGAGCGAAGCTTACTGCTATAGGCATGCCTGATGGAAAAGCCAACAGTTTGGCTTATTAGTCAATGATAAAATATACAGAACAAATGTCACAGGACACAGTTTATATTTTTTAGTAAACATCCAGAGAGAGTATTTACTTTGAGAGCCAGCTGCCTCGTGAGAATAAAAGGCCTCTTGCATTGTTGCACTAAATAAAACCTCATTTCATCAACATCTTATTCCTGCTTTTTTATTTTTATTTTTTATTTTGCCCTCCTCTCATTCAGATTATTGGTGTCCATACATCTAACAGACCTCATCTTTACTATCCAGCTCCTCCTGTGGAAGGTTTTCATCACTTTGTCAACTCACACTGATGCATTGCACTTCAGAGCTGCTCCATTCTGACTGATGAATGGACTCCATAAACACAGAATAATTCAACTCTAAATCAAAAAGTCATTATTTCATAGCTCTCCTTTCCAAAAGCACAGCCAGTAAATACAACCTTTATACACATAAAAGATTTTTTTTTTTTTTTAACCTTTCTGTCTTGCCTTCTTTTGGCTTTAGAGACACCAGTGCATGTACAGTCATGAATGTGAGTTTGCGCCTGCTTCCACTTCCGGATTCTGCCTGTCTGGTCATGCTCAGCTCATTCTCCCAGGGACGTTTCCCCTCTACGGAGGCCTTTTGTGACGCCAACTGGATTCTCGCAGAGAAAGAGAAGACGGAGCAGATTATGCAACCTTGTAATGCTTTAATGAGCTGCCAAAATGATCATTTGTCATATCGTAATATCAGCTGAAGGTTCCTCTGTGGGCCTCGCTGTGGACTCACTCATTCAGCGTGTAATCTGTGTCTCTCCCGGCTGCAGGTACGAGGAGGATGGAGGAGAGAGAAAAAGAGGAAGAGAGGGGCAGGATGGTGGTGGGGTTAGGGGGGGGTGATTGTGATGGAGGTCAGAGATTAAGCAGGCGGATATTGTTTCCCCAGGGAGTGATGGTCTTCTGGGAAGTCTCATTCTTTTTATAGTTTCAGTGGCTGGGCTGGAGGATCCACTGAAATGCCTGACACCTCGTCTCTTTCTGCCATCCTTTGCCTGCTTTCATTTTTATCCGTCTTTTTCTCCTCTACGAGAAAAACAACATAAATAAAAAGATTCGGATGAGACCATTTACAGTAAAACTCGAGTAGAACTAAAAAGTAAACGCGACACGTCCTGACTCTCACTCACTGTTAGACTCCCCAGAGGAGACTCACTGTTTATTTTACCGTTACTGGACATAAATGGCATTCATGACGCATCACTTGAGATTTATAAAGAGATGGATACATCAAGAGACGAAGGATACACAGTCACCGGCAGTTATGTAAAGAGACGTGTAATTCACAAATGCAATGTGCGCTAACAGACACACACACACTGAGAAGCTGAGCAGAGAGTCCATTGTAATGTGTGAGGTAGAGTCTCTCTCTCTCTCTGTGTGTGTCACACATACAAACATATCTGTCCTCCATCAAGCCTAATATCATCCTCCACTCCTCCTTATGTTTGGGTTGGTCTCACATCCCAAAGTGTTTTATAACTACGGGGGGCTTTTACAGCATGAACTGGGCTGCTTACGTGTGTCCTCCTTCTCCTTGTGCTCCTCCTTACCGAAGCCTTCGGAGCAGTTTTGTAGTCGGGCTAGCGTAAGTGTCCATTGTGCTTTGTTTGAGAAGTAATCCCAGCCAGCCACCAAACGTCTCCTGAGCCATCATCTCGTCTCCGATGTTGACAAAACGGGCTGAGCAGCAGAATTTCAAAAAGGACTCCGTAAAAACATCCTGCTCGCTGTATTAACAGCGCTGAAAGACAAAGGTCACGATGAGGATGCCTCTTTACATTTAATACGGCTGGACACGTCAGCCATGTTCCTGAACGCCGGCAAATGTTCCCAACCTCAGAACATTTTCTGCTTTTTCTCTGACAGGACAACATACCGAGATAAAGTCAGACACACACATACATACATGCATACATACCATACACACTTAGAGAAAAGATGTCTTGTGAGAACAGGGTAAGGCCCGTGTCTTTACTGAACTCCACCGGATCAATCTGAACGGAAAGGAAGGAAACATGTCTACATCAGGTTTTTCATAACGTGGTGCTTAGTCAGTAATTTACCTAAACAGCCAGGAGTTTCTGTATTAATGGAATCTCTTTTTCTGTGTCCAGTATGATTAAAGTGAAATTACCATTTCCCACTCCAGAAAACACAGGAAGCCAAAGGGAACGTTCTGTTTACAAAATGTAAAAAAATATATATATAGCAGCGAGGATGTCACGGAAAGAAAAACAAAAGGCTGCGTTTAAAAAGGCACGCTGATTTCTTATAAGTAAAACCATGTCCTGCAGCACAAACAAAATAAAAAGTGTACATTGTGTTCTATTGTGTGTGTGTGTGTGTGTGTGTGTGTTACGCACTGAACTCAAACCAGCAGCAGAGAAGTTTTGTTCGTTCTGTTATAATTATTGTAGTTATGGTTATTGTTATGGGATTATTAGAATTACATTGCTGTTAGCTTATGGTGGTGTATGTTAGACATACACATCGAATAGCAAACAAAACACTGCCACCGTCAGCTTTAGGGACACAGCCTTAGTTCAACAACCAATCAACAACCAGCTCCTCAAGTCGAAAAACGCTCCAATTTCTGGCCTTTAAATGGAAACAGATTTTAAAGATGCCACGTAAATCAAACTTTTCCCTGAGCACCCAATCAAAGGAGACGTATTATCGGACACTAGCTGGTAAAAAAATTCAGTGCAGATGATGATGCCTGGCAGTGTGAGACCAGCACGGAGATGATGACAGCGTTAACAAGCAAAACACCAGCAGGTTTATTCCTCCGAATGGGAAGTAACTCAGGAAGCAGCGGTGTGTCTGATTAACAGAGAAATTACTCATCAGCGGACCTGACAAGTCATCTGGTATCTAACTTCCACGTATTATTCTACGGGAAAAAAAAAAAGTCATTTTACACCCTGCCATGTATGTTCAGTTATATTACGCTCGTGTTTGACAACTTATGTAACACAATAAAGAGATAAGATATTCTTAAGAAAATGTTGCATAATCAGATTTCAAAGCCTTTTTTTTTTTTTTTTTTTTCTTTGTCTTTGAATGTATTCACAGGTT
The DNA here is from genome assembly GCA_036937835.1 of Pampus argenteus. Classification (NCBI taxonomy): domain Eukaryota; kingdom Metazoa; phylum Chordata; class Actinopteri; order Scombriformes; family Stromateidae; genus Pampus; species Pampus argenteus. The sequence continues at coordinate 16,415,858 of CM072874.1, forward strand.
CCTTCTCAACATCAAGCTTATAAGCACTCCAGCTTCTCCTTTTTCCTCACACATTGTTATTCAGACCTCTCATGCGTGCCACGCTCCCTCTTTCTTCCTCTCCACTGTATACCTGTGTCAGCAGCTCTGCGGATGCAAACTAGGTTCTGCAAAGTCTTCCAACACACCTTCACAGAAATCTGGCACGCATACAGGCAAGGGGAATCTTTTCCTGGCCCCTTTGCGGTGGTGGATCAATACTGAGATACATTTATTTATTTATTTATCTTTTTTTTGCTTCTGCATTTACATGGCAGAATCAAAATAAGATGCAACCACTTGCCCATTGGATAAGTGTCTACCTTGGTGGAGCTTTGCATGGCTGTTTGTCCTTTGTGTCGTTGCGGCTGTTGGGTTCTTGCAGTAGGTGAGCGTCCATCGCCTTCGGTACCGAGCTTCACGCATGGTTTACTAAGCTGTCATGTTTTCATAAGCACGTCATCAAACACGCTCGGTCACAGTGCACATGACATGCACCACCCATGTGTTTACACTACTAATAAAAACATACAATATACACATTTGACAAATGAACTTCTCTCTCTTGCCAATCTCTGTCCTCCTCTCCATCACTCATGGTGGGGTCATTCCTATGTTCTCTAGATTTATATGGTATATAATCAGAATATGACAAAGGGTCCTTTGTTCCCTGGTTCTAGTTTTAATTTAAAAAAAAAACACAATCAGAGGATTGATGTTTGGATAGGACCCTGGGAACTAAGGACCCTGGCATCATAGATACGGCCCCCTTAAAACCAACATGCACGATCAAGGAAGCTGCTGTCGAGCTCCAGATTGCACTAGATTCAAAGTTGGACGAGAAAAAGGGCTGAGGTGTTAAAAGTTAGTAGGAGGTCTGATCACCTCTATGAGAGCTGCGCTGTGAAGCATCGAAGCCCCTGAGAATTGCTGCTGCCCACGTTACGGTCTTTAAATAAAACACTGCCCTGATTATACTGCTCTCTTCCCAGCACAGAGCTCAGTTTCAGACACATGCAGCAGAAGGCAGCTTGCCTACATGGCCTAGATGCAGAGCCCAGCTCAGTACAGTAAAGCGCAGTACGACGCACCACACAGCACGGGATGGCGAGTACACCAAGAGAACTCAAAGGAGAGCGAGAGCACTCGGATCACACTGAAGCGGGCGCTGCGTCGTCAGAGCTACCTGCAAGCCCTGCAAGCCCTGCCAGCGCAGTGAGATGAGTTTTCCTGTTTCCAATGCAAATCAAATGGTAGCTTTAAAGGTTCCTGCATGAAGTGAATACTCCACTTTATTTGTTTTAAGTAGAACAGGCAAAGGTGCATCAAAGTGAGGTATAACTATGTCAGTCACTGGTAGACTTGTTTTTCTTTAGAGTTTTAGGAAAAAAGATTAACATTTTAAAGGGGCACTCCAACAAATTTACACATGAAGTTCAGTTGTGTGTGTGTGTGTGTGTGTGTGTGTGTGAGAGAGAGAGAGAGAGAGAGCTTGTGTGTTTGGCACGATGGTGAAAATGACCCCTGATGATGGATGATGTCATTTTGATGTCACAGTTTCAGTGTTTGTTTGTTTTTGTTTTTCCAGCATTTTAAGATTATTTCAGCCCTTGCTACATAAATACTATACTTTCAAAAATCTGTCTATTATAAATCATTTTTATGGAATAGACTACTTTTGAAAAATGTGTTAAGATGTGTATTTTTTTATTTTTGTAAATGCACCTTTTATGAATATACCTGTTGACTGTCATGGGTCCTGCGACAGGTCAGCAGGACATTAAGGTGAAAGTTGGTCAACCTGATACATACACAGTATTTGCCTAACAAATGACAGCAAGCAGGGACGGACACTGAATGCAAACCAGGCTGAGATAATAGAGACTGGGGCTGCTTTCTGTGAGCCGCACACTCTGTTAGTGTGTTCATCATCGCTGTTACCTAAGAAGGTAAAAGAAATGAGCTGACACTTGAGCCTTTTAGTCAAACTGTGAAACACTTTCAGAAATGTGTCTCTAAGAACATTATTCCTATTGTGCAACCTAATAAAAAAAAAAAAAAAAAAAAAAAGTCTGTTGTGCTGCGATGTTTATCTTCAACCAGCACTTAAAAGACGAGATACGTTGAGTGTTAAACAGAAATGTATGCAGACATACGGGGCTCTGAATTAGCTTTGGAGTTATTAGACTCTAATTTAGATGCTAATGAGCCTCAGATGAGGCAGAGCTATTGATGTGGAGTTGTGTTAGAAGCTGGCACAAGGCCACGTTTGCAATCAGCCCTAAATACCCTATATTAGCTCTCACTGAAAACAGGCCGTGAAGCTCATTTGATGCGATAGAGATACAGTATGTCTGGAGGGAATCGAGAACTATATGGATGTTTTAAAAGGAGAAATTCAGCGTTGAAAGGAAGCTCCCTGCATGCACTAACCTATTCCTGGACTCCATTACAGCATGTGTAATGGAAAATTTTTCTGTTTATGTGCGGGCTCTCACACAGGTGGCTAAGACACCCGACTCTTAAACGTAGTGACAAAGCAGCTGGCTCTGACAGATAGCCAGAAAGCTGCTTGCTACAGTGCGAGTACATTTACTCTATTACACCCTCTCTCTCTCTCCCTATGCCATCCTTGCCCTGACACACACACACACACACACACACACACACACACACACACACACACACACACACACACACACACAAAGGTGACCGTTTGGGAAACCCCAAATAAATGCTTTTTTTTTCTCTTACTTTTCTCAGTTTTTTAATGATTTGTTTTCCAGAGTCATCTTTGCCGAGTTTGAGATTTCCGATAATTTTCCGGCTATTGCAGTAACAACAATTTAAGACCTTTTCCTTTAGTCATCTGAATTATAAGAAAAAACAAAATGTGTTTTTGTGGGGGTTTTTTTGGGCAAACACACACACACACACACACACACACACACACACACACACATAACTGAACACACAAGCACATGCATGTGTACAGGCTGTCCTGCTCCAAGTTCAAGTAATAATAGAGATGGGATGGTCATTAACTATTAACCAGCTCTTTTCATTTCTGCTGAGGCTTCTTTGTCTGTCAAGGTCATTTGACGAGAAAAGGATATCAAGCCAGGAGGCCTCTATGAAAATGAGGGTATTAAAATATCATCTTTCACGGCAAGGCAATGACTCCACTGGACCGTCCACATTGGACCAAAATGAGTTCTAGTACAGTGAGCACTTCAAAAACGTCACATTGTGCGGCAGGGCTACGAGTTAATGATAGAGTTACAAGTAGACCACTGCAGCACATTGCTGTGCATCAAAGTGTGACCTGAATCCGAGCGGCGAGTGGATGTGGAACGAGCCAGGCACGAGTTGCGGCACGTTGTCGTTTTGCCAGGTTGGAAGGCTTTATAAAGCTATACCAGGGTAGAAAGCAGACATATGTATGAAGTGGATGTGCATTTATATTCTCTCATGTAAGTTCCATGTGCATCCACACACGCGCGTGTTTCTGACCTTCCCTTTTAAACCAAGAGCACCTGAGCTAAAAATAAATCGACGCAGGCTGCGAGTGACACACTTCTCATTCTGGCATGGGCACCGACTTGTGCACGTGTGGTGTATTTCTACTAGAAAAACACACATTTAAGAGACCAAGCCAAGGTCACCGATGATGTCCGCAGCTTATTAACTTCATTAGATCCTCGGCTTGCATTATAACTACACTGTGCTAACACGAAGGTCTGCCATGCCTCCATATCAATGTGTGTCCTCTTCTTTTAAATAAGAAAACATGCAGCTGAGTGTGTTAAAAGCTTATAGTGTTTATACTGTGTATGTGTGTATAAATGCCAAATGTTGAAACGGACTGCGACGACCTTGCAGATCTGACGCTGGGATTCTTTTACTGCATAATGTGCTCTCTGTCCCTTATTATCCACTGTCTCTTCTCGTCTCTGTCACTCTGTTTTTATCTGTCACCTTAATAAACCCCAGTGTGCAGATTTGTGGGGGGACAGGAGTATCCTGCCAATCCCCTGGGCTCAGTTGAACAAGCTTTGATTTGTAACAGAACACTCAACATTTGCCCAAAAAGCATCTGTTTTGGATTTCTTGAAAGTGCACAGTGTGTGCATGAGTGCAGCTTCTGTGCACGTACGCTGTAAACGTCGGTGTACATGTTTAATGTAACACAGGACATTCCTCTACTTCTACATACGTTAAGTATGTATGTAACCTAATAAGATCCTTCGGTCTGTGAATAACTGGAGACACATGTGGAAGCTTGGGAACCAAGCAGCCAAGTGTTCTTATTCAATTTACCAACAAAGCTTTAGGATCAATGACCTGCATGTTTTCCCATGACTTACTGTATAAATCCCTGATGTTTGAAGCCGGACTTGAAAACATCCGCGTCGCAGAAGAGCTGGGGCGAATACAGAGAAGGGATGAAAAGAAGAGAGGAAGACAAAAGCAGAGAGAACAACAATAGAGGAGCAGAGAGGAGAGAGAGATGACTGAGACACTGCTGTCCTCCAGGCGTGCAGGCTGGTGGGTTCACCTGGCGTGGGCAGCCAACTGCAGCGCAGAGACACACAACAGAGACTAATGGAAGGTTTATGATTCTCTACCAGCTTCCAGCTGTCTCTCAGCACCTGACGGCCTCCTACAAGAAATGGCATCATAACAAGCCAGCCTCCTGTGTCACAGATGAGCAGCAAAGACAAGAAGCGGGGAGAGACTATACAGCTGACTGTATCCCGAGGACATTTCTCACTTGAGCCTCGCTGCGCTTGTTACAAGCCTTGAGATGTTTTCCACCAGAAAGGAAGAAGCATAATACACAAACTCAACTCCGACTGACATTTGTTTGAGAAACAAAAAGCGAAGCCAGTGATGGTCCATTTGAGGTTGAAGAGTCACCGATTTCGCCTCGAGCTGTGTTTATGCTGTGGATGGAGAACGAGTCAACACACTGTACGAATCTAAAGCTGGTGAAATGCGATTTGGCTCGACTGTTAAGAGAAAGATGTGAATTCACAAAACCACACTGATCCCAGCTCCCTCAAAGATAAGAGCATTTTCTGCCAAATCTAACTGTGTAATCACTATGCTATTAATGGTTAATTCCTTGACGTAAGTGTCTTTGACGGAGCTGCAGTGCCTGCCAGCTGGCTTGCGCTGATGAATGGATGAAGGCGAAGCAACTAAACTTTGTCTCGGTGCTGTTATTTCCAAAATAGCTAAGGTTCATGCAAATATGTCATGAGAAGCTGAAGTTGAGGTTTGGCGATTAGGCAAGTATCCCAAATCTCAACAGCTCTGTGTCTTACTCACTGATCCTGACCCAGAGATAGTCAGTCGATTTGTTTTCTGATGTCCTCAAGCTAACGTGGCTGTTAGTGACCAGTGGCTCACCCGGGTCAGGAACAAAATATACAGGCCTCTGTTTGACACCGGCTCAGGCCACTGCGGGACAAGTCCATGTCCTCTCATCTCCTTGTATTCATACACAGCCTTTCTGCTAATGATCCAGATTAGTTAATAGGCTTGGCACAGAGGCTGTCATGTTGGAAGTCCCAGCTATCCATTATAGTCCGCCTTCTCCTGGTGCCACAGGTGGCCGTTCCAATAACAGCCTGCCTCTAACCCAGATAGGAGACAGGCAAGAAATGAGATCAAAAACAGCAAGATTTTCTCTCCCAGTGCAATCAGACAATAGCATGTACAGAGCTGCTAAATATGGGTGCAGGGCTTCGGTGCGTCTTATTCTCACTGGGTTATTTAAACTAACCAATTATCCCTCGAGCCTCATGAGAAATGACCCACGCTGGCCTCCTGTCCCAGGAGAGTGAGAGGAAGTAGGCCTCATTATTGGCAGCAGTTTCATCCGCAGGGTCCGAGGGGGCCAAAAGTGCACAAGGAATGGACAAGAAAGGCCAGAGACCAGACCAGTGAACCCAGACGCTGACGAATCAACGCAGCACGAGACGGTTTAGTAAAACTGGTCTGTTGTTACATGTCTGTTGACGTACAAACGGGGTAATTCACTTCAGGTCATTCATCGTCCCTGTGGATTGGATAAAAAGCTGGGTTGAATTCATTAAATATGTTAAAGAGTAACGCTACATGAAAACCTTGCTACGGGGATGTAGAATTGTACTGCAGAGTACTCTGCTGTGTGTTGGGTACCTCTGACCATACACAGGAAGTGAAACAGACTGAAAACTTTCACCCGTTTACGGAAGTTTTTAAATTAAATGATCAATTTCTGATATACAGCATCAAAACTATTATTCAGATTTTTTCAGATTGTTACATTTGAGAAGAAAAATGCACTAAAATCTATGTTAGAAAATTTGTGTTTGATGTAAATACTGCACACTATTTATTTATTTTTTTTAGGATAGACTTAGGATGCAATGGTGTATGGGATTTATATTATGTTCTTTATGTGGGATGAGCTTTGCACTGGTGGCAGCATCAAGACAGACATAATTGTGAAGAAGCAGCTTTTGACTGTTTGCCTCCGAAACGACTTCACATTTGTCTGGTGACAGCAAAGATCCCTCGAAGCGGGGAAAAAGGAGAAAGGAAACTCCGCAGCAGGAGAGAAAGAGGATACAGATGATTCAAATGGGCAACTTGTCCCTTTGCTGACCTTAATAATTGGAGTCATACTGATGTTACCTAATCTGAATGATCTAACAGGGAAATGATGTGAGACAAACATTTTGGGAAAAAAAATAAATAAAAATGATTCATTAGATACTCATGGGGGTTTGTGATTCACTTCAGTAGTTGGGGGTTATTACTGTACTGCAGTTAGTGTGTGCAACACCACACCTTCTGTCTGTAAGGTCGGTGCTTCCACACATTTTTTTATTGGTCCTCTCTGCAGTGAAATCGTGCACAGTCATAATAAAACTGCAAGTACTTTACTGTAACGAAAGACGAGGAAAAAAGATGATTTTTTTTTTACAACCTTCCTACAATCACTAATTTCCGGTCTTACACACACTGTCACCCAGGACCACATCGTGATGACATTATAGTCGAGGCTTTTTTTTCTCTCTACTTTCTGGTTCACCTTGGGTAAATGAGAGCACTGGAAACCTTGGTGAGCAATGAAAAGACACAGGAGACAGAGCGGATAGGAGAGAAGCAGCAGCAGCAGCAGGAGGAGGAGGAGGAGGAGGAAGGCAGGAGAGCTGACTCACTCTGTGGGGGCTCCGGTGGCGCAGAGGGGCACTGAATCATCTGGAGCCTTATTGAATATTTCCTCCATTTGATGTCATTATCGCCCCAGTGATCATCACTCCCATCATCAGCGCTGGCCCTGAGAATCCACATATTACAGGCAGGGGAGTGAAGGGGGGAGGGAGGGGGGGTAGAGGAAGCAGACCAGGAGGCTGAGGGGTCTTTTGAGGTAAAAATCCAGTCTGCAAGAAGGAACCGAATAAACAACAGGCACAGACAAAAAACAGAGGACAGAATTTAAGACGGTAGGGATGAGATATCTAGTTGGATATGTGATAAAGTGTGAGAGATGTGCTTGTTTTCTTGAGAGGTGAAAAGGTCAGAAGCAGCATGAAAGAGAACTATTGATGGTGCTGTCCGTGCTCGCTGTATCTGCTAGGAGTGAATGTGTAAGTTGTCAGTAAAATCCTCTGTTGAGCCATTAATATGAAGAAAAAAATCATAACAGAAAGTCATATTTAAGTCATTTCTATTTTATTAGAAATGCATCACATTTCCACCCAAGCGCTGCTTCTTCTTCTTCTTCTTTTTTTTTTTTTTAAACCTTCAGTGTGCCATGCATACAAAATCAGAATCAGTTTCCATCTGTTAGTGAGTGCCCAATAAAGTTTATACTTGTAAGGGGTTGATATCAAAGTCTTTCTCCTGCGCAGTTAATATTCACAGATATGTACATTCAAATTATTCAGCCTCGTGTCACGCATCTGCATAAAACGAAACAAACAATAAAAGTAAAAAGTTACAAAAAACTTCAAATTAAACAATATATTTATTTCTCTTTTAAAATAGAATTAATAACTATTCCACTAACATGAGTTAAATTATGATTGCTTCATTATTAATCATAGGCACGTCGTAGATAGTGAGGCGTCGTAGAAGCCAGAATTGGAGGCTGTGTAAATCTTCCTGTCTCCTCGCTGCAGCTGATGTTTGCTGTAAACAAACTCACCAAGCTATCCTGTGGTCCTTGTAGGACCAATTCAAAAATAAAAAAGTACAACAAAACAAACAAAAAAAAAGAAAGAAAGAAAGAAAGAAAAACTAACAAAGAAACATAATCTATGTCTTAAAAGTGTCGTCTATTCCAGCTGCTCGCAGGGTTATCTATCTGATATGTGATAAACTCAGAAGGAGCTCTTCCAGGAGGTCTTTCAGATTGGTTTCTTTGGTATAAACCACCAGGACTTCCTACAACAATAAAGAATCTCATCATCTGAAATAAACACGATAATGACCAGAAAACAACGAGCCTCCCCGCATCTGCTCGCTCTCTTCGAAGCTGATTTTAAAGATTTGTCAAAACGTCAAGTCAAAAACGTGATGCCTTCTTCAACGCGAAAAAGTGCGAGTGACTGATCTCTGTGGATTGGACTGCAGGTGGATCTGGCCTTGTATAAAACGTGGGGGCGAGTGTGATGTGATTGAAAGTCACATTAAACATTTAAGGAAGCGCCACACCGAATATCTGTGGTTTACAAAATATGAGGTAATTAACTATTCAGTATTAAAAGAATCCTTAAACTGTCTCAGCTTAACAAACATTATGTTTGTCAGTAGATCAACGTCAATCCGTTAAATTAAAGTTACATTGACATTGTCAGTTCAGGAAAGAGCGTCCATCTGTGTATTTGTGGTGAACAGCAGTGTTTGCTCTGTTCTACATAGCACTGATCATGATACACGATGTACAGTAGACATAATAATAACTACATGTGATAGATTGTGATTTATGATGCCGCTTTTCCTTCCGCTGCCATGAAAAATAAACCAGGGCCCTCATAAACTTCAACTCTATATACGGATAAAATGAAAAAATAATAAGTCAATAAATAAATCAGTGGATAAAACTGAAGGCCTTTAAGGGATTCAGGATTTTTTTTTTTTTTTTTGCTGTTCATTTTCATGATCATTTGACATCATAATGGTCTTTCATTCAGTTTCTAGTAATGGAGTGAAAATACCTCAACATATCAGTAAGAGAGACATGGAGGAATGCATTGCAATAGTACATTATCACAGTTTTTCCTCAGCTGTAATGGCAATAGCTATTGTGAGTATCATTTTTATCCTGTTCAGCCCGATCACAGTTGCGAATCAGACAGAAGTTTTAGATAGCTATGAGGCTGATCCTATATTTCAAACAAGAACCCTAAAATATACCGTCATCTATTTTTTTTTCTGAAAAAGAAAATAGGGAAGGAAGACAGGGAGAAGATCAGTAGGAAGAAAGGAAGGGTAGATAAAAGGAGAGGAAGGAGCTTGTAGGTCAGTGCTTTTTCCCTGTGGTGACTGATGAGACTCCACTGTCCTGGACAGTATTTTTAGGATGCTCTACATGTCCACTAAGACATACAAGTCACCAAGGTGACCTGTTTTCAGTATGATCAACTACATAACCCATAGTGCCTTTTGTTTAGGACAAAAAAATGGCAGGGACAAAATAAAAAGGAATATACTTCCCCTTGAAAGTCGTGAATTTGGCACACTTCATGTCCTTTAGCACGGCATCTTCAAGTAAAAAGTTATCCTCAAATTAAAAAAAAACAAACAAAAAAAACTAAATGGACCCCGCAATTGTTCCTGTTCCAGTGAATGCACATGCTGATATATTGGATTCACCTAAGGCAAAAAGGATTGTGAGTAAGTGTGAAAAGTGCTCTTTGAGTCTCCCTCCACAGCTTACGTCCGGAGTACTGCAGAGAGTTACTGGTATGGTGGAGGAGGAGGAGGAGGAGGAGGAGGAGGAGGCGGAGGACGACGACGACGACGACGACGAGGAGGAGGAGGATGGGGGGGCGGGGTGGTTGAAGGAAACTGGATGGTTAGGGAGGTTTTTCTCCCTCACCTCTTCCTTCCTTCTTCAGAGTGATCCAACTGAGTCAGGACGTGCCTCCTGCTCCCCTCTTTTCTCTGTGTGGATCTCTCACAGGGACATGTTGAGGAGCTTGGTAGATTTATTGGGGTAATTGATAGCCAGGCTGATGGCGGCGATGTTCTTCAGAGCCTTCATAATAAAAATAATAAAAAATAAATAAATCATCAGTTTGTGAATGAAGCAGAAGAACAGGAAGATTTAGTCAGAGTGTATATATATATATATATATATATATATATATATATATATATATATATATATATACACATATACATATACACACACACAAGTTATGAAATGCATGAATCCTGATCCCGAATTCAGTTTGATGACTAAACTGATGATACAAGGAGCTCTATGTAGTTTACATCACTTAATTTAACTGTTGTGTTTGAACTTGGGTTTACTAATTTTTCCACAGGATGATTTCACATGGTTTCGGGGTCTCGTGTTTGACCAGACTATCTCAAAATCTCCTTTTGATCAACACTTTGGTCTAAGAACAAGTATCTGAAAAATACATTTTAATTTTCAAATCAGTTCACTGTTGAGTCCATACAGGATTAATCCTCATGTCTTTGCTGATTCCCTGACAAGAGCTGAAACAATGATCAGGAAAAAAATTAATCGTCAACTAGTTTTGTAATCGAGCAATTGTTTTTGTCACCTGTCAAGGAAAAAAAAATAGTGAAAAAAAATGCCAAAAAGTTTCCAGTTGCAGAGAAATTGCTGACTTTCTCTGCTTTATATCAACATAAATCATTTGTGACTGTTCGTCGTGCCGAACATGTTCATGATAACACTGGAAACTGCAATGATAACCATCAGCTGTAACCCTATCCCTGACACATTACATACAGTTGCTGTACCAATAAAATAGCTGTTTGAGTTAAGCTGTGCAGACCTACATCATTTACAAGGTGATGAAGACTTTTGGTAATGTTAGGATGCAATGGTTAAGCAGCTTCAATGATTTTGTTGGCTTGGGGGGCAGCAGAACAAGCTGTTAACACAATATTGACATTATTATTACCCCATAAAGCAAACAGAAACCTATTTGCACATCCAGCAGATGCAGTGCAACATTAGCACTCATCTGAAGTCATGTTTCAAGTACAAACCTTTAACTTAGTTTGGTTTTGGTCTCATTCTGCTTGCGAGGGAAACATCTGGGTCTTTACCAGCTAAATGATAACGTCTATAAACAGATATCTGCAAATGAATGCGGGGAGTAGTGGGGCGAATATGATCAATTGAACAATTTGTGTTGTGGTATAATAGACTCATCCAACGATAATAGACTAGAGGAGGTAAAGCCTTCACGAGAACTGCTTGCAAAAAAAAATGAATAAATCAGTGAAACTAAATTCCTCAGATTACTTTGGAACATTTTTCCATCTCTTTGAAAGTGAACCTTCGCCAATTTCCTTCTGGACTGTACATCATTGTTATCATAATAGTTATGACTACTGCAGAGTCACCTATAGTTTTGTTTTCAACCTGACAGGTATTAGGTAACTGCTCCAAAGAACCACCTACAACCCCCCCCTCCCCATCCTCCATGCTCCTCTTAACTGCTTTCTAGCTCCTCTGCTGTATTACGGGGTCTACTCGCTCTGGCACAATTGCTAATGGACTGTAATTACCAAACACATTAGTCCTGAGTGCGGCCCACATGCATTCAAAACAAGGAGAAGGGGGTGCTGCGGGAACTGCTGGGTGGGTCAACAGCTTGGTCGTGCACAAGCAACAGAGACTTCAGCTGCGAGCTGATTTATAGCAACTCAAAACTGTTGAGGTATTATGACCACAACTGAAAACATGTAAGTGCACATTGTGAAATATTGTTCATAGGTGACCAGAGAGAGCCTGGCTGAATGGATGACTGAATTTAGACAAGGAGTAAAGATCTTACCATTGCAGTGTGATTAAGGAGCTGCTCTTCAGTGGTCATGGCTAACAAGTACTCCTGGAGGATACCCTGTGCCTGGAAAACACATCAAAAAAGTTAGTAACAAGGACGACTTCTGCTGTGTTCCCAACATGCAACTTGCACAGAAACACAGATAAGAGTCAGGGAAAAAAAAGGAACTTCCCGAGACAGACTACCCACAGAGGTTACATAATGGATGCATTTAGTTATAAATGAGGCCCGGTTCCCTGAACGCTCTTCATCTCCATCTCAGCATCAGACTGAACTATGGAATGTTGGAAAAAGTCATTCAAAATTATAAACAAACTGAAGAGCGCTTCCACTGCTCCACCTCGGGTTACGTAAGCACGAGGAGTTGGCGAAGGCAGATAAGACTGCACGGAGGCTAAATGGGCTGAGACTGGCCAAAAAGGAGCTTTTACAGCGCTGGAGACACAGTCCAGAGCCCCGGCCCGCCATCCATCTCCCAGCGCCCAAAATGTTTATGCTGAGGAACATCCTAGGACGATTTGTACAGTCAATAGTGCATGACATACCCTTTTGATTCCTAAATATAACTTTGACTTCCTGGGGTAGAGAGTTCATTGAATCTCAGCGGACTTGGCTATGAACTCTGTGTGCGTAAGAAGAATGAGGTCTGCAGCTGAAATGTGAACCGGCACCTGCTTAACCTTTCAAATATGCTGGTTCAAGGCCCCAAGACCTAATACGGCCACAGAGGAATCCATGGTGTGTCCAGCCGCTCATTAGCTTCCCATGTTTTTACAGTAGTGTCAACATGGAGCTGTATGACATCACTGTAGTTAAGCTCATATGTCAACATGACATGAGTCTACACTAATCCTTATTTTTTAGGAGGATGCTGAAAGATGGTGTGTGTCATGTTGTAGGTAGATCACACGGTGTTACTTTTTCCATATTTTAACAGGGACAAAGAAAACAATTTTATCATTTATTATTTTAATAACGCCTTTTGAGGCCAAAGTGCTCAGAGTATGCGAGGAAGGCTTTTTTTAAAATTTTTTTATTTTGAGCACCGTTGGGTGATACGATTCACCCTGGAGAAGAGAGTTTCTGTCCGTAGATTTATGGTACAGGTCAGTAATCAGTATGTCTACAAAGTTAATTTTATTTGCATCAAATGACATTGTGAACTGTAAGCGTTTGTTTTTGTAGAAGCTTATGGAGATGTGGAAATCTTGCAACAAAGTCTACGGTCCTGTCCTCATGAAAACACATCGTCTCGGTATAAGATGTACTGAATAAATGGATTTTCCTGGTGGGTGAAGATCAGTTCTTGCTCGAAAAATCCAACACAGAACCCATCCCTTTGACATCAGGCCTTTTCTGTGAACGTGTGATCTATCTTGAACTATAATATCTCCTCTCTATATGTCTATATGGAGTATTTAGTTTTTCGTTTAGCTTTTTTCCTCATGTTGAAATGTTAAAGTGATACATTAATACAATAATACATCCTGAAACAGTGTATTTGCGACATATCCAATCTAGATGGTACACAGCAGAGTTGTTGTCTGTATAACATAGTTTTCAAACACCTACTGGCTTCATTCGGGTTTTGAAATTTTGAAATATTTTATAATAGTTTAAAACACAACCTTAAGCAGCCTAGGCAAAACGGCTGAGCACTGCTACTGCCCCCTAGTGTTTGTTGACATATACTGCTCCACCTGAGCATCTCATTCTCCCTCACATGCAACACACAGTGGATACACATTTGTGCATGAAATCCTTCCTCAGTGACAAGTCATCTGATGTCATTTTATTGTCAGATCAGCAGCCTCAGGCATCGGGAACAGGGAAGGCAGCGCTTTGCCGGGACTTTCTGTTTCAATTGCATCTACAGATGGGAAACTCCTGGCTGACAGCATGCTCATAATCCATGAGACTTCTCTTAATTAATAATTCAACACAATTGAGAGAGATAGAGACAGAGAGAGACAGAGACGGAGAGACAGAGAGAGAGAGAACCCATACACGTCACAAAATGGATAGCATCTCTTCCTCTACCAAGCAGTCTGCAGGGAGCCAGTATGGCACTGTGCTGTCTGGCAGATGGCAGGGCTGGGCTTTGGCCATGAGCCCGGCGGAGAACAGGTGGGGTGAGGAAAAACATGCTCATCTCATAGAGAGACAGATAAAGTCAGAGAGAGACAGAGGCTAAGAATGAAGTGTTGAGTAAATCTTACTCTCACTATTACATTCAAATAACTTCATAATGAATATTTCATTAGAAAAAAAAGAAAAATACAGACAAGTAGTCTCAAAGGAAGGAAAACTAAAACATGGTTTCTACACAATCAGACTTGTTGAATCTATTTTATATTTAACCTGCTGTCGTCACAGCACAAACACCAACACTACAAAATAAATACTTAAAATTGAACCACACCACCGGCTTTAACAATAACAGATGTGGCCTGTTTTTTTTTCCGTTTCTCTGGCTTTCATGTTTGTCTTGGCGCGTACATGTATGTGCGCGTGTGTGTGTGTGCATCACTCACGATGGCACGAGTCTCTGCGATGAAGAAGAGTTCAGTGAGCGCTCTGTGAAGAGGCAGCAGTACAGTGATACTGGTGGGATCCTGGCTGAGGCTGTTTTCCATGGACATAAAGAGCTGCCACAGAGGTCGCAGCAGCGTCAGCTCACAGGCTCTGGAATGCACACAAATCAATAGTTAGACAGGCCCACACTGGCAAAACATGATAACAAAGTTAGTTTGATTTTGGGAAAAGCAATGCAAAGCTGCAGCTGAAACAGAAAAAATGGTAACCTTGGTTGTTCAAATAGATGTGGGGATAGAGCCAACATTAACGTCAGACTTAATTAATGACTAGACGGTCCCACAGGTAAGAAAAATGTTTAAAAAAATAAAATAAAGTGCAGTATCATGAAACAAACATATTTACAGTGGTTTGAGATGCTCTCTGTACCTTTCCATTGAGAAATATAGACTACTGTGTATGCAAGTTCACTTGAACTATATTTTAACTTCATTGATGTGCTTGCTATTTCTGTGAGCACTTCCTTGTTGTAAGTTGTGTGATGTCAGTGTGACCACACAGTAGCTGAGTCAGTTTGCACGCATGCAAATACATGAACACATCCTGTGCTTCATTTCCGTGGTGACTACCTAAACATGAAAGCTTTTATGCAAACCCTGGACGTGCAAAACACACTGCTGTGGTAAAATATGTCCTGGTGGATTGACCCAAGTCAGAACAGATTGTAGATTAAATATGCATTACTCTTTAGAGGTTAACACTCCAAAATTTAGCTAATTTGCTTCACCATGACTGTGTGGGTGTGGTTTCAGATTTGATTGACAGACACCAAACAACCAGTACCAAGAGTGCAGAAAAAAAGACACAAATCAAACAAAAATCTCAAATGTTAAACAACCAAAACTTTGGCAGAAAATAGTGTGTTCATGTAAGAACCCACCACTCGTACCAAGAAGCTGATTGGAAAAAAGGTCTTTAAAAGGATTTCACTTATGGCAGGCTGAGTAGCATTGACAATAACTAGAAGGAAAAAAGATCAAAAAGCAATCTTACGTCTGGGATTGACACTGCAGGAGGCGGAGCAACAAGTGAATGGCTTTGAGTCGCTGGTTGCCAGTCTGTCGACAGGCCACGCCCACCTGCCACTCCCAGATGTCAGACAGCGGCAGGTGAAGGAGCACTTGGTCATCAGCGAGCATTTGCTTTAGTATCTCAAAACCTGATTTTAGAGAAGAAAGAGTGCACAGAAGGTGACAACATGACCAACTTGAGGATTCATTTTGAGATTATTCTGCATTTTACTTACAAGTAGTTGGCAGAGTTACTCTCTGCCGAGGAACTGTGAAGAGGTGTGTGTCTGTACCTGTCTGGAAGCGTCCCCTGTGACCTCCTGTAACCGTGAACTTGTAGCCCCATTCTGTGTTGCTCATGTCTGACATAAACCTGTAGTAGAGGGTATCACCTGAAAGAAACCCACACAGAGGACACGTATTTGATTTCAAATGCGCACACACATATGCCTACACCTGGAGTGAAAAAAATAAATGAAATTAATACGAATTTTAAAAATGTTCCTCACCAGGGATCTCAAAATCAGACCATTTCTGAGGAGAGCCACTAAAGTTGTGGACATCCTGGAGGAAATCACTGCTGCTGGACATGATGAGCTCATCACAGCCTTCTTCCGTGTAGCAGCGGGAGTCAAATTTTACTGACAGGTAGATGGCTCCTGGGATGTGCACCTTGTCCTAAAGAGAAAGAAAAATGGGATATAAACAAAACCGACATGTCATATGGGAGTTCAAAATAGAAACACACATAACCCTAACCTTAATTAAGGATTATGGTGGCTGATGACTAAAAGAAAAAAGCAGTTTGCCCACCTCAAAGTTGGTGTTGTTGTCATACGGGTGTTTGGATTCTCTGATCTGCACAGCCATACCTGGCTCCTCCATGAACTGACAAGCAGTGAGAGACAGGCTGCACAGCATACTCTGACTGCAACCCTTTAGCACCCTCTGGAGGATCTGATTGGTAATGAATATCACAATATGTATCACAATATAATATCATTAATAGTACATGAAAGACCTCTAATGTATTTCACATGCGTCAATCATATTGTGCCCTCTTTCCATACATGACAAACACTTCATTTATCAACACAACAACTCAACAACACATGCTCTTCCATTCTGCTCACCTTCTCCCAGAGCGGCCTCTCCTCCAGCTGCATTAACATGTCCAGGATGTAGGCCATGTGTGAGGCGCCGTTCAGCTCCAGCGCCTCCTCGCTCAACGCAGCCTCTGCAGGCCAGTCGGCCAACAGCGAGGCCAGCACGTGGCGGGCGTACAGCGTGGCGATGGCCTGGTTGACCTTCACCAGGTATTGACGAACTGCCCGATTGCTGCGCACATCCAATTCTTTGTGCAGGAGAGCTGAGCTTTTGGTACGCCTCTGTTTCGCATAGCTGAGCTGCAAGTCGCTCTCTGAATTGGTGATGAGCTTCTGGGCCACTACGTTGATCTCCTCTGTGGCCTTTTCACAGTGACTGGGTTTAGACTGGGAGAGGAGGGAGATAAATCAAGGATAAATCAGTACTGACATAACCTCCAAACTACTCCAGCCAACTTTGTAGTTGGGAAGTTATAACATTTGCCAATTGAGAGCACATTCTTTAACAACTCACCACGCACGACACCACAATCATGTCAGTGTCGACAGCCTTGGTGTTCCTCTCCTCGGAGCGCTGACGCCTGGTAGGTTGCCACTTCTGTGCCAGCGTACGGATTGTCTCATCTGTTTTGATCTCTTCTCCATCGAATCTGAAATAAACACAAAGACACGACACATAACAGAGAGGTAGTATTTGATTGTATAATATGACTTTCACCACGGTGAATCAATTGAAAAGAAAATTCTTGATGCCGACCTCTTCTGCACCTCTAGGAAGAATGAGTCAGTTCTCTTCATCTGTAACTCGTACATGGCTCGCAGGATGGGCAGAGGGGCATTTAAGGCATCGTGGGTGATCTGCATTTCAAAGAGGAACATTAGATTATTACATCATACTTTATTTTGCTACATACATTATGAGTAGTATGCTTCATCACCTGGAAGCAAATCTTTGTCTCCTCATCGAGGCCCTCTAGGGGGTCAGGCTTGTTGACGTCTGTTTCGTCGGCGCAGCTGCTGGAGTGGTCTGAGTCGTGCTCCTTGTCCTGCTCTCTCTGATCACGCTCAGGGTCCTGGGCCATAGAATGGATCTCCCTCTTGGAGGAGTAGAGCATGATGGAGAGAATCTCTAGATCTCGCAGCAACCATAGCTTGCTGAAGCCTGTCCCCTTGCTGCACTTCCTCACTAGCAGCTGGGTCAATCCTGACTGCTGAATGGCTTCCTGAGATTGTGCCACTCCATGCTTCTACACAAGAGGATGACATCGAATGAGAAAACAACCTCTGGAATCATTTTACATTACTAGCCTAGATACAGATGCTTGCAGATTTCTAGGTCAGGGCAGGTACCTTCAGTGTGTTGTAAAGACCTTTAAGAGCCAAGGACAGAACCCAGGAAGCCTCCACAGCATCAGGAGAGCTATTGTCCTGACTGGTCTGCAGCAGGTGGCTGATGATAGAGGTGAAATTGCTCAGGTAGCGGCTGAGCAGGGTTTTTGTGGAGCCCTGGTCCTCTGACTGCCCCGGGAGCCCGGCTGTAGTGGAATCCTGAGACTGGATGAGTTGGTAGTCCTTCACTATGAAAGACGGGGGAAGCACAGAAGGTTAGTTCCATGTTTATTTCTGAACACTGGCAATGCTGCTCGGGTGCTACTACTGCGCTAACCTGTTTTCCTCTTGCGTGTCTTAACATCCACCACTGCAGCGTGGTTCTTCTCTGTGAAGTGTTTGAGCAGGATCATGTTGTGCTGTTCATTGGCGTTGTCGATGAACACTGTCTGGGTGCCCACACACAGCACCTGACAGGCACACAGAGGAAAGAGTCATGACTTTGTTTAGAGTGTCAAGGAGCACACTCAGGGTATTTAGAGGTATAAGCCTTTACAGTGCACAACCCTGTACAGTGGTATGTGCTTCTACCTACCTCAGGGAAGCCCACCAGCACCAGCAAGGTAAAGAGGTTGGTGCGTTTCAGAGTTTGTGGCAGCTGCTGAATGCAGTGATCGGTGAAGGCGGCGATGACTGTGTTCCACTCAGGACAAGCATTCAAGCTGTGTAAAATATCTGCCACTGTGCAAGCCCAGTCCAGACCAATACGACTGCAAAGAACAATAAATTTAAAGACAAAAGACTATTTAGAGTTAAAGAATAACAATAACAGAGGATGGATGGCAAATTCAACTGTGCAAACATCTAAAAAAAATATCTTCTTTCCAATTATGATTTCAGCTGTAAAAGATACCACCAGTATCTCCAGTTCTACATCTGTTAGTACACAATGGTGGTTAATGGGATAAATGGACATATAGATATCAACATATAACATCCTCCCTGGTACCTGTCTAAACACACGGCCCCCAGACTGAAGAGCAGCTGAGTGGTCTTCCAGCCCTGAGTGTCAGAAGTAACCGCCTCTCCTTGTGTCAGCATCTCATATTTGTCAGCCAGGGCCTCTGTGACTGCAGTGTCAGCCTCCACTGGAGGGATTCGGAGCAGTAGCTGACCCAGTAGTCCCAGGGTCAGGTGGTAGGTCTCGTTAAGCGAGCCAGCGTTGGAAATGACTGCCCTGAAAAGCTGCGGCAGGATGGAGCTCAGACTGGGCAGAGACAAGGTGCTGCCCTGAGGATACGAGAAAGACAGTGTGGTATTAATATTACATGTTACATAGAATCTAAATCCTAAAAACTGGTGTAGTTTAGTTTCACATACTGGTTTGGCGGGTGGCAGCATGGAAGCTAGAAGTCCCAGGATCCTCTCTCTGGAGCACTCTGAAAACACATGCTCCTGGAGGGGAATCTGGGGCAACCTCTCATCTGGCTCCTTGACGACATCCAACGTTGGAGAGTTGACTGTTCCTGGGCCAGATTCTGAAGCTGAGAATGGTTAAAAGATTGATGCAGACATCTAAGATCATCTATTTCATAACCACTAATGAACTGAATCAGTGCTGTAATCAGTCTCAGTACATACGTCGGACCACAGGAGAGAGAGGGTCATCGCTGGACACAGAGGGCGTCTTGCTGAGGCTGGGGGAGTCCAGGGTGTCCTGGGTAACCAGCTTCCTTTTCTCCCCATCTCCAGTGCTCGGGGGAGACAACGTTTCTGTAGGAGCAGGGGGAAGAGAATCCACTTCCTTTGCCTTTTTTTCCTTCCCTGATGGTTTACTCTAGAGTGGTGAGAGAATAACAACAATTCAGTAGGCTGCTACAGTATGAGCTCTATACTGTACTCTACAGTAGTCTAATACTCTATCAACTACGTTATATATGTAATAAGCACATGTATGTTTTCTCCCCGCCCATTTCTGCACTTCAGCTCAGTCCCAAAATTTCCAGAAACAGTTGGACACACACCATCACTAAACTTAACATTTCTGTATTTGTTACGTTCTATTCATGTTCTACTTCCTGCCACTATAATAATCCAACACCTCAACAGTGATCATTCAGTCTTCATATTATCTTATAACATAAGTGCTGTTCCTCACGTTGTCTCTGGGAGATGACGGGGAGCAGACCGCTGCTGTGCTTCCAGGGAGAGAGGAGGTGTCAGTGGCCGTACTGAGCTCCTGGGAGGACACGGGAGAGACTGGACACATCTCGCTATCAGAAGCTGATTCATTGGATGACAGCAGAGCTAGCAAGGCTGAGGAACGTAGACCTATGTGGAGAACAGCACAGAAAGGACGAAAGATTAATAAAAATAGATTGGAGCAGAAATTGAGATACCTGTGACTCCTGCATGATTTTGAAAATGCTGAAATGTGGTGATAAGATGCATTGTTGTACCAGAGTTCATCAAATAATACGTAAAAAATCTCTCCCATGGCCAACTTTGTCTTAAAAAGTTAACATTTTGAGTTTGGGTTTACCTTTGCCAGTCTGCCCTTTTAGCAAGCAGTCAGTAATGAGCTGGGCGCAGCATGTCTGCAGGGCAGAGGCTTGGCTCAAAATACTGCTGTCCAAAGACTCTCCACTTATCTGCTTCTCACTGCACAGCTCTGAAGTGTAGAGAGCCAAAGCAGCAAACAGCAGCCAGGAGTAGTTGTGGATGTAGGGCTGAATCAGGCGGTGCCGGTCACTGATCCGAATAGTCACCATGGGGAAAACTGTGATCCGATGAGTGGGCAGGTGGCTAGAGGTGGGATTGTTAAACAATGATTGAGTTCTACACTCAGTGGTAAACTGCTGAAGCCCAAAAGTGTGGCAACAGTATTAGTTTTAAAATGCGTCACCTGTCGGGATACTTCTTTGCATTGTAACAACCGAAGCATAGGTCAAAGTCTTCACACACGTTGCAGTTGATCCTGCTGCCTACAATGAGCCCCTGGCAATGGTCACAGGCATACTCCATGTTCACCATCTCATGGTCATCTTCATGGCCCTCCGGCTTGGCACCACCTGGTTAAAAACACATAATGATGCTTTTCTCGGTGCAATTACATGGTTTCTCTAAACTCTAGGCTAACATGTGTTGACTGTTGATATATAGCGGTGTATGAGCTCACTGAGGAAACAGGTCTTGCAGAGGTCCATGTCCATGCACTGCAAACATCGGTAGCGGTGCCAAGGTGCCATCCTCTCACAGCCATCGCAGGAGATCACAACATTGAGCAGGTCGCAATAGCGTGCAATGAACATGTGCATCTGCAGATAGAACCAGGTTAATTATTACATAGAGTAAAGATCATCTGCTTACAAATGTTTACTTCTCTACAATTAACTAAACTTACATCACATATATGTTTGGAATGCTTTCTTACAGGAAACAGATATTATCATATCGACCACATTATTATTTATTATTGTGTGTATGCAGGTTTGTCTTGTTTAACAGAACCAGAGAGATCGTCTGTTTAATTTTACAGTCTTCTTACTTATCAAAACCCGATGCCTACAATACCCACAATACTTGGCTGTCTGCAGTTCAGCCAGAGATTTAAGATATGCTAATAGCTGCCAACGCAGCCTCAAGCCTCTAGTCTCCAGCAGAGATGAGGAGCAGGCTACAGAGGTCTGGTAATCTCACATCATGATGATTTTTTATTTTCAAACCAGTCATCAACCCCAACTTTTTTTTCACATATTATGCAGTCGTATTCTCCAACACATGTAAAAATCAGTTTCTAAGATATTAGAAATTAAAAATGGGACTTGATTACAGATGTTAAACATATCCATATATTACAATATGGCAGGTTGTCATTAAGGCTGCAACCTGCAGGACTATATCTGTTGTATTCTTGGGTTGTACAGGAAAGAAAATGGAGAGCACAGAAGCACTCAGGGCCAATCAGGTTAAACATCGATTGAAACAATTTTTTTCCACCAGACAGTTGAGACATGAAACATTTTTCCTTGTTTGCTAATAATTTGCAATAATGGTCTTTCATGCACTGTGATGTACCTTTCTTCTGTCCTCCATGGAGTCTTCTTCATCGATTTTGTCGTACCACTTCTCAAACATCCCATCCATACACTCATCCATCCACTCCTGGTTCTTCTTGTAGTCTGCTATTTCATCCTCCTCTGTCCATTGACTGAAGATCAATTTAAACCACAAGAATAATCAATCAAGCAATTTCAGTGGCTGGGACACAGATCTTGTAAGAGATTTTAAATGGACTCAACATAAAGCAGTTCTAACTTCTTGTAAAAATGAAAGCTGTGTCTTTTGCTAGCCATTATTATCAATACAATATACAATTATTATCAAGAAGAAAAGCCTATCTGCAGAGCACATCTAAAAGACCTTTTTTTTTACAGTAAGTGCTAAAACTGAAAAATAAACCCCAGCCACTGCCTTATTTTTGGATGTGGGTCTGACATTACCTGATGGCAATGTCATGAACACTAATGTTCTCCTGGGACATGCTGAGCAGGAGGTCAGGAAGCTTGATGTTCAGGAAGAGAGGAAGGTCGTGGACCTCCCAGCTCATGTCTAGAAGGTGCAATAAGCAGGTCTGCACACAAGACAGGGCTGGTAGCAGGGCTCTGAGGAAAAGTGATGAAGGTCAGTGTACAACACTGCATACACACTTAAAATTACACTGATCACTACTGCATTCACTTTACTATTTCAGTGAATCTAGTCAGTAGCTTACTTCTCATTGAGGCTACTAAATCCTTGGACAGCCTCGACCAGCATGAGCACCAGCTGGTGGTAGGAGCGTCTCACTTCACCTCCTAGCTTCTGCCCACTGTCTGACAACTGAGAGAAATAACTAAAAAAGGAAAAGCAAATAAATAAATACAAATCGTGAGTGAAATGCTACTGCACAGTTAAACTAAACCTGCTTCTCAAATTTCAGCTGATGTTCACATATACATATGGATCGTTAACTGTTAAATTAATAGTGGTGAAAATTTACAGTAATCTCAAAAAAACACAGAGCAGTTAAAGTGAAAACATTTTCTACAGACGTACCAAGTGAAATCTTTCTGGCATGTCAGCAGTTCCTGTAGGAACAGGATGCAAGGGGCTTGGAAGAGGTGTGGCTTTCCCAGGGAATGTAAACACTGCTGAACCATCTCCAGGACCTTACACACACTCACAGCCTGGGCTTTGTTCAGCGACAAGGTCTGCAGAATGCTACAGGAAGAAGAATGAGATCACTTTACCCTTTATGGTACGAATTACACAAAAGACAAATGCAGCAAGTCTTATCCTGTATCAACAACAAACCTTGCTGTTGTGAGAGCCTGGTCCCGTATAAAGTTTATGATGTGTTTGAGGATTGGATAGCGATCCTTGACAGAGGGTGTCATGCGGGGCTCTTCTATAGAGCGGCAGGACAGGAGGCGTAGGCGTACCCGGCTGAATGGAGCTTTACGGGAGAAGGTGGAAGGAGAAGCTGGCTCCCCTGGCTGGGATGAGAGACTCTCTGTGGAGCCTCTGTTACCTCGCCTGCTGTGCCCACAGGAAGATGAGTTTTGGACTTGAGCACTGGAGGGCTGACTCTGTCCCGCTTTGGCCTCACCGCCCTCATCAGACCCTGCAGTCTCAGGTGCGAGCGCGGGGCTGGCCTGGAAGTCCGCTTCTGAGATTGACGTTGAGCGGAGGAGTGGCGCATTGCTGCCCTCTGCAGCTTTGGAGGAGTCATTGTCCTGGTACGGTACACCACAAGGGGAAAATCTGAAGAGCAAGAGGCTCTTCTCAATGCACATATCAGCTAAAGAGAAAGAAAAGATCACGAGTCATCAAGATGAACGAAAATAACAGCGAAAAGTGTGGTATTACATTAGCTGGAGTCCTCACCTAGTGTCTCCATAGTAACCTCATCAGAACCTCCTTCCTTCTCGTCAGAAACAGTCATTTTCCCAACTAAGTATCTCTGCTTCATCTCCAACTGACAGAACACAAGAGCCCATCAGTATAACAGTTCAGTGACATGATCATATATGAATTCAGCAGCAGATAATCAACAGATTGAAAACCTGTTAGTAATACTGACCATCCATGTTCTAATGCTGTCTGCCAGTGAATACACCTGCATAAAGTCTTCACTGAGGCAGGACACGCAGCCCTGATCAACTACTCATACACAGACAAAACGGAAGAGAGAAATCCACTGAGTGAGTCAACAAGGTCAATATACCAAGAAACTGAATAAATACAGCAGGCTTTACTCTATAACCACAGATAATAGTATTACCGTAGGTCTTCAGGGCATGGTTGAGGGCTGGTGTGTGGTAAACCATGGCAGCCCAAATGGCATTCACTGCTTGGTCTGTCTTTGACCCGGTGGCTATCTCATTCCTTATTAGCTGCTTTCTACAAGACTGCATGAGGTTCCTCATCAGCTCTGTCGCACTGTCCGTTGGTTCCTGCGAAGGGTTCCAACGAGCAAAGTCCTCCAAGAAGCCCATTAACTCATCAAGAGTCCATGTATTTGTCTACCACACAGAACAACAGCATAGCATTAAAAGTGCTATTTAGTGGCCGAGGTCAATGAGATAATGTGAACCTGAGTATGCTACTTGTACATGACTGGATAAGGCAGATTTTACAGTACCTGGACTGTGGCTGTTTTTGTACGATCCACGTCTCTTGTTTCGCACAACCCGTGTCGCAGGATGGGTTTCCATAGAGGTGAAGACTGAACATGGGACATTTTCCCCGGTGGAAGCTCTTTTGCAGTGCGGATTTCTGGAATAGGCAGCAACCCAAAAATATCAGCATTCAATAAATCATCAAGGCTCTGAAAAATGCTCGAGCTAAATTGGAATTCTGAAGCAAACGGTCTCACCGTGAGGGGATTTCAGTGCCAGGGTTCTGGAGGCCAGGCGACCCATCAGGCGAGCTACCAGCAGCTGCAGGTCCGACATCCAAGAAATGGTGATGTCTGGCAGACCCAGGGCTGTCACAGTGAACTTGTAACCCCACTCATTATTACTGCTATCTGAGTGGAAGAGGAACTGGAGCTGAGGACCAGTGTCAAATGTCACCTTCTAAAATGAAGCAAAGAGAAACAACAGATGTGTAAAGGCAATAAGAAACAACAATGTTTGATACATGGAAAACAAAAGTAGTTTCCTCATTTCCTACCTTTGGCCACTTCTCAGATCCAACCTTCATGTCATAGCGAAACTTCCCACCTCTGGAATCTGTGAATTCTAGGTAGTCGTATCTATAAATATCAAAAGTACAGATGGGTGATTAAAATCTTCCCTGGGGGATTTAAAAAAAAGAAAAAAACAACAACATCTGAACATCTAATATTTTACATTAGTCACCTCTTTTCTGTCTCACAGCGTTCATCAAACTCCACCTCAAAGGAGGTAGCACCAGGACAGGCAAAGATGCTGGTCTCGTGGCGGCTATTCTCATAGTTGTGAGGGGACTCCATGTTCCATGTCCTCAGCACCACGGGCTGCTGGGGTTGGTGCCAGCTCTCTTGATCCACCTGAGAGTGACGTGTCTATTAATGTTTGTTACAGTGATGTTATCATACTTTACAGCCTTATACACCCTAAATACTGGTCTGCATTTTCACCTCTCCATTCATACTCATACAATGGGAGGAGAGGCTGCATAAATCTTAGAACTACATAACATACAACAAATTCAGAGAGTAAACTCACCTTGGAAAAGATGTCTCCAGTATCGCTGGCTAGGCTTTTGAGTAGCTTGACCAGAGAGGAGAAGCTCTTCAGCAGCAGACTGTGAGGAATATCCAAAGAGCACAGCTCCAGGAGGAAAACCATCTATCAGGACGAGAACAAACATTGAGCACAACTGTGCAAGAATGCGATTCAAGCATCATGAGATAAAGATTGTATTACCAGTTGTCTGAAGACTGTGGCAAGGATGGAGCTGCCTAGTTTGTTTGTAATTTCAGCACCAGTGTACCTCTCCAGCAGGGCACCAAGTATCGCCTTAATGCTTCCCAAGAACTGATCCACATCTATTGACAGAACATTAAAGATGAATCATTACACAACAAAATGTAACTCAGACATTCTTTGATCCTTTGGACTGCAACACTGGAGTGATCAGCACCACACTGTGTGCTCTCCTGTGTGTCTCACATTTTAGTAGGATGTCTCTGGCGAGGTCCATGGCGACAGGGGTGGAGGCTCCTCCTTTGAGCTGTAGGTAGCACCAGGAGAGAAGGCTTCCCTGCAGAGCCCAAAACAAGGACAGCAACACCGTCCTGCAGGCTCCACCACTCTCATCCACCATCATAACCTCACACTGAGAGATGGCAGACGGTTGAATATTAGCAGATAGAAACATTTGATTTCACTTTATTTTCAGCAGAAAGGTGAAACAAGAGAGGAACGATGATAAAGGGTAAATAATAATATTCAACAGTTCAAAAGCTTGCTTTGTTATTTCCATCACTGATCAATCTCACCTCTCTTGTTGCCACCATTAGCAGTGTCTCCATCACTGACAGTATAGGGCTGATGTCAAAGTCTGAGGGAGCTCCTTTAGGTGGGAGCAGGAGAAGGCCACTTGGATCCTGGTCACTGCATGGAGAACACAGCTGTTGCTAATCCACTGTAATCTTGATGTGTACAAGAATATGATGATGTGTTTGTATATCTATAGTATGCTTACCTGAAGTAATTACAAAGCGATTCAAATGTCAACTTCACTGACTCTGGCTGATCCTCTTCTGTAATATTTTTCTGCAAAAATATTAAATTTATTAATTAAAAAGTTAGAACTAAAATGAATGCTAAAATTACAATTAAAATGCACTCACCATCATGTGGAAGAGCTTATCCCGTCTGACGTGTTTATCGGGGAAGAAAACAGCTGCTCCATTAAGAATGGCCTTGACTGCTTCCTTGTGCAAAGCTTTATCCACTAATGTGTCACCCTCTGGACCATCCACAACTGGAACACAAACATCACCAATATTGCCACTACATAGGTTTTCACAAAAATTGTTACAAATCAACCAAACATTTTCCAAAAAGTACTCGTATGTATGAAAAGCTGAAAGCTTCTTACCGTGGCAGAGATGAAGGTAGAGTTCCCAGACGGACCTAACAGAGTCAATCAGAGGTTCTGCACAGCTGGACGTTGACGGGCAAGCTGTTGCTGCTGCTTCTGCTGCTGCTGCTGCTGCTCCCTCAGTTGGCTCTTTACTCTCTTCTGGGGCCCCGGGCTCCAGTGGGTTGGGCAGCATGGGGAAACAGTTCTGCATCACCTGGAGTAGTAGAACTCTGCTCTTCAACATGTCCTCTCCCTCACTGAAACACATACAATGACAGGTGAGACCTTCATATCTCTGGATGTTTCCTGCTTATGCACCACTGTGCCTATCATGCCAGAAAAAACAGTAGTGACTACTATTACTAACATGGTGCCGAGTTTACTGTAGAAGTTCCAGAATAGGTTCAAGTTGAGACCACTGAATTCGAGAAGATACTTCTGCTTGACGTGAGAGGCATCCTGCAGAAACGCAGAGAGGAAAACTTGAAGACAGTCTTTAGCAATAAAACAGGACAACAGATGTTATGTTCCTGCTATAAAACTTCATCCAAAACAGTTCAGCAGTGTTGTTAAGAGATGTTGCAATGCCCTCTAATGGCCACAAGTGGTACTTACAAACACATAAACAAGTTAGTTAGTTTACCAAATTAAAACAAGACCATAGTAAAGATATTAGTATAGGTTATTGCATGCCTGAGTTAAGTATGTTTATGTGCTAATAATTCTCAAATGTACAAATAAACAGATGTTTCTACTTGTTCTCCGTCTCTCTTTCTTGTGTTGCTTAATGTAATCATGTTGCTAATGTAATCATTTTAAAGTCATTGATCTTTCTTTTATCAGCCATTGTCAACATTGGTCCTTATGCTGTGTGGTGCCATAAAACAATTCAAATATAACATGCTGAGACAAACCATACTGTGTAATGAAATGTGTAGAGGCTTGCCATATTTTCAGCTATAGTGTCATGGTGTTTCATGGTAATCATACTAATGTATATACCATGTCACGTGTAAGCTGCTGGACGAAGAATAGTGTCTTGTTTAGTAGACAAAGGCCAGTGACAGCAACACAGTCGAAGCTCTCTCCCTCTGGACTGAGATCATCCAGGTCTCCCAGCCTCTCTGACCCCGGACAAAGGTAGCCACTAAAGCTGAGGGACTGCACCCCAAGACGCTCCGCAGAGTAATGCCTGGTGCACAGGAATTTCACCATCAGGAACTGGGAAGACAAGGACACAGAGGAAGAAATGTTATGGGGACTTGTTAATGACCTTTAGATACTACTTAGTATGGAGCAGTAGTATTTTGTTTTTAATTTTGGAAGCACTGAATACTAAATAAAATGTTTGGTGACATGGAAGCATAAAGTAACACAACGCAGTGTTATAGAGTCATTGGTTGAGCTACAAAACACAAAAGTTAAATAAGTTATCAGATGTGTAAAGAAAAAAAGAAAGGTGGGTTTAAGTTTGAAGTGGATGCAGTGCGTACCTTTGCAACGCGACACTGCTGCAGCTTGATCTCCACATCATTCCAGTCATCCTCAAGCTCAAACCAGCCAATCGGGTCATCCTCGGACTGTGCTGGAATCCTCACACTGCGGGTCACGTGACAGCATGGTGTTTCAGCCATTCACATAAACCACTAAGGCAGACCCCCACACAGTCAAACTAACTATACTAAGGTCTACTGATGCCTGTATTAGAGTGCATGGTATATACTTTTATAGTCAAAGCTGTCATCTCTTATAAAGGGTTCATCAGCTCGTTTATCAAGATCATAAGCACAAGCTGAAATAAAATATCAGGAGTAATAAAACTCACAGTTACTCACTTGTTTTGTACAAACTCTTTGTAGTCCTTGTGGTCCCAGGCATCATACTTTTTGAACCTCTTGAAGTGTTTCTCTGCATCAAAAGGGTCTTCATCTTTGTACGCAAACACCAAGCCGCATTTCGCTCCAATGGCTCCTTTTCGCACCTTATCACACAAAACAGCGAATGAAGGTCACATACAGTAATGCTTTATGACTGTCACTGTTATCAACATTGTCAGGAAAACGGTGAAATCAAATGGATCAAATGCCTTACTTTGATCTTCATCTGAGTGACCTGGAAGTTGCTCTGGTCCTCTGTCGACAGGATCACGCTGGCTTTCTTCCTGCCGCTTTCGGTGAGAAAACCTTCGGAGGAACAAAAAGTTCCGCTTAAACTTGATCTCAAGCTAACGCTGCATTGTTATTTTCTTACTGAATGATGATTGTTTGATTTGTACCGTCTCCAGTGGAGGATTCTGTGAGCATGTTCTCTGGTCCTGATTTCTCCTCTTTACCCTTTACATCACAGGCCTGTAAGTGCAGCTGGAGGGACTTCCCTATAATGAGATGATGTTACAGATCACAATCATTTGATTATTTTCCATGCTCATATGATCTCATTTATATATTGTGGGGCAACAATCACCACACTGCACTGCAACTTTGCAACAGATTTATCATGTCAAACTTCTCTCTCCGAGGTCACATTACCATTGCGGTAGAGTAGTCGTAGCCTAACAGAGGCCATAGAGTTGATGAGGGAGGAGGCCTTGTACTCGGCCTTTAAATGGTCGCTGATGCAGGACAGGGCCTGGAGGACTTTTGCCACACTGCCTCTGGCCAGAGCGAAGGCCAGGAGGGTCAGTTCTGCATCAGGGCTCACACAACAGCTACACAGGAACAAAGAAACAAACACAAGTTCGACGTGTTTTTAGCCATAGAGTTGCAATGTATTTTTAGGGATAAAAATTTAGGGATAAAGCTGCCACCCAGACATAAAGCATGATTAAACTCAGAGAATATAACTGTGACTATGTGGTTTTAAAGTACAATCAATACAGACATTTGAAGCAGGAAAATCACAGTTTAAAGCTGAGCTAATGCAATAAACATTTACAATGGTAACGATTCACAACCTGTTTTGCAGCCAATTCTGGTGTGACCACTTAATACAAGATGATCTTTACATTTGGACCAAATAATCTGTATAAACTATTTTTACTCCAATTTGGTTGATGGGAAATTTAACAAGACAAATACTTTATATGTGTTTAATGAGTGTTAAATGTAAAAACTCTATCAATCGATCAATAACGACCAGAATGTATCTCCAACAATGCATGAATAAACATCTACAGTAATACTTTTTTTTTTTTAGCCATGTTGTTGCTGCTTTTAAAAAGCCCTGATCACCACTGAAGGAAATAAAGTACATTGAATGGAACTAGTGCGTCATCACTGCACTAAATCAATACTTTGATTTCAGCCTGTTTTCATTGCGATGATGTCAGCATTATAAGATCAGTGTGGCAGTAATGGGTGAACGTGCTGATGTAATCCCAGTCATTACTCTGCTATCCTGAGAAGAAATCCATCCACCTCCTCCAGGATATTCAAAGAGAAGAACTTGGGGAACTGTGTGGATGATGGTGTTAGCGACAATGGTGGCATGTGCCGTAAGGCTTTTCTAGAAAGAGAGCAATACAACAAACAAACAAAAAAAAGACACTTCTGAGAATCCAAGCACTGGACAAATCACAACTGACTCAACGCAACAAGAATTCAAACTACAAATAGTACTAGTGCGTCTTACTGTGTGCTCTGAAGGACAGTCTGAGCTAGTGCAGGGTTGGTCTCCATGGAAGCGGTGACCAAGGAGGTGAGGAGAGACAGGTACCAGATGGCTGAAGCATCCGAAACAGACACCTCTTTACTCTTGGTAATCTGATATCCCAGCGTATTCAAGCCATGAATCCGTGTGTCACAGCCGTCACTCAGGCACCGCTTGATGTTGATTTGGATGTCTGGCGTTTTGGTGACAGGATAATGTGTTTAGCAGAGTGATGGAATACATGCAAAAGAATTGCCATAGCCTTCTGAGAATCGCATAATAAAGACGTTGATTCAAGGAGCCACAAATAAAACAAGTCACTTTTATATATAGCCATTAAAGGTTCATGCAAAGCTGGACTATACATTTATATTTGCTCATTGTGACTGTCTGTCTCCAAAATCATTCAGTCACAAAAACTAATTATCATTTTAAAAGTACAGAGCTTCAAGTGTAACCAGCATCTTAACCTCTGAGCTTGTGAGTTTTAGCCTAGCATCTGTATAGTTGGTAGCTTCTGATAAGGTGGATGTGTGGCCAATTGGTTACACAGACAGTCCTTTAAGACGTTTAAACAACAAAACAAAAAACAGGATTCAGCCCCTGGATTTGAGCTGGATTTATTTCTAGTCTCATGGAAGCTTGTATGTGAATCCAAAAGTGCAAGTCAAATATATTAACTCATGTTGTATTTTACAACATGCTCTGTCTTCACCTGAAAAAGTTTCTCTACAGTGCTGCTAAATCCAATCCAATCCAATGATAAATGAACACTCAACTAATCAGACAGACTGACAGATGGTGACTCACAGGGGTGTGTGATGTTGGCATTCTCCAAGAGTATTACATAGCCTGTGACATTGCTGGGGATGCGGACATCTTTAATCTCCTGCAGGGAACGCCGGTTTTTCCCCACGGCAACTGACACCAGCTGAGGCATGTAGCTGTGGTCATTGGAAGCCACGGCAATGTCCAGACGTCTCAAAACTACGTCTGGTTTCATTTTCAATCTGAAAATAGAAAAGAGACAGTGTTCCACCTTAAAAACTGATTATAGGACCAGAAACTCAATTCAAGGATCAGACACACATGACAAACAAAGCCTTGGGTCACATATTACAGAGCAGATGCTCTTGCCTTATCCAGTGTGAGCGAGCACTGCCGTCTGACTGCCAGAAAGAAGTTGTTTCGCCGTTTGTCATCTTGTAAATATCCGCAACATTGGATGAAGCTTCTATTGAGGTGTAGCACTGTGTGACCACCTTGACCTTATCCACCTCTGGATCACGGTCCAGCTCTGCTCTGTACTGGAGGTCTAAATCTGAAAGAAGAGAAATGCACATAAGGACAACTGTGTGGCAGCTGGAGAAAATCTAATGGAGAACATTCAGAAGTTAATAGTTCAAACCACTTTCAAACTCACCTTTCTCCTTCTGCAAGAGGAATTCCAAGAAGTCCTGGACCACACTTGACCTCATGGTGCAGATGCTGTTGTAACCCTCTAAAATAGGGAAAGGGATGGCACTGCTGGGAATACGATTCCTGTGTAAGAATTTGAGGATTTTAGAGGCATGCGCCCCTAACCGGTCTTTGGTCTTGGAGAATATGTCAACAAAACCTGTGGAAACAATGAGAGCAAAGTGCAATATTGATATTAGGGGATAGACTCGTCTGCCACCTGTTGACAATAACCATTTAAATAAGGCTGCCTTTGTTCATTCCAGTAAACAAATCTCGTCTCATACCTGGGGTTAGGGAGCACGCCTGTAGCTGTCTAATCACATGACTCAGCTCTCCCTGTAGATTAGCTCCATTGGAGTTCTTCAGTGCAATCAGCATGCTCTCTACATCCACCACCCCATCCCCCTCTGCATCAAACTGTCCAAAGGCCTGAGATGGGGACAAAGACAGTACACATTGTGACATTTTACGTACCGACACAATCACTCCCCTCCCTGTACTTCATCACAAACATGTATGTACACAAATGGGGCAACAAGTTGATATTCTCTCTATACTCTTGTGGTCTGTAATCTTTAATGAACTCGTGCTGTGTGTGGTGTCTAAAGCATGGCAGTGGCATTCCATGTCCACCAACACAAAGCTAAATGCACATTCATTGGTTAACCCATTCATTTGCGACCTTTGGTTAAACAACAAATGTTAGGCCAACAGACAACAAAGGAGCATGTTTTGTGAAAAAAGTGAAAACCGTAGAGACAATGAAAACTAGCAACCAAAGGTGAGACTGACAGCTTATTTTTCTGATCCACTGCATCATTAAGATGAATAAACAGACTATATGATATCACTCATCATAAAACGACATAAGACAACAGCTACCAATCTCTCCTCGTACCTGTGACAGACATGACAAGGATAGATATGGCATTTCAAATCACTTGTGGCTTTGATTTTTCTCTGGCTTTCACATGTTATACCTCTTCACACTCATCTCTCTGGGCATCTCTGCTCTCCAACATCTCACAAAACTGTTCCACATTGACAGACTCTTCTCCTCGGTTCAACCGGTCTTCCAGCCACCGGACCAGAACACCCTCATTCCCGGCCAAGACAGACTCTTGAATAGTGACCGCTGAGTCGCTAATACGAGCCGCTGCTTCTCTCAGTTTTACTTGCTCTAAGAGGACACCGGGGCTGGGTGGTCCACCGGTGGGTACCGGCAAGTTATTCGATACTCTCCCGCTTCTCCCAGAACCGGAGCCCCCACCACCTCCGACACCGACGCCTGTGGCCGCAGAGGCCGGACTGTCTTCCGCGAAGCCGGGGCTCTCCGTTTCTACGTCTTCCTCGTCGCCGCTGCCTCCGCCGCAGCCACTCTCTGTGTTCCCCATGTTTGTTTAAAGGACCTTGGGCTTCTCCTAAAAATCTCTGCGGCCCGCAGGTTGTCAGTTTTGAAACGGTTGTACTGGTCTGTATACAGACCTCTCTAACCTAGAGCTCTGCCGTTCACTCTACTACCGCATTGACGTACTGTACGTCAACTCGGCTGAAACGTCCCTTTGCGTTAGTAGTTTGCGCACGCGCTGTCGCGTTGAGAACAAACCGACATCACAACAACGGAAACACCTCATATCCGCTGTTCTGTGTCTAAGTGTTTGTTATCATTAGGAATGTGATATGATGTAGAAACAAGATATATTAAAACAGTTTGAATGAACAACATGTTCGGCTATGTATTGGTGGCATTTTTATCTGTGTTATTGGCGGTGTTCGTGGCTCGAGAATGGTCCGTAAATGTCGGGAATGAATCAACTCAGGAACCACCTGTGCGGCTCCTGAGCAGGCGTGAACTGTCGCTGTACGACGGGGAGGAAGGCAGCAGGGGCCTTTACCTGGCGATCCTGGGGCAAGTTTTTGATGTACACAAGGGACACAAGCACTACGGACCGGGAGGGGCTTATCATGTTATGGCAGGTGATTCCCCGCCAGACTTCTTTGGCAACTTACTAATATCCAAAATAAAGAGGTGTGGCCTGTGTGGATCATGTGATTTCACAATTCAGAATAGATTTCTGAACCATTTGCTCATGTGACATGGAAGGTATTAAAATATAATGCACATTAGTTTATTGGTATTGAGAATAAAAAAATAGGCTTGTGTCTGTATTTTCAGGTAGAGATGCGTCACTGGCCTTCATCACCGGGGATTTCACAGAAAGTGGCCAAACAGATGATGTTTCCAGTCTGTCTCCACTGCAGATAGTGGCCCTGTATGACTGGCTGACCTTCTATCAGAGGGACTACCAAACTGTAGGTATGTGATTTGTCCCCAAACTCCTCTTTAAGCATCATAAATCATTTTTAAATATTTGACATGGGTAGATTACTTCATTGATTACATTTTCCTTTCAAGTTGATAGTTAGAATCCCTCATCAGGAGCTAAAATAGTTGAATCTGATCTCTCCACTGCACTAAATTAGGGGCCCTAACACCAGGCATAGCAGTGAATGACTCTAATCAGTCATTAAATTGGGTGGATTGGATTTTTTTTTTAATGAGGGCCTTTAAACACACCAAAATATTGATCTACAAATAGAAACATCCCAGAGAGCTACAGATGAGCATAAGATAGAAGTGTAATATTTGAACCGCTGACTTAAATATTTCACAGCATATCTCTACATCAATGGACAGCCATGATCTTCAGTAAAATACAAGCCTCTTCCGTGTTATATTTCAGGTCTGGTAGAAGGCCGGTTCTATACAGCGACTGGACAGCCCACAGAGGTCCTGCTGCAGGTAGAAGCATCACTCGCAGAGGGCCAGCGAATCAAAGCTCAGTCTGACGCTGACAAGGTTCGCTTCCCAACATGTAACTCAGAGTGGAGTTCTGTTAAGGGAGGAAGAGTCTGGTGCTCCACCAAGAGGTATGGAAATATTTATGGACTCATCAAATATTAAGAAGTCTACAGGGCAGATGACTGCAATTGTGGTATACTGCTGACCTGTAATTGAGCATGTCTTACACTCGTGGGTGTAACTGGTCTACATCATGATTTATTGGGCCAATATGTTTTGTTCTTTTCAGTGGTGGAGTAGAAAGAGGCTGGACGGGTGTCCCGCGGAAACTCTTCTCTCCAGGCTCCAGTGGTGCTCGTTGTGTCTGTGTGGAAGACCCGTCTGCAGCAGAGGAAGACCCCAACCTGCAGAAATATGACGGGTGTCCTCCACATGCTGACTCTTGTTATGTTGGAGAGTACTAGACCCTGATCCAGCTCAGGAAATAGACACATTCATAGCTTGCTTTTTAGCAGCACAAATCTCAGGACAAAACACAAAGGCTTTTTTTTTTTTTTTTTGCCAGTATAATCACAGCAAATAAACTTTTACAAAATAAAGATGTAGAATGAAGAAAACTCAATGCATTGGTTTTTGATGACCTTTATGTAAAGTTGTCCTCCCTTTCTCTAAAAGGATACACCAGGAAGAGACAGGCTAGATATCTGAGCATACAGATACAATACAATGTGCATAAAAGATTAAACAATGTGCATAAAAGATTAACAGAGGCAAGATTTAGGTTTGTCACAATGACAAGCACAAACTGCATTAAAGTACAAAACAGTTGTAGTGGTCAAAAATATCACACATTTATCTGTACAATTTAACAATACTTAAAGAGGCCCCACTACCTGGCCGTCCACTCTACTCCACATTCTCTCAAAAATGATCGGAAATGTCATGTGATCTTGATAAAGTGCACCTGTTAGGCTTAGAAATCAAGAAGCGTTAAGTGTGATGGTCAAGACAACAACTTGACTTGAGGCAACATCGTGGGGTCTATGATCACAACTTCCTGCGAGGAGCTCACGGCAGGTCAAAAATGGAATGTACTCATTTGGTGACCGATTTGAAAATATGATTCATAATTATGACAATGACACGCGAAGGCTACAAATTAAATGACATGCATAGGCATAATAGGCATTTCTTTAACTGAGGAGGAGGAGGATTGTTGTGGGATATTTGTCTTTTATTTCTCTTGTAATAGAAAATGCTTTCTCAGGTCAAGTTGTCCAAACTTGCCATGTTAAAAAGCGAGCATTTCCATTTGGCTGCTGCCCATAAATGATACATAAAATAAGTACCAATTGGAGAGAAAGGAAAAAAAACACCATTTCATAAAGAATTTTATATCTTTGTACAGTTGTGCCATCTTTCACCTCTAACAGTGAAATAATAGTGTCAGTGTTATAATTCTGAATGGATTAGATCTCAATTGGAAATAATGTTAATTTAAAAAGTTTGTTCAGTTTTCTTTCCTTTTAAATCCTCCCGGTCTGTCCTACTTTATCCAGTCAATACAGAATTGAGATGACAGAAGAGTGAAACATGAAATATTACGGAGAACATGTTGACAGTTGTCTCCTTGCAGATCATGTGATCCAGGGGGGCATTTGCAGTTACTCTGCTCTTAGCTGGCTGCAGCCTCTTCCATGAATACAAGTATTCATTTTGGAGCATTGAATTTTAATCTTTGGGCAGATCACATAGCTTGAAGGCTGCTGATTGTGAAAAAACACAACAAAGAACTGGAAAAACCCCTCTAAAAAGGTGATTTGATAATTCCAATGTGTATCATTGATTTGAAATGACATACAGCAGCTACCTTCTTGTGATAATAAGAGCCAATCATTACAAATATCACTGAAATTGGTAAACTGATTGACAACTCAGTCCAGCTGTCACCGAGCTGGAGAGCTGCTTCTATCCACTTAAAGATACTTTGATCAAAACAGAAACAAAGAAGAAAAAAAAAAACAACGTTTCATTTTCTATTTGGAAGGTCCCTCTAAAACATTAATAGTTTTTCAGTAGAATATCATAAATGGTCCATAACTGTCAGGGAATCTCTCGTTCATATGTCCTGCTACTGATGTGCCTGAATAACTGTGCCAAGTTGGGCCTGGCATGGCCGGCATCAGAGGGCGGAGGATATCTAGGCAACTGTATTACGACACCCCACCCAGAGTTAGTACATCGAAGCAGATGTCACACACCCTCACCGGCTTGTTCAAGTCAAACTTGATGATGGGTATTTCCTTTATAGAGCACTTGTGGCACAACAGGCGCCCACAGTGGCGGCTGGAGTGAACAGACGAGAAGGAGACACGGGATTAATCGTACAGTTTGAGATTAAATGCAAACATAACTGAAATTAATAATTACAAAAAAAATACTATTTATTATATATATATATATATATATATATATATATACACACACATATATAAAAGCCACACTACTCACCAGTGATGTTTCCGTGTTGTAACTCCAAACTTGGCAACACATTCGTAGCAGTTGGACCCATCACACCAAGGGGGCTCTTTGGACAGCATATCTAAACAAATGCAAAAAAAATGCCTAATTACCCACCTGACCCATGTCATATATCACCATGGCAACCAAATACATTGTAGCTTAACACTTCATGTGAGGCTGTCAGTTTAATATATGGTGAACCTTTCACATATAGTTAAGAGCAAAAACTTACCTAGAAGGCGGAAGAGCAACTGTTTAGTTGCAACTTGGTAGTTAAAAATGTTAATGCCCTGATTATTATTGACGCCCAGTCGAGCCCCAGCTCTCACAATCGCACGGCACAGGTTTGAGTTTCCTTTCATGTAGGCCAGGAGCAGAACTGCAATAAAACACAAACAGGTCAGCACACACAAGTGAATGTGCATGTCATTTGTGTGCTGTTAACTGCAGTAATAAATAATCAGACAAGCTACGGTACCTGTGTTCCCTTCATTATCTGGTTTGTCCAGAGGGTATTCAGGCATACACTCCAGGAACAACTCAAAAATGGCAGCAGCGTTCTCTTTCCCATAATGGCCTAGTACATGCATTGGTGACTGACCCCTAAGAAAACAGAATTATATAAGAAAAATACAGACTGGAAAGCTGACACTAGTCTACAGACGGTTATTTGTTATGTTGTAACGTTTCAATTGATGCATGCAGGCTTAAAAAACCTCCCCATGTTTAATCATGTTAATAATCCTGCTGCAATGACCTAATTTTCCCAAAGGTATCATTTTGGATCTTAAGGACTGTGCAGAAATGGAGTGTACCTGAGATTGAAGGCCTCAGCATCAATGTTGGACTCTGTGAGAAGGGTTCTGACATTGTTAAGGCGGCCCTGCATCACAGCCAGGTGCAAAGCTGGGGGAGAAAACAAGAAAAGAATAAAGAGTAATAATAAATAATCAACTATACAGAACCAAAAGCAAAGACTCTTTTGAGCAAAGCAATATCTACAGACAAGCCTGTCATGGCAGCTCGATTCTAATCTCAACCATATTGCGTAAAACAAAAACTTAAAACACAAGTCCATTATCTTGAGGAACATTCTAATGAAATTACAACAATAAAGAGGTTATTAATACAGCTGGATACCTCTGGTGTATATGAGACATGCACAGAAAGGAGCATTCACTTCCAACATCAGCAAATGACTGACATTTGCATGGTCAGCTATAACACTGCAACATTAACACAACACTAGCTCCCTTGTGAGATGACAGCTGTTATCTGGGTCAAAGGAAACAATGAACTTAACAGACAAAAGTTTTACTGCTTATGGTCACTGAACAACATAAAAAAAAAAAAAAATTGTTAATTTGAATAGAAGAATCTTTCCAAAGGAAAAGAAAAGCTTCATAATCAAGAATTTAAGGTACCATTATTGCCGTTCTCATCCTCAGCAGCAAAGTCGACTCCATTTTCTAGCAAAACAGAACAAATAGTGGCCAGGTCCTGCTGGGCAGCCAAATGTAGGGCTGTCTGCCTGTGTTTGGTCAGCTCATTGACTTTGGCTCCTGCAAGCAACTGGAGACAGAAAAATACAAAATAAAACAAAAACTGTATAAACTGAACTGCTCTTCCAATTACTTGAAACTGAACGGGACAGTAAATGCAGAGAATCAAGGAAATGTCTTTACCAGGTTGCGGACAATGATCTCAGAGCCAGCCTGCACAGCCAGGTGGAGAGGGGTGAGTTTGGCTGCGTCCTGAACCCTGGAGTTAACATTAGCTTGTACACTGATGAGGAACAAGACACTTTCAATATCCGAATTCTGCACAGCCACGTGGAGAAAATTGCGGCCCTTGTTGTCAACCTACACGGAAAACAGAAGTTTGAGGACAGGAGAGATTTGTGTTGTGGCGTTTCCTTCCTGCCACAATGACACAGGAGATTAATCTGGTACATTCATGTCAGCGCTACCTGCTCAGCAGCACCTGGCTCCCTCTTGAGAATAGCCTCTGCTGCCTTATTGTTCTTGTGTGTCATGGCGCAGGCGAAGGGTGTCATTCCTTGACGGTCACGGATGTTAAGACGAATGTCTGGATGGGAAATGAGAAGCTGTATAATGACATTGTGCTGGCTGCTAACAGCAGCATGGATGGGAGCTCTGCCCTCTGCATCCTGAAAGTGACACAGGAGGAAACAAAAGACATGTTAAAATGCAACACATTACAACTCATCTAGTAGTCTCTCATTACCTGTATGCTTAAGTGACAGGATAAAATATGTTCAATCAGGCAAAATTTGAACCATTGCTGTGATGGGGCTTACTTGCGTATTAACATTGGCTCCAAACTCCAGAAGGCACTGCACCACCTCCTCCAACCCCCAGCTGCTTGCCAGGTGGAGTGGCGCTTGTCCATCTCGGGCTTCTTCGTCTCCCTCCCCGTTGGCGCCTGGCTTCCTGGGGCTGTTCACATCACAACCACTATACAGACATGAAGCACAGACAGCACATTAAGACAGATATTGAAAGATCTTTACTAATACATGTCTACAAATCAATATATATACAAATATTTTTAATCTGTTGTTGAAGGAGTTTGTCTGTATGCAAAAGGTTGACAGATGAATTGGGATCAAGTTTGTTAAGTCCTAATGATGAGGAGAATTGACACACCTGCGGATGAGGAAGCAAGCAATGACCTCATTATTCTCATCTACAGCTCTGTGCAGGAGGGTCTGCTGGCAGCCAGACGGGCCTGAGCTCCAACAAGTTGCATCACAGCCATGGCGGACCTCGGTGGGACAAACAAGAGTCAAACAGTCAAAATGCAAGAAAATATTATCGTTTTCCCTAGGCAGAAATCTTTAAAGAGTAACTACACACAAATGTTTTTTGTCACATATGATCACATAGGTCTATGTCGGCATATAATGTTTATACAGGTAATTTATTTTCTAAAAGCAGAAATGTGTATATTTTCCTGCTCAGAATGATTTTATTTCTGTCTGCTTAGATTTAAAAATACGGTTCAGATAGACAAAAAAACAACAAACAACTGTTACCCATTTTCTTAGGATAGAAACCACGAAACATTGTTGTAATGTTTAACGGACTGAAGCCTGCTGCCAAGTATAAATATAAGAACACTGGCACAGAATCCTGCATAAACAAATCCCACAAACAACCCAAATGATTTAATTGATTTCTGCAGCTTTAAAAGCAACACGTGCTCACCGATATCTAACTGTACTATATTTAGAGCTTTTAATATTTATATACGTGTTGTCGTCTCACCACGAGACAACAACACATGTTCTGTATCACACATAAACTTTTATAAAAAAGGGCTGTGAAGGTGCTTCTAGATATTAGATGTTATAATGGACACATAAGCATCATTACTGTTTAAATGAATTAAGGGTGAGCATTTATTTTTTTCTCATTTGGATAAAGTACTCCTGCCATTAAAAACTGCAAACATTAAGAAGTGTAAATGATTCCAAAATTCCCAACATTAAGTATGTTTGCTGCCAACAAGATAACAGCATGCATCTATGCCCTAGACTGACATCTCACTATGGCTTCATTTCATCTTGAATA
This sequence comes from Pampus argenteus, assembly GCA_036937835.1. NCBI lineage: Eukaryota > Metazoa > Chordata > Actinopteri > Scombriformes > Stromateidae > Pampus > Pampus argenteus. Next base: position 16,457,123 of record CM072874.1, read on the forward strand.
CAGTTTCCTGACAGTTTACAACTGGCAGTACAGCATGAAGGAACTAGGGTGGTACTATGATCTCTAAACTTGTTGTAATGCATGCATTTGTCTCACCAGCGTGGATGCAATATCTTCCAGGCAATTCTCCAGAGCCAGCCACAAAGGAGGGTCTCCTTTGTCATCCACAACCGACATATCAGCTCCTCGTGTGCAAATGGCATCGACCACAAGCGGCAGCTGGTTACTGATGGCCAACTGTAGTGCTGTTTGTCCCTCCTGGGTCCTGGTAGCAGAGGCAAAAATGCATATATAAAATAGAGAATCAGTACTATTTAGTATATATTTTCCATGTATCAGTCATCGATCGTGGATTCTGGCAGGATAGACAGAATTATGCAATAAGATTACAGGAAAGGACCCTTAATTGCAACATTATCAGAGAAAGTATTTCCTCCAAAATAACTACACATTCCTCACATCTATCCAGTGCAGCAGTTCTGGGTTTTAATTACAGTGTCACTGAATCTGGTTTAAATAACAGAAGCTAGGGGCACAAAGCGCCACGCTTAAGCTGCAATAACTTTGATGTCTGGCCATGTCACCCCTCAAATTTCCTACTACCTGTTTACTAATAAAAGCACAGAATCAAGAGTGCCAAAATACAAACATGAAACACTATATAACTGCACAAATGCTTTACAACTGCAGCATAAGCCATGCGTTACCTGACATTGATGTCTGCCTGATGCTCAAGAAGGAAGAGGGCACTCTTGCTATCCTGTCTTTGGATGGCCATGTGAAGCAGTGTTTGTCCATTGGACATAGTGTCATTGATAGAAGCCCCTGAGCCCAGCAGCTGAGCTGCTATGGTGTGCATACCTGACAAAAGAGATTGTACAAGTCAACATCACATATACAGATCACCATGCAGGCTATCAACAAGGTTACGCCTTTATGTACTGCTGTGTACCTGTCCAGAGGGCCAAGCCCAGCACTGTCTGGTCTATGGAGTCTTTGAGGCTGAAGTCAGGAATGATCTGGAAATTGTTGGTGGCATGAAGAGCATTGGCTGCAATAGAGACAATGAGAAAAAGATAAGTGGATCCATTACTAGACGTTCAAGGACAGAGATAACACAGTGAGTTCAAGCAGACACTTAAAAACAATTTAGTTAGAGGCATTCAGATGTATAAAACATAAGCTGACCTTTTTGCTCGAGGATGACGGAGACTACATCTGGGTGGTTGTGAGCAATGGCCATGTGGAGGGGGGTCTGCATAGCCACATCATGGGTGTCATCAAGCAGAGCCTTCTGGGTCTGCAGATTGGGATTGGCTCCCTGCTGGAGCAGCTCTGCCGTCAGGCTCGCCAGGCCACAGCGACATGCTGTGTGAAGCGGGCTCTCACCCTAGAAGAAGGTAAAGGGATGAATAATATTTTCATCTTACAATTTCAGTTGTCAAGCTTCTTTTTAAAGTTGTCTGATGCCCATAATAAGATATCCTCGTTGACATAATAAGGAATACAATGTCGTTTTTTTCCCTGTTTTTACCCATGAATAAAATACTGAGGATGAGAATCATTTTGCATTTGTCATTTTCTCCATCTGTCTGTAAAACAGGTTATCTGAGGTGACATTTTTAAAACACAACAAATACTCATACAAAACATACATGTTAATGGATGTAGTACCAAGTCTATAGTTTTTTTTTTTATTATTTGAAAGAGAATCCTCATTCTACTGCCTGGTCCACAGGATGCCTATACAAACTCATCACTAATTCAGTATTTGTCCATCAACAACATGTAACGAGTACAATTGTTACCCGTCATGTTTAGCTGTTATGCGTTATGCAGCATTCATACACACCCATTTGTTGACATGGTTGACCTTTGCCCCATGAGTGGCGAGGAACAGAGCAGCTGCCTCGTTGCTTGCACGTGCTGCTCTCTGCATGAGGCAGTTTTCTACAGGGGACAAAAATGAAGAAAGGAGATGAGAGATAAAAATGATAACTAAAAATTAAAAAGACAGACGCCGTTCCATTCAGAAAGTGCAAAGAGAGATACACGGCACCTGTAGTGGTGTCAAGTGCATCAGGGTTGCTTCCTCTCTGGATAAGCTGGGCTGCAAAGCTATTCTCATCAAACGAGGTGCCGTTCACCACTGGTGCGTCATCTTCAAATGGGTTTATCGAGGTGTCTGAAGACACAGTGATATACTGCAGGGCCAGCCACAGAGCTGTGCTGCCTTCATGGTCCTTAAGTTCCAGGTCAAGCCTAAAAAGATGGACAGATTATATGCAGGATTCAAAGGAATCAAAGGTTGTGTTCATGAGAAATTAAAATTTTCTGATCGCTGTAATTACTGGTGTTCTTAAAAATAACATGAATGTGGGTTACATTTATTATTTATCAGTATTGCAAAGAAAAAAAGAAATAAAGAATCATACATTTTGCATTTTAGACAATTAGCTAGCAACGATGAACTCATGACTTCAACAATTCGAACACCAAGCACGCTGTGTGCGATTCTCCATATCAGAAACAAAATCACTCACTGTTTGCACTGTAGTAGCTGGTTGAACACTGGCTCATTCCCTGAAGCCACAGCTTCATGCAAGGGTGTTCTAAAAAAAAAAATGAAAAGAAACAAAACAAAACATATCAAAAAGAAGTCCCTTCATATGTTTGCACTGTAGTCAGCCACCTTTACAATTAAAAAAAAAAAAATATATATATATATATATATAGTTTATAAACCAAGAGACCACATGACTTTACCTGCCCTTGCTGTTCTGCATGTTGGGGTTGGCTCCAGTCTTGAGCAGAGCCTCTGCGATTCGTTCCATGCCGCTCATCACCTCTACTGAGTGTTTCTTGGGGCTAAAGGAACAGACCAGGTGAAGTGGGGTTTCCACCGCTCCAACTGTTGCCGCATTCACTTGAGCAGAGTGACGAATCAGGAAGACAGAGGCAAATTCATCACCTAGAAGGAGAGGAAGAAAAATCAACAGTAATTAAGAGAGAAATGTCATCTTATGGTTTTGTTGCTGTCATGTATCAACTTGAAAATATTATGAACACAGCAAAGCAAAGTTTGTATAAGGCAAAACATTAAATTGTTGTTGAATAATTTGATCAAGTTGGTATTTTGGATGATATATTTCTAAACCAACACCCTTGACGACTAAGTCACAAGCATATTTTTGGCAAACCACAGGAAAAAAGAAACAAGTATGGGTGAGAAAAAGTATGAGTGAAGTAGTGACTCCACACCTCTTTGGATGGCCTTATGCAGAAGACTCCAGCCACTCTGGTCTACCATATCCACATCAGCTTTGTTATTAACCAGTGTGGTGGCAATACTTTCCAATTTTCGAGAGAGCGCCAGGTCTAGTGCCAGATCACCATTGTTGTCCAGTTCATTCAGCTTAGCAGGCAACTAAAACCCAAGAGATAAGACTGTCAAAAACTACACATAAAAGCTGTTTATAGCACAATGAGAAATGTTTATTCTACCCTGCTGGTTACACTGTAACAAATGAAAACTAAAACACTAGTTTGTCAGCAGTTAATAAAAAGGGGTAACTGTGGGGAACTGACCTGCGAGTCCATCTCGATGAGATAGAGAAAGACTACATCTTCTCGCTCCACTTTGATGGCTTTGTGGAGAGGATACTCTGTTTTAGACTTGATCATCTTGTACAGAAGTTGGGCACTCATGGTGCTGAAGTCTTCTTTCCTCAGATCATCCTAATAAAACGCAGTCAATGAACAACAACACAGTGCCAGAGTAAAATATCACAAAAAACAAACAAACGTCACCCATTTTCTAAAGATAGAAACCTCTAAATAATGCTTCATGTATAAACAGACAACCCAGAGAAGCAGTGATCAGAGAGCATGACAACAGTAGAAAAAAGGAGACCCGAGCTGTGAACAGTGACAGTTAACAGCCACTTCATAGTCATAAAAGACAACCTTGACAACTGCAGAGATGAGTTTACTGTATCATAAACAATGAGATGATACACACTTGTGAGACAACAGAACTCAAAGCTAAGGTTAAAAGTGGTTGGTGGATTCAAAGGTGACATGCTTCTGAAACAAAGAGATTTTAATGAAAAGTGTCGAGTCTGTGGATGATTACATAATCCAGACAGCAAACTGATATTGTTTTCTGATGCATCACTGCCCAAGCCAGCAGCTCTGCAAGTACATCACTGGAAAAACAAAACAAAACAAAACAAAAAAAAACAAACAAAAAAAACCCCTCCACTGTTCATCCATCCTACACACGTCAACACACACCCTCTAAGTTGCCCAGTTGGCCACATACAGTCGAACTGTGTGAAGATACTCACCCAGTGACTCGCTATGATCTCCCCACAGTAGTTCATCAGCGTGGTAGCGGTTAGCTCCTCGGCTGTCTGGTAAAAGCGAATGCAATTCCTGACATTCACCGAGGACATTACGCCTTTTTCACACCTGTCCCAGAGGAGAAACAAAATGTATTTTCAGGATGTTATGACACATATGTCACACTATATAATGTGATACTGCCATTGGCAACAGTGAAGGCGTAAGAGTAGCCTTCAAAGTAAAAGCCAGTCTAGTCTGTATATGACTTGCTGCTGACCTCTCTCTGAGCTGTAGAAGCTGGAAGCGGTTGGCCAGCTTCATCAAGTCAATAAGAAAGGCATCATCTTCACTGAGTTCCAACTCGTCCGTGTATGCCCAGCGCAACATCGCCATAGCAACATCGGGTTTGCAATCTGGAAATGCATGCATCATGTCATATAGACAGGAATTCACAGTGTGATTAATTATAACTCTGCTCGATTTCTGAGGAGCAAAGATGACATCCATTCAATCCTTCATATTGAAAACTTGTGATACCCTCCACAAAAAACACACAGCTATTTTCATACATCTCAGGCAGTGTTTTGTTCACACACACACACACACACACACACATCTGATAGCTTACGGAAAAATCTACATGAAGGCCAAAACCTGCCCTGATCAAACCTGGGTCCAATGTTGGACTTTGACAGTCACTGCAAAATAAATATTCACTTGTCATCTATTAACCCTTAAGTATGCTGACTGATGAGGGGGTGACTAGATAATGAATGGATCTTCATTATGATTTGAGCTATTACATCAACAGAGTGATGTCACACTGGGGTTGCTTACCAGATAGGTCCAGTTCAGAGGTGGAGGCCAGGTTAGCCAGACTCCAGACATCACTGCGAGCAGCCAACACAAACTTATGGGCATGGATCTTCTGGCCTGCGACGTTCACATGCAGATCACTGCAAAACCAGCACATTCATTACTGAGAAACCAAGCGTATATTATAAATATACTAGGTCTTCAATGATGACGAAACTAGACACAACATGAATTTGCAACTGAATTTGTTGAACATTCTCTGTTGCCAACAACAAATGTAGCAGCATCGACTAGCTCTATCACCAACACACACCAGGGCAGACATAAAACTGCAAAATAACATTTGCAGGACTGACTGATCTGCAAAATCTTAAACAAAGCTTGTATCCATGATCCTCACCTGTACTGTTCCTGCTTATAGAGGTCGGCCACGATATCCAGCAGACGGCTAATGAAGGTGTCAGCAGCTGCAGGGCCAGGGGAGCCCTGGCCAGAGGTCTGAGCAGCAAGCACGGCACAGCGCCTCTCTGTGTCGGCCAGCTTCTGCTGCATCTTCACGTACTCCTGCCTGAGCAGGGCCAGGTGCTTCTGCAGCTTGGCCACCTCCTCTGTCCCACATCAAGGTAAAAGGAGACAGAGAGGACAAAACAAGATGCAGGGATACAAAAACTAGGTTAGAAAGGTTTATTTCTGAACTGGATTCTCTGAAGCACCTTTCTTCTAAATGTAAAAGAGGTGCTCCAAAGGGTACAATGGTGGCAAATATGAAGCTAACCCTAAAGCTATTGTTTTAATCACTGCATGATTCTTATGTCAGTGATGAAATATATTATTATGGTTGTGAACTAGATTTGCACCTACACCAAGTGTTTGAGATATGAGACTTGAGCCATGATTACTTTTTGATTTATTTCTTGTTAGAAGCGCTTTCTCATATCACCTACGTTACAATGGAAGTGTAAACATTGAGCAAGTACATTTCTGAATGTTAAATATGGACTGTGGAAGAATCTAAAGAGGGTAGCCTTGTCTGAACAAAACTTTCCCTTTTCCTGTAAATGCAATACACTTACTACAGATTTACGTGTTGTAACACAGATTCATGTCTCAGCCTCAGTCTCACAGAGTTTCACTGAGGCCCACTTCCTTCCTTTTTAGTGAACTCAGTTTTAGTGAAGAAGTAATGCTGAGGCAGCACGTTACTTTGTCCAGTCTTGTAAACCTTCACTGGAACAGCTACTGGTCATGAGGAACAGAAGGGAGGTGTTTCTGCAAACCACCTGATCAGCTCAATGCAGGAAGGGCGTTATGCTGGAGCAGCAGCTTAGGACCAACTGACTGAGTTTCTTATAAAATGTACCTTCATTTAGCAGTCATCCCTAATGCATCTGCAAAGCAAACATTCAACTTAAGCTTTAGATAGACTTATATACAACAAACAATGCACCCCAAAACAAAATTATGTAGTCTATTTTGTCAGGACCCGTGAACATGATATAGCCTAACCTCTTCAAGACTTTGTAAAACAAGACATATTTAAAAATTAAAAAAAGGAAAAAAAAATACACTATAAAAATACAATGAAACATGGACATCAGGATTCTGGAACTCCATGGATATTTTTGCCTTTTCTTCTTGTTGTTAATGTTAATTAAATGTTCAAATAATAGTTTAGCAGGTTTAAATAACAGCCAACAGCACAGATTATTCTCTGGATTCAAGTTGGTAAGTAGATTTCCCCTTCAGGGTAACACACAGCAGACTTTCCCATATGCCTGTGCCAAATATAGGTGGTGCCCTTGGCAATGGCACTTCTGCCAGGTGGTGCAGATGATACCTGGTAGGCAGTGACACCTTCCCTGTCCTGTGTCTCCTGACGCCTTGTTTATCCAATATCTAACGGTACAGACATCGTATTGTCTTTACAAAGCATGAGCAACACAGCGTCAGTTAGCGTTCAGTCTAACTGAAACTGTTATGTTGACAATGTGATGAGATTCGTAACGCTGTGATGTTTAACTTAGCATTGGAGCTAGCCGAGATAACTTAGACATTAGCAAGGTAAAATAGAATGTATTTGTTCTTATGTTGCTAACCAACAGCCTGTCTAAACGCACGAAATGATAGTCCGCAGTTCAAACCCACCGACATGTTTTAGTCGAAGCTGTAAAATTCAGCTAGCAACATTAACGAGAGCTAACGACAGAGGTTGCTCGCTGTGACAAGACGACTGTCGCAGTGGTTCGTATTTTCAGTCACAGACAATGTACGTTTCATTAAAGTACCAGGACACTAGTTGATTCAGCCCTGTAGACCAACAAGTATACGACATGATATAAGGGAGTGTACCAGATAGTAGAAAAAAATCAATCTCATACCTTCCGCCATGTTGCTCAGCGTTAGCTCCCTGGCCTGACGGTCTCTATCGCGATATGACGAGGAGACAGTGGTGCTGCGTTGAAGGGCTTCTCAAAAACACGTTCATTAACCGTCTATCACATGACCATTACATTCCTGCAGTGAATTAAAGATATAATTATGGTATAATTTCAGTAATGGAGTTTAAGTGGCTAGGATGCTATTTTATGTAATCAATGATAATTATAGACATGTCAAGATAACACAAGCCAAATCAACGTATTAGAGCAATGTTACTTTTCCTTTTTTTTTGTTTTTGACAAAAGCTTGGCTCACCATAATGCTACATCAACAATAAATGCATAGTTGTGGCACATCTTATTTATCTGGCACTCCTATTAAAATCCCACAATTAAGCTCTCAAGCCAACGTACACACATTTATCAAAGTAAGTAGACAGACATAGCTGAAGCTCACTTTGCATTACTTTCAGAGCACTAAGCATATTGTATTTGATCAAAGATAATGAATGAAATAAGTTTGTGTGATTATCACGTTTCTAGTTGACAGTGGTGTTTGTGAAGAGAAACTGTACGTACACCCACAGGTACCCGTGAACCATAACTCAAAACATATTTTGTATATAGATAACAGTTATTGTTACTCAAATATTTAGCTTTGAGCCTCGTCATCAACCACATTGGATTCAATTAGTGACTGTAACCCAAAAGGAAGTAAAAATCTGTGGATAAAAACAGTTACTAACCAGCCTTTCATAAAAGATGAGCAGAAAAAAAAGAGGCTAAACCTTAGCACAATCCCCTCGATCCATAATAAATGATTTGTATAAAAAAAATAGCAAATCGAAATATGTCATTCATGATATATGATTTGGATTATGACATGTTTGGTTTTCATACAATATATACTACTATAAATAAATAAAACCAAATGGATATGGTGTTTGGGCAATAAAAATACTTTGCGTACATGAAAGGTTTCTGTTGTCTTTGTCATGAGCAACATGTAATTCATGTTGTATCCAAAACACACCTGAATGAAGTACACAGGTAAATATTGAAAAAAAAAAGGTCATATTTTAGATTAGAAGAACTCACTACAGGTAACAGGTTTCATAACATGAAAAATATACATCAGTATTTTGTCTTTGTACATTAGGCAAAACTGCAATAGTTCAGTGAGCAGAATAATCATGAGATTGTGGATCAGGGGAAAGAGCAACAAAACAAAATGGACATACATACTATAACACTCAAACATTCACAAACAAAAAAAACATTCAGCAAAAAAACAAACAAACAAAAACAAAAGTAAGAAAGCATGCATAACAATTCCTACCAAGGACAACACAAGACGAGGAAAAGAGCGGCTGCTAAAATAACATTATATTGGAGAAGAGAACCTCAAATTGTATCATGATATTGAAAATAAACATGTGTACACTTCATACTAGGGGAGTTATTGCTACACCAAATTGTTACCAATACCCTAATTATGTGTACTGACTATTAAATAAATTCATACACAAGCGATACACAATTTCTTTTCTTTTTTTTCTCAACATGTTTTAACACTCAATGCAGGGTGAAGTGGCCAAGCATTTTATTAGGAGGCACTTGAAAAAAGATCCAACAAAATTTAGCATGCACAAAAATAAATGGGTATGTTGCCTTTTTGTTTTTGTTTTTTAAAGTCAACTGAGCAGGATGGTAAGACTTTTAAATTGATAAAGAAAAACCAAATCATTCAGGTACACATATGATGCGGAGTTCCGAAACGTGTTAAAAAGAATCCACAAGAAACAGCTGTGTCTTTTATATGACAGTATTCCATGGGAGGGGGAAAAAAAAAGAAAAAAAGAAAAAACCTTCAGTCACATCATTCATCGCACTTGAATCAGTCAAGCTCTTTGCAAGTGACATTCTTCCTACAGCATCACAATTCTCCAATTTAAGACTTTCTGTTCAAACAAAGAGAACACATGCATGCTGGAGTTGAGAAAATGGGATAATGGACAAAATCTGAACCAGCGCTATTCATTTGGTCTAAGTGTGCTGATGGATGGAAAGGGAGCTTATATATTATCCGGTTTAGTCTGTGCTATATACATGTCTTTACAATATCTTCCTGAATGTTGAAGCAGTTCATAGACTTGAAAAATGTTTTATCATCTTCTGTTTTTTTTTTGTTTTTTTTTTCGTTTTGTCATTGTTGTTATTTTTGAGTTGGCACTTGCTCGGCGGTTTTCTGTCAGCCTTGGTAGTCACTGTTATGTTCTATTGCAGCCTACAGTAGCCAGTCTGTCCCTGCCAGAATAAAGGAGGACAAGCCTGGCGAACGGGGTGGAAGAGTGCAGGAAACAGTGCCATGTTGATTTTCAATTGGAGACCTGCAAGAAAAGCACACAGCAAATCTTTTTTTTTTTAAATGAATAAAAAAGCAGACCAATGAAAAAAGCCATAATGATAATGTCTACAAGTAGAGGCACACATATTTTATGATTGATTGATTGATTAAAAGTAGTAATGTTTGACATTTTAATGTTGAGTTGCACTATTAGGACAAAGAACACACTTGTAAACTGATGCCACCAACAAATCTACAGCATCAGCAACATTATATGAAATTTATAGGAATGTTGCTGACTGAACTTGAAGAGAAAGAGCAAGAAAAGATTTAAAAGGATAAGAGTTGAGAATACTTGCCCTGAAAACATGAAGCTAGATCCTTGCTAAATATCACTCAAACGCAGTTTCTTGGCTTTTTCGTACACAACGCGCGACTTTCCTTTTGAATGCACCATGTCTGTCCTCCCTCCACTCTTTCTGCAGGTGGGAAAAAAAAAGGTACAGAAAATTGGGTTTAAATAGCACATCTATTTTACTCAGATACTATTTCTAAACATCTTTTTGAACAAGTAAACGTACCGCGGCGTCCACATTGGCTGGCGAGTCGCCATTTGGGTCTGCCAGCATAGAGATAACACTAATCATGATGGTTTCCACTGTGTGGATAGGCAGCCAGCGCTCCTCTGGTTTCTCATAGCCGTACTTGTCCTCCCCAGGCTCGTGCAAAATAGAAATACATACATCTCCATTCTTGTCCACTAGAAAAAAAAGAAAACATGCAGTAAATTACAACTTATGAAGCAGGAAATTATTTCTCTATCCCCATAATGGATGGTTATGTTTGCATTTAATACTGATTTACATATGGCATTGGTCAGTACTTGTTAGTAGCTATACTGTTCATACTACATAAATACATTACTGAGCAAAAATGGTTAACTGCATTTGATAGGTAACATAAACTATATCATGTAACACATCATAATACATACATACATACATGTTTTATAAAGAATAGTGACTAAAAATATGATTTATATTCAACCTCAAATACTCAATTTTCTCTCAAGTGACAATGGTACATTATTTGTGTTCCATAAAATGCATTTCTGAGCAGGATTACGGTTAAAAAATTAAACTCTTTATTCCATCATCTGATGTAGCTCAAGTTAAACATTGGCTCTGGTGGTATTCCTCTGAATGTTCCTATAACAAAAAATAAGGTAGCTGAAGATGCTGAACCAATGCAATTAATGAATGGGATGAGTTTTAATGAACTGCTTGTAAACATTCCTTAATAGTCACAGATATGACAAAATCCTAAACGTTTCCAAAATGGAACACTAGGATAGCCTCAATGTTTACATCTTTGAGACATACTGTACAACCTCAACCTCCTCGAACAGGTCATCTGGCAAGCAAAGGGAAATATTATTCACAGTGTACGACACTTGTACCTACCATTAGGGTGCCAAATATCTGTGATAAATTTCATTTTAGGCGGCCTGAGAGGGTAGTCTTTGGGAAATGTCAGATGAGCTTTAAACACACCACCTTCACTGTGAATAAAAAGAGATAGAAGAGAAAAATCAATATAATAATAATAATAATAATAATAATAATAATAATAATAATAGGTAAAAATACTGCACAAGTTTCAAAACATCCCGACCGGTGATAAGCATTGTTCAGAGGACAAAATAAAGAATAATGCAACTCTCCTACTGTACCCCATATGTAAGAAAAGCGATAGACTTACTACAGTGTGTCTGGTGGCCCGATGATAAGGACTTCCCATCTGTAGAGATCACTATCCTCGATCAGGCCCGCTGAGAATCCCTCTACTGGGTTTTTATTCAGCTCTAGATAAAAGGAAAAAACAAATGCTAAGGTCATCGTCATTGCTCATGTAATAGTACCCCTGTATGTTTACTAGGCGGATGTTATACTTTTCTGAAGTCTACAAAGGAAAACCCCCTAACCATTGTCGTAAGAGGCGTTGGGCTTGAGGGCTGAGGAAGGAGCAACCTGTTACTGAAACCACACACTGCCCTAATAGTCTGTAGGCAACTCATGCTCACTCATTAGGCCACACTGCAATTCTCCAGATAGATAGCTAGCTTTTACTTTACAAATAATTTTATTTTGAATAATTAATTATATAATAATTACATACTGAAAATGCCTGAACCTTAATATATGCTTGTGAGAGATCAGTTCGTGGTGATCAGCACTGAGGGTGATAGTGTCACTTAGACATGACAGAAGGAATCCATGTATGTTTTGTGTCTCCTCCACCAAAGTGTCTCATTTATCTTACACAATGTAGCGAGGATAACCTGATGAGTTTTAATGCAGACAATACTAATACGTGGCCATTTAGAAAAGATATTTTGTTTATGACTTCAGAACTTTTTCTTTGATTGCCGAAATCTAAAAATATTTTACCAAATCCACCAACTGAAGGGTTGCTGGATTGGCCCTTCAGCAACACAACTCATTTAAACAGCTGTAAACACATACACTTGCATCTCTCTCAATTTGCACAACAAAATATTTCCTGGATATAAGAATTTTCCAACAATTTGTATGGCTGTCTATTTATATGAAGGGTGTAGTTTGATTTATTGTGCAGCCTTGGCAGATGTGACAGCTGTGCTCTCTATGCACTTTCTATATATATATATATATAATTTCTTGGGTCTGTTGGCAAACTAATCGGTATTCTTCCTGTACATTAAATTACTGTTGCATTTTTTTAGAGAAGCTGCCTCTGTGTTAGTGAGTCCGACACTTTTAGTGGTAAATACTGGACGGCAAACGTGGCAACACTGCCAAAATGTAAAGAGTATGGTGGCTTTCAATTCCACTCATTTAAGACTATTTTATGGCTACAACAGAGGACATTTCAACAGCTTCAGGGTTAATGTTAGAGATATATAAAAACTTCTCTTGTTAAGTGCACAACCATTACCTAAATTAACCTTAGGTGTGTGGGTCATTTTCTTAAGTTCAAAGTTTAGTGGTCAGTAAAAATAGAGAAGACGATGAAATACTGATACTAAATTTGAGACGTGAGTTACCCATTTGAATCAAAGCCCACTCAATATCTAGTAAAGTGCACATTATGTCCCTGACAGTTTGTATATGGGACTCACAACATTAAAAACAAAACCTGTCATTAGCTTGAGCAATGAGCCCCAAACGACGTATATGTCACTTACATATTTTTTACAAGTAGCTAGTATTTAGAGTTGCTAAATTTAGTATAGTGACAATGCGATATTAATGTTAGCTTGTTAGATCGGCTTGACAGCAGCTAAATCTAACAACTCTTATAATGGTTAGCGAAGTAAAACGGGTCAACTGGTGTAACGTCACTTAAGTTTTATACGTAAAACATTAACTACCATCACGTTAATCACATATAACTAACAGACAGCATGTCCAAGAATGATACATAACACGCTGTGTCGCTCAGAATATATGTAAACACATAGATTCAGCTACAGGCTAACGTTCGGCTAACTGATTGTGGCTAGCCCGGTATAGAAAGTCGTTGGGACTTCTGACAGCGGCTTTCTACTGTAAATCAGTAAACAATGTCGTGGCGGAACACTCGTTTATAAGTTGGTCAAGAGTGTCTATCGCCAGCAACTGCTATAATATCCAGGCAGTTTGTTTCTCCTGGGACCATAACGTTAGTGTGGAAGGTTCAAGAAAACAGTTTGAATCACAGCTAACGACAGCGTCCGCGAAAATGCATCGTTAGCAATCAGTTAACACCAAGGTTTAAATTACCTGCAAGCTGTCTCCTGAGTAACAGCGCTGACTGAGGCTCTGTCATAATTTAGCAAATGCAATACCACTGTGTTCAATGGTTAATATTTCGAGGTAACAGCGTTAAAAAAATAACGTTGGCCAAACAGTCCTCCGTCCCTTCTATTTTCAGTTTAGCATTCTCGTCATTTCTTCTTCGTCGCCTTCTCCTGCTGCTACTGCTGTTGCTTCTTCTTCTTCTTCTTTTATTGTTTAATGACGGTTGGCGAACAGGTTTTAGATGGATTACCGCCATCTTCTGGATTGGAGGGTAGATCAGAACAGTTACTATGTTATTGCATTCAATTCAACTGTAGTCCACAGTGCTTATTCATTGTGTTTAATGTACTGTTCAGACAAAACCTCATCCATGATATTATGTCATCCACCTTTCTATTTCTGTTGCTTCCTCTTGTTTCTCGTGCTATTCTTTTTACAGCAGCAGACATATCCATCTTCGGGATATGTTTTCACCTTCAGTTCTGGCTGTTATTTGTAGCATTAGTCCTGTCCTTCACAACGAGAATGAACAACAACATGATTATTTATATTCAACAATGTCTCTGGCTGCTATAAACCAATATTCTTTAGTCCTGTTTATGATAATCCAAACCCTCAGATCAGTTGTGGATTTTAAACATTGCTCAGATGCTTTCCTGTAATGTGCAGCGGGGCAACAGAAGGCCAAGGCTATATTATGGGCTCTCAAACCTTTTCCTCTTGTAAACGAACAAATTAATGTATAATAATACATTTAGGAAAGTTGATTCTAGCTGTATGCAAGATTATTCTGTCTAAGACTCCCACTGGATGTCATTTTGACTCAGGGAACATGAAAAAACCCTTCTAAATACGGTTGGACCGTAGATGATGTTTTGACCGTCATGAAATCTGCTCATACTTGTCTAGTCTTGTCTGGAGGATGGGTTGAATTGGGTTCTCAGATGTCCGATTCTGATTTTTGTGGAGAATCAGAGCAGTGCCTGGCTTGAACAAAAGATAAATAACATGTAAACATAGTATTTGCTTGCTTTATCAGCTGAGCTGCACCTATAATCTACCCATCTAATCAATTTACTGACAAGATGAGACTAACTATTGAAAGGCTATAGTTATACATGAACGTAACATCAAGACAGTTTTCTATTGAATCTACTCAGTGTCAACTGTAATACTCACAGTAAACACTGGATGGCAGCAACTGATGTGACCGTTACACAATTTACACAATCACTACCTGTACTATATACACTTCTATAACTACTGTTAATAATGCCAATAATTAAAAAAATGATTATTTCAATATTAACAGAAGTACACAGAGTTATAAAGCAGGAAGAACCTAGATATAAATAAATAAGAATAGTGTCATGTAACACAGGCGTTTGTGTAGATTGTCTAATGTCAGTTTGATTACTTCTGCATTTAAAGGTGACACATAATTACACATCCTGAAGTTTACAATGTCCCCACTTGCATTAAGAGTGAAGGAAGTCGACTGGGAGATTGTAAGTGCAAATGCTCGTCAAGCCGTGGCCACAAATGCGGTATTGGTATTGCTGATGAAGTTTTTTTTTTGCCTTTTGTCAGAGTCATGTTTGATCAGGAAAAGTCATTGAATTAGTTGACTAGGTGGCCTTGTGGCTTATTCTGAAGGAAGTGCAGTTGGATCAAAGGTCACTCTGTAGAAATGCAGATTTATAAGTTGCATAACAAACTTTAACGTATCGCTGACACCAGATTTTATATTTCATACAAACGAGCTTGATGTTCTCTCAGTGGGCCACTGAAGCCGCTCTTGAGACAGACACAGTTCTTTCAAAATATCCTGTTAAAGATGTGAAACTTTGCAATCTTACGCAAAGTAATCCTTTTAAAGGTCAGTTTGGAGAGTAAAAAACACCGAAGGGCGTACTGACAAGTGATGTTCTGGTTAAAAGTGGCTAATATTAGGGCTGCTCAAACTTTTCAATGAACCTTGCTTATAGGGATCCGACTTAGTAAACAAGAAGACATGATCTCATCAAGCATATATGTGGAAATCCTTTCATACAGCAGATTAACTCCATTTAAGCTTCTGTTTTGAGTGATTTAAATGGAGGAGAAGATCATTCTTTAAGGCCACAACTTCACTTGACTGAAGTGAAACCTGTTAAGTTTTTCACACAAGACTATTTTTATGCACAGGCGTATGATATCAAAGAGAACAAACATTTCTGACCACAGCTTTGCTGAGACATTAGCAAGATTTCGAGGACATTTCAAACCTTGATGTCACAAGTTGTTCTTGGTGACAAAAGAGGACAAGGACTCTTTGCAATAGCAGCGTGTAATCACCCTTGATTAAAAGCCATCATTTAATCACCCTTGATTAAAAGCCGCTACTGATGAAGTCACGACACATTCATCTACAGCTTTACTACCTGAAATCCACATGTGCCAGCTGAACCCTTTTTGTTCCACAGTTGTGTGTATAAAAAAAATAAAATAAAAAAAATCTTTTGAATGAATCAGACCAGTAACATGCCATGTTCTTTAACAGCATTGTTGATAGAAACGAATGAAAACGACTTGTTTGGCTTGTTTACAGCGTTGCATCACAGTGAAAGTCTGTGTGAAAGCATATGACCAACCCAGAATGGGCTGGTCCCCTTGTTTAACCTAATATCTCTCGAGGCATCTTAGAGCTCAGGCCTCAGTCAGCTTCTGTAAGCCTCAGACACACTGCCATCCAACAGCTGCCAATTATGGAATGAACGGAGAACATTGCATAAGCAAGACATCGTCAAAAACGTGCGTGAGTCTGTTTATCATTTCAATTCATAGAGACTGTTTTGACAGCCGAGGGGGGTCGTAGATGTATGACAATGTAATGAGCACATCAAGCAGCTTTAACTGTTTACTTATTTCTTATCTTGTTATTATTTTATAGTTTTAACTCGATGATCTTTCGTAGTTTCTTTTACATTGTACATCTTGCCTGTTTTAAAAGTATACGTCTGAGTTTTTACCATAGTCACCCGTCTTGTGATACTTAGAAACAAAAAAAAACAAAAAAACTTTTTCCTTCCCCTTTTTTTCTGTCATTTTCATGTAGTTGCGAGCGTGTGTTCTGTAATTGCCTTCAGTTTCATCAGGGCTAATTCTAAAGTGTTACCATAAATGGCATTATCTGATTTCCTCCAAACTAGATTACTCGTGGGGGCACAGAACTCAAAAAATGTGATAGATAAACAATGGCATAGATAAAGGCACCTATGATTCTGTGATGCAATTAGACTCCGTTTGAAAGATGAAAGCGAGAAGAGTTATTATTTGTCCCCCCTATCTCCCCCTACTCGATATATATATACTGTATAATTCTAAATAACTCAATCCTGAGCTTTATTGAGTTGTCTAATAAGACTTGTTTCCAAACGATCTGTGTGCACACAACAACTGCAACATAATCATATTTTGGTGTAAGTGCAGAGGATAAAGGATTTCTCTAATTCTCCATTTCTAGGTAAAGAAAGGTTAAAAAAAAAGCTGTTTGTTATGGAGCCAAATGAAGCCGGCACGTCCCCCCAGGACAGGCCCATACCTCGGCTCAGTCTGGGCTCCAGCTCTGGTCTGCATTACGGCTCCTTTGTGAACAGCCTTTCATCACTTACACCAAAGTCGGTGGAGAAACCGGCCATATCACCTCCCCGCGCTTACATTGCCGTAGCTGTGCTTTGCTACATCAACTTACTCAACTACATGGAGCGGTACACAATAGCAGGTTATATGAGTTTTTGTGTACACAACAACACTGATCAACAACAAACACCACATACTGCTGCTAAGTTGGTGGCCCCACACGTAAATATGTTTTTGTTGTCATGTAGGTGTCCTTCCCATCATTCAGAAATACTTTGACATCAGTGACAGTACAGCCGGACTTCTGCAGACAGGTACGATGCACATCCTTGATACACTCATGCACCATCAAACTTAAGAAAAACAAGATGATACTTGGAAGATCCCCATTTTACCTGCCCTTGCCTAAGACAGTATTATGCAACATGTATTGAAATTGAATTGCAGAGCACCGTTGGTTATTGCAGAACAGAGTTATTACAAGACAGAGACATATTAAAGACACTTCTTTATTTTTTTTTAAAATCAGAGATCAATCATTTTATGCATTTATTTTCTTAGTCCTGTGAGTGTGTGTTTTCTCCATGCATTGTTGTATTATAAAGACGGAATTGCCATATTATGCAATATTAATGCACTTACAGTTTTCATCTGCAGTTTCCTACTTTTCGCACCTCTCTTCGGTTACCTTGGAGACCGCTACAACCGGATATATATTATGACTGGTGGTTTGAGTGTGTGGATTGTCACCGCAGCTGGTAGCTCTTTTGTGACTGATTCGGTAGGTGACATAAATATATATATATATATATATATATTGTATTCATCAGCACCTCACATCATACAGACAAACAAAAGAATCAGCAAGATCAGAGAATAACACTTCTGTCTGTTTTTCTTCATCTATCATTTGCCCTCATCACATACTCACTCCTCATATGGAAATGCCCCTGAATTTCAGGGTGTGAGTATAGACAGGAAGATTTTGATGAGTTTGTTAGGTTCAGGTTATTCTTATTCTAATGGCTGCAAACATACACACACATATTTGTTTCTTAAACACACATGCACATGTAGTATTTGGGATTAAACGTTGTCTTGATCTCTTCAGTACTTCTGGCTTCTGGCGCTGTTGCGAGCTCTGGTGGGAATAGGAGAGGCCAGCTACTCCACCATTGCTCCCACCATCATCGGTGACCTCTTTACTGGGTCTAAACGGCTCTTCGCGATCTCGGCCTTCTACCTCTGTATCCCCGTTGGAAGGTTAGAAACAACAAAAACAAAGAAACTACAAATCATGTACACTTTACTACTGAGCTTTTTTTATTATCAAGCACATTATAAGCTTTTTCTTGCCAAACAGCAGTAGGTTTTTTTTTTTTTGTTTTTTTTTTTCACAGAAGACAGATTGACATGTCATGTTAGGAAATGATGGCTGAGTCGCATTTAGCTGATTTGGTGTCAGAGTTCTGCAATTGTTCAAGGCTCACCGTGTTTTGAGTGAGACAAAATGTCCACTGTGAGAAAGGACTAAAAGTTTCAGGTCATGTCAGTACAGTATTGAAATATATTGAAATACATCACAATAATTGGTCTTTATTTATTTATTTTATTTAAAGCAAAATGACATTATTTTGCTGTTGTGTGAGAATGCCATTGAAAGCCTGGATTGTTCAGTCACATTTTATGAATGCTACATTCACTGCCGGTGGGAAACATCCGAGATGCAAGAGCCAACAACGCTCGCAAACAGTGCAGTTGGAAAATTAAATCGGAAAGATGGACAATAAAAAAATAAACATGTACATTGTGAAAAGGATGATGGGGTTTCTTCCTTTAAAACAATATGTGCTTTCAAATGCATTACCATGCAGATATAACATATCCATGGCAACAAAATCCTTGCTTGAATTCTCACTTATGTAAAGTATAGCCCTTTAAATTGTTCAACATGAAGTCAGTATGCAAAGAGGCTTGTTTTTTTTCTGGAAATACCATATTGTTAAATTTATTTATATCAATACAATCACTCTTAAATGTTTTTTTTTAATCATTCTGTGTGTTTTCAGCGGTCTTGGATACATAGTGGGATCATCGGTTACTTCTCTCACAGGAGACTGGCACTGGGCTCTAAGGGTGAGCATAGTTTCATACTCAGATTACATTATTAATGTATATGTCGGTTGAGCACCCGACAGTGACATCAGTGATATCTTAATGTTTTTCTTTGTTGTCAGATCACTCCCATCTTGGGTCTAGTGGGACTTATCTTGCTGGTGTTCTTATGCCCAAACCCACCCAGAGGTGCCGCAGAAACCCAAGGAGAAGGACTTACAGCGAACAGCTCTTATCTGGATGATGTCAAGTATCTTTTGAAAAAGTAGGACATTGAAACAAATATATGTAAAGCTAAATATTGGCCAATATATTGTTGCAGAGGATTTATTGCTTTGATTGATGCTGAAGTATTTTGCATTAGTCCCTAAAGTTTACAAAGATATTACTAATATTTTCTGCTCTTCTTGTTTTGTTTCTCTCACCCCAGTAAAAGTTACGTGTGGTCATCAATGGGAGTGACAGCTATGGCCTTCCTCACTGGAGCTCTGGCTTTCTGGGTGCCTACTTTTTTGTCCAGAGCTCAAGTCAGTCAGGGAATCCTACCGCCATGTACCAAAGAGCCCTGCAACCATTCAGACAGGTGCAGTGTGACCTTTGACCTTCATCACTTTCCGTTTACTTCATGTCCTTTAAAGAGGTCTAGATGTTTCTGCTTCTGCTTCCTATTACAGTCTTATCTTCGGTGGTGTGACGGTGGCATCGGGCATTCTGGGAGTTTTTCTTGGCACTGGTTTATCCAGATTGTTAAAGGACAAATTGTCTTATGCGGACCCGCTCATCTGCGCCGTGGGCATGATCGGATCGACCCCCTGCCTCTTTGTTGTCATCTTTGTGGCATCGTCAAGCATTCCAGTGACTTACGTAAGAGACAAGCTTCTGTCTTTGCTGGATGCCTCCAGCTAAATGATACAGTGAATTGTTTTAAACGAAGGATTTAGTTACCTGAATGTCTGTTTCTAATCTACAGTGGTGGAAGCAGGAGAAAATTTAAAGGTTAGATTCACATTTTTCCACATGGCCATTTGCATGTTGAAACCGTCGTCAGTCGTTGATATCACTGAAGAAATCCTTACTTGACAGGATTCCAAATCTTCAGCACTCAGTTAAACAGCGTAAGTGAGTATCTTCCAAAAATATTCCAAAATTACAGTCTTTTTAGTGTGGAATTCCCTCTTGTGCTGTGTGCCCTCCGCCACAGCCCAGCACAGAAACACTATTTATGGAAACACAAAGAGGGACATTCACTAAAAAGACTGTAACTTTAGAAAGTAGCCATTTGACTTACTGAGTTAGCTGAAGCCTAACATTAGGTTTGGCTGAACTTAAGAATGCATTTTTGCATTCTCAGGTTTTGGGACTGGGAAGTGTGTCCAACGTTAGGAAGCGATGTCTTCACAGACAATATGTGGACAGGAGACATGATTACAGCGACCGGTGACTGTTTCAATGTGCACATGGAAATGTGAGTAAATGTCAAACTGTTGCCATGTGAGATTCATTATGAGAAACTTATGTCACAAACTAAACCCTAATCATCAGTCAATCAGTAACTATAAACAGACACATTACTGTGATCATTGTGATTATGAGGACAGTGACATAATTAGGAAATGCTTAACCAATCAAAAATGTAATTGTCATTCATTTTAATACAATTGGTCAACTTATGTATTGATTGATTTTAGTCCATCATGTACAAATGCGTGCTGCAAAGGATTTCTCGAATCCACAGAGTACACAGTGTACATCTACACCCAGTATACTGTACTGGGTGCAGATGTAAATGTTGGCTAGATGGTAATATGGACGTAAAATGATACATAAAAATATTTTTATAATATGTTATGGCATGTAGGGTTGGATTATGTCCATCAGTGTAAGTGTACAAACTCATAAAGAAAATGTGATAATGTCAAAAAGTGTACAACAAGAGACATTTGAAGGGTAAAATCGAGCTTTTAATTTATTCCTTAAGTGATTATTGAGTCATTGATCGTATGATTTATTGCCTTCTGATTGTCTCATTGCAGTTATTTGTTTTCTTGGCTGAGCTGCTGTTATCGTTGAACTGGTCCCTACTGGCAGATATACTTCTGGTGAGTTTGCATGCTTGGAAATGAAAACACATGAAACAATCTGCTGGAACTCGAAGCTAACCGGTTGTTCTGTGTTACTTTTCTCTTCAGTACGTTGTTGTACCGACCAGAAGGGCCACAGCTGAGGCTCTTCAGATTACAGTCTGTCATCTCCTGGGTGACGCTGGGAGTCCTTATCTAATAGGAGCGGTGAGAAATGATTTCATTTATTACATTCCATGCTATTTTAATCACAGCAGCTTGAATAAACTACTTTGTATGATCCTTAATGTCGTCTTTGCACTTGTGCCAATAGATCTCTGATGCTATACGTGATACCAAACCTCCAACTGTTGCGTGGAGCTTCCGCAGTCTGAAGTACAGCTTCCTGGTCTGCCCATTCGTCGGGGTGCTGGGTGGAGTATTTTTCCTCATGACTGCCCTCTACATTACTGAAGACAAGAAGGCAGCTGAGAGATTGATTGAAGGTAAATGGACAGTGAACATAGTTTAAAACAGTGACACAGAATACAACCAAGGGTCGAATGGAACAATTCTCTCACATGCTGGGTTGTGCGGCCTTTCCTGAACAATAATCTTCTATTCAACTAACAAATTAGGCTAACTCAATAGCACTCCTCATGCAGTTAAGAACAAATTCCCTATATCTGCACGCTAACACTGGCAGTCTAGTACTCTAACATGTCAGAGCCAGAAATGAGCCAAACTTTATGAACACAGCATTGTCCAGGTTGGATCTGACTTGAATACATTCTCTCCATTCTGTTGGAGTGTTTATCAGTGTGTGGGACGTCTGCACCAAGAGGCATACTCACCTCAGTAGATAAAAACTGATTCTCTTCTAACATGGCCTGACGTGCAGTTCTCTGATCTGGATTAGGTTATTCATTTATTAGTCTATTGACAAACAATAAATCGCCAACTATTTCAATAATCACTTAATCGTTTTGGGTCATTTTTTTATGGTTCCAGATTCTTAAATGTGAATATTTTCTGTTTCTGTTAGTCCTCAATGATAGAAAAGTGTATATATATGTGGGTTGTGAACTGTTGGTCAGGACAAAACAGGACATTTTAGGTTGCATCTTGGGCTTTGGGTAGCAGTGATTGACATTTTTCTTCTGAATCCTCCCTCCTTTAATTACAAATGTTTGTGTGTGTGTGTGTGTGTGTTTTAGCAGAAGAACCTCCACCACAGGATGGTACTGCATTTGAGCCCCCCGCGGACCCGAGCAAAGCGACATAGAAGAAGTAAAGCTGGACAAAAGCAGTCATGCAATAAATGCTAAATGTATTGTATGTTGTAATTTTAAGTTTCAATGTGTTAATATTTAAAGTTAAGTTAAAATAATGCTGGTGTGGAGAAATAGTAATTACCTCCATTTTTATGAGTACATGCGGTTTACCCCTTCAAGGCTCCGTCTGAGAAAAAATATTTACATTCACCGCCCAAGTGGAGGGTAGCCTGCTCCCAGCACCCTCCCCTGATTAGGGTGATTCACCCGTCTCCCATCTGGGCCCAACTGGACTAGTGGTTCGAGGACACATACTCATAGAACTGGAGTTACATCCAGGTACTGTTCCTATGTCCTCTAACTAAAGAATTGCAGAGTTGCTAATACAAAAAAAAGGTAGATTTCCTTGTCTACATCCAATCTAATTTCTCACTCAGGAACTCCTTCATGCTGTCTGTGTTCCACTTGAGGATGCTATAAGGTGAAGGCCAGCTGGGCCTGAACCACTAGTCCATCTGTCTGGCCGCATCCTGGTCTTCCACCTTGACCTTTGTGCAGTCTTATGTCAGGGTGGAAGGCCAGGATGTGGCCAGGCAGATGAGACATCCCTGAAAAGCGGCATCGAGGATACGATCCCCGCTGGTGGAGAGCATTCTGGAAGCTCCTGAAAGCTCCTGTGAGCTCCACATAGCAACAAAGTGTATACAAGGAGCACAAGGTGTGAAGCTCTCAGACGAGTGACCCTGGACCTGAAAGAGGAGGTGATGACCTCGGGCTGAAAGGCTGGGTTGGGATGCAAGCCTCCAACTTCTTACCAGTCTACAAACACCTGCCAATATGACAAATAAGCCCTGGAGGTGGATGGGGCGTGTGCATTTTGGATGCTCAATCTCACCCTCTTAGCTTCCAGACTGTGAGGCACCACCACAGAACCAGACCCCTCCAACACACACACACACTCACACACACATAGACCCTCCGATCGGGTGGTGAATGTAAAAAATAACAATGTAAATATTTTTTCTTGAAGGGGGGAAACCTATAGAGGGCAGCGCATGTACAATATAGAAGCTGCCATCATTGTACAGGCACACACTGATGACATGCATTGTCTTAGTTCTTACTGTCATGCTGTAAAATGACGTGTTTTTAAAAATGTTTGCATCTGTAAAAATATGTTTGTTATCACACTGTTAAGCCATTGTTAAAGGTTTCATTGCTTTATTGTGGAGTCCGCTGGTATTTCCTTTTATTTTTGAGCATTTCAGTTGTGATTACTCAGTATGCTGAGGGAATAGATTAGGCTGAAAAACACACACACACACATACACACGCCCTGAAAGGCACGTGGAACAGTCATACAGTCATAAAAATTGTTAAAATGTCTTGTTATCATATCATACTTAATATTTTACTCAGGCTTGAATTATGTGTTGGAAATCCATCAAATAATTCCTCAGTACGTATTTCCTAAACGGGTCTCAAATGTCATGCTGTAAGAATAAACTGGTAAAAGTGTTTCTATTTCTTTTAAAGATAAAGGTGTGTTCTTTCCTAATTTCCGCCTCCATTTTTTAAATTGTCCACTAGATGGCGCAGCTGCAATACTGTAAAAAAGATGAAGACCATTGCATGTAACTAGCCTGTTGGAAAGGCAAGGCAAGATATTGGATTTCTAATGTAAGTGGCTGTCCTTACAGTGTTTTCTTTCTGTTATAAGCAGAGGCCTTTCATTTTCCTTTAATGCATTATCACATTTCATATTGTGTGGTAAAGGCAGGCAACATGAACACAGCGCAGACTGAAATGCAGCAGTTCGGACAGGCATGTCACACATGAGTGTAACCATGATACCTCTCTCTCTCTCAGATGCCAGAGCATCTCCTCATAAATAAAACTGCCTCCTACAGTTGTCCATGTGACATACAGTATTACCGTGTTAAAGCAACCACTTGAGCATTTATCTTTTGACATTTGCACCCTGTTTGAGTGTCGGGACCCTGAACTGCAAGTGGAAGTCTGTGACCTCGGCTGAGTTCACATAGTGATATGTGTTGACATCCATCGTCTTCAGCATTGCTGCTCTCAGTAAAACCAGACCTTGTCAATCAGTTTCTAAACTGTTCAGACAGCTGCTGCAGCGGTCTCTAGCATTCCTTGGCAAATCCAAACAGCTGCGTGTCATTGCGTGTCCCCATTGTTTTGTACTGGGGTAAACCATGACGACAGGTCAAAGGTTGTTGCCCTTGTCACTCTCAGGGACAAGGGCAAGCAATAATTGGGCTGCATTGTGTTCATGTTATTGGTTAGTCTCAAGTCTCAAGATTTGTTTTTTTTATTTTTTGTTTTTCTTGCTGATTTGTGATATTTTTAAGAAAATATTTCCTGTTGGAAGTGTTGAAGCTGGTGACCGAACTTGACATTTTACTGATGAATGAAAGCTGTAGTTCAAGGGCGCTGAGCCATTGTTAAAGGTTTCATTGCTTTGTTGTGGAATTCACTGGTATTTCCTTTTATTTTCGAACATTTCAGTCTAATGCTTGTGATTTTCCAGACGTTTTGATTGCTCAGTATGCTGAGGGAATAGATTAGGCACAGGGACATGTATGTGGAATAACAAACAAACACACACACGCACGCACACTGAAAGGCATGTGGAAAACGTCCTAGAGGTAACATTTCGACCTGCAATTAAAACACAATAGGTATTGTGCAACATGTTTCTGGACACTTTATCTGCATACCTCTCCGCTTCCCCTGTCGACCCTGGCTGTACAGGAAACTGTCACAATGGCTAATAAATTGTCCAGGCCGATCAATGAGGGAGCCAGGAGTCCGGGGGAGAGCGGATGTGGTCAGTGTTGACTAAAGGATGGGGAACATTTTAGTTATAAAAAAAAAAAAGCATGTGTCTCAGAAAACAGAATTATGATAATGCATGTGGGGGCAGTCCTGAATCAGAATCCTGTCATGATACTAATAATATATTTTTTTTTGTATGTGCATCATACGTATTTACTGTCACAGGGCATGCAGCTTATCTACTGCATGTCTGTATTTTCGTCACCCTTCCACCAGACCAGCCGCGGGACAGCGATAAGAGAAGTCAAACCACATTTGTGGATGTGAATTTGCACTCTTTCCTTATCAACCAAAAAACTGCAGTGACATGACATCATACAGAACAGGGATGCTCTCCACCGTCGGTACCGCCTCTTATTTGAACAATTACATCATATTGACCTATACGCCTTTAGTGTCAGCATAAAAAGAAGAGCAGAATACCTAATAAAAAACCCCAAACATGCATGCAAACATATCTTGAAATAGCATTATTATTCGATAGGTGATACTGTACATGCAAATGTGTTGATTGGACTGCTGGGGATGATGAAACACAGGCATGCAAACATGCAAGATTCTTCAAATGGTTGGTGTTAATTAACACAGGTATTTGGTGATTGTAAATGCAAAGAAGCCAGTTGCAGCTGGAAATAAAAGAATGTGGGGGGAAAAAAAGTGTTAAAAACTATGCTTCTCGTATTATTTGTTTTCATTTGTAAAACGCGTCTATGATTTTATGAATTAGTATTGCAGTTTGCGTATGATTACGTCTTGATGAAGGCTGCGCAGCAGATCTATCAAACCATTTCTCACTACTGTCACGCGAGTGAGCAGAGATTACAAATATGGACTGCAATAGAAATGCAGCCAAATCTGAGGTTTGCCCTATAATGGCACATGCACATTCTGGTCCTATGTATTTAGCATTCCTGTTTCAGAGGCTTGCCGGCCACTGGGCTGGAGGGAGCTGATTCACAGACACAGCCATGGCAATGGGGTAATTACAAAGTCTATAAATATGAGCCACAGCACCACACAGATCTGGTCACACTGCAAGTCAACCTCAGCCCTACAACAGCTCAAATTTCTCCAATTAGGCAGAGCTTGATGTACGTTTTCCAGTGAGGAATGCAGTTGGAGGCAAATGATTGAAACAAAGGAGACAAACATGATGATATTGAGGCAGACAGTGGTGTCTGGGCTAGTTTTATGTCCCAGACAGATCAGCTGAGACTGATGACCTGGGCCCAAGGAGTCCGACTTGGATGACGCTGCCGAATAAATAATTAAAAGGGCAGATAAAAGACACTGTCTCTGCCCCTGAACACTATATTTAGTCACTGCTGTCTCTCTGCCTCCTGCTGCGCTGTACAGTACAGCCCTGAGATCAGACTTCCGAGGACCGGAGACATCAGCCCAGATCTATTCAAATCCTCAGCTGCTCTGAAGCCAGACTCTCTCAGCTCTGTTGCTTGGGACTGCATAGAAGGAAGGGTGGGGGGTACGGTTGTTCCAGCAAGCGACAGTCAGCCACAGACAGTGCAGGGGTCAGGAGGTCACAATGGATGAGAGAAGGTCAGAATGGCAGAGGCCACACCTCAAGATTGACTGAAGCCCAGACGGCTCCGGCTCCAAAAACAAATGTATGAGAGGAGAATGGAAGTGGGGTGGTCTGATGCCAACAGACAGCAATTTACAAGTGTCAGTTTCAAACGTGTTGATGAATACAGTTTAAATCTTACAGTAAGTTGCTGACTGACTCGCTGTCTCACTGATGCAGGGAATTGTTATTTGTTTCTTCAGGAAGTCCTGCCCTGTTGCCAATATAGCTACTCCACTCTATTCCATGTTAATGCTATCAGCTTCACCACTTATGAATAGAGTAAGATCTTCCACAGCCCCTTTATTCATTGGCCTGTATGAAATAAGTCCACTTACTGGAGATGCTTCACTGCCTGATCATTGAGTCAATCAGTTCTACCAAATGGACGACGGGGGCCAAATAGAAATGGAGCAAGTGCATTTCTATTCCAACAATAGATCAATTGGAATTACTGTGACTATGGAACCCTGTTTATAAGGGGATGAGTCCATATATACATGACTTCAGGTGAACAAAACACCAGGAAAGCCAGTTCATTCTCTCCTTCAGGAACTTTAACGTACACAGTGTACTCAGGAAAACTAGGACGATTGTTCCTCAGTGCAGGAAGGGGAAATGTGCATATTTAACTGTACGTAAGCATGGACGACCGAGGCAGCAATAGAAGAATCACAAATTCTCCTTGATTGGTTGATTGATTTAACTGATTAGCATTTTGCTTCTAATTCAATTAATTTTGAGAATCTTAGTTCACCAAAGAAAAAAAAACTAAGACACAGAGAATAAAACGGATCAATAGATCAACCCAAATACCAAATCATCATACAGAAAATGATGAGATAATAAATACCAGTTTTACCAGTATTCAACTGCCTGAACAAGTCATACAAATACAAGTTAAACAAGCATGGTGATAATAGGCCACTTTGTCTAATCCCATTACTGAGCTGAAAAGAGTCAGATGCCTCCATCAAATCTGCATATTGATTAGCTCTTATGTTTTTAAACGACACAAGGAATATCATTGCTTCTTGTCAACTCTTATGACGTATTATATGTACTAGAAGCACAGCTGATAGACACACGTGTCAGTGCGACATTTAAATTTTTTTTTTTGGAAACCACATGTTAGAATGCAGAAAGAGTCTGCCTTATCGTCCTGCAGGCGCAGAGTCCAGTGATTAGCAGGTTTATCTCCAATCCTGCACTGCAGGCTTGGCCCCGAGCTGAGACAGGAAGGAAGGCCGGGGCAGTAACTCAATGGCCCCGGGCTACATAGCAGAATAACGCAAGAGGAAAAACACACAGGATCCCACTGACATGACCAGCATATCAAGCACATCCCAAAGAAAGAAGAGGGGAGGCAGGGGGTTCAGTGAGGGAGGACAGGAACAACTGTTTACTGGAGCTCCCTCTTAAGCTATCCGCATCAGTATTACTTGATCATTTATTGCTGAGCCTGTCAGGCTTTACTGAGTTAGAGGAAATTTTAAGTCATCAAAGAAAGTATCGGGATGGAAGCGGATGATTGTTGCAAAACTAGTTCTGAAAAAGGGGCTTTAGGTTGTACTCAAATGAAACAATACAGTTCAGCTTAGTGCACACAGATGCATTCAGACCTCAACTCCGATAGCCTTACGATGCCAAATGCCTGCAGAGTAGAGCCAGGCAAGCAAACAGCGATCTCCCTGACTCCCTCCACGCATCTACCTCCCTCCCAAAACGCTTGATTGTATTTCACCTTTAGATTATACACAATGCTTTTGTTTTTCCAGTGAAATACATATATTGAAATGAAAGGTGCCAGGATTAGTCATTAGCGGGCTATGATCTTTGGAAGAAAGCCTATTGGCCGGTGTCTCCTCTGGCTTCCAGAGAAATTAAGCTACACTTGTCAGGAATGCCCCATCACACGCCCATTTGTCATTCATACACTGAACTCTGTACTCATGCTAAATCAACCACATCTCCGCTTTCCTTTCTCTGCCTCTCACCTTTCTGCTGAAAATCTACCAGTATATTGGTTCAGCATCATAAAATTCTCTATAATCCAATTTCTGTGGTTTACTGTTAGGGGTAAATTTGGGTTTCCCCATCTTGGCAAAGTCAAAATAGCTCTGTGCGCACAATGGAATAGTCTAACAATTATCTGGAGAATGGTTTCGTTTTCTGACAAAACACAGATGGCACACAAACACTTATCTGCATGCAGGATTGGACCTTGCCCAGTCATTCAGAAACAACTCTGGTGTTGCTATTATCAAAACTTGATCAAAGTCCCTGCAGTCATTTAAGGCTTTCTGTGACTTCACTGCTATAGACTGTGATGACATAGGGGACAGTGGTGGCTGTTAAATGAGTACAGAAACCACTGAAACTGTCAGAACTGAGCCAATGTCTTTGCACTCTTTCCAGATGGTTTTTTTTTTCTCCTCTAGGTTTATTCTGTAACCACCAGGAATGCCACAGACAAACATGTCCAACAGTAGATTCATCCAGCGTTACTGCTGCCTCGACTGTGCCCGGACCAGCTTGTTGTTTAGTGAGTGATTTACAAGTAAATGTGACTTACAAAAACAGGGTCATATTCCCAATAAGCCCAGGTTTACTAGGTATCATTTGGGTTTAGGGTCTGATTAGTTGTGATGATATGATAATATGCATATATATATATATATATACACGCATTGGCATTCTTCCCTGAAGCTCAAGCTTATCATCAGCCTAACAACATTTCTGCCTAACTAATTTTTTTTGCCAAATTGAGATATTGGCCTAACTCTACTCTCCTATCACTGCTGCACCACCCTGTATAATTGCCTATGTCCTCAGCTGATCAGAAGTCTTGTAACAAAAAAACAAACAGCCTTAGTCATTTAGTTGACTTGGGCATTTTTGATGCCATATAAAAATGTGCCTGAAAAAATGAGTTAGGCAGATATGCTATTAGGCTGACGATATTCAAATGACCAACAGTCACAAACCCAAAGATGTTGAATATACAACCATGGAAAACTGGAAAAATTTGCAATTTTTTACATTTTTTTTGCATTAATAATGACTCAACTATTGGTTTTCTATAATATATACATTTTCTGCCTGTCAGTTAATGTACATGCTTATGTCTTTCCCCCCTCATCTCATCTTACAAATAGTAATTTAGTTGGGACCTACTTTATACAGAAACCAACTCTAATATAATTAGTCAGAGTTTCACAGGCAAAGTGACATTTGGGTCACAATGAAAAACCAGTGTTCTAATGAGACTGCTATGCTGGTGAATGTAAAATGAATCAGTTATAGTCAGAGACTGTTTAAACATCTGCTGTTGACTTTTGTGTACATATCTCCCAAATATGTGCATTACAGGAAACCCAACAGATGAAAAGGAGATTGAGTTTGATATGCAGTTCAGGCTCAGACAGGTAGTGTGAAGCTAATCTGCGGGCTCAAGGTCACACTAGCAGTTCCCCAAGAGCTGCTGACCTACTTGCTCCACACATCTCCATGAATGCTGGATACCAGAGAAGGTTGAATATCACAGGTTTTTAAATGCCTTGCTTGATACAAAGCACCTTTAGACCTGTACCCATAGTTACTAATAATAAAAATAGCCCCTTGAAAGCACAGATAAGGAGAACATTGCTGCTTTCACCTTAAAGTAGGTGTTATACAAGTCATTTCCATACAGAACTGAGTCAAACAGGTTGAAATTTTTGTGTGGAACTGAGGTGAAATCGTATATGTATGTGTTACATATTTAGGGATAATATTGGAACAAGGTATATGTTGCAGACAATGCAATATTACATCAATCAGTATTTACTACTCTCCTTGGTATTGATGGGATTCAAAAGAATAGGACTGTTGCTTGTACAGCTCAGGGTAGAACAACAGACGCTGCATTACATGTGCAGTGTTGTCAGTGGACATGCTTACAACGGTCCCATACTCGTGCCAGTGTGTGTTCATGTAAATAATGTAGCCAGTTTACACTGCTGGCAGCGCATTGTGGAGCAAGATTTTGTTAAATATCAAGTTGACTAAATGAGAAGGGCATAGAGTTTATGTGGGAGTTTATTTATGGAGTAAATTTACTGCATATGGCATATTCATTTTAATTTTTTTTGATGTTTTTAATGAAATTAAAATCTAGGGAACACCTTGGGATTAATAATTCTCATTTTAACATGACTTTAACTATTCCTCATTATATTGTCAAATAATACAAATAAATAAAAATTTTAAAAAAACAACAAAAACAAAATCTGATAACTAGTATATATCCTATAATAGGTCACCAACACAATTATATGAAGGTTCAATACACAATATATGAAGTTATAACACACATCCAAAGATAATGCTGTTTTTGATCACCACACAATTCCCGCAGTATCAGGTGCGGCTCCATCATTTGCAGCAAAGCCCGAAGAGGGGAGGAGTTTTAGAGCAGGTCACACCCCCCTGGTCCTCTGAAAAAAACAGAAAACCAAAGGAGCGCACAGCACAGTCAGTCACTGCACACTGGTAGAAAAATATGATCCTGAGAAGAGCGGCTGCTGCGTTTCAACACAAGACTCAACAATTCCACCGCGACTAATTTCAATTAAAAAAAAAAAAAATAATAATAATAATCTGAACACCCAGTACTGGTACTTGTTGAACTATTCTCCTCTCCATTCCCTCTATATCTCCGTTTCTTCTTCTTCTTTTTTTTTGTATTATTATTATTTTTTTTATTTTTTTTTATTGCGCTGGATCTTTCGTGCCAAAAAATGTGTGTGGAGAGCGATGGATGTGAGATTGAAGGCTGTGGCAGTTCGGACGAGGTGCGCACGCTGTCGGGCAGCATGAGTCCCACGCTGAAGTCCAACCCGGACCTTCACCGGTGCAAACCCGGCCAGAAATTCCGCGCGGCGCTGCTCAGATGCCGATCACCGACCGCTACCGCCGTCATCCTCAGCTTTGGGAACGTCCTCAATTACATGGATAGATACACTGTACACGGTAAGAGACCTGACTTCTCTCCTTAGGGTTATCTTTTTATTTATTTTAACATCACACATGTCTTCATTTGCTGGATATTGTACATGCATTCATTGTGTGTGAGCTGTGTCAGTCTCGTTGAGCTGCCATCAGCTCACCTTGGCTCAGGCGGGCGGAACAATGGGTCTGCCTTAACGCAGTGGACGGTCTGCTAAAACCACCAGGCTGTTATATATGTTTTCATGGTGGTGTGAGCTGTGATTGAATTAAACAGACAGAATAGTGCATGTATTCACTATTACTATAATGCTATAACTACCCTGGCTGGTAGTTAATCGCAGATCGATCATTTAATAGATGGATCAACTCTCCATCCAGAACCTGACTGCTTGCGTGTGCTCTATGTGTGTGTGTGTGTGTGTGTGTCGCTGTGGGCTCATCTGTCAGACCGGTTTCAGTGACTGCAGAATGAGAGAGAAAGAGCGCATATCACCGCGAAGAATCAGTCATTAGTTTCTCGCCGTTCCTGGGAGCGATATAGTCCCACATCCAACAGCCTGTTTTGTGGATTGTGTGAGATGCTGTGATGAGGCCATGTGGTGTTAATCCTCCCGCATTTCCTCACTGAGATATGTATATTGAACCAAACACCCTGGTTTACAGATACAGATGAAGAGTTAAAAAAAATGATTTGGGGCTAGTTATAGACTAGAATTGATAACTAATTATGGTCTGTGATGAGCGATTATAGATGTTAAAACAAAATGTAATAAGATAAACGGCAAAATAACAATGTTTTGAAATATTTTAAACAAACATTTTTCTGTCTATATTGAAAGGATTTTTTTTTAAATATGTAAAACTGCATCAAATCATCAAAATAGTCCACTTCTGTTCTTCATGTTTCTATCAAATTGTTGGCATGGTTTTAATTGGATTGAATTTATTTTCTAATTGTATGCCAAGAGTCACGCCCCTGTTACAGTTAATGATTCTGATCCTAATCTCAATATGTAGGTGAGTGGATTTTGTATTAACTTATCAAGGCTTGGACATTGACATGTGGCACTGAATGGGTTAAAGATATTGCTGCAGCATGGAGAATGGAGAGAAGTGGCAGAGTAGGTTCCTCTGGAAAAAAAAAGAAAAAGAAAAGAGATGCCTTTCTGCAGGTTTGTACAGTTTTAGCATAGAAAATCCTACTTGTGATGTTTTTAGTATCATTTTACATTTTCAGTTATTTATTACTACATAGGATATCTGATATGAAATGTATCAGAAGCCATTAATAAATTTCAGCCTCTGGCAGAAAGAAGGAGTGGCTAATTCAAGCAGAACAATGTGTTCACTTAAGTAGCCACATGCCTACAGCTCATCATCCAGTCTGTCAACTGTAAAGAGTTGGCCCACGAAGCCTCGGGCACTTCAGTGATCATTGCATTGGGAGGCTGTAGCTGCTCAACCTACAGCCACACTAAGAATGTGTTGATGTACAGCCGTGGCGTATCTAATCTTGGCATCTTCAAGCACCACTCAGTCAGAACAGATAACCTGAAGAGTCCACATCCTCAGTCACCTCTTCATTATTAGATCAGAGGAAATCTCTTGTTGAGGGACACAAAACAAAAACTCTTTTCTCCTCTGATCTCTCCATCGTGATGCTTTAAACTGCTTCTGCTCCTCACGACATCTTATGAATAGTAAGGGTTAAAATCCTCTGCTAAGCCTTTAACTTTGCTGAATCTCCGAGCGCATGCTGTGCAGTGACAGGAGGGAGAGTGGCTGAAGAGAGAAAGTGGAAAAAGGGATGATGGGGTTAGGGGGGCGGAGGGGTGGGGGGTGCAGGGAAAGGCTGTGCTGAGTGCATGTGGCGCAGAGGGGTCCCTTCCCATCTCTGGCACCTGAATGCTGCTGGACTGTTTTGCATTATGCATGAGCAGCATGTGCACCGGACCCTCACACAGAATGAGGATCAGCAACCATGAGCACCCAACGCGTCTAAAACATACAGCATGAGCTTGTCTTCTCCGCCTCCTTCTATCTCTCCTTAAGGCTTTTCTGTCCTCTCCTGCTGCATGAGCTACATTGCAGTATTAAGTAGGCTGTGGAGGCAGCGCATCTGTGTTGATAACAGAGTGTTTTCTCCAAGTATGTGTGTGTGAAACATGGCTGTCCTCCTACAGTGTGTGGGGAGGCGTAGCTGCATGATACATCAATTTGATATCAGTTTTGTGCACTGGGACTAAATATCATGGGTTATCGTGGAGAAGTGGGACGTCTATCTTAAATTTTGTCTTTTCATGATTCAGTTTTTGAGCTCATTAGTGTGTTGTAAGTGACATTAGCAATCAGTTTGTGTACCTACGAACCCAATGGTCCTTACCTATCCTCCTTTCTATCAGGATTATTTGCTCTTCTTGTTTCTATCCACTCTGCTTTCTCCTTCTGCTCATTCGAATCCCTTCAGTAGCAGTTACCCAAAGCGCATCCCAATTCATAGATCTTAATGTCAGTTAATTAAGCATGAGCGCACACCCACAGAAAGCACACACACGTTAGAAAAGGTTCCCCCCCCCACACACCATTTCAAGAAGGGCTGAATGAGAGAGGGGAGGGGTCGGCTGCTGCAGAGGCAGAGGCAAGTGGACGCAGTATGCAGGCAGCGTTGAGCCAGAGTGATAACCCCCCATTCCACTCCCCTTCCCACAACGTCAAAAGGTCTTTGTACCAACAGCCATTACTGTAGTGTGTGTGGATCACTACAGCATTGTCGTCCGAGACACAGGGTGACCATTCCAGACACCGGGGCTATTCTGCTTCACAACAATGATGGGAAAATTGCACCCGGCAATACGCAGCAGTGTCACAGACTTGGATCTTTCTGTTAATCCCTCATGTCAGAGGTGATGACACACACACACACACACACACTCACACACACACACAAAAAAATCAGCACACATACAGACTTATCCAAGATGATGGTAAGAACCATAAAAAAGGGAGAAGTCACAATGTCTTTTTTTTTTTTTTTTTATGGGAGGTTGTTCTGTTCTGGATTTGACAGATTTACTGCCAATATTTTTTTATACAAGACTTGAATATTTAATACCACCACTTTGTGAGGAGGAACAGCTTCAAAACAAAGCAATTATATGAGACTTACGCTGCATGTTGGAAGGCATGTAAGCAGGAGTTTAGAATCACAAAGGAAAATGTAAATCTCATAATACAATCTATGTAAATATCTTATATATTACGCCGTTCATTCTTTTCATTTTCTATAATGAAAACAAATGAATGCATGAAATTTCCCATCCTATAAACTCATCTTTCAATATTCATTCACTGGTGTGATGCAACAATCATCAAGTGCTTACAAGCTGTTCAAATTTCTGCAATTTTCATATTTCTCTGTTGTTGCATTAGCAAACAAACAGGTGATCTGTTTTTTTTTTCACTATTGAGTTTCAGGGGTGCTGAAGACAAGCAGGGTGTGGATGACGGCAGTGTGAGTTTGACTTTAGGCTCAGCTGTTCGGCTAGTGGGTCAGATCTGAGCCGGGTGCTCCTTCACAAGCTTGTACTCGTTTTTTACGACTGTCTGATGCAGACAAGACAGTCTGGGACATTTGAGGGTGTCCTTATGCGTGGGTTCTTAATGGGTCGATCACTCACTTACTGCTCACAGCATTTTTTCGAATAACAGAAAGCAGGTAAATGAGATTCGACCGTGCAAGATTCGATTGGAGGCCAGCGCGGCTGAATGAATTACGAAGCTCCAGCTGGGTTACTGTGTCTGGCTTTTTGAAATCAGCCTTATGACCCGCAGCCACTTATATTCCATTTGTGTTTTAGAGTGCATAAGAGCTCTAAGATTTAGTGGACCGCTATGTTTAAATTCATTTAAGGTGGCTTCAAAACGTTAAATCCTTGTGTTGGTCTCTCTGTAGTCCCGCAGCAGACAGTCCAAGCTCCTCGACAGCTTATCATAAAGAGGGGATTAGCTGTTTTTTTTGAGAATATGAGGATATGCAAGCCAGACACTTGGCACTTAAAGTTATTTGCTTGATAAGTAAGTCAACCCTGATCTGTGTTAATTCTAGCCACCCCCTGTGTTCACCCCCTTCCCAGCCAGCAAAGGGCTAATTTGAGGGGTTCCGACTGCAGCTTAATCTGAACAGGAATGTTGGGGAGGTGCAGATTAACGCTTCCTCGAGTCACAAGATGAGTTGCCTCAGTCAAGCTGTCACTCCACGGATATCCCCAAAACAACGTAACAATCCTTTAGACAAGTGCAGGACCCTCGCATGTGAATCTTTGGCACTTTACATTATAGACGCAGATGATAATCCTCTTAAGGCAAGATGCTTGTCACACAGTGAGAAAGATGTAGCAATCTATCAAGTCTGACGAGATATGCAGAATTATTCCTGATAGCTTTGTCTGTCTCATTATCACTGTCCACAGAGTTCTGGATCATCAGTCCTCTGCATCACCATTTCCATTCAAAGACTCAAAGCAATCACAGGGTAAATGTTGAGTGTATTTCCTGGTCGTTCTCTGTGCTGTGGATGTGCTCAAAACGCATGAAAAGACACAACTTTCAGTTCCACAGATGCAAGAAAAGAAGAGAAGTGAAGATAGTGTATATGTCTGGAGGAGGAGGAGGAGGGAAGGGGGTGTCACTGTGAAGTTTTTTTTTTGTTTTGTTTTTTAGCTGATGGTTTAAATGTGTCTCAGTGTTGGAATATGTCAGGATAAGACATACAGGAAGTGTTTCCTCGCCGCTAAACTGTGTGAGGGGAGGCGTGGGCCATGCTTGAGTTGCTTTGGGGTTTAGCTGTTGCTTGTTCCACTCTTCTCCCAATTTCACCCTCCCTCGTTTTATGGCGTTCACATTAAAGGTCCTCGAACAACAGCAGATGCATTAAAAAGATGGAGAGCGCACTTGTAATTCACTTTATAGGGTTGCTGCCTTTTTTCTTGCGCTGCTCTTTCTATCCGACGTTGAGCTGTTTCGAATTAGACAAACTGTTCTGTACAGTAAGAAATCCTTCAGCATGATTGCTTCTGCACACTTTTTTTTCATTATATATATATATCAACATTTCCCCCCAAAATCTTTTATTTCACTGTTGACAGCAAAAATATTGACACTATTCAACAGATGTTGAGGGGGGAATCATTAATAATTACTTGATATCCTACCAAGTAGATTTTTCCAGACTGGTTTCTCACAGATCTCCAAGTCATCTCTTCATGTCTATATCCTAGAGTGCTATTCCCGCTGCTGTGAGAAAACAGTCTGTGTGTTCTTTAGGCTCCGATTTAGCCGACGTCTGTAATAGTAACCAGTGGAATTAGATGGAGCTCCTTCCCTCTGCCAGTGCAGGCCCTTTCATGTGGCTACTCCAGATTTCACCATTAAGCAGACGCACTTCCCTCGCAACAGCTCTCACCCCGTGACCCCGGCTATGAACGCAGCGCTTCGTGGCCCTGCTGACCGTCACTTTGCGGCGACTCTTTGACTCTTCCCCCTTTTGTACAGCTGTTATTTTGGCATCAGCCCAGCCTTGTATCCTAACATCACTCATCACAACTATGAGGCCATTACATGTGTTGCATTCTGGAGAGGATATTTTTACTCGGTGCTATACATCCACACACACACATCCACACACATACACATGTGTTTTAACAAGATCTAATATCAGGCGAAGATCTGAGTGGTTGTTTCAACATACAAAGCTTTTTTCTTATCATTTAAATACTTATCTGTTTGAAGGCAACAGTGCTCGCTCAAGCCGACTGTTTGACTGATCATTGGCGCGTGAAGGTGAGTGGATGGTTGATAATCACTGTCATGAAAGGAAGGTGTGTCGACATAAGGAGGTGTTGTTGTTGTTTTTGGTGATGTATCTTCTACTTCCACACTTTGCTTTAGGTTAACACCCATAATGTAAACACTGTGTCTGCTAAGTACAGTCATGATGAGTCATGAGCAAAAGCAGGAGAATCTCCCAAGCCTCAGCAGACGCACATCTGCGACTGGACCCTGCGTTTAAAAAACAAGACGCCTCACCCTTCCTGCCTCATTATTTACAGAGATAAGAGTGTTTACCTGCAGAAAGAGCTGAACTTCGTCTCTCCAGGCAGACTGTAGGAAAGGAAGGAGGAGTTATTTGGGATGTATTATGTACTTTGCTGTGTTTGACACACCGTCAAATAACAGCTCATCCCTGTTTGAAAAATGTAATAGGAAAAGATTTTTGTCTTCTCACTCCCCACATTCCATCACTTACGATTACAGTCGTTGGAATAAGACATTTTTAATAATATTGTTATATATAAAAAAAAATGAGCGACGGTAGCATTGTGCGTTATTTTAGAAGAGGCAGACTGGTTTTTTTTTATTTTGTCAGACGGTTGACCTTTTTTCGCTGCTCAGACCATTCTGTGCATTTCCCTTTCCTCCAGCCACCCAAAAACACTGTGTGACATTCACATCCATTTCAACACACACATAGCAAGAGAAAAATACTGAGGAAAAAAAACAAACAAAACCCAAACAAAGCAACACAAGCAAGTGAAATATCTGTGTTGTGAAGGTCATATTCAAATGTTCCCCTGAGCCTGGTGCTTTGGCAGAGGCCACCAATACATGAGAAACAGCCGAATCCATCGCAAATCCTTGCAACACACACGTGCACTCATAAACACTGAATATTGATCAACACAACATCAGCTTGGAATTTGCTACAAGTGATGAAATTGTCCTGACTGAAAAATACAGAAATTGGATTTTTCTCTGGCACATTAATGACTTAATGTTCTTAATTTGGATTGGATAATTTTCTAATGTCGACTCTCACTCAAGAGTTACACTCTTCTTAAAAAGAAATGTCATCACATTTACATGTGTGTAAACAGTCAAGACTAACTGAGGGATTGGGTCATCTTTTATATCCTCCAATCAGATAAGGGCTGTTGTGTTTGTGCATATTTGTGCGCATGATTCATCTTCTTTTAATTTCATTTGTGGATATCAGTCATGTCGTCAGAGGTAGATAAGACCGCGGCAGGATTTTTTATAACTGTGTTTGTCGTATGCATTACTGTGTTTGTGGGAAGAAGCGGAGTTGAATGAGGGCACTGACCTCTGTCAAAGACTTAGATCTTTCCTGTAATGCCTCGAGGTCAGAGGGTCAGAGGTGGAAACACACACACACACACACACATACAAATGCCCTTTGTGTATTTTTGCTGTTAAAAGATTCACACTTAGGATTGGATTCCTATGAGAATGTGTTGGTTTTGTGTTTCCAAAGACATCAGTGCTGTCGCAGGGACAAAACACATGTGCATAAACAGGTATTAAAACCTGATATAGGACTTTAGAGTCTGTATCACGTTATCTCAGTATCACATTATCTTATCTCGTTATATTTAAATTCTAGACAATGTCGCACATTGCACAGCTTGATTAGGAGCCAAGTCGAATTTTACATCTGTGTTTTTTTTCTTCTGCTTGCACAGTTTGGGGGGGGGGGGGGGGGGGGGGGGGGTTTGCTTATGAGACAATGACAGGCTGAGTTTAGGCTGTTTGTTTCAGCGGAGCGGAGTTGTACACCAGTATGTTGTGGTCACACCTCACCGCTCCGTCGGAGTGAGGTGGATTATTACAACGTTCTTTTGATTCTTCAGCACCCTGCCTGTAAATGTTTAGTGGTTAATGTTTAAATGGACTACCACAGACTTCAGACTACCACAGAAGCCCATGTTGTCAGTCAGGTTGCACAACAGTATAAAGCTCTATGCATATTTCTCAGTATAGTTTTATAAGTTTGTCAGGCCTGAGGCTGTGTACTGTGCTGTGGAGGTATGTTGGCTGCTCTTTAAGAGGAAACAGGTATGTGGAGGAAGTTTGAGAGGAACAAAAAAAAGATGCCTTGATGTGTTTTTTCCCACGCCAAAGAAGATCTCAAAGACACCTCACGGGCTGACACCTTATACGGTTGAGAAGTTAGACTGAAAAAATTCAGCGTTAGAAATGGGGACGCATGCTTTATTTTTATCGCGTAAAACAAGTTCAAACACATTGTCAATGTAAGAAGGTTGTGTTTGAATTTCATTCAAGGCTCACAAGGTATTCAATACGGACCTGATCGTATCTGAGGCGGTTTGTTACGAGTTTGTACAAAAAGGCATATTTGGGTTTCTCAGTCTTCTCCATAACCAGGCAGAAACTGAACTGGAAATTACTGGCTTCTCCCTTAAATGAAGATGCAATGTGAGAGCAGCATCAGTTAGATAGTTATTGCTTTTGAGTGATGTGTGTAGAGCTGTCGAGAGGTCACCTTGACAACACGTCAGAATAAAGATGGCTTTATATGTCTGCTGTTCTGATGGGAATTCAGGCGGAAGATGGAAAAATCACACGTTTTGCATTCACACGCTGTTAAACTGTACCGGATGGGAGTGACAGATACAGTACATCCCAGTACTTATGACCTAAATGGAGTAGTTGTGTCTGCCGCAGAGAATTGTGATTGATGTGTAAGAACAAAAGCAGAAGCTTGTTTCATCTGTCATATTTACCCTCTGCTCAATCCAGTCAAACAGCCTTGCAACAAAATGGATGATAAGCCAAAAGGGAAGGGGTGTTGTGATATCCAAGGGCTGGACTTAAAGAACCAGAGCCAAAATGACTTCCTAATACCACTGTTCTTATATTCATCACTAATAGTCACCAGAGTTTACCACAACGGATGTATTAAAACTAATTTCCACCTAAAATGTGGGCATTTCTCACATTTATTTATTTTAAATTTAAAACTGTATCAAAAAAAAAGTTATCTTCAGATAATTCATTATGTAAAGGAGTAAAATCATTTTAATTGTCATCACTTTTTGATGATTATGCACAAAGGATGTTTTAATGCCACCCATAGCGGATTCCCCACATCCTCATTTTATGAAATGATAAAAACGACTCAGAGACCAGAAGAGAAAGTGAGAGGAGAAATTAAATCTCATTCAAAAACTCTACATAATCCTCAACACTGTTATGTAAAAAAAACACTCGAATTAATGGCAGGATTTTTCGGATTCACATGCGCTGGCACTAGCTGTGTGGTAGCACACACACACACACACACACACACACATACGCACAAGTGAAGTTTTACCTGTAAATTTTAATGGACAAATTGTCCATACAATCAGAAAACTTAACATTTTAAAAAATGAAGGTATGGCCAAATCACGTACAATACATTCATCTAGGTTGGTGATATAACCGGATGAAATCTGATACTAAACTATAAAA
The DNA here is from genome assembly GCA_036937835.1 of Pampus argenteus. Taxonomy (NCBI): domain Eukaryota; kingdom Metazoa; phylum Chordata; class Actinopteri; order Scombriformes; family Stromateidae; genus Pampus; species Pampus argenteus. The sequence goes on from CM072874.1 coordinate 16,498,668, forward strand.
CAAAACCATTGTTTTCTCATTTACATTAATAATCAATCCAAACTGGCAAAAAATTCACAGCACTCACTTTTTGTGAGTTTGCAAAAGTGTAACTTCACACTTTTTTTTTTTTATTAATATATAACCGGACACTGCACATTGAGCCTCTCTCAACACTTCAAAACTCAGGGTTAACGTGGCTCCATTTCAAAACTGCACATAAATAACACTCCTTCAGGTCCACATTCAAGGCTGAGTTCAACTGCTGTTCAGTATTCCTGGGAGATGCTGGCATTAACAAGTGCAGCTCGCGCAGATCCACTGGCAGTCAGACACTCTCGTCTCATCTCAAATACCTTTGCTCCGCTTCGCTGCATCTCTTTCCAATACATCTAAATGCATTATCACATGTGAACAAGTGGGCTAGCACCTGGATATATTATTGATGAGCTATAGGTTTAGTCTGCTCTCTTGATGCTTCACTATGGATCCTCTCTACCATCAAATATTCAGCACGTACTGGCTGGGACTAAGCTTTTGATTAGTGAAAGAAAATTAGGTGAAAAAAACCTATTGATCAAAGAGGTAAGGCTGGCAAACCTACAGGCCTTTAATTTGATTTTGCCCCAGTTTGGCTATACCAGATTTAGAAGATTAGAGTGAAAAAACACCTCAATATTCACATATAAACACACTGGTGGGAGTCTCATCTCTACGCAATGATACTGGCTTGATGTGTTACTGCACCAACATCAGCAAAACAAAGAAACATGAACTAAAAGCAAGAGTCTTACTTATACTTTCACATGTTTGAATCGCAGTAAACTGCTTGATGGGAAGTTCACATCATTCCAATGAAACTACAACAATAAAAAAAACAAAAAAAAGAATTGAAACCTGCAGTTAAACTTGATGTTAGGACCTCACTGTTAATTGTAGCAGTAATGGTAACGAGTCGGGAGTTTCAGAGAGACTTTTAAGCTTGGAATAGTGGAAGGTAGAATTAGTGTTGCTGCTTGGTTGTGTTGTTCAGGCAACAGTGAGAAGATGAAATATGACCGAGGAAATCCAGTTTAAATTATGCATCTGGGAGTTTGGAGGCTTACTCAAGAATGAGGAGTTTGTTTTTTTGCATAGCGTTAATGTTGATTTTAAACCACTACATGACCCCAAAACTCTTTTAGCATTTGCAGACCCGCTGCAATGAAGGTAGTGAAGAAAAACTAAATCAAGCAACTCAACTGAACAAATGTGCAAAAAAAACCCGAATATATTAGCTGCCAGTAATATCCAGAATGTGACCGTCTACTTCAGGATTTAGGTGTATTTAATTCACATGACCCATGCTTTGGGGTAAATTTGTGTTTTAGACCACCAACACGGAAGCCGAACTTGATCTTGTTGATTTTATAGAGGAGTCCTTCTTGTAACAGCTCTGTGCAGTCAACTCTACACTGTTTCCCAGACATCAGCAGCATGTTTCCTTTCTGTGAGAGGAAGTGGAATGGAAAAAGCTCTCCTCCGCCCACTGCGGCCACATGGCAAGGGAGGAGAGCAGTCGGTCAGGAGCCCGCCGGCCACAGTCGGGCATATTTGTGGTCGGTTTTCTCCTCGCTGGAGTCTGAGCCGCGCTGCAGCCTGGCCTGCCACTGCACTCTGTAGTGTTCTCCCTGTGCTGTTTCTTACCGTATCTCACATGCTCAAATCTCAAAACTGGTCACGAGAACAACCCCAAACACGCACTTTATCCCCGCTCATTACGTCCCCTCTTCCCTCCCTTCACTCTCTCCCAGACTATTTATATTGACAGAGATGACACATGAAAAGGAATCACCCCGTTGCAGGAATGGAGAGGAAGGATCTGGCCACATCAGCAAAGCGGTTCACCGCTACCCGACACACTCTAGCCAGAATGAATGACTTCCATGCATTGGCTCCCTTTTACTCAGGCACACACACACACACACACACACACACACACACACACAGTGAAACCAGGGCAAAGGGGAACACATACACACATATATTTTATATACATAAACAATGGAAACATATGTTTTACAAAACGAATCCAACCCTGTCTGACCTGATGTAGCTACCACCTATTTCTATGCCCCTCTCGTCTATCTCTGTTTGTCTGTGTGTGTGTGTGTGTGGGTGTGTGTGTGTCTCACTCTAACACTCGTCGCTGTTAAATTGGACAGCTATTCTCTCCTTCCTCTTAGCCTAGTTTCTCTGAGCAGAAATAGAAGCAGGGGGTTGGAGATCCACCAGCCTCTGCTGGGGACTCGATATGAAATCTGTCCTCTCCAAGTGGATGAAGGTCTGTTTGTGCATGTCTGTGTATGGATTTATGGGTGTGGTGTGGTGTGTGTGTGTGAGCACGTGTGTTCACTGGTGTATTTGTGAGTGTACGGTGGTCCCAGAGGAGCAATGCTTGCAGTGTGCGTCACTGCACGAACGCTGGTCTTGCGGAAACAGCATGCTGTATACTCATTTAAAGGTCTCCTCCGGATGACGCTGTCATGTTGTTTTTTTAACTGGGCTCACCTTCAGTAATTGCAACAAATACCTGTGTTGTGGTATAAATGCGTGTTTATGTGTTGTTGTGAGGTTTTCTCTCTTTCTGGAGCTTTCTTTTTCCTGGTGCTACGTTGATTTACGAATCCTGTACAGTAAATAAACAGTGAACTGGTGCCTTTATAATAGAAACGGCAATGAATGAATGAAAGTACTATTCATATTGAAGAATGATCATTGACCATTCACCGCTCTAAATGCAGCATTTGTGGTATGTGCACCAATTTGAGTATTTTCTTCTTGAGCTATGGTGAAAAAAAAAAGTGGCCATAAAGACGGACTTTATGAGAGGGTGGAATAAGTGTCAGCTCCGCACTGCACCCGACTTTGTGTCAACTCTATGTTTGGACTGCTGTGAGCAACTCTAACCACATAGTATGTACAGTTCAGCATCGCAAGAAATGCATGCAAATAGTGCTTAAGGGTCCAAGAATGCATAAAACGGCGCTATTACACACCGCAAAACGAGTCGGTTGACTAATTTTACGAGCCCTAAACAAATATACTAAAGACCAGCTTTCAGCCCAATTAGAACATTAAATAAATTATGTTAAAACCTCCGGAGTCATTGTTTACCCGCTTCTTTGAGCTTGCTCATTATTTTCTTTTGGCTTAAAGCTGAACCGAGGGAGTGTACTATAGGGAGGGAGTGGCTTACAGGGTAGCTGTTAGTGTACATCGCTGTGAGTGTTGTCACCTTGAATAAAGATGGAGGTGTTATTGTGTGCTGTCTGGAAGATCCACATTCCTATGATGTTTCTTGCTTGTCATCGTGCTCACATGCACACACAGAGCCCTGGAGGCTCGAGACTTGAGAAACTCATTAACACTGTTCAATTGAACGTATCATCGCTACAGTGGTGGACAGATACTGTATACAGTATCTATAAGATATAATGTAAATATATGCCTCAATTTTTTGCTGTTGCTGTGGTGTTGTACTTGGTATTGCTGGCGTTGTATAATCACCTGTGTCATTCAGGAACACCTTAGCAGGGAAAATCCTGTTGCAGAAAGGTTGATGTGCATAGTGCAATGAGAAAAAACGTATAAGAATAAAACAGTTTGGCGATTTGTAAAGATGAGTTCCTTTGTGGTTTCTTGACCTTTATCTTTACTAATGCCCGCACAAGCATTGCCATGGCAACTAAACTGGGTGCTGCCAGCTTGGGCGAGAGTCTGTCTTTGTGTTACCTCATATAATACATCCCTGAATCCCTCTTTTTTTTATTGAGACATGGTTGTTCATGTTTCCTCAAAAGTCTGAAAAACAACGTTGCCTGAGAGAGAGAAAAAGAGACTGAGAAGGAAAGGAATAGAGATATGTAAGAGAAATTGAGAGGACAGGCATTAAAAGACCTCACTGCGAGAAGAGATGATAGTTCTGATAGCAGAGCTGCTGGATCTCTGTAATCCCTTACAGATTAGAACAGTTCATTACACAGCTCATTGTGCTTGAAGCCAGTACAATAAACACGACTTCCACTTTATGTGTATCATATAGCTTTTTAATAGATCTAATCCTGTTGGATTTGTCCCTACATGACTTTATAACGCAGTGGCTATGGCTCTATTTTATCATCCACAGCTCTGTTTTCCCTCATCTTAATTTGCCAACTCTACCTTTATTGATTGTCTGGGAAATGTGTTGTGAGTGTAGACGGGCGTGGCACAGACAAATGCAGTGTCCAGGAGGGACGCTCCACCATCTGGCGTAGGAATCTCCCTCCCAGCAGGCTGTGTGTATGATTTGGTGTGTGTGTGTGTGTGTGTATGGGGGGCACTTCTTCCAGGCTAATTAGAGTACAGCTGCAGTTGTACAGTACACTGTTAAACACCATTGTCGCTGGTTGACAGGCTTCACATGGGGGGGCAGAGTCACAGTCACAGCCAACCTGTCTGCCAAAGGCATGAGGGGATGACACCTGATATGTTTTAGGATTATACGTGGTTTCAGGTGTGTGTGTTCGTTGCGGTGTGTGAGTGGAGGTGGCAGATCAAATCAGCTCAGCTCAGCAAACCCCTACCTGTTTTCTTAATTTTAAGTCCCATCGGACACGAGAATTAACTAGTTTCCTGAAGTGCATAAATGAAACGTGACACATTCTGATCTCATCCGAGATTCACCCTTGGACTAGATATGAACCTGCATAGAAATGTAAATTGAGCCTTACTGCCCTGAAGCAGTTGCTGTATCGTCGCCATATTGCGTGCTCTTGCTGCTGTGCCAACAAGGAATGCAGTCTCGTGTGATTTTGAGGATATTACAATTATCCTTCTTATTGATCACGTAGATGACTTCCTGAACCGCGAGTTTCGCTGAAACCGAACAATGATGACTGTCATACAATTAATGACTTTCACATCATCATGAAAACGAAACGAGAGCAAAGAGTTGCGAGTGTAATGGCTGCATGAGAATGCTGCCTGTACGGTAAGAATGTGAGCAGGTGTTTTGACTCAGATGACAGGAATCTGACGTATGTCACTGGCACTGTCTTTGAAACATGCTGTGTCCCTCTGTTAACAGTGCCTGGTGCCAAAGATAGCAGTATTAGCAACATCTATTATGTTGAGTGCAACTATTTACCTCTTTTTCATCATCATCATCATCATCATCCAAAACCAAATCCCCGAGGTGACAAGTGCATGATGCATGATTCACTGTTCAGCAGTGAATCATGCATGCAGTTATAAGTTTATAAGAGACTCCAGTGCACTACTCTGGAGGTCAGGTTATACTAGGTCATGCTGGTCTGTAGGGCTCAGAGAAGAGGAGCAGACAGCTCAGAAGCTGCTAGCTTTTTAAAATGTTAGTCATGCTGCTGTTCCATTTTCATGAGCTGTGTTGCAATCCCAAGGAACAGCTTGACAGTTTTACAGAGAGCCAGCTAGCACCACCAAGCACACCACATTGCACCTGGACTGCAAAGAAGATAGAGATGCATTATTTTTTTTTCTCTTTTCTTTTTAGTAAAAAAAAACACACAAAAAAAAAACAACCCTTCCAAGCTGGTGATTGCAAGAAGAGCAGAATTCATTTGCTTAGACTTGTAGCCTCTTATTCACTGATACTTAAAATATGTTTTTATTTTTCCATAACCCTAGTTCATCACCCTCTGACCCGCTGTTGTTTACGATTTGTTAAAAGGCTTATTAGTTTACTTTTACAGGTTTGACAGCATGTTAGCTGCATTGATCACACACACAATGTGTTCTTAATGTTTTAATGAGCACATATTCATTGTCTCACCTTTGGCCAAGCGCCAGATGCCATTCACCCCTTTATGGAATCAGAGCGATGCGCGCTATGTGAATTTTCTTCATTCCGGTATAATTGCCTCACAGACAGTAGCGGTGTCAGCTGGAAAAAACCAAAATCAACTCCAGTCACTGTGCCGGAGATGTTCCCCAGAGCTCCTTATATGAGCCAATAGAAAGCTAATGGTGGGGAAGGTGTGTGTGTGTGTGCATGCGCGTTTAGCGATTTAACACTCACAAACTGTTTGCATATAATACCCTGCAGCAAAATTTTTTATTAAAATCTAGCAGTGTGTGGAAGCCAAGAGTGCTTTTACCACAGATTTTTATTGCTTTTCAGGGATGTTAAGTAAATGGTAGTACTGTTTATCTATCATATCCAACAATAATCACAGAAGGCTTAAGCCAGCCAGAATTAAAAGAGAGCTGTGTGTTTCAGTATCAGTGATTATGATTATTATCATGTCATGATAATGTTATGTTTTCTCCTCTCCTCCTATTTGCAGGTGTTCTGCTTGACATTCAGCGGCATTACGGCGAATCAGACAGTGGAATCGGCTTGTTGCAAACAGGTAAGTCTCCTTTAATCCCATAATTGCATGTGTGAAAAAAATCTCATATCAACACCTAAACACATTCTCCATGTGATGAGGGTAATTATTCCGTCTGATCATCCGGCATCCACTAAAATGGATGTAAGAATAAAAGACAGAGGCTCTTTCTAATTTTTTATTACGGTGTTATTCTTTAATGCTAGGATTTAAATACATCTGTCGACACATAAAAATCAACCCTGCCTCAAATATGTTGGCAATAAATCCACAGTATCAGAGGCTGAAAGTGAGGGAGTTTTGGGAGTAGTATTTCCTCAGCAGGGCAGGTCAGTCGAAAGGAAAACAACAGCTTGTGTGAATGTACCAGGAGCGGCTGTGCAGTGTGCACTCTGGCTTAGGGCAGAGTTTCCTGCTCCAATTTAAACCCTAATGAATTCATCTTTTAGGGAGATACCTTGCAGAGCTCTCTTATTGGAGGACAGGGCCCAGTCTTGTCTCTGTGTGCCCTCGGAATCATTTAAACACCAACAAACTTGCACACAAAGCACCATTCAGAGATTTTTGAAGGGGAAAAAAATACAGACCAGTGTTTCCTCCTTCACTTGATGTTCTTAGACTAACTTTCAGATGAGCTGAATGGTGTGTTGATGACAAAAATACCCTCCAGAAATAACTTGTGTTTGCTTTTCAGTGAATAAGCCATTTACATCCAATGTAGTATGAAGAATATATGTTGCACTGAAGTGATTTTTCTCAGTTCTCAGTTCCTATTTTACACATTGTTGTACACGCTTTCATCTTTTTTATGTTTTGTCATTTTTCTGGTAGCAGTAGTCATAAAAAACGTACTGATCCTTTCCAGGTCAGTGTGTGTTTCTATAAAATCTTAACATAAAAACAGGAAACTGTGAAGGGTGTTTGACTTTTAATTCTGTTTGCATTGGCACATTATTTGGGTTATGCAGACCCACACACACACTTAAAACACACACACACACACACGGTTTGTTAGTGGAGGGGCATATGTAGCTGATTTGCCCTCTGCACCGTCTGCATTTGCACTTCTCTGAGAGGCACCCAGCCCTCCAGGCTCAAAGCAGGCTTGCTGTGTGTGTGTTGCCTGTCCAGGCCTGTTTTGGTTTAGACTCCGCTTGGCCCCTGATCCCCAGACGACCTCTTTCTCACAACGGCTTGAGGAATCCTGGGTGTCCGGGCTGCAAGAGCGGGTGGGCGTAGACGAGGAGCCTATGTGTGAAGGGGAGGTTACAGGGCTGATGTAATGTTGGTGGGTGTGTTGGAGGGTGGGGGGGGGGGGGATCTTAGTGTGTTCAAATATATGTTTACATTATGCACATGTCAACTTCCGGTTTGCCCACCCCCCACTTCCATCTCCACAGGGAACAATCCCTGCCTCTGTGAGCACCTGCAGGCCAGGCCAGCTCTGCCTTCTTTCCTTCCTCGCTGCCTCTGTACTGGCAGCTTCCGTCCACCTGGGAATGCAAACTGCCAACGTAGGTGTTTTACAGGCAGTGGGAGTTGTGTGTTTGTGCTTTCGCTCTTTCTCTGCTGCCAGGTCAAACTCACACCTTAAAAAAAAAAAAAAAAAAATCACTGACCATACTTTGCAGGATCCAAGTCTAAGAACAAACAGCAGTCTGAGTCAAAATCCCTTTATGAACTCTGCTCCGGTTCAGTTTGAGAAAAGGAGAGTTTTGACCCTTTTCTTTGGCTCTTTATCAAAACTACTGGAATGAAAAATATCCCATATCTACGACTTACTGACAAGTTGTTTGCTTTTGGGAAATACTAGGCTAGGGTAGATTATGCCCTAGAGTAGCCCCTGAAACCCGCAGCAGTGTTTGCATTTTGATTACTGCGCTGTAAAAATGGCTATATTTTATCTGTTCTTGGCTCCTAAAATGTAACTTTATTGGAAAAGACAAAAATCAGTCAGTGGCATTAGATGATTTCATCAGTTTCCAATGAAAATCAACACATTTCATGACTTTTACAAAATGAAGTGTTGTGTTTATAATGGTACAGCAATGTGTCTCTCTGGCTTGTTTTAAGATACTAATACTCATTCTGGAAAAGAAAAGGTAGAATTATCTCACCCCATTGACAATAAAAAAATAAAAATAAAAGGACATTGAAAGGCTTCGTAAGATGATTTTTTTTTCACAAAAAAGCACAAAAAAATGGAAAACACCCTGTGGTGAGCTCAGCCTCTACATAGCTTAGCCTCCGCAGCACCAGTTATTTATGTTATTTAGCCACACTGACCATTTCAAAAGCAGCTTAAACAACACAAACAGACAGAGGTATGTGCTCGTTTCTATCGTTCATGCGCGTGTGCGCTTGCGTGAGGAGTCCAGGCCTCAGTTCTCAGTGTAAGAGAGATGAGATGTGCATAGCTGTCAGTCAGGTTAGGGTAAAGGCATGTTGTTTGAGCCTGAAGCTCTTCGGCTTGTCCATCAGCATGAGATAGTTTCAACTCAGCTCAGCAGACCTGTCAGAGCACCAGGACAGCCTGAGCTCAGCTCTCCCACTGGAAATGACAGTCCTCTGTGCTAATGGCCATCAGGCAGTGTCTGTCTGAAGTGAGTGACACTCACATGCAGCTGTGAACAGGACCTGTCCCAAGGGTATGAAGGGCACGGGAGGTTAATGGAAGAGAGGGAGAGAGTAGGGGGTTCACCTGGATAGTATAACCTTTAGTTGAGGGGAGATCTTTTGTTAACCAGAGTGAGAAATCTGAGAGAAGGCTTTCTCCTCCTGTTAACATGTTAAGGTTATTGTACTGAAAGAGCTTTGAGGCAAATGTGGAAAAAAAAAAAAAAAGTCTTAATGGGATAAATTATCCCCTATAATAGAAGCTGGCATAGTAATTATCCTCTGACGGTTTAGCATGGAAGCAGAGTTACTGGGATCAGTCAGGCTGGATGTACAGAGGGGCGGCAGCTTAATAAGGAGTCAGTGCTCAAAACAGCTCGCAGACTGTCTGTGCCCTGTTCTGTGTGTGGCTGCCCACCTTGTCTGAAACGTGACACCCGCGCGCGCACACACACACACACACACACCAACTGACAGCGCCCCAGTCTTTACATGGTGTCAGTCTGCCATTAAGCCAGTATGTGATCTGTAAGGAATGAGGCCACAGGTGCAGTGTGAGACTTATGGCTAAGCCTAAACCACCAGAAGTCAGCATTGTGCTTAGTAGAAATCAGCTCCATATATATTTTTTTTTTTTGCCACTGAGGGTTTAATCCAATCCTGCAGCTAAACTAATGCTGTAGCTGTGGCTGTTTGGAACACATTATTTATTCAGACCTAAAGTGAATTGGGTTTATAGTCAGTGTCAATCAAATTGTTCTACGGTTGATAGAAAGCCTCTCTGATTTCCTGCTGCACAGCGGGAAGTTGAACTATCAGTGCTTTGTCAGCTGTTTTGGCCACTCACAGCTGCTCCTACTTTGTCTCTTGCCCTCATCGGTATCCCTCGGTACCTCCTCGCTCTCTCTCTCTCTCTCTCTCTCTCTCTCTCTCTCTCTCTCTCTCCCTCTCTCTCTATCTCTCTCTGTCACTCCCTCTCTCTATCAGCAGTTTGGCAGCTGTTGTTGCCTTGTTGTCACTCCCACTAGCACCTTATAAGAATTATATGGGACGAAGGGAACTGGAGGGAGAAGAAAGAGCCACCTGTGACTTCCTCCCTCTGGCAGCTAGGTTTAATCTTCTGCACTATTGATTCCAAAAGTCAAAAAATCGTGATGGTGTTCGCCGCCCTCCTTCTCCTGCTGAGACGAGAATAGAACGATGACCTGATGATGCACCGACATCACACCGTGTGTGTGTGTGTGTCTATCTCAGCCTGTTTTTATAGGCCATGTCTCGGAGGAGGGCAGTTGTTGGAGCGATGATTGGCACACTGCTCCCTGTCCCCTTCCCACTCACTTCCTGTCAACAAACCAATAGCATCGCAGATGAGTGACTGCCAATCCAATCAGGATTTTAAAGCCAATTAAACAAGCATGTTGTCAACTCGCCTTTATCTAAATGTCCTATCAAATTCCTGGTCATCCCTTATTTCTAAGCAGCACAGAAACTGCACAGAGGGAGTCGCATATTATTTCATCATCTTCTTTTGGTCGTCATGGGAATGATCAAGCACGTATGGCAGCAAATGTTTTTCTCTTTTTTCTCTCTTTCTCCTTTGAAAAAGAAACTGAACACCAGTCGATCGCCTGACGCCATGGGAGGCTGCTCTGAGTGACATCAACAGATCAATTAGGAACACACACACTCACATAAACACACACACCCCTCCTAGTCAAACACATGAGCTTGATTCATGCTGGTCATACCTCAGCCAGTCAAGGTCAAAGATAGGGCTGCTGCGAACTCATTTGCTCTCATTCATCATTAAAAGAGGGTGTGTTTATGTAAGTGACATAGAGGAAATGTGCATGTGAGTGTGTCAGCAGTAGTTTTTTTGTATCCCATTAGTCCCAATAACAAGGGTAGCATACAAGAACATAAACACAGGCAAGCAGGGCTCTCTGTCATTTCAGCTGGAGCTGGTAATTAAGTTGGCTGCTTCTGTAGTTACTGCAGGAAAATGGCAGGAAAGAAAAACTCCTCGCCCAGCACTCAAGTGTTCTGCTGGATCTCCCCTCTGTGCCATGTTACCAGCCAGTGGAAAGGTAAAAAATAACTACATGTTTTTATTAACACTGCAGCTTGGATGACACAGTGCACATCTCACTACTGTTTCTTGTTTTTAGAAATGGGAAAAGCACCTTTCTTTATTCTTACCATATGTGTTTACCTTCGAATACGTGCGAAAGATGATATTTCAGTGCACTCTCGCCAGTCGGTCTGGTATTTGTAACATGGTGTTATTCTCCTGCAGCTCTCACGCTGAGCAGGTAGTGGAGAGATCTGCTGCAGCTGTGGTGACAAACCGTAAGATATCAGCTCTCAGAGTAGCTGAACGATTGAATGAAATACATAGGGGCTTAAAGTGGCATTTGGTAGCGCTCAATGGCAACTTCTGCAGGAATTAGCGGTTTGTCAGAAACATGCGAGAAAGCGCAGCGCGGGTATTTCCCAGGCTTCATGTGGCGTTTATCAAACATCAGCCAACAGATTGGTAATCCAACGCTGGGTAAAGTCTGAACGGAGATGTTTTGCAGAGAATTAGTGGCGATCATAAATGTAAGGAATGCAGAAATGTTAGGTGTGCCAGATGAAGAGGAATCTAGGAGGACGTGATATATGAGAACATCTGAGTTATTGTAAGACAAATTGATTGGCTCTGGTGTCCTACTCAAGACGTTATGTGGCACACCCTCCACAGGCAGTCCCATTAATCATTAGAGGGAGAAGGGGCGAACCTGCTGCTCCAAGTGGGAATGCACGTCTGTGAAAAAACAGAACATATATTGATATACTATAATTTTTTTCCCTCATTATTATTATTTCATCTGAATAATCATAGACAGAGAAGAATGAATTACTCTGCTCCATATGGATACACAGTTGCATTTTATGAGTCCCAGATCTCCAGTAAACAGCATTAGATTTAGTGTTGTGTTAAATATAAAACGATCAGACACGGTGCAAACCTCCAGGCTGCATTCTGTTAAACCAACACACGCTGGTAAGCCTCCACAGTTACAATAGTAGGAAAATTACCATGCCATGCCAACCTCTGTATTACTATAATTGCACATTTGCATTATACTGTTGAATTGTCAAATTGTAATATTATACTATAACATGAGTACTCCTAAATGAATTACGCAACGATGTTGCAGACATGCACCGTAATAATAGGTTTCCCCCTCTCTCATGTTCATGCTGTTATTTGAATATTATCTCTCCCTTTATTAGAAACAATGAGGATTCACTTACCGGTGGAAAGCTTCAAGTACTTTTCCACGTGTACGTGATCAGTAGTGTCCGTCAGGTATTGTGGAAAGATAAATTTATTCGGTAGCTTTTGATCATGTGTCCATACACGCCGCAGAATAAAACTTGTATGTAATATTTATGGCGTTATATAACTTTGAGGGTTTGAGATGACATGTTCATGTGTTTGGCCGAGATCATTGACAGTGGTATGCTGGGTTGGGTTACCTGTTGTATTTTCACAGCATCACCAGTGTCTTCTACATACCATACCATCAAAGTAGAAAAATGGGTTTATAAGTGGAGTTCTCGCATCATATTAAAAGAGAGAAAAGTATTGTTTATTTAATGTAAGTCACCAAGACGCCATGATGACATAGACATGTCATGCAAAAATAGCCAAAAAAAAATCACCACACAGTCTTTGGTGTTGTAACGTATATCAATAAGTAGATCATGCATAGACAATACAAATGCCCCCGGTCACAGTAAGCAGATAATCTCGTAATGACTGGAAGGGCAGAGGCACAAAGGTGAAGGAGAGTCAACAGTCACTGAAGAGGGGAGGCTGTATTTATGGAAATGTTTGCGACGTGATGAGCGCTGACACATAGACACACACCTTGTCCACCGTGAACGGGTCAAAGTGGCATTTGGCAATGCTGTAAATGGCAGTGAATGACAACGCCTCGCCCACAGACATGTACAGACCTGCGGATAGGATGTGCTTCTCCTATTCCTCTAATTCTGTCTCGAGCAGCTGACAGACATTCACATTCCTCCAAGTGTTGTCCCTTGATTAGACTGTCCTGACTGTCAGGTTTTACAGCTGTAAGAATGACAGTGGCTTCACTTACTGTGGGAAATACCCAAATTACAAACCTGAAAAAAGACAAGCAAGAATCTATCTGAAATCTGAACTGATGAGGGGTAAAGAACATTATTACTATACCTTGTTGCTTTTTATCCCATGTAGGTAACAACCATTTTAAGCTTCTAGTTGTGACACAGTTTCATTTTCTATAGCCTAAATATGTGAGCCTGAAATAGTTTTTCAAATTTTTATTATGCTACTGCATTACAAAGTAGCTCTTTGCCACTTGATTTCTATATTAAATAAAAAGCTGATTTTGTTACCAAGGAGGAGCACTTGAATCTGTGATGAATGATGATTTTCCTCAAACATCTGATTTCAGAGGGTAGCAGCGCTTGAAAGCAGCATAATACTCTCTGTGTGCATCTGCATTTGTGGCGTAACATATTCAGCAGCCTCATTTCCACTTTTTTCTCATATCTCACATATAATCAGACACGTATGTTGATGCATTTCTGGGAAAAAAAAAGGAACAAATAGCTCCTGAGCTTTTGGAGCTTTTTTGTATCCCATAGCCGGATGCAGAGCCTCACAGGTGCTCTCTCCAGGGGAAACAAGTGTTTCATAGGGAAATGCATCAGCAATCATCAATCGCATGCTCACGTACACACACTCATACAGTATAAACATCTCCTCCTCATGCTCTATTCAAAGTGGCACTGGGGGTGAGTCATCCCAAGAGGTATTGTTGTCCCACTGGCCAATCAAAGCGAGAGCAGGATGTCCAACGGTTCTAGTCTTCCTCTGTGTGTGGCAGGAGAAGACTGTCTGTCTGTGTGTGTGTGCGTGTGCATGCGTGTGTGTTTCTGTGACGAGTTTGCCAGTGGGGGCAGCAGCTTGATCCATTGTGTTCTGAACTGAGTCATATTCAGTGTCATTACTTTCTGTGTTTCCACCAAACACCGAGCTTCTGACGAGCTCTACTGAACGTTTCTATGAACCCGTGCCATTTCTGGATATTTCAATGTCTTTTAACAGTCATCTTTGCAACACCAGACTACCTAACAGAACCACGAGGAAGAGGCATCATTAAACGAAGGATAATTTTAGAGGATAATGCTTCAAAAGATAAAAAGGCTTGGGTATCAATTTGGCATATTTCATAAAGTGCTGAGGAGTTCATAAGGTGCCACATAATGTTAAGGAGAATAAATGATGATGGTGATGGTAATAAAGGATGTTAATGATAAAGCCAGGACTCACTGACATTCTGTTTATAACTGCAGATTTTTATGGCTTATTGTTAAATGAAAATCCATAATTGGTAAAAGGTCAAGAGTTGTTCCGCTTGAAAATATCGTAAAGTCATTTGTTTACTTGGCTTGATGAAGTCTCTGTGTATTACACCGCCATGCTGTGAAACAACATCATCTTGCTGATCACATATTTGACTATTTTGATATTTGAGGTATGAAAGAGGGTAAGGTACAGTGCGACTCACACAGTAACGTTACACTTGAGTACCTGACTCCGGTGTCTTCAGTGTACCTATTATTGCGTCTGCATTCACAGCCATTGTTGTGTCTTGGAATGTGCTAAGTCTTTGAGGTCTAAGGTAATTGATGTCATTTGTTTGCTGAGAGACTGTGAGAAATATGCGCAGCATCTTTGCAATTTGAGTAACATTCAAAGACAATCGGCACTCCTATGTGAGGCACATGCACAGCTGAAATTAAAATTCTGTGCGCTTCATGTGGGAAAAAAATGTGGTTAGTTTAGACTGTTGTTATCTAGTCTGTCAGAAGTACACGGAGAGTTTTGGTTTTTTTTTTGGTTTTTTTGCTTTAGGCCCTGGATACAAAGAGAAAACAAAGTAGATAAGGAGAGATAATGATGAATACTTCTACTCTATAGAGGTTTTAAAATACAAAACCACTTCTACTAGACGGCCTCAAAGGGTCCTGCAGTCAGATGAGGCGACATTAAAAATGACTTTAACTCAGTAAAGGTTACAATGAATCGTGACCTTGTGCGTCACTGTGACGAGTACACGTAATAATTACCGTAAGCTGTAAATGTCCTTGCAATTAATTAACAGCGCATCCTCTCTTTCTTCACTTGTGGAACTGACAATTACTCACCGAGAGGAGGAAGTTTTGAGGCCAACAACGGATTTAAAAGAAAGGAATCTGTATTTTTTTGAAGCTAATTGTGAGGCATGTGTTTCGTAAGCCTAATGATAAAGGCAGGATGTCAGGCAGAGCTGATACCGTAAGGCTTGTTTAAGTTGCTTTTGCTTCTACAGTTGAGTCACTTCCCTTGGAGACACATGTCTACGTAACTATCAACGTTGCACACCGACGGTGAACAATTCAAATAAAAGTTTAAATTCGTCACACATTCTTTATATCTGTTATCTGTAGGAGTCTCAATTAATAATGTAAAGTTCTTAACTACAAACAGAAAAGGCTCAATTATGAAAGGTAATAAAAATCATTTTTTTTGGCTTGTGTAGCTTAAAAAAATTGGCCTCAGGGGGCTTTAAAAAATCCTGTAGACATGCAATACATGCTGTGGTTACGGAACACACCAGGAGAGCAAGATTACAGAAATACAGCATGTCAAACAGGACGACAAAGTTAAAGGCAGTTTGAGTTTTAAATAAAAGAGTCTGGAAAAGTAGTCAAAGCTGAGCATTGTTCTACAAATGAGGTTATGAAAACTTTTCCTCCCCCTTCGGCCCACAGTGTAAACACCCACAGTGAACGTCTGTGGTGTCCACTCCGGACGTCAACACCTCACTGTTTGCGCTCTCCTGCTGCATCTTTGTTACGTGCTGTATTTGCTTTATTTAATGAGAGATTGTCATCTTTATAACACCGCGGAGATCACACACACAAACATGTAGATTCACGGTGTTTCCACTGCATAAACAAGAATAAACAGAGAGACAATGGCGGTCAGCGGAAGAATGTGACTTGTGTGGACAGGCAACATTTTACGCATGTTTCATATTCAAGAGCTGTTTACTGTATTGTCAATCAAACCGTTGGCCAACTGCCCTGTTCAACAAAGCCATTTAAAACCACATGATTACACACACACACACACACACATCCTCTGCAGATTTGAGTTATAAATAATCAATTGACCTTTTCCATCAAGGCTTGATATACACTCTGCCCATACTGAGAATTTGGGTGTGTGGAGACTTATTGTTAGCTACGGTTTGTTTGTCCGACACTGTCTTCAAATAGACTGAACATAATTATTTCTTCTTGTCAATGTGTTTTGTTCTTAAAAAAGATTATTACAGATCCATCGAAATGAGTTGCAGGGAGGAAAATCATTGTTTCCAAGCATGACAGATTTCTTGATGCGAGAACCCTGAAGGTTTACAAGCCCTTCAATGGAGACTGACACGGGAACAGTGTGATCGTTGTATAGGCAGGCTTTGTAGGGGCAGAGCATTTCCTGGGAGCAGATGAGCCTCTATAAAGGTTACATGTATATCCGGTCTCGATGACACGAAGGGTAGAATCATATGTCTGCTTTCTGAATCCATGTTAAACTGTATATAGCGTTGTACTTATTGACACGTTGAACATTTAAACTGTTCTAAAAGTCTCTTTTAAATCTATAAATTCTCAGTTGTCCCGATTAGCAGGAATTTGATGAGAGAAAAAAACAACGCAGCAACACTGAAACGCATCGTAAATCTATCAAAAGTCATACCTGTTTTTTTCTTTAAAAAATAATATCCTGATAACATTCTTGTGTGTTTCGTGCCAAGTGAATAAAGTATCTACTTGCAACTCAAGTGTGGCAGTAAATCATCATTATGATATTCTGTTAAGAGTTCAAAGACATGAATGTTGGATCCAAATTGCCCCTTTTTTTTCTTTTTTTTTTTTTTTTACAAAGCTAAACATATGCCAACTATGTGTTAATATAGTCCAACATAAACACAAGGCTCCTTCCTCTCACTCAGAAAGCAGCGAGGTTAATAACCGGCAGGGTTAACCCTAAATGACTGTGAACACATTCTCAAGACATGGCTTTGTTCCCATGTGCTGTTAATGCTAAAAGGTGATAATGAACCGTAAGAAAATGCTGTAGCTTATCAAACAAATCACAAAATGACATGAGACACAGAGTTGGTGATGTGTGGTCCGGCTAATGACTTAAAATAGGCCAGCTAATAATGTAAAGATACGCGTTTCTGACGAGCTGCTAGGAGGAATGACCACCTGGTGCTCGATGATTGTGGACCTCTCCCTGGTCTGGTCTTATCTACAGTATGTACTGCAGAACACCCTGGTGTGTGTGTGTGTGTGTGTGTGTGTGTGTGTGTGTGTGTGTGTGTGTGTGTGTGTGAGGCTACAGAGAGAGAGAAGGAAGGAAATACACGCAACATGAGGGAGAGACAGTGAGAAAGAGTAGTGAGACAAGGTGGGATAGATGAAGTAATCTCAGCACCTGTGAACATCCTCAAATCTAATTGATTCATTCATAAGTAATAGTGCGAATTAGATATTAAATTAGATTTAAAATTACATTCTCAAAATGACATGGTTACCGTGAATATCCTCTGTATTTGACCAAGATGGAGGCATTCCTGTGTTTTTAATAAAATATTAGTTAAACATATATTCAGAAATGTAGATTTTACACCCATGTACGCATCATTATTATTATTATAACATTAATTTATAAGTATCAGAGGCTCACAGTTTTCATTTTGCCTTTGTGTTGGTGCTAAAATCTCGTTTGTCAAACTTAAAAAAATGAGCCAATAGTTGTTTTAAGAATGTACTGAATATTAAAATGCGTGAATCCCTGTCGAGGCTGACCAGTACATCATCATCATCAAGACCTTTGAAATGAACTAATCGTTTCTTTTCGGTTTAATGCAGCTTTATAAGAATGAAGAACTTGAGCTCGTTTTTTTCTCCCCTTTTGTTCCAGTTTCAAGGAGTCTTCAAATAAAACATGCACTGATTGTTACACATACTGCAGTGCATTTCATAGTGAATATAACTGGCTTGTATAATCTAGCTTTGTAGTTAATTCTCCCAAAATAAGGTTATAAAAGGACACTTTTTATTATACAACAACATTGCATGTTCATAACTACGGTGATGTTATAATCTGATTTCTGTCCCTTATCCTGTTAGTTGGCCTCAGCAGCTGTGGGACCACCTTATATAACTGCCCCCTCCTCTCTTTCCCCTCTCATCTCATCCCCCCCCACCCTTCCTCTACTCTATGTTTATGCTGATGATGTGTCAAAACACTCCTGCCTGCCTCCCGAACTCCCCTCGCTACTGTCCAGAGCAACATCTCTGCCCTTTTTTTCCTCAGCGAAGGCACAAAACTCAGTTTGAGAGCATTAAAAATTCAAGTCTATTTTGGTTGGTCCTCCTCATAAATATTGACTAAAAGCCTTAAGAGGCATAGTTGTCCACTCAGCAGCGGGGCAATTAGGGGAACACATTTTAAAGCGTTGCGTTCCTTTAACCTGGGACATAAGTTCAGTTGTAAGAGATTAAGATGGAGGAATTATTTACGACCAGACAAGCCACTGCGGTCCTCTCCCTCGAATACGGTGTGAAACAATCAGTGCTGGTTTGAGATATATCTCTATCAATTTCAGTTTTCAAGATCAGTTTGATCTAAAACAAACATATGAGCCCACCTGTATCTTTTAAGACACACGTTACAAACTGTAGTCTCCTCCTGCTTCTTATCCGCTGCTGTTTAATATTCTTTACTCGGGTTTCTTATAGTAAGTGTAGGTGAAGTGTAATGGAATCCTAATTGGTTTGAGTTGAATGGGGTTGTCCTCTGGCAGTCCTTCACTGTGTGTCTGTGTCGGCACGGTATCACGCAGTTGATTTGGACAGACGCGGCTTAATAAGTGAACCTGCGAGCTGAAATACTTGGCTCGGTGCATTAGGAATTCAAGGATCTTTACAGCAAAGTGAAAGTAGCTCAATTATTATCTGTCACCAAAGTAACATTTTCTTTCCTTTTTTTTCCTTTCCGCAGTCTTCATCTGCAGCTTCATGGTGGCAGCTCCAATCTTCGGTTACCTGGGCGACCGCTTCAACAGAAAGGTCATCCTGAGCTGTGGCATTTTCTTCTGGTCCATTGTTACTCTGTCGAGCTCCTTCATCAGTAAAGAGGTACGGCACCGCTTACGCTCTGACAGCGGATGAAGAATAAAGAGCTCAAATGTTATTTTATCAGGCTGTCGTCCCTGTGATATGGTCTACACTGGTGGGGTAATTATTCTACTATGATCTGGATATGCTTGATGTTATGGCTAGTGAAATGAAATGACGCGCTTGTTAAGCCGAACACCCACCTTGTCTTTGCTTTGTAGGCTTTTTTTTTAATGTCTCGTTCTCTCTCTTTCTCTCTCGCTGGCTACCAGCCAATCAACTAATGAAGGCCCATGCCTCAGAGTTGTCTCAATTACAATGCTATAGAAGATAAGACTCTGCCGTTTCACTGCCCCTTGACAAGTGGATTTAGATTTGATATCTCTAAAAGCCCTTGTGTGCTGGTGCGGTGTTTAAACAATGCCATAAAACGATGACATTAATCTGAGGGGTGATGACATGGGGGAAGGGTATCCATCTGAGAGGGAGTAACCATCACAGTAAAATCTCTGTACATGTGTGCACGGGCGTGTTCACAAACCTGTCTTGATCTATAGTTGTGAAAAAGAAAAAAAGAAAAAATCGTACAAACTGACAATCTGAAGTCACTTGATTGGCAGGGATATATGGCATTAAAAGCTAAGCTAGTTCTATTTATGCAGCACATGGCATGTCTGCAGAGCAAAGTCATGAGGTCCTATTGTGTCGTGAGCTGTCAGTCAGAGCTGTGGCAGAGAATGACAGCTCAGAGATGTGTGTGTGTGTGTGTGTGTGTGTGTGTGTTGATGGTCTCAGGAGGGACGTCCTTTGACTTAAATCCCCTGTAAAGATTGCAGTCATTCGCCTACGCAGGAAATGCATTAAGACAGCTTCTGGTTAACTTTAAATTAACAGCATTTTCCCCCCCATGACAAATGTCTCAAATGCCGCTGGCTGTTGTTGTTGAGGAGGCGGGAAGGGATCGTCAGCACCCACAATCCTTTGCCTCAAACTTTAACTCCACCCTCAAGACATGTCCCTGAGTGTGCCAATCAAATGAGACAAGAGTAAATGGCTCTTATGTAACAGCTCTGCGGCGCTGTCGCCATGAGAGATGAAAGACATGACATGTGATAAAATGTTAATAGCCACTTACAACTGAGTCCTATCATTATACATTTAAAACACTCTGGGGCATGTTTGAAGGATTTAGAGCAGATACAGAATTCACATCTTACATAACAGATATTTTTTCTGCATGACCACAACTGATTATTGTCAAAATTGAACACTTGTAGGTGATTTGAAATTTGAAACAAAGAAAAAAAATCTATTTAGTTTCATTAGTTACTTTGAATCATCCTGTGTCTCATTAAATATTATTATTATTATTATTTATTTCTGTGCATTAAAGGAGATAATATATGTGCTATAAATTGTGAAAAACTAATCTAAATCTTTTATGAATATTGTATTAGGATTTGCCAAATGTTTCCCTTTAAAGCTGCTAGAACATACTGAATCAGGACTCTGCTTCTGGATATTTAAATGTCATGTCATGATTCATGTTGGAGATTTTTCTTAGAACCGTGCGAAAAGATATTCAAAACAGTCCAAAAACCACCTTATTCTCTCTTATGTCTTTCTACTCTTCAATCTGCTTTTACAGTTTCTCGACCTCATTCTGTGGCTCTTTCCTGGCATCGCTGAGTTTTTCTTGTTGTTGTCACCGCTGCGAGCACTTCAGTTCCGAGGGCCGATGGTAGTTTAGTGACCACACACACAAGGAGATCTACCATCATGATCCCGCTAAACGAGGGGCTATTAAAAAGAAGAACATTTTTCAAACAATGTAGCAAACACGATGATATACAGAAGAGAATGCAGAGTTGTTGTTTTTTTTTTGTTTTTTGTTTTTATTTAATTCAAAACCAAAAGTTTGGCAAAAACAGTTTAAGGCAAACACACATCACTGAAAATAATACGAGCGAATGCCGCAGCAAAGATAGTTGTGGGATGCATCCTTTGAGTGTCATCTTACAGTGAGGTGTGTGTGTGTGTGTGTGTGTGTGTGTAGTCTCCAGGGGATGTTTGATGGCTGTGTGTATGACCTCGTGACACGACATCCCATCCACCAGCATGAAGCCTGGAGTGACGACTGAGAGCTCAGCTTAGGGGTCACCGTTTTAGCCCTGCCTCTGCTACCTATAGCACCTTCATCAATCTCATTTTACAGCTGATAAACACAACCGAGTGTGTAACTTTATCACGCTCACACACACACACACACACACACACATCATTAGACCCCACGATGGGTTTGCATATGTTGAAGGTGAAAATAGAGAAATGTAAGAAAAGCTGACACGGACAATCTCACACATTGCAAATAATGTGGCCAATATTTGCAATTTGCGTCATTCCAGTGTGTGGGGGAACCAGATTTCTTTGCAGCATCAAACAGACATGGGAGTCTGTATCTAGTGAGTAGTGGTTGCCATGGAAACAGTTAACAATCCAGCTGCCTACACAGGTGCCCCCGCCAGCCTGCAAGCTTCTATAAAAGCCTTTAAAGTATTCATTGTTTTATTTATCAACTTAGAAGATAATATGCGATGGTAATTTGATATAGCTGAATAGGATCGAACATATTAAGATACTATCTCATAATGACACGACGTGAATTTTGATAAGTGATGGGTTGATCAAGATAACCTTAAATATCTCTTAAAAATCTGAACATTTAAAAGCAGTTCAAACTTTAGAGTGTATGTTTGTGTGTCGTGCACCGGAACAGCTAAATCATTGCACTGACCTTGTGAAACGCATCACTTCTCATTAATAAAGAACCACATACTTGTGATGTGTGCGTCACATGTGTGATAACCCATTGTTGGGCCTTGCACGTGAGTTTCAGGAGCGTTTGTCTGGTAGACACTTGTGTCAGTAGGGAGTTGTCAACACGCAGCAGCACTTTGATGCTGAATCAGTAAACATTAAGGGCTTGAATGCTTCTTATAGTATCTTGTGCAGTATGTGCTTTGCAAGCCTGATTGTAATATGTTTCAATCTCACAATAATTTATTTTTTTTAATTCAGTGCTGCGACAAAAAGTTTCCTGCAGAGCTTGACAACAAAACCCTCTCTCTCTCTCTCTGCAGTACTATTGGCTGTTTGTGCTCTCCAGGGGACTGGTGGGCATCGGCGAGTCCAGCTACTCCTCCATCTCTCCCACCATCATAGGAGACCTGTTCACTAATAACACCCGCACCATGATGCTCTCTTTCTTCTACCTGGCCATCCCTCTGGGAAGGTAAGAAGCAGACAGTTCACGTGCTCTTGAAACAGACACCTAGAAACAACAAAGACATATGATATATATTCTGTTCGATGCTGTTCATGCGGATGTTTAAGAGACTATAGCTCATATAGCTTGTAATTATATTAAATATCGATCATCATTTCACCTATTCCAGCTTGTTCTCCAGTCCAAAGGTGCAAAAGACTTGCTCGTATTTGGCTTTTTTTTTTTTCTTTAAATTCAGACAGAAAAAGAAAAAGAAAAGCAAAGCTTACAATTGGCTGTGTGAAGCTTAAAGGGGGTTGGGAGGGTTTTTGGAGATGTAGCATGGGGGTGTGGGAGCTGGAGGTATTATTAAGCTCAAATCTCCGGCCTTTTTAGTTCATTCAATCAGAAAAAGGGCCACAGGGAGAAAACAAACAAAGCCAAGTAATAAAAGATGAATGTACCGTCAGATGTAGCGCCGGAGCCACTTGAGGTTTATATACAGCACAGTGCAGTACAGCATGTGCCCGAGCTGTTTTCCAGCCCCTGCATGACAGAATCACACACAGTTATCAAGGAGATGGGAAGGAGAGGGGGACGTGTGCTGCAGTCTCTTTAAGATCGTGTAAATAAAGCATGTCACTTCAGTTTTTGTTGCAGAACTAAACATAGTAATGAATGGTTATATAACTTATTTTCAGAGTGCACTAATCATATCGGTTTAGATGTTTGGAGACGGTTGGACAAATGAGAAAAGGAAAGACTAAAGTGCCCTCTTATATGTTGCCAAATGTTTGGGTCACAGTAAACTGTCCAGTAACACAGACAATAGAGGGTGAAAGAGTGGACCGCAGTAAAGTAAAGTCAAGCATCCTATCCGGTCTCTTTACCTCTTTGTCTTTGTGGAGGTTGTTATGATTGTTTCTAGGAAATGACCTCAGGAATTAGACCGGATTCACAGGAAATGGATTCCCCTGCCCTCTTTTTTTTTTTTCTACCCTGTAATTTTTGAGCTTGGCCCCATGGAACGGGTTCGGCATGACGCCGGTGTTTGATGTGACCATATTTTTCATGCTTGAGGTTTATTGTTGGTGTTGGACTTTCCAAACACTCCCTGGGTGGACTCTGATAAGATTAGCTGTTAGTCACTCGCTGCAAATATCATATGCTGTCTGAGCCTGTTATACTGTGGTGTTATTTTTGGACAATCATAGAACCACAACTGTAGACCGTTTCTCCCTTTGCTCTGACTGTGTATGTGCGTGAGTATGAGTGTGTGTGTGTGTGTGTGTGTGTGTGTGCACGCGCTGTGAAACCAGTTAAACGTGTTTTTTTACAGCCTTTTACAGTAGCAGTAAATGCTGATAAGAACTCACTGTAAAGTCTTTACTTGACGGGTGAACACCATTCTTCTAAATCGTATTCCGTCATTTGGTGTTTTGATGACTGAGGTGGAGAGTGCTGTCGAATGCATCGGTCCAAAGACCACATTATATGATTCATTTCATTTTAATTAGCCCTGTTTGGATAGAAAGGAGTGTCCTTGAGAAGTTTGTCTAAACTTCAGGTCAGGTCATGGTGATCGCTGACAAATATCAAAGACAATTTTACTTTTGCATTTGAAGATAATTCCCACATACCAAACTCAGTCAGTCAAAGCACCTCTGCTGCTCATACCTTCAAGTTACTGTTCAAATCCTCATCCTTTGAATGCTGATACTATCTTGCAGCATTAGCTGTCTTATCACTGCATAGGGGCCCTTTTATCTGATCTACCAACATTCCCCTCAAAGCATTTCACTGTAATGTCCCTTCATGACTTTAAACCATAAAAAATGCAGTGGAATTCAATTACAAACAGCCTTCGGCTAGACGACCGTGTCATACCATCTCTGTTAGCTTATGGGCGGTAACTTTGTACTTGCATATCGTGACTACATGCACAAATCACATGTCCGCAAATAGACCAGCTAGTCAAGTTGCTACCAGTGCTTTGATCAACAACACCATCATACACTTCCCACAGTGTCCAAACACTCAGTGCAGCTTTAATCAGACTACAAACCGGATGTATGTAGTGTAGGTGTAGTGTTTAAGTGATGGAAATGACACACTCTGCCATACACACACACACATATATATATATGTGTACTGTATGATGTTACATGTTGCTAATACACAGTCTGTTTTCCTGCAGTGGGTTGGGTTACATCCTGGGTTCCAGCGCTAAGGATGCTGCAGGAGACTGGCACTGGGCACTGAGGGTAAGGGCATCACCATCATCCTCCAGCATCGCACACACACACACACACACACACACACACAGGACAGATGAAGAGTCGCTCCTGCAGGGCTCTGTGGTGGGGCCTGTCATGGATCCGGAGTCAGAGGGGTCAGCGGTGGCAGAAGCACCGTGGGACACACATGGTTGAACAGGCGGTCCAGACCCTGACGTTGCAGGGAAGTGACAGATCAGAGAGAGCTAAAGGCTGAACAAGTCTCACACACATTAGCATCAGCTCAGCCTCAATCAGGACCTATTTTTAAAAAAAAATGTTGAATATAATTTTTTTTAAAAAGACATTTAAACATCAAACTCAGGCAAGATCATCTAATATGGTCAAACTCAAAGCTTTGTATTTTAGTGATGGTGTTCTGATCTGGTGGCTGCAGCAAGGAAAATTGGATTTCTATTAAAGTTCAAGGCTGATGCTAGCTCTCTCTTTCTCAGTTGCTGTAAATGCATTTATTTTTCATTCCACTTCACTCACGGAGGTCGACTCCGGTGCCTCAGTGACATAACAAGGTGTCAGTTCTTCCTCAACCTGTGTATAGTGTTTGTTTTTTTCAATACAGGAACTTAATGAAAAAAAAAAGTTTCTGCATTGTTCTCTTTATCTTTGGGATAAATACAAAAAAACAACCTCAATACTGAACTCGATAGCTTGTTCCAGGCAATTGCTGTCTATTGTGTTCAGGTAATCAAATGTCCTGACATCAAAAGGACGTAATAATCACCAGCTTGCATCTACTATACAACAACAACAACAAAGAAGAACAAGTGAAAGTGACTACTGTTTAAAGAAAGCGAAATCATCTGTAAGAAATATGTACCAGGGCCGGTTTCTGTGGTAGTGAAGTGAACAAGCGTTCAGTTTGACCTGGCACAAAGGCTCATTTGTTACTACATACATGCTTGCAAACTGCCTCAAAAGGTGATCCAAGAGCATTAAATGTCCCACCCTTGTGGTATTGCTTCAAACAAACTGCACTGCTTTGTGCAGTGGCATATTTAATGTGTGCTTATAGAAGCAGACACATGTGTTAAATCAGGAGCATAAATCACTGTTTTCATAGCACTTTTTTTTTTTACAGGGACTCCACTAAATGTAAGACAAAACGTCTCTGAAGCTCTATAGCTCTATAAGGCATACCAGTCATAATGGAGAGAACCAATCAAAGGTTTAACAGGACTCCCCAGGGCTTGCTGACTTCAGGGTCAGCTTTTAAAATCCTTAAAGCAAATTATGGCCTGACTCTTCTTATGAACCGACTGACATTTAAAGGAAGACATTAAACATTCACTCAGCGTGTCGCAGTGGAAGAAATTCCTGGACATGACAGCTCACTGGGTTTGAGGAAACGGGAAGTCAATTTCTTCTTGTCTTGGCGGAAGGTTAAAAAAAATAACAAAGAGTAGGGTGGTTTGTTCCACAGTGGTCACAATGACATTCCAATAAAACAATCTCAAAGCCAATTAATCACCAGTGTGGCATGCAAAACATGAAACGGGTTCTTTATGCCGGTATCCTGCTTTAAGGAAAAAACACTGCAGCGCTTCCGTTTGTTTTTCTCCGCTGTGTTCCAGCTACCTTCCTTGTTTAGCAAAAAAAAAAAATTGCCAATCATCCATGCAGGAAGTGTATAATGGGCCCTGTGTGATGCACAGGTCAAAGGTCACAATCTTCCAGTGTCTTGTTGAAGACTTAAGTCCCAAAGTTGCTCAAAACAAATATTTATTTTCTTTTTGAAATGAGATGAGCTCTGAATATTCCATTAAGATGCATCTTGCCGAAAGCACTTTATAAGTTTCTAATTTAGACGTTGATTCAATTAAGTTGCACCATGCAAGCAGAGGAAGATTGCAGAGAAGACATAATATAGGAAAGGATATTATCAATCCTCACACCTTTGAGACCATAACTCATTATGATCCACACCAGACTTACTCCATGAAAAACTTGATACACTCGCACATGCACATGCACACACACACACACACACACACACGTTTCACAGTACTTATGCATATAAATGGGCTTTTATAAGCTCCAGAATATAATATGATGAATTTCCTCTGACAGATGAAATTGGTTTTGCTTTTGTGAGCTATTTATATTAGTCGAACAAATCCTCTCCTGCACATCCCATCCTGCCTTTTGTCTTTGTCTCTGTCTGCCCCACACAGACGTACACACACGCACAAACATGCTACCTCATAACCCATAGAAGATGAGGGTGAATATAATAGAAAATGGGCACTCACGAGGTTTTCACCATGGTGCAGCACTCACAAAGAAGTAGCTCTCAAAGCTGAAAATCTCTTGTAGGGTCTTGTATACTTTCACACACACACACACACGCAGTGCTAACAGAGTACGCAGAGGGAATGTTCTTAGCTGTAGAGAGCTTGTATAGGATGTCAGGCGTATCGGCAAACACATTCAGATTGTAAACACACTTTTTTGTCTCATGCCTCCCAAGTCTGACCCACTCTGAATATCATGTCAGGATGATGATGTTAACATGATCTGAAGACTCATAGAGTTGTCATTTCTCCGTAGGTGTCCCCACTTTTAGGGATCACGGCGGGGACTCTGATCCTGCTCTTCGTGCCTGAGCCAAAGAGAGGCTGCGTCGACCAGATGGGAGCACGCATCAAGACCTCGTGGGTCTGTGATATGAAGGCTCTCACCAAGAAGTAAGGCCTGTGCTCAGCTTCAAGGAATATGCATGCTAACATGTCAGCTATCCAACCTGCATTATATATATCAGAGCTTTTGAATATGTTTTATAGATTTTGGATGGAAATATACACACTTACTTTGCGTACATTTACTCGTGGTTAGCCTACACAAGCCCTTAGAGGCATGGAAATGTCAACACAAGACACAGTGAACCAGTATCATTCACGTGCAACTGCTCTGCTGAACTGTGAAGGGAGCTTTGCATCCATGACACTGTGTGCTTTTGTTATGATACGACCTGTGGGCTACATTTCTTTAAAAAAATGTTGTTAACTCTATAGTTAATGTAGCCGTGCAGGTTTATTGGAACTATTTTAGGTAGGCGACCTCAGTAATTCATCTTGCGCACAGTGTGACTTTCACCTATTTACAATCTCCCACATTCACCACCTATGGAAACACGAAAAGCGTTAAATAGCGTGTTATTTTTGTCTCCTACATAAAACTGTCAGCCCGAGCTGCATATCATCCAGCATTAGAGCTGCTTTCATTTTTTATTTTTCTTACCTCAGAGATGAGTCCAGATAATCTCCCAAAATCCTTTTATATTGTCAGAGAAAGTAAGATATTTGAGATTGTGTGACGGATAACAGTAGTTTGTTTTGTTTTGTGTTTCTTTCATAAGCCAAGACAATCACCCTGTTTGATTTGGTGTATGTGTGTATTTCTTCATGGCTAGTCGGAGCTACATGTGCTCCTCGCTGGCGTCTGCTGCGGTGTCCTTTGCTACGGGTGCGTTTGGTATGTGGATCCCTGTGTACCTGCATAGAGCCCAGATAGTACAGAAGACAGCAGAGGTCTGCACAACAGGAACCTGCAGTAGCAAAGACAGGTGAGAGGTTAATGACTAAACACAAACATACAAGTACAAACATTGAAGTCACTGTTTCTGTGGAATCTGAAACCTTGTAATCTGAACCATTGATTTATATACTGCGATGGAGCTCTTTTAAATAAATACATGAATGAATGAATCTTCTCTGCTCTCCTGTTTAGTCTGATCTTTGGGGGGATCACATGCGTGACAGGGCTGTTAGGCGTGCTCATCGGGGCAGTCACCACACGTCAGTGCCGCCAGAAGACCGAGCGAGCTGATCCACTCGTGTGTGCCGTCAGCATGCTGGGCTCGGCCATCTTCATCTGCCTCATCTTCGTGGTGGCCAAGAAGAGCATCGCAGGAGCTTATGTAAGGCTCGTTTCCTCCTAAATCTTGTGTATATTGTGTGTTAATCAAACAGTGAAGGGAAGTGTAATTAAGTCTGATTTTGTTTTTACTACTTCAAAGAAATCAACAGGTGAGTCCCCAGTGATAAATGGCCCTCTGACAAAGAGCGACATTAGCATGTTAAATCTAGATTAGCCTGAGGGTCTGAGAATGAAAAGGGAAAGTCTGACAATCAATCTAACAAGAGAAAGCTCGTCGGGGTGCGGTTAATGATTGAATCTGGAAGAAAGGAGTAAGAGGACACCTTGCCAGATGCCAGTTCCTTTCAGAGCCTCAGGGCAGTGTGTGGATGTTGCTTCTCATAATGAATAACCTTAATTGCAGGTGAGATTGACTTGGCCTTAGGAGCTGTTTGTAGGTAACTGCGTTTCATACCTCGAGCCAAAAGTTAAGAGTCTCAGGCCAATGAGCAGAGAGCTTGTGTGTCTAATTGCCTTGTAGAACAGGAAAGGGTGCAGACCTAATCACTGTCCCGAAACAATGGACTTTTTTTTTTTTCAGTTGGACTCACTCATTTCTCACTCTTATCAGAGGCAAAGGAATAGGAACTGACTTTCAACAAGTTGGCCAGTAATAATGCTGAAAGCGGGAAAAGATGGAAAATATTTCCCATGCGTGTAAGTGAACATGATAAACAGGCTTCCATATCCTAAATGTATGACCTTGGCTGACCCCGGCAAAGTCTGGCCTCTGACTTCATGGCGCTTTGCTTGATTGTATGTTGAGGTTGTTACTCCACAAGAGTGTATTTATAAAAAAACTGCGATAACACACAATCTAAACCAGAAAATAAAAACAAATTATTCAAGAACAACCATATTGATTATTGTAAATGGCTAAGTGACAAATAATTACTTGTCTTAAGTGGTGATTTTGATTTAATGAATTCAAATATCTATGAACTCCCATCAGGTCAAAGCCACACATTTATCAGGTGTTTGATAGATGACTCATGACTCCAATTAGACACTGAGGTGCTGAAGTATTGATATTAATTACATGATTACAGATCTGTCCAACTCGCTTTTGCCGGTACTGTCAAGTTACTACTGGTTTATATCTTTATACAATACAATGATTTACCCCGAGATCAGCTCCCTAGAATTACGTATATTGCTGTGTAAAGGCATACGAAAACAATAGTCTTTTCAAAGCCAAACATCTGACTTCATTTATTTATGCAGACAAAGTGTTCTCGGACCATTCCGCTGCTCCACTGCGCAATATTAAAATCATCATCTTACGGTACAGCTGCAGAAGTTGTAAGTAATCAGCTCAGCTTTCACGGCAAAGCACTGACAGATGTGTCGTATTATAAGGCGTGATGTGGTTGTAACGGTCGGCTCTGCTCCGTCGAAGGCCGATTGACCCCTTGCAGCTGTTGTCTCGTCAACACTCAGCTAATCTGAGGAAAGGCCGTGCTTCTCTCTTCAAAGAGGCAACATGTCGGTCACAGTGTCTCCGTGTCTGGTTTGCAGAACCAGAACAGATGTGTCTACATCTCTACTGTCAGGCTGCTTCTGTATCTCTCTGTAGGCTACTGTTCGGTAGGTCTGGCACACTGGCAGAAGGGTTATTCCCCAGCAGGAAACACACATCAACCCACCGGCCTTGTTAAACTGCGCCAGTCTAAACCAGCCAAAACAGATACACGAGATTCCACTGCAACCAAATCCCTCTGGGTCTGTTTGAGAGTGGTCAAATAGCAACACCAGCTGCTCCCAGCCTATGTGCATACAGTAGCCCACATGTACTGTGCATATGAAATGCTATTAGTCAACTTCACCGTGTTATTTATTTAAAGTTTACATTTTCAGCTCCCACGCCCATACAGAAGTAGGACATAAATTTCAGATCTTGCATGTGGAGCTAAACTTAGGAAGTGTTAAAATGTTTCCAGATTTAATATACGGCTTTGACAAGCCTTATCATCCTGTGGTGTTTTTCAGCTCGTCGGCGTAATAGTCGTCCCAGCGCGACCAAAATGAAGGCCTGTATAGCCACGTATAATTGGGCCACAGCAAAATAACATGTTCTGAAGCCACAGCAACCAAAGCACTTTTTTATTCAGCAGCGGATTCCCATGCACAGTAGCAATATCTCCAACACAAACCTCCTCTTTTGGCTTTGTGTCTTGTTAGCAGCCTTTTGTGCAGCAGAAATCGGCTGATCTTGATTAAATGTACAATTTCTCCCTCTTTATCTTAGGTTTGCATCTTCATAGGAGAGACGCTGCTGTTCCTGAACTGGGCCATAACAGCAGATATTTTAATGGTAAGTACCGAAAACCTATACTTAGCCGCTGGGTCAGTGGAAATTCCAGCAACACGCTATACCAAATGTTCCCATTAGAAGCAGCATCTTATTTTGAGTTGTGAAAAGTGTGAGTAGGCTTGAACTCGGGTGGAGCTGATAATTACTCCCTCTACTGAAACTGATTCATACTCCATTCATAGAAACAAACAGAAGCTAGTCCTTGCTCTGAAGGAATTTAAATGTTTTGGTCTTAAAAAGTGAAAAAAAGTGAGCCAAATGAAAACAGACTTCAAGTAAGGGGAGACAGAGACAGGTCATTACTGACCGACTGATTTTCACTGTGACTGACAGTCTGTCTAAGGTGTCCCAACCCATTGAAGTGGTGCATCTGGGGAATTAAAGACTGCAGGGGTTGTTTTAACACGGCTGAGTGAATCTTTCTACCTCTGTCTCTTCATCACCTTACATGATCTTATGCATTTTTCACCTCCCCTCCATCTCTGTGCAGTTTGTCGTTATTCCCACCCGGAGAGCAACAGCGGTCGCCTTTCAGAGCTTCATCTCTCATCTCCTGGGTGACGCAGGAAGTCCGTACCTGATAGGCCTGGTAAGACTCTCCTACTACTTCTGTGTGGATACCAGGGATATATTTAAGCTGTACCTCTACAGTCTGCTTCAGCGTGTCTGTGAGCACCCCTTTCACACACACAATGTATTCAGATACCAGTTCAGCCCTTGCTTTAAGTGGGCCAGTAAAAAGTGAGGTAGAAGAGGAGCTTTTAGCACACGTCTCAGGAGGGTTGATGAACAGAGTTGTGATTTCACCACCGCTCTTCAGGCTGTCAGGCCGTTCGAGTAAATTTCACGGTTCCCAGGAGGGGCCAATGTTGCTGTATTTGATTGGTCAGGAGATGAGAAAGTGATTCTTACTGGAACGCTATGCCTCTCAAGGTCAAAGTCAATCCCCTGACCCTCTAAACTGCACACACACACACACACACACACACACACAAATAATAGCGTCCAGGAGGGCGGAATACAAGTGCTGCTTGCTGTTCAGTGGAGTGTAAAACAGGATCCACCTCAGACTGTCAACCTGCATTCTTATCATTCCAAATAAAGAATCAACATTTCTGAAGTTACATAGTAACTCCATGGTCCTACTCATTCTGTGTGCCTTATTTGAGCATACAAGAAGCAAGGAAAAGTGGAGTCTTTTGTACCTACGTGACTCATTACCGAAACCCTAACCCTAACCCTGAGGTAAAATTGCGGCCATAACAAATCCAGACAGTGGAATTCTTTGTTTAGAGAATCAAACAGATCCTCGAGATCATCAAGATCCCCCTCCATGGAAATGTTAAACTAGTGTCAAAGCCAGATAAAAGAATCAGTAAGTAAGCTCCAAGTACTGACAAGCTTTCCAAAATACTGCACAAACTGGCATAAAAAAAAAAAATCTAGTCTAATCTTTAATTCTACTGGTGTCAATGTGTCAGTTTATGCTTTAGTTAATCCACGGAAAATTGTTCAACTGTAGTTTTGATTAATCATTAGTAATTCCATTGTTAGTTAGTTGGAGACTCACAGTATTACAACCTAATGTCAGAATACTGTAGCCTCCAAACACACTCACAAACACCAACCAGAATAACCCAGACGTGTCCACACAGTTAGCCAGTCACCCTGCCATCCGGCCTCAGGGGCACCGCTCTCATCTGAGTGACACACTGAATGTTTGGGTGTTTCTGACTCCTCCACAAACCCCCGATCAACGAAGCCCAGAATGTTCCAAGTGCGTCACCACTCAGTGCCTCAGTTCCTGAACTGAGGTTTAGCACACAAGTGCGATGGACTTGTCGTGACGCACGCTGAGCGCAGGCAGATATGCAGTCACCCGTGCAGACTGGCACAAATCCTCTGAATGAGAAAAGTAGAGAATCTCAAAAAATTCTAAGTAACCATGGATGAAAGCTGGGAGTCAGCAGAGGATGTACTCAACTCTACACACCAATGTGGTGTTCTCATGCAACATAGGTGCCCTTTGTGGATACGGCTGCACACATCAGTACCCACATACCACACCCCCTCCTCCCCCCAAAAAAAGCATTAGTGTATCTGAAATTCCCTTGAACTCAAGCCAAGATATCCCTCCATCAACATGTAGACTGAGGCAGTTGTCACAGAAGAATCCCCAGAGGAACACACAATGGACTCCTCCTATACTGCTTGAGTAGGACATGGCCGCGGGCTGAGTGGGTGGCAGGGGAACACCGGGAACAATCTGTCAGCAGTCTCCCAAGAAATGCCTTCCAGCTCGATAATTAGACATGCGGCAGTTCACTGTGTATTTTTAGTTAAGCTCCATGGTGCAAGATGCAGGTAATTTATTGTAGCAGAGCACATACCTGACGGAATAAAAGCTGCACCGGCCACACATGCAGCTACACCAGATTGTACATGTATTAGATTTAATTTACTCTTTGTGTGATGACTCCTTACTCCATGGATGCACATATATATACACACACACACCTTGCACACATATGAACACTGTATGACTCCCTCCGACATCCTCCTGTCAGCAGTTCTCCAGCTCTCCTCGTGGAGAATCTCATTCTGCTGACGTGAACATATAATCAATGTGCTTCAGCCAGGGTGACCTATGGCGGCTCAAACTCTCACTCACACACAGATGAGAAGCCCCCTCTTGCACCTGCTGTGCATACCTCTGCACAACTACACTAATCTGCTAAAAGCAACCATCAGCAAACTCCTCTCTCCGTCACGATTGTCAGTATGGTGATCTATGTGTGTTTGAGAGCTGCCATATGAGTGATACTGGGTGGTAGAAATGGTCGTTTTGTGCCCACTGTTCTCCAGCTGTTGTTTTTTTGTCAGCTCTGTGAGCTATTATCTATGAAATCCTGCCTTCGCTTAAAACAAAAACAGGGAATCTCCCATCTTGCTGTGTGTGCGTTTGATCTGTTGCTATGATGAAACATGGAGAACTCACTCTGGTAAAGTGCTCAGTGTATAAGCGTATAACTAGCACAAAGGCACCACGTGTCGGGATATTTTAAAGGATTTCGGTGAATGATTGGTTTAAACGCAATCTCTCCTCTCTTATGTCTGTGTTGATCTGTGTGTTTGTCCTTGTGTGCCTGGGTGCAGATCTCCGACGCCTTTCAGCAGAGCTACACCACGTCAGAGCTGTGGCGGTTCCTGAGTCTGGGTTATGCCCTCATGCTCTGTCCCTTCATCATCGTCCTGGGGGGCATGTTTTTCCTGGCCACTGCACTGTTTTTCCTTGATGACAGAGATAATGCCAAGAAACAGTAAGTGACTCCGACATTGTTTGAATAGCCCATCATTATTTGATTCATTATTCAGTTATTCCTTCTTTAAACATGTCATACTTGTTTGGGATGTCCTCCACTGACTTTATGAGTAAGAGGTCCAAAATCCAAACATACCACTTGAGTGAAAGAAGAGGTGGCGATATTATTAGTTTCGTGCCATACAGTGCTACACAGAGGTCAGGGACTTTATCTCTCACTCTTTTACCCCTGTGCTTGGGTTTGACTTGTGTCAGGGACAAGCTGGCCGGCAATGCCAACAATGGTGCCAGTCCTGCAAGACTCAGAAAGGCCCCCAAGCCAATAAAAAGTCCCAGTCAGCTAAAAGTGCTCCAGGGCTGACACAAGCTGTTGTAGCCATCAATTTGTTAAAGTGTGCTTACTTATACTTTTACCAGCTACCGCCCGTTTTATTCATGCATTCATATTTTCCTCTTTCTAACACTAAACTGTGAACACTGAGGACACAGTAGCTGGTCATGGCCTTAAAAGGCTAAAACAAACACACTCATCCTCTTTGAGAGGGTGAGACATGACTTCTTGTTTCTTTCTGCCTATTTTTTCCTACTTTTTATCACACTAACTTACTCCCCTGGTGCCAGCGCTCTCAAAAATGACTTCCTTCCTGCTGAAGATGAGAGACATTTTTAGACAGGATGGCAGTCTGATGTCTGACGTCTGTCTGCAATCGCTTTAAATTCACCCTGTGGAGTTGGCCACTGGTCGTTCCCACGCCGTAGGCCCTCATAAAGAGAGATTGAGAGAGTATAGCTTAAATAGGAAGAGCATATTTGTAATCATGAAAAGTTGCAAAAGAAATGCCGTCAAGCACTGTTTGTGGAAAATTTGTGGAAACCGCCAACTTCAGAATTTATTGCATCTTATAATCTTAAGGTCCAACTACCATCGAGGCCATTAATATTTCCTCTATGTAATGTTAATATACAGTTTTAAAGGGGTCTTTGCAAAGGCAGTGGTTCATGGCTCGCACTAGAAAGTTGTGCTGTGGTTTCTGTTGGTCCAGATCCAGGAAAAAAAGGGGAAGAAATGCAGAACAATGACTTTTTCAAAAAAAAAAAAAAGAAGTCACACTCTTGCCGTCATGCCAGTAATAGATGCTAGTTTGTGGTCTTATATGTAGATCAAGCTATCTGACCACATTATTGCACAGCGTGGGTAGATGGCACATGTTCACTCAAACTATATCTAACCACAACCAGTTGACTTTCACATAACAGGGAGAATAATAGAGCAGCAGATGGAGTCAAAAAGTCAAACTCTCAGATGTGAAGCAGACAAATGTGAAACAGTCATTTTCCACAAATGTGATCCTTAACATAACATCTACAGTATATGCAGCTTTAGTTTTATTTAATATGAAATGCATCATTGTAATGCTACTTAGTTATTTCCCATCGGTTTCTGCCAAGAACAGTCTGTCAGTATAGTTCAGCTTGTCCTTGTTCCCTCACCTAGACGGGTTAATCGTATACCAGCTTTATGGATTATATGCACAGCAAACACACTGTAGCATACCTCGCATAGTATAATAATAAAGGCCTCTACAGTGCTGTGCAGATTTGTATAAAACATCCCAAGGAAGAAAAAAGTCTAACTTAAACTGCAAGCAGCTCTTATGTAACACGCTTCACCTCTGGGACCAAGAAAGATGACAATATGCACAACTTTCTACAACCATGACTGTGATATTTATAGATTCCATTCACGCTATAAAGTCCCCAATTTATAAATTCCCCCTGACTTTTACAGAGCGCTTCGCAGCTTTTTTTTTTTCTTCTTTGAGCCTGTCCTCAGATACTCAGTGCTATATATAAAAAGCGCAGAGCCGAACGAGTTACTCACTGGAGCGCGCCTGTCTATTTCCAGCCTTAAAGACTGCTTTATTATTTCTAGGTTGTTAGCTTTTTTTGGCTGCAGGGTTGCCATTAATAGCTCAGGTTCAGTGCATGCCCCCCACCCTCTCTCCAACACACACACACACACATATTCACCCAGTCCACATTTACACTTACTGATATGTGAGAGCGGAGTTGTCTCATCTGCCATGCAGTTCGTCTTCACAGTACAGATCCACTGGGGGTCAAGGCAGGCTGAGAGCTGCAGCCTGGAGAATCACAGACACACATAGTCATTATATGTGATTGAAAGACGCGGGAAGATAGTTAGCATCTGATGAGTGACATTAGGGGAAAAGATGGTGATTTTACAGTTAAATAATGCATCTAAAAAGATTTTATGCATTCTTAATTCATAAAACAATATTTTCTTTTTTCTCCCCCCAGGCAGCTGTCGCGATCACCCTCCGCCGTCAAGGTATGACCAGGTAAATTGTCTTTTCTACTAAAGAAGCTTTAAGTGCTTTTTTCAGATCAGCATTTCTACAAACACTTTAAGTGCCTGATAACAAAGAGACTGTCCTGGAACATTAACATTTATAGTGCTCTCTTCTCACTAACTGGCAAGCATCATGTCGGGCTCCTTTCATTAGGAGACACAAGATCTGAAAATGAGATTTTTCCAGACCTAAAAGACACCATGTCCTGAGGCTACCCAGAGCTTTATGACAGTGTAAACGCTACAGGCGATACACAAATGATTGATCTATGATCCGTTTCCTGTCCCATTGTACTCAGTGAGTGTCTAGGGATTCTTGGAGTGGTTATTTGACCAACTATCTAGCGTCTTATCAAGGCCCAAGCTACCTTCCCTCCTTCCTGCCTTTATCAGACTTACACACATGGTGCAGAACCTCTCTAAGTATTAACTTTGGGGGAAAAAAAGACACAATAATTGGCAGCACACCAGTGAACTCGGCACAGTGAGACAATGGGCAGCTGCTATAGAGAGCTGTAAAGAATAACAAGGTTAAACTCTGACTCACTGATTAGAAGGACAAGGAATCTGTTGTGACTTATTTGTAAAAGGTTATCGTGTTCAGTTAGAATGTCAAGGTTTTACCCCTTTTCTAATCGTTTCTTTGAAATCGTATCTTGGTTTATTTGTCCTCTAAACATTTGTCAAAAAACTGTATGTACACAAAGTGCAAAAAAAAAAACAGGTCATGAATGTGCGTTTATTATCACCACCGTCCAATAATGGTGTGTGTGTGTGTGTGTGCACTCAGTGTAAAAAGATTGAAGTTGGTTGACGTCTTGGTTCGCACAGTTTGAATATGTTGACAAAGGTTTGATCATACGCTCGCTGACAAGTCTTTTTTTTTTAATGATAAAATTGCATCAACTTGTGGGAACTAGGAAATGGAGGCGTGTAAGATTTCTTACAGGATGGTCGGAGTTAAGCAGTGTGATCATCTGCCAAATCTGCAACCACTTGCAGTATTTGTGGGCAGCAGTCAAACTGCGGAAACATTTGTATGAATGTGGGAAGAAGAATGACCATACCAGGCTTTATACAGACACAGTCCTCTATTACGGATTTATTAGATGATGCTTGCAGATCCACCATGACATACTGTAATAAAAAATAAAAAAGTATCAGCAACAAAATATTCACTGTGATAGATTACCCATCACAAGCAACTATCAGGACTCTTCAAACTGATCAAATCAATCTAAAAAGAAGTCGTGGTATGCTTTGGAAAATATTCTGCAGCATTATAAAGGCTGGAAAATTAGTAGTTAATGAGCTATAATATGCAAATACACTGGTATGGTCCTTTATTGTAAGCACTGCAGTGTCATTATAACTGGCAGGGTGACATTAGCATGAACAACAAGTGACAGGTGACATGAAAGACTACCACACATACCAGGTCTGACTGTCGATTTGTTGTCTCGGCCTGAGGGTTTCATCGGTTCTCTGTCACGCACGGCAGCTAAAGCATTTTTCTCTCTGCTGTCAAAAAGGGACTAATTATAGAGAACAGTGATTATACCTACACGAGGTCAGAGTTGAATATGCATGCAAACTGATCATTCCTACTGTGAAGTGAAACCGCTGAGTTGCTCTGTAATGACTGATTGATTTTCAACAAATGTATGTTGGAGGATAATCTGATCAGTGACAGGCAATATTTTCTCCCTTGGGTCTGACTCGCTGATCAATACATTTCACAGTTCTCCTCTTCATCCTCCCTCAGCACTGATCTGCTGTTTTGAGAAATATATACCATATGGTGAGATTGCTAAAAAAACAAAAAAAAAAACCCTGTGCCAGTTTAATAATAATATTTAAATTACTAAAAAGACACACATGACCGCTGAATAGATGAGGATGAAGAAAAGCAGTAATCACCTAAACTGTTACACATCACAAGCTATTAATCTCCAGTGATGTAATCCCAGAGGGAGATCAGATACACTGAGATCCAATTAACTTCCTCTGGAGGAAGAACCAGCCGCTGCTGACCAGGCTCGCCCCACGCCACACGTTAACTCGAGGACAGCCCCAACAGGCTGTCAAAAGATCAGCATGTGAACTGACAACAGAGATTCACACTCGGTAACCGCAACCCCGTATACCTCTGGGAGGGAATTCACATCACGAGGAAAAACTCTTGATTAAGTCACTGCTGTACAAACTTTAACTGTTAAAAGAGTTTACACAGCTGCAGACGTGCACTTTCCTTCATCACACTCTTATCATTTAACAAAAGAGTCTGAGTGGGTTCACGGTGCAGAGGAAGGCAGTAGTCACAAACGCCACACACACACACACACACACAAAGTGTGTACAGCCAGGCTGTGATGTGATCTGTGCTACTTACAATACATTCAGAAAGAAAGGGCCTCAACTTTTAAGATCTTCTTCTTTCATACTCTGGTGAATCAATGAAAAGGAAGAAGTCAAGTTATGCTCTCTTGAATGTATCTTTAGTTTATCAGATCATTCACAGCTCACCATCCGACTCTGAAAGAAAAGCCAGTCAGATATACAGTAATGTCAGCATAGCCGTGTTCAGTCATGTATTGTATCTCCCCGGTGGGTTTGATTAGAGCTTGTTTGCTTGCCAGACAAAATCAGGCCTCCCATTTACTTAAAAAGCCAACAAGTCTCCAGATCAGTTATAGTAAAGCTGTGAGGGGGGGAAGGCCAATCTCACACATATCAAAGGCTTCGCAACTCTAATTATCGTCTCGCTGGCATTTGAACAGTTTAATTGCAAGTTTGGCTCATAAACAATTCACAGCAACAACTGACACTAATAACTGAAGAAAATGGTTCATCCCAGTGAGGATTGGATCTGTGTCTACAGAAATCAAAACGCATTGTTTTCTAATCTAATCTAATCCTCCTGTTTAAAACTAAATTACCATTGTTTGAATGATGTTTTGCAGCTGTCGTTAATCTGCATGTGTGTAAGTGCGTATGAGAGACACAAGTTGTGAATGCCCCTCTGACAGCCCCATTGCCATCAAGCTCATCCAATCCAAAAGGGATCACAAGTATGGCACTATGATGGCCTAATAGTCTAATCTCCAACTGGTGTATAGTTTTTTCCCACTGGCGCCACATTTTGCCCACATATGAGCTTTGTTTATGTGCATTTCAGCATCTGGAAGAGATTTAAAGAGTCTGGATGAATCGTCATGAACAAGTAATATCAGTGGGCCAATTAATTTAGTCTATTTTGTCTTGTATTAAGATTTAATAGGCTTACAGTACATTAATAAATGAAAGCCATCTGTCTGAATGGCACTGCAACTGAACAAAGGTGAAAATGTAACACAATTTTGAATGAGATTATCTCTGTGTGCATAAAGATTTCTCTCTAGCGAGGCAGATAGCCTGCAAAACAATTCATTTCATGAAACTGAGGCTCGCCGCAGGGATAGTACTTCTACAGTACAGTCATGTAGTATTTTGGACATTAATATATATATACAGTCTGCTTTAAAATAGGCTTCATAGATATTATTTCACATCATCAAACCTCTTCCTTCATTAGTCTTTGTGTATATATGCTTCATAACATGTGACCCTGAGGCAGAAGCACTATAATATCAACGTGATCAGTCTGCACTACTGGAAAGACAGTGATTGTGTTCTTCTGGGGCTTATGAGGGGTCTGCATTAGAGAAACTGCTATGTGTTGGTATGCTGTGTGCAGCCAAATATGTAGGTCACAGGCTGGTCCTGGTGTGTAGGCGTTATCAGGAAAGTCCTAACAGATGGCCGAGGAGCTTTCGACCTCAACATTAATTACATGAGAATATCCTGTGGTGAAGACAGACTCTAACCCCCCCACTCCTTTCTCTCTCTCTCTCAGGTGACAACCAAATGAGGAGAAGTAGTAGCCAAAGTCAATAAGGGATGACTAAATGGAGACGAGGGCAGCTGTTCCACATCTTTAAAACCACGCCCATGTTCTCTTCCTCGTTGTCACCGCCACAATCCTCCTCCTCCTCCTCCTCCTCCTCCAACGCTTGGCTCCCGCCGCTCTTCCTTTTTACACTCTCATGGAGGCGCGCTCATAACTGTAACGAGGGAGCGTCTTGCCCCTCCTCGATACGCCTCTAAAAAAAATAAAAAAAATCACAGGCGCACAGCGGCGTGTCAAAGCCTGCCGACCGACAGCTGGTGTCTTCCTCTCCTCTGTCTGCGAGGATCCACTGACCCTTCCAGAGAGGAGACCCCTGTGACCCCTCCCACTCCTGATGCCATACTACTGAATGCTGACCATGAACCTGCCCTGTCTGTCTGCCTGTCTGTCTGTCTCTATGTGTCTGTCTCTCTGTTAAATCAGCTGTCAATCTGCACCAAGTGCCATAGCATCATTACATTCCTTCAGACTTTGCACTGACCACTAACATCCCCCATGACGTCACCACTGACTATGTTTACATGCATATTATAATTCAGCGTTTGGCGATGAAATTAGTTTGATTGGCCTGTTTATATCCGTCACTGACTACATGACTGCAGTCGTAGAGCTCCATCGGTGTCTCTTTTTCTCCCATAAATATTTCCCCCCAAATTATTCTGCCTTTCATCTGGCTTTTTGAGCCTGTAAACAGACGGTAGCCGCAAATTCCAAGTTATGCGGAACGATTGATGTAACTTAAATGTGCTGCAGGAGAAAAAAAAAACTTATCAAAGTGTTGTTCATCTGTTCAAATAAGCCTCTCATGATGTGACTAATGTCAGATTTCTTAATGGCAGTATTACCAAACATGAACTTCAAAGCGACATACGTAAATACAGGGTTTACATGACGAATGCAGTATTCTCATAATCGCATCACGATCAAGGTTTCACTGTGCATGTAAACATAGCCGTCAACTAAGAGCCAAAAAGTGTTACTGTCTAAAGGTCAGTGAACCAGCCTTAAAAAAATTGGAGCTTTCACATCAGCTGAGCTAGCCAACTGTTTCCTTTGACCCCCACGTGTGTTTTTATTTTTAGCTTTTAGCACTTAAACCAGTGTAGACGGCGCCAGAGAACACGACAGAGATGAGAGATTTCTGCACATTATTTTATTATTTTCTGTATGTGTGTGTGTGTGTGCGCGCGTGTGTCTTTGTGTGCGTGTGTGTGTGTGTGTGTGTGTGGTTGAATATGAAACTGGATAATAACTGCTTATGATTGTTTCAGAAGGATAGTGAGGCTGCAATCTGGGGCGATTTAAAGAGGACACTGGATGATATATTTTAGAATTTATAATGTACATGCTTTTCCCAAAAGTAAATGAAATGCTACTCTTCTGACTTGGAGCCGTTTTAAGAAGTAACACCTGTGTTTTTTATGTACATGAGAAGCAATAGTATTTTTATTTTTTGTGGAAGCCAACCTTTTTCTATCCACACTGCCTTATCAGTGAGCTGGGTTTCCCTTTCCCTTTTAAAGGGTAGCTCTCTGATGGCTGGTTTTGAATTTCTGGACACAACGCCCACACAGAGACGGAGTCGCTTTTAATGATGGATTCCAGTCCACTCCACGCTGGTTACAATAACAGGCATTGTTACAGGAACCTTTCCGCCCCTCGCAATTGTACATATCCCATTCCACGATTAGAAGAAAGAACCTTTGAAAAGAGCTGAAGTCACAGTCATCAGTTTATTAATGAGGGAAATCAAAATCCCAGACAGGAACAGGAAATCCTTCAGCCCCAGGTTAGACTGATGGTGAGCTCTCATTGT
This sequence comes from Pampus argenteus, assembly GCA_036937835.1. Taxonomy (NCBI): domain Eukaryota; kingdom Metazoa; phylum Chordata; class Actinopteri; order Scombriformes; family Stromateidae; genus Pampus; species Pampus argenteus. The sequence continues at coordinate 16,541,185 of CM072874.1, forward strand.
TGATAACAGATAAGCGAGGAATCCCTCACTTTGAAACCAGACCAGCAAGTCCCCTTAAATACATTTAATAGCACCAAAGAATGACATAGAGATATACATCAGAAATATGAGTCCATAATTAGACAGAAAGCCTGGATTTGATTTCATTACTCTATGCATTCATTACCGTATCGGGTTTGTAATTATGCAAATTAAATGCAGTCTCCCTTCAAGAAAAAGGAAGTCAGAGAGGAAGCTAGTTTTGTACATACAAAGATTTAGTCAAACGCGTCATTAGAAGCTACCTTGAAGCAACTTTTTTTTTTTTTTTTTTGTAGTATATCACCTAATAGATTACTGAAACTTTAAATCCTATGGAATCAAATGTTTTAAAAATGCTTATAAAGAGAAAAAAAAAAAAAGCACTTTGCACACTTCTAAGCAAACATAGAAGGAGGATGGATTGAACACAGCGGAGAAATAAAAGGGAGACGTGGAGTTGGTCCTCGTAGCATTGATGTGTGAGCGTGACTCACTGGCTGTGTGTGGGGTGCTGTGTGGGCTGTGTCCTCGTTGCCAGATCATTAGCTTTAGCTTCTCTCCAACTGCGTGGAGCTCTCTGAATGTGATTCTGTCCAAGCTGACGTGTTTACACACCTACATCTTCTTAATGAACTAAGCTTCTTACCTTTCTTTGTTTTTTTTAAATGTTACCAAATGAGGTTGTTTTTGTTTTTTTATTATTATTATTATTATAACTACAATAGATATACCTATAGCTATATCACGCAGCAACTTTAATATATTGTAAATGATGGCTTGGATGCAATGTATTTATTTGTTTGTTACCATAATGAAGAATAATCTATAAAGGGAAGTTTAAGATGAGTATATTACATTTTGTCGTATGTGTTTGGGTTTAGAAATGTTTGTTTGTTCATCCTTTTGTATCACAATGAAACAACACAATACCTTTTTACATCACTAATGTCCATCCTGTTTACTGTGATCATAAATTGGATATCTCACACATATTACACACACAAAGGAACTGCAATGTGATGGACAATGTTTTGGTCTCATCTTTAGGGTGCATTTGCATTCTTTTTGTAGCTCTTCTATATGTTTTCTGTTTTGTTTTTTTGTTGTTGTTGTTTTTTCAGAGTAACTGATCAAATCATTTTTGCACACATAATGTTCAGGGATTTGTTTGAACCATAGCCTAGCATCCACATGGCAGCCTCTGCCACAGAGGTCTGTCACTTCATGCTCACAGTAAGTGCTGACACATCTATCATCAGTAAGGACGTTGGCTCTGGTCAGATGGGTCATGAATTAAGTTCCACTTTGCCAAATTTAGTTTGTTTAGCACCGATCCTTTAGTATAGATCTCTTTATAGTAAATCTATGTTAATAATCACTGAAGTGATGTATTGAGAATGTGCTATTTCTTGTCATACAAGAATCATGTATAAAGAAACCTATTTCTGATGTTGAGCAGAAAACAGAGGTTAATTTTTATTTTTAGAGTAAATCAATACAAGAGAAGGATATTATTGTAGAACCGAACTGTGATGCTCCCTTGAGGAGGTTGATATAAAATGTACATCTGTAAATCAAATAAACCTATTTAATCACGTCATACCGCCTTGTCTCTGCTTCTCTTTATTCTGACAGAAATTCATAAGATTTAAGGGATTCAGCATCCAGGAGGACCTTTGTTTTGAGGATTAGGAGAGTTTTATTGAGCTCGCTTCACTTCTGAGCAAAGATAAGTGGTCCTTTGAAAAAAAAAAAAAATGCTGTAACAAGCCTTTGATTTTTGTTATATGTATGCACCACATACTATACATGATAAACCAGAAGCAGCTGGTTTCTCAAACTATTTCAAAACATCACCGGTGTTTGTGAGTGGATGCAGCTTAGTGGTGCGTTAAGTTGATTCCCAGTTGCTTCGGTGTTGAGGAGCTTTTATGGAGCAGTCAGTGAAATCAGCTGACGGCTAACTGTGGCATCACTGATGGAAAATAGGCCAACGTGAACGCCCTTATCCGTTCATGAATAATTAATATATGCATTTTGACGTACTTCTAGTAAGTACGCACCACTTTTCTTGAGGGGGGCACATAATTAACTCGTGTTTAAGTCATATAGAAAGTGGTCAGCATATTGATACTAGAAATATCTAATCATTGACTAATGTCTCATTAACCTAGTGTCTAAAAGCCTGTTCTCATATAATCCTTTATTATCTACTATAAAGTCCACACAGCACCTTATTGTAAAGTGTTGTCAAGTAATCCTGTTGCTGTCAGAACTGACTTCATACTCCATCACAGTGAAGAAGGATGAGTCAGGTCGAAGGTATTACATGAATACATGTAGTGTTTCATTGGAAAATAAAGACCACTTTTAAGAACTGGATCCCGTGTTTCCCTCCTCTCCTCGTCTTCGCAGAGGTTCACAAAGGCTTGATTTTTTTATCACAGTGAGAGAAGGTCCGAGTTAGTCCATGAATGAACTACTGTATTGTTCAGGTGCAGTCACACAGAGCTCTGTGAGGTTGGTTTGTAAAGTAATCCGCCCGGAGTGGTTTACAGACGCACTGACACATCACAGACACAAACACAGGGCTTCATCCGTGGCGTGTCAGGATGCAGTGAAAAAGAAAACATAATATTTACCTTCACAGGAAGTTAAGGAAGTTTTCAGCTGAAGACCCTCTGTGTGGTGACGTTGATTAGAAGGGGCAGAGTTACCTAACATTGCAGCTAATAGCACTAACGGACATGTCTATGACAAGGCCGCACAAACACAAAGAGTAAGTATGCACTGCGTTTGTGACAAAAGAAGACTTGAGATGTTGGCTGTGAGGCCTTTAATTAGGCAGAGCTACATTTTAAATCTACTCTCTGCTCAGTTTGAAGAGGGGAAGATTATAAAGCTGCCATAGAAAGCTCAAAGTGGAGAATTAGTGTTTGGTTGGTGGATGACCCAGAGAAACCAACACCCTTTCCCACAGTCAGGCAAATATGTACCCCAAAGTCAGACGCTCCAATCTAAAAGTCAACACACCTAGTTATGCAGCAGGCAGGAAACACTGGGGCGTAGACAGGAAGAGGGGAGCCATTCTAGCGAGCACTGGAATTTCCATTTGCACTTTGCCACTTCATCTCACAGAGGACAAACTCTGTGCACCACGCACAGGGTACATTTAGGTTGAAAAATAAAGTAAATTCTGAGTAATAAAGTCAATAGTAATATTCAAAGCTGCATTTATAGATACAACTATATCATTATAACTATGTACAGTACAGTGTCTAATACTACATACTAAATCCATGAAAACTTTTGTTCTAGTCATCTTAAGTGAAAGTCAAAAATAGTTGGCAAACCGTCCTCAAAAGGCTGATGAGGGCATAAACGAGTTAAAAACGTATCAAGGCTTAGATTAAAGACCTAAATCAGTTTCCATCATAAATCAGAACTGAATCTGACTCATGCTGGCAGCAGCTCGCCATAAAATAAGAACACCATAGATTCATGTTGTGGTGGCAAACACAGTCATGGCTTTAAGGCGAGGTTTTACAATAACAATGCATGTATTCTGTTTGATTCATATGTTCCTCCAGTAATTAGAGTTACTGTACCGCCACAGCAACAAATAGAAGTTAGGTTGAGAAAAGGAGTCATGTTTAACAATGATCAGACCGAACAGTCGGCAGCATCACACTCACACTGTGAATCTCTCACCTTGCTCTGTTGGCACCCACTGACTTTTCCAACCTGCCTCACACTGCAGACACACTGTTACCTTCACTGAAAGCAAGTGCAGTGCAAACGCTACAGAAGTCACTTCTAGTGAAACATTTGTCATGTTCTCCAGACTGCTACCATCTGTATGTGAATGTGACATCCAGGATCTATTTTCCACTGGCTGATCTATTCCGTTTCAAAAGATATTTGATACCATGTTAGGGCAAGATGCTTTTGTCTTTAGTTTAGAAAAGTTGACAGCATTTCATACTTGTATTCCACAGAGCTAAAAACAGATGAAACATTGATGAAAAGAGCAAACCACGTCTCTGGCACACTGAAATGTGTGAAGACAAAGATGCAAACTGACAAACTACGTGGTACTTTTTTTTTTTCTTTCTACCAACAGGACTGAACTAGAAGGATTAAAAGCAGAAACAGAATGAAAGCCAACAAATGACTCTTCAGGCTGTGTGATTGTGTAATTGAGGGGAAAAAGGCAAAAATAGCTCTTTGCTTCACTCGAGGTTGACTTCAGGCGGGAACATGCTCAAGTTTACAACCACTGTTATTAAAAGAAGACACAATGAAGCCAATCAAGTGAGCGAACTTCACATCGCACACGTTGATCATCGCAACAGAATATCACCTCAGGAAAAGTAGGGAAGCAGGAAAAGAGACATTTTAATTGTATTTAAATATACTTATGTCATTTTCTGCCACTAGGGGTCTTTCAATCACAACAATAACAAAAGATGGGGTTTGATGACATCATGAAGTAACGTGGCATCATGGGAGATGCTGTCTTCATTGTAAATAACCACCATTGCTGTACGGTGATCTGCAGTCAGTTTCTCCTGGTTGGGATTGGTTCAGTGTGTTCATCTTTCAGGAGGTTTTTACAGGGAGACGAATTCCAAAAAAGTCAATTTATGACAGATAAGCACATGCAATATAACCAAATGAAACAGACCGTTACCTTGAATATAATTACTGATTTCTCTGGGTTCAAACATTGTTGGACACATTTGGGACAATTATTTTGATGCCACAATTAGAAGGGGGCGTTTTACTGTGCTGTGGAACTGCTGTGGAAGGTGTAATTTCTTCACATCCACAAAGCAGTGAAAGGAGATGTCACAATGGCACATCATTTGTCCAAACAAATGTTGCGTAGAAATGTGTACAGTGAGAACATACGTAGTCCATGACTGATCCTTGAGGTACACCACACATAATCTTTGTAGCTGACATAATACAATAATCAACAAACAAAAAGATGTTCCTCCAAAGCGTCAGTAATAGAAAGCACATGGTGTTTATGGTTGAAGTTTTGGTTTTTCTTTTTTTCTTTTTTTTTTTTTGAAAAAAAGCCATTGTTTTCCAACCATATTGCTGATGAGTATTTTATTTCTGTTAACATTATGTAGACAGGAACTCGCCAACTGTTAGAACAACAAAGAAACAGCAATAACAATCCTGATACACTGGCTAAGAAAAATGGACAACAATAATAGACATGAACAAATCTATTGTACAGTAGAGGCGACATGTTTGTTGACCACACTGAACCTCATCCAGCTGAAATATGTTCCTCCTTTTCTTCTTTTCCTTCCATTGTTGAGCATCACTTCTTTGAGCTTCGCTGCTTTCATGTGTGAGTGGAGGGTCAGGCCTGAGGAGACAACTAACCTTCAGCTGTCACAGCCTGCATAAATGCGCGGCTCTGCGTGCGCTACTGTGTCATTAAAGAAGCCGACACATGTTCCAGAGGAAGCATGAGATGTCCTCCTCCTCTTTGCTGTCTGCCCATGTGGAATAAGAGATGTGCTTCATGGTAGGTTGGGCAGTGTCAATGAAAGGATAACTGCAACAATTCAAGAAGATGTGAATGGCAAGTAATGGTCAGGCCTGCTGTCATTGTAGCCACAGTAGCAGAAGATGCCATTACCCTTCAGCTAGTTATGATGATCACTCCTCGTCTCCCATTAGGCCTTAAAGCATTGGCTTCATTTCAAAATGTGAGGCCCCCAATGCGATGAGGGATTAATTTGATTTGCATGCTCACTAACGAGGATGTAATGTAAATTGACAGTGGAATAGTGTTACCACAACTGTGCTTGTTATGTGCTGCAGTGGGTTCAGTGTTGCGAGTGCAGCATGAATTGAGTTATGAATTGCAAAGTTTTCCTGAATTAAACATGAGCGTATGCTTGACTTCGGGTAAGAAGTGAATGATGTCGGTTGGCTTCAGTTGCCATTTTTAGCTCATGTAAATTCCATATTTAGAACAAATGTTTCCACTGCAGCATAAACTGATTCAGAAAAAGAGATCTTCCATAGGCTATTTATGTATGCGCACTCGTGTGTGCATGGTAGCATGTGCATCCATGTGTCTCACGTGTGAAGAAGAGGCAGGGAAGCAGCTTTGTGAATGACTTGTGTGTAAAGCACAGAGCGCAGGCTGAGGTAATGAATGGCAACAACTCTGTGTGAATGAAAGCAGAGGAGCAAATTACAAGGTATACATATAGTATGCACAGACACACATATATACACACACACACACCACAAATAGCCATCTCTTTCAGGTTACACACACACACACACACACACAGTTTAACATGCACACAGGCAATGAGTCTTCTACAGGAGAACAAGAGGTCAAGTGACTTAATTTCATCATATCCTGCCATAAAATAGATAGTTAAATAAATCTAGGGCACTCAGTTATTTTGTGCCGCATAATTGAAAGTGCTTTACTCTGGGAATACATTATACATAAAGCTAATATTGCATTTTCCTGGGTAATTACGTGTTCTCCAACTGGGCTGAATCAGTTGTGCTCAAATGATGTGTAGCACTATTGATGTGAATACCTGCAATGGACATCGTTTCATTTATCTAAACCGAATCTCGCATTACAGCCACGTGTCTAGAAACACCCTCAGTATTTACTTCAATTAAAACTAATTAGCCATTTTTAGCCACGCATGCTGGCATCATTGTTTGTTGGTCCTCTACTTTGGTATAGACTGAATCTCAACAACTGTTTAGTAGTTTCACAGAGATCTATATATTATCATATGTGGAGCAATGTCATGATTTAAAATATTTATAAGTCTTAAAACTATTAGCCGCTTCTTTTGACTCTCTTCTCTAATGACCAGAGCAACAGGAGAGAGCAGCTGTTACCACAACTGAAGCGATGTCATTGAAGGAGCACTCTGAAATGAGCATTACATGGAGTTGATAGAATATTCATGACGGTGGGGGACCTATTAATGCATACAGTCAGACAATGATGGGAAACGGACCACATGTTGCCAGTCTTCCTTCAGTTTCCTTCAACAGAAGTCTAGCGTCAAACTGAGGGAAATCCATGGAAACCTCTCACATCTCCATTCCCACTACCTTATGTGAAAACACATACAATATGATGCCCTTCCAATGACCTCATTGTCTAGTTTTACCACAGGAATTGCATACTCCGTCTTTTCACATATGGAACTAAGAGAAAGGGGTTGAAGATTTATTTTTTCATGGAAACCTCAGGAAATGGACTCAAATTCTAACCATTCATGGGCACCGCATTCCAACTGGTGCTTCAATCCTAAAATCCTATTTATGGAATATGTAGACAATATAGTGCAGGCATTAAAGGAAATGTGGCAAGAGAATAATAATAATAATAATAATAACCTGAATGATGATTACATGTAACTATGCAGTTTGCTTGAACATTAGACACAAATTGAAGACTGTGTGATCGGTTAATTAATTCACATAATTAACATTGTTGTGTGTATTTGCTTCATGCTTATCTGGCAACTAAAACCTGCATTATAAAGGTGATGACAAAACTAATGAAATCCTCTAGATATTGGCAACATCTTTGATTGGATTCTCATTTGACTGTTGTGGGTGAATTCAAGTTGAAAGGTGGATCTATTTGTCAACCCTAGTTTCAGCCGACAATATCTTGGATCAATCCAATTGACCGACGGGTCGATACATTTTCGTGACTGACGGAATTGATTTTGATATGGATACATTTAGCTAATGACGTTCATGTTGAAAGCCTTGTTAGACCATGAGACTGACCAATGACCTCTGACATATTCAATCGTGTGGAAAAGCTTTGCTGCCCTTCACGGTGACCCAGGTGAAAATCATCAAATAAAATCACTACTCGCCGTTTCATTCTGTGATCCGCCTGCACTCACTTCTGTCTTTTCTATAGGACTAAATTGACTGGTGATAACCGAGGTGTCCGTGAAAAGATTGAAGGGTTCTGCAGTGGGGACATGTGTAGAATATTAGCATGAACTGCCTGTGGTGGAGAAAAGGGCACCTAAATCTGTGCAGCAGGCAAAATGTCACAACATGTTTGCATGCTGTGCGGCCTTGTAGCCTGTGGACAGTGGTGTGTGTAGACAAGAGTGGGAACCAATCCAAGAAACCCACTCACACCCAGAGGGGCTGAGCTGAATGTGATCTGTAAACAATGCTTTAGACTCACAATGACACTGAAAAACAAGAAAAGTCTTTAGGTCAAGTGCATTCAAACTGATACATTACATACAGATGAAAACACAACATCAAATGATTCAGCTTCATATCTATAGGAAGGACAATCAGTGAACTGCTGCTGTGAATGCTAAAAACCAAAGATGTTTCATCCCAAGAAGGATGCAGCACACCCACCCTGTTTTACATACCACACCAGTAAACATTAATGAAGTCTATCCCAGCCTAAATCCAATCAGTCAATTCATCAGATGTGGTTGTAGGCAGCAGCCAACAGTGGACTCGTGGGACTGAGGGGGATTTATGGGATGTAGGCAGCAGGGTAATCCACGCAGGACTCTCTCCCCACCAGCACTAAACATGAAATATTCATTTCCACATAGAAGACAGCCTGCGCTGTTCTCATACTCAGGTAAAACTGATTAATTGGTTATGAAAGAAATGTAGCTTCTTGGTATAGGAGTGTAGGTAATATTGGTCTGGGAGTATGCTGTAGTTTAACTAAATTCCTGTAATAAGTCTCTCTGACTCTCACACAGATTTGTACAAGTAAATTTATGTCAACTTTTAGAATATATTAAATGAAGCGGGCAGTGATAACTATCTGATGGATATCTAACACTGATGTGACCATTTTTCTAATGTGAATTTTACAATTTAGTACAGTTATATATACAGTAACCTTTTAAAACTACAATTCTGTAACATTTTCTCACTTAAGATTAAAGAGGGGAACCATTTTCAGATGAATTTATGATTATAAAAGCCACATTGGAATAATACTACAACGCAGGATGCAATTTGTTACACTGCACATCTAATTATCTAAATATACAGAGGAATCTAGGTGTGAGGAAGTCTGCTCCATATTGTGTGTGTGTGTGTGTGTGTGTGTGAAAACTGGGAAGCACCTACAGTCAGATCAGACTGACTGTGAGATAGAGGTGTGGACTTGCTGCAGTCATTTACAGTACGAACTCACACCCGTCACACAGTAAGATGGCTTTAATTAACTAAATGATGAAACAAGAAGATATTTTTAGGCTGTGAGAAATGTTATTTCACTTGCTTACTGAAAAACATGGCAGGGTCTTACATTTAACACAGCACACAGTTTTCACATTCACATGCATTGTTTAGTGAAACAATATTTATAAAGATCTTTGGGCTCCCCCTTGTGGCAGCAACATGTAACATGTACTACAACTCATTTGCCATACATGGTGTCGTCTTAATATTTATTCAAGGTTTTTAATTATGATAAGCATTTAAATAGATTCTTGATAAAGAGTTGGTTTAGCATTTGGTGCTCAAGTATCAAACTAAATTTATTTAGAATATAAAACAACAAAAACAAAGGTTCACATTTTATCATGCCTGTTTTAAGAATCATAGTGACAAGATCCCTTTGTAACACATCCACTGTAAGAGATGGAAGTTCTGTCTTTTTAGTACAAAATCTAGTCCTACTACTACTTACTATTTCAATAAAGGATTTTAGTCCTTGATTCAAGAGATCACTGTGTAAATGGACGAGAATCCTGGTTAAACAGTAATCTGGGGTTGATATGGTTAAGATAAGTATGTTAAGTATTTCAACTGAGCGGGGTTGTTTAAACTAATGTGGCTTGGCTAGTTATACACTGCTCCAAAAATAAAAGGGAACACTTAAAAATCACAATCACACTTCTGTGAAACCAAACTATCCACTTAGTAAGCAACACTGATTGACAATCAATTTCACATGGTGTTGTGCAAATGGAAAATACAACAGGTGTAAAGTAATGTGTTTTTCCACTTTAATGTGACTCCAAATCCAGACCTCAATGGGTAATAAATTTGATTTCCTTTTTTTTGTTAAATCATGAGTATGTTCCAATAAATATTCTCTAACCAGTAAAATCTGTTTTATACCAATAAACACTGAGTGACAAAGAAGAACAGTGTGTGCTTATAAAAGCATGTTTAATAATTTTCACAAATATAAACCATGTAAAGAAAAGTCAACAAAAGTAAAGCAATAAAGGAATGATATTTATACCACAAGGCCTCAGTGATGAACAGAATTGCGGTAAATTCAGAAATAAATTTTAATTCAAGCAATGTAGAATTAAAAGATGAACAGGAAAATTTTCACATTTTCAACCTAATTAGGATTTGTTGAAATCAAATTTAGGTTACATCCAATTCTGAACTGACTTCAACTGCAGAGGACGATTAACATAAAAACTTCAGAGTTAGAAAACAGTCGTCTTCATTATGAGGTATCCATTGAAGCGGTTTCTGAAACGCAAGAAGAGACATATCGTCCTTATTCACCAGTAGTGTAGAATTCATACATTTTGCATTTTAAAAAAATTCACTCGCCTTATTTTAAAATATACTACTAATCACACAATACTAAACATATTGTGTATTGCATAATAAGGCATTTTATTTTAATTTACACGCTGGGAGTGCAGAACCTAACAGTGCAGTTGGATCTTTTTACTTTTCTGCTGTGAAACTAGCAACCAAACAGAAGTATGAACAGTTTTATGAAGCATGTCAACACTGAAATCTTGTCATGACTGTGGTAGATTACAGCATATCCAGCAGGGTATGAGCCAGCATTATGATGCATTGTTTTACTTTGATTTAACCTGTTCTTGTGTAACTGCAGCATCAATGTGATCTGTGGGATTCAAAGCAGAGGAATTCTGCCAGAGACACAGAATAAACTCGCAAACTCACGTGTTTCATTGAAGAGGAAGGAATCCTGATACTCCTTCATGTACTGAGAGGATCTGGCCTCATCCAGGAACAGAGAGTAAACCCTTTTAATGTCCTCCACCTGAACCTCTGTCCCCTGAAGAAGCCAAAACACAGTGAGGCTACAGAAATTCATTACTACTGAAAAACCTGTGTTCACACCGATCCTACCTTGCGCTTGCGACACACCAAGCCAGCGGTGCTGATCAGCTGGATGGCGTAGCGCAGTGACGTTTCCATGCCGATGCGGGTCAGGACCGTGTGAGCCTCCTCACTGAGCTCCACATCCTCCTCCTCACACCTGAAACAAAACCATACAGGTTCATGTCACTGGTAACAAGGGAGAAATGTTTGCTGGCGGGATGATGGACGCAGATCTTCACCGGATTTTGAGGATCTGCCTCGTCTCTTTTTCGGTGTAAGGCGAGGTGGCGATGATGAGCAGCCGATCCAGCAGGTCAATGGGGATGCCATGAGGGCTTTGATAGTTTGTGCCGCGGATACTGAGAGAGAAAAAAATATTCATTGTTATGTGTTCAATATTCATAGTTACAAGTGACACAGCAAATATGGTGTGAATTTAATTTACCAGATTTTGAATCATTTCATTCTTATTTGACTTTTTCTTGTCTTAAGTAGGCAGACAATATGAAAGTAAATTCCCCAAAATGGTACCGAGCATAAAAAACAATGTCCATATCAGTGTATGAGATACATGTTAAAGGTAACAAAAGTTGATGTAAACAGTACCGAGTGATGCCTCTGTTGGTGGCCATAATGAGAACTGGGGACAGGTCACTCTCCAGAGCACGGTTCAGGAAGGAAAAGCACTCCATGTCCAACATATGGACTTCATCTATAAATAACACCTGCAACCACACACAGGGAAAGTCATTCAAGCACAATAACTAACAATACAAACAAGCAAACAGACAGTTGAACTTACCCCTGGTATGATCTCTGCTTTGCCTTCTTCCCTCCATTCACACACTTTGGCATTAATCTGCTCGCGGACTTCAGACTTTATCTCTCCAGTGTCTCCAGAGAAGAGAGCCAGGAAGCCTTGTGTGCGGCTGTTGATGACATCAATCTCGTGGAGAGACACTGTATGGACCACCTCCTTCCTCTTCTGCAGCTCTCCCTCTGGACACTGTACAAACTGAGTCTACAAGGATAACACATATATACAAAAAAAAATAATCAGGTCAATCATACAAAAAGTATGAAAATGTTGGCAAAATAGGTTATAACAACCAAGGATTTTGTGAAAGTGTTGCAAGTCCTTGGGGAGACAGAATTCACAGTTAACAGTTTTTTGGACTCAATACTGAATATTTAAATCCACGAGAACAAATGGCTGCAAACTGAAGGACAATAACAAGGACCATCATGTATCCTTCTACCCATCTAACAATATTGTTCATACTGAAAGCAATGTTATAAACATATTTGATTGCTAAAAGTTACAAATATACCTGAGCTCCCATTGCATCATAGTCTCTGGCTCTGGTGAATGAGCGGCCCAACTTGCTGATCTTTCCAGTGGCTTTGTCAATAGTAATAACATCTCTGGGAGAAAACAAAGAGAAATACAGTTGAGATTGAAACTGTGACACACACAAAGATAACAGACCCTAAGATATAAATTAAAATCAATGAACAAGAGATTAACTTACCCTGCTTGAACCTTCTCTTTACTGAGACTGTCAATCATTTTGTTGCCCAAGTCATATATTGTCTCCATCTCAGTAGTCTTCAGAGTCAGCTTGCCCACCTTGGCACCCTGATAGACCAAATTAAATATGCCATAAAAAGTTTGTGATTAATGGCAGCAGATTATATGCAGTTTTACACTGGAAAAACAAAGTATCTTCAGTAAACTGATAAAACAGCCTTAGGGCTTCAAGTGGAATAAAGCAGAGATTTTTTTTAAACGGGTATTTACACATTATGTCTAATTTCATCTCCATGTAATACCACTAAAGACTGCTCTCTCTCACAACTCCAATAGTGCATTTTATAAAATATTTTCCATAGCAGAAATAAAACAGTAAATTATGGGAACTCTTGCAGCTGACAACAGTGTGAGCAGCCTACCGTTCCGGTGGCTGGTCTATCAATCTGGATTTCCACCACCTCTCCTTCAATAATCTCTGTCTCCTCTCTGTAAAAGAAAGCCATTTATGAACAACAATTCATTTCTGCCTATGGTACTAACAAACACAATTATTGTGTTTGCACACTCACTTGATCCTCACTCCGATGGCTTTCCTAAAAGCTTGGCTGAGTGCCTCGGTCTTGCTCATCTCTAGAGAGAAGATCTCACTACCGGCCAGCGCTGTGAAGGGTGTGTCAGGGCCAAGAGACTGGGCGATGCCTGCATAAAAATCAAAGTCTCAGTCTCAGATGAACCTTTATTCAGTTAGTGAATACAGGAAAAGAAATTCTTGTTTTAACAAAAATATAACTTAACTAAGCCAAGTACATCACTGCAAGGCAACAACAACAACAAAACAAATGATGCTGTGTTCTGGAAAGCCTTCAGTGTGGCCCTTACCCATAGCGATGGCAGTCTTTCCTGTGCCAGGTTGGCCGGCGATCAGTACTGCCCTGCCAGCAATGTGGCCGTCTTTGATCATCTCCAGAATGACCCCAGCTGCCCGGCGGGAGGCCAGCTGACCAACCATCCCCTGAGACACCTGCAGGTGAACAGGAACAGGTATCCTTGAACCCAAATTCATCATGCTGAAGAGCTCAACATAAGAGACAGAAGTGTTGCATATAGTCTCTGCTGTAATTCAGTCCTTTTTGAAGTTCACAATATACTTCAACAATTACTGACATATGTCAGAAACCCTGCAAACTGTATTCTTGACAAAGAAGGGAAGGACATCAGTTCCTTACAAGGTTATACTCTTTATTTATAGTTTTCACAGCGACAGCCTATGAATTTAAGCCTTAACGCTACCTGTCTTGGTTCCAAAGCATCATCCAAGCCAAGGCCACGAATGTGAGAATGTGCACCTAAACACAAGATCGAAAAAAACACATTAGCAGTAACCACAGAAAAGGTACCACTTGCATGTACATTAAGATGATCTGCAATAAAACAGATTTAGGACTCATATTCTTGCATTTAAATAAAAAGCTGAATAGTCAGACTACCACTGAAAAATATGGATCGTTACCGATTCTCTCGATCCGCGTGATGTCACGAACCTCGGGGACCTTTGTAGCCGCCATCTGTAATAAGTTAAAAGCAGAACAGAAATATCTTTAACATAAAATCTATTATTAGTGGTCAAAACCTCTGGAGGTTAAGGAGATGCTATTGGAAACTAGTGGAATCAGGATATAATTTAGAATAGGCAATAACTGATAAATATTTGTGGACAGATGTTTTTATTTTAACTCAACTATTAACTAGCAGTCTCTCTGAGCTTTGTGGCACTGTACAGTGAGCAGTCATCATGAGAAGTAATCCAGCTCACACACATTATATATACACTGCGTCTGTCTGTCCCGCACTGTTTAGACATATATAGATTTTATTTTTTATTTGTTAACTGTATATATCCTGTTAATACACAGTTTATTTACACTCAAAATGTATATGGTATTTATATTATGCCTTATGCATAGTCCTCCCTCATTACACAGAATCTTTGTAAATTACTGTCCCTCTCTTTCTTACACTGTGATATGTTTTTGTTTATTGTTGATTTCTGGACTACATTGAATTTCTTGCACTTGCTTCTTTTTTGAAATTTTCAATACAATTAAAAGTGAGATATTGAAACTCACTTGTCCAGACTTTTAATTTGTATTTTTGTAGTTTTAGTTTAGCCCAGTACTTGAGACTTTTAGTGTATCTGTACTCCTGGTTGAGGGCTGTGTTTATATTAAGTTAATTAACTAAGCTTGCACACAAATTTAACTACAGTGTGTCCTGTCCAGCAGGTTGTCATAGTGACAGTTGTAACGCATGCCACAACACAAGAGCTAAAGAGTGATAGCATTAGCCGACTTAGTGCGTTTATTTGGAATATTTGCATTTTATAACACAACATATATATCTCAGTTATCGGTCATGTAATCTTGAGTCAAACAGCATACCACATTTATACCTTCTATCTCCTCTACAGTAAAACACCATGCTAACGCCAGCTAATGTTATGTTAGCGTGCTAGCCAGCTACGTTACCTCCATTCATTGTTTTTTTTTCTCTCTGTAATGTTATCACACCCCAATGAAGATAAATAGATAGACAAAAAAACGCATGCTAGGGTATCAGGCTGTGAAAACAGGAGGTATTAAACAGTCACATACACGTCACATATTAATCTTATGAATCTTAACTGACCTGTGCAGTGGAGCCACACTTGTGAGAAATGTGAAAATGCGGCGCTTCTTTCTCGACGTGCGCAGGGCAAATTTGTCCGACGAGAAACAATTCCTTCCTTTTTCTGTGTGTAAACTGGGGTCGACTCGGTTTGACTACCCTCTATCGACATGGTGGTGAAGAATAATCAGCTAACAGGAACTTTATAATCTGTTTATTAAACGACAGGTCAGTTCAATAAAATAGATATTTACAGATCCTATACAGACATGTTTTTAGATTTGTTTGTACCTACATAATTCTGCTTTGAATAACAATTTGTGTCTAATATGTTTTTCTACTTTTTTAATTATCTTGTTAAAATCCTTAAAATTACATCTAGCCTTTTCCTTCAGTAAAAAAAAATCCAGAGTTATGTAGATATATTTTATATAATATATTATCTAACGGCAAATCATCAGCGACTTCAGAAACCTTCCCCAGAGTGAGGTCAATAGTGACAGCTTTGGTGCTGCATACATTTCTCCACTAGAGGTAGCACAGCTCACAAGTGATATTACAGGTGTAAGAATCTCTACAAACAGCTTCAACAGACCAAAGTTACAGCAAATTGGCACTGATAACTGCTGTTATTCAATTGTTATTCAACAGAAGGCCTATCTGAATTTTTATATACTGCTTACCACCATCTTTTGTGACAAAAATAGTAGTAATAATAAATATAGACAAGCCTTTGGCAAATGCATGATAACTGATTTGTATAAACAATGCAGAAACTTAAACCATTCAGGGAATTTCATTTGAAGAGACAGAGCAAGTCTAAAGTACAAGGAGCCTCAGGAAGTCCCGTTCAACTAAGATGGCACAATCCTTTAAATATGTGGTTCAAGCCTTGAGTCACAAACCCGTGCGGAAAATATCTATTTCAATCTGATCTGATTATTGGGTAAAATTGTGAAAAAAAATGTTGTAATTTCAGAAAACAAAAGGGTGTAGTATCAATGAACAATAGCAAACCCCACCCTGCTCTGACCGCTATAAGGTCTGAAGGGAATTTCATATCCTCTCTTCAAAAGAAGCACCTTTAGGCTGCAGTTTAAGATTCCATAAAGTAAAGACACTTCACTCAACCATCATAAATGACACTGAAAGAGGAAGAGCTTCTATTCACATCTTTTAAAACATCAGTAACTACATTAAATATGTTAGTGACAAAAATGCATGTATCAAACTCCAACTGAAAACTGTTTTTTATATTACAAGCCATGGAGTCTCATTAAGGGGAAGAAACAGCCAACAGCTAGAGTTGTATACTATCATTTTCTGCTGTAGTTAAGTCATGTATAGCATCACTAATACAATATGTGGTTTTTATGTTCAGCCTAGAAAATAAAAATTGGGTCATGGAAAGTGGAGAATAAAACTAAATGCAGAGGAGACAGAGGCTGCAGGAAATGAACAATATATACGTTTACTTGCAAAAGCAGAAAAAAAAGACTAAAGAGTGCTGGTAAGGCACAACAAAACAGAACAGACCAGACCAGAGGATCAAACAAGACTGAGCTGAAAAACAGGACTGAAATACAAACTGAACTAATCAGTAAATGGGGCACAGGTGAGTAGGCAGGAGCACAGGTGAGGAGCTGATTGGCTGGGAAGGCACAGGGAGCAGGGCAGGACTGACGAGGGTGATGAAGGGCAGGTGTGGAGGGAAACGCAGGTGCTGAGAGGAGCACAGAACAGGAAGAGAAAAACACACACAACAGGCAACTAAAGGTAGGCCTGAAGAAAAAACACCAAAACAACCAAAACACAGAAAGTACATGACAGATCTTAGAAATCTATTAGAATCAGACTGGACCACACATCGGTGCAGCATACCACAAATATTTGAAACTGCAACCATCTGTAAACTCAGGAGCCTCTCAGGCACAGTCCACCTACTCATACACATCTCCAAATTCCACCGGCAACCTTTTCCAACTCTCTCCAACAAAACCAACTCTGTTCGTCTTAACTCACAAACGTATTGTCTCACTCTCTTACAGTCTTATATACAACCTTTTATTTTTGGTAATGAAAAACAGCTTTAATTTAATTTTGAACATGCTGTCTGTGGTTTACGATGCTACTGGCCAGGAAACTGGAATATATTCTTCAGTTTTTTTTAAAACCTGTTAGACTTTTGAGGATATCCTTGAATCGGAGTGCTTTCCTGATTAAACAAAGCTGAACTGAGTGAGTCTTCCGTCTCTATTTTTTCATATTTCATGCAAGCAGACTGAGGGCGAGGAACTGCGTGATATGAATAGAAGGCTGGGGTGAAAACACAACAATATCACACTTTATTCTGGTTATAAAATGTTTATTGGTGAAAATAAGTGTAACATGGCCTGTATAAATTATCACCTGACATGTCAATCGAGTATATAATATGATCATTTAAATGTTCATTCACTTTGTACACCTGATCTCATACAGTTACAGTCAAATGTCCGATTCCCTTGAATGAAAAAGTATATCCAAACTCGTTGTGTTTCACACATATTGATTTGTAGAGTATTCACAGACATCAAGAATATTTGCCCTAATATTCAACATAATAAAGTAAGAACATAATATTGTAAAAAGTTAAACATTATATAATCACAGTATAATATTATTTTTGTTCTGCAATCCCAAACCAAAACTGAATCACTGTTGTACATTGATCATTTGAAGTGTGTTATTAAATCACATCTTGTTGATGTTGATGGCTGATTCATACCAAACCCAGAAGCCTGGATAGACGGCCTCGCTAAAGGAGGCGTTGAAGCGGTGGATGAGAGACATGGTGTCACCTACAGAGTAGAAAGAGAGGGTACCCCCGGTGTGGTCCAGGAACACCCCGATACGGGAGGAGTAGGGCACGTTGATCTCTAACTGGTCCTTGTGGTGTCGGGCTGAGTAGCTGGAATCAGAGCAGAAGAGGCTCCAAGATTTGCGGTTGTATCCGATGCGGCAGCCGTCTCCGTAACCTGTCCTCTTGATGCCTTTATAGGTGACCCCCATGGAAGCCCCCTCCCCACTCCAGTCAACCTCCCAGTAGAAGGCGCCTCCAGAAAGGGCCTCTGTGCACAGGACCTGGGGCAGGGAGTCGAACCTGGCAGGGTTGTCATCATAGGATTGGGGGTCTCTCTTGAGGGTAGCTTTCTTATTCCCTCGAGACAAGTAGAGCTGTCTGTAGGCTGTGTCTGGGTCCAGGGTGAGCTGACAAGCATCTGAGAAGAGAAAGAACATAAATCAAGCATCTACTTCATAAGACGAAGCATTTAGCGTTTGTTTTTTTGTTTGTTTTTTGGTTAAATGTAAATCAAGAAACCCAATAGGAACAAAGCCTCATTTCCATAGCACCCCTCACCATTGCACCACCAGCTGCAAGGTCGCAGAGGTTAGCAGAATGTCATTAGAAATTCCAGTTCTGTTAGATGTTTAACTAGCTTCTGCAATAATGTGATTTGAAAGAGAAAGTGGGAGACCCTTTGGCTGTACACATGGAAATCAGAATTATTTCAGGTGTTAGATGTCACCTGCCTGCTGTGTATCTCCACCTCTGCGGGTCACAGTTGGTGAGACACCCGACGGCTTCGGTGAGATCTGCCCGACTTATTATCTGGAATGCCAGAGGTATCAACACTGTTTTGTGAGTTTGACCACAAACAGAAATGTATCTAAAAAAGTGAATCTTTGGATTTTTAGCCTCCAAGATTAAATACTAGTAAAACTGGCTTCTGACAAAAACTGATTTTTCTTATGATGGTAAAAAAAAACAAAAAAACATATTCGTTGGTTCTAGTCTGACTGGTTAGTCAACATCTATCGTGCACTTAAACGTGCACAAACAAAATAATGAAGCTGTGTAGGTGCCAGCTAATATATATTTTAATAAATCGTTCCTAGTCTCTGTCAACACTGTAGTATATGGAGTAAAACCAGATTTTGTGGTCAGCCACAGGGTCTGACAGAGAACCTCGTCAGCATCTAATTTGCCTCGAGCGCTGAAATGAGCAGGGAGAGCAGTGATCTGTGTGACTGCAGGCAGCAGTCTTAGAGAAGCTGAGACTCACATTTTAGAAATTCATCCCTGGTCCGAGGTTCATGAACCGGTACAGACTTGTACATGGGAGCTTCATCACCTGTGGAATAAATATGTATATATATAGTGACAAAGGCATAATGAACTGTAATGTCTTTTAATTATATTGCATTTGTTTATTTCACTGATATTATAAATTAACCTCCGTTAACTGTGACTGTCACACTATCGATGAAGCTAATCTGAACTGAGACTATGCAACTTGGCTGTATTCTAGGGATGAGGAGGAGGAGTAAGTTCATGTGAACTTGCTGGCAGTTTGACATCCTTATCAAAGTAAACATTTAACCGGGTGGCTACTGAATGACCTCGGGCTATCCTCTCCTGGCTATCATGCTCCATCCATGGCCAAACATCAAACAGGATTGCACAAAGCTCCATTGAGGACAAAGGAAACTGTAAATCTATTTGACTTTCCCCTGCTCCTATTACACAAAATGTTCATTTTGGGTCCAGATAATTTCCAAATATAGTGTACAGTTTTGTGAAATACAGTTTTTGTGAATTAAGTAGTTTAGACAAGATTACAAAAACTTCATAGAGCTTTCTGTATTATTACTTTAAATCGATTTGTTGTCCAAATAAAAACCAGTAAAAGGTAATTTCATTTCCTTAAATGGTTTACTCACTTTTCATTGAGCGTTTCTTTTTGGATTCATCCAGCTCACAGAAGGTCATTTTGTTAACTGCAAAAAATAAAAAATAAAAAATAAAAATGAATGAGTAACATGGCAATAGTGATAAAAAGTTCATAAGATGTTAATGGTATTATCAGATAATTGAAAATAATAACAGAACATTTAAATCTAAGTCCATATCTTTGCTCCTCACTCACCTGCTTTGGCTACTTTAACCAGTTCTTCATTGCTGAATTCATTCAGGTGCTGTTTCATCTCGGAGACGGCCTTAGTGACAGGGCCGAAGTTAAAGTAGGGGTTGACGCTCACTGTAGGCAGCTCCTCAGACTCTGTCTGGGCGATCAGCATGTGATAGCTCTAAAGAAAAGAAAAGCAGCATTGCAGATGTGATGTTGCTCATCGAGATTACACAATGCGTTACATTTTACTGATACACATTTAGAGTTGAAAGGCACAAAAGTACTGATATCACACCATAAAGTGTAGCGAACATGATATTTCAACCAATGCATAATGGGATAGAGTTAGGAAAATTGATATATGCATTGCCATATCATTAGCCTAATATATACAGTAGCAGTCAAACATTTGGACACACTCTCTTATTCCCTTGAATGAGTCTTACTGATCTGTTCAGTGGCTGTCAGTTACCTGGATGAAGTGGATGTGGTCTTCGGTGCGGGACAGTTGGGTGATCTCGTTGTCTCTCCTCCTCAGGTCAGCGATCTCATGGTTCAGACGCTCCATGTGGCCCTCAGCGTTGTTGAGTGCTGCTCTTTTGTTGGAGGAGATCAGCTTGGACATCTCCTGCTGCATCCTCTCAATTGAACGCATCATGTCGCCAAACATTTTCTCACATTCCTGCATTGCACGCTGGGCCGAGTGCTGCACAGGGAAACATGGAGGCGCGTCATAAATCAACTGGGTGTCACACTGGATTTACCAGCACTCTGACAAAAGCTGTCACCACTACATGAAAAACTTGTCTATCTTGGTAGTTGATTTAACTTTCCATTCAGTCTGTAGTGGTTAGTCTGGTTTTATCTGTGTGATGGATGATTTACAAACCTTTAGAGCGTCCACTGCTTGTTTCAGTTCCTCCATCTGCTTCAGTCGATCATGAATCTTCTCTTGGATCTCAGCCTGTGTAGCGCCCAGCCGTTGCTACAGGGAAAACAACAGACAATGTTGATGGCGATAACAGCAATTCAACAAGTTTACAACTCAGACTGACTAAATTATCTAATCCAGAGATTTTTTTTTTTGTTTAAACTTAAAAGCTGTAGATGTAGATGCAGAAAACTGCATATAGGTACGTAACAGCAGTTACAGCTTCCGGTTATTTTCCAATGGGTGTGTTTCATAAAATGCCTTGGGCTTCAGTTAATGGGCTTGTTTCATCTATTGTAAGCTGCTCGTTCACTAGTACAATGAAACATGACAAATACATGAATCACGCCTGATAAAAAAAATCACATTAGGTTTATGTACATTAAATAATACTTGTCATGTTGAGCAAAGCGCATTTTTATTTTTATTTTTTTAGTATTCCTGTCACTTTAAGTAAAATGTCACCTACCTGCTCCTCGGACCTCTCCTGCTCAGCAGACACCATGTCGTGACCTTTATGTTCCTTCACAGTACACAGCACACAGATACACATCTGATCAGTACGACAATACAGCTCCAGACCCTTCTGATGCTGGGGACAGATCTGTCTGTCCAGGTGGCCGATTTCATCCACCAGCTTGTGCCTTTTAAAAGTGGCTGACTCATAGTGGGGCTTGAGGTGCTTCTCGCAGTAGGAGGCTAGACACATCAGGCAGGTTTTGACGGCTTTGTACTTCTTGCCGACGCAGATGTCGCAACCTACATCCTGAGGTCCTGCGTAGTTGTAGTCAGGGGACGGAGGTAGAGGTGGAAAGGATTCGGATTTGCGTTGGATTGTGGAGTTCCGGGAGCCTTCCATGCGTCTTGGGGTGGGCCTCTTGTTGTAGGTGACCCTGCACTCTGGGCAAAGGTAGGAACCAGTGTGGTCAGCGTGATCCCAGTATGTCTTCAGACAAAGGGAGCAGAAGATGTGTCCACATGGAATGGACACAGGCTCCCTAAGGTATTCCTTACACAGATGGCAGTTGTCTTGGTCGGTTGACATGGAGTCAGCTTGGTGTTTGTCCCTTGAATGTAGTAAAAATGCTGTGACAGTCAGTGACTTGTGTCAGCACAGTGGCAAAGTGATCTCACAGGTACTACCAGCGCAAGTTATATAGAGTAAACAGAGGAGAGGCTAAACTGGTTAAACCGAAACCAGTAAGATAGGCGTGGCAAGGAAAGGACATAGGCAAAGCCTCCATCAGTTACAGAATGTAAGGAGAATGAATAAAATGTGTGCTTATAAGATACAAGGTTGGGTCTTGAGTAATCAGAATCAAAATGCAGTTTTTGATTTATTTTATATTTATTTTTAAAATTTCATGTAGATACAAGAAACCACAAAGACAATCTATATGGGCCCAGAGGATGTTATCTATTTAATAATGGGAGAGAGAGAGAAAAGTCTTTTTTAGAAATGTTGCTAGTATTTGCATCCCACAAACAAATGAGTGAAGGAGAATATGATAATATTCAAATGGAACAAGGCATCTATGCAGTAATGCACTGTTAGGAAACTACAGGTGTGTCACATTTACTGCTGAGTGTACTCTAATGTGCAGCGGTAGTGATTGCCTGGAGACAGACTGTTCTCTGACAGACTGTTCAGACTAACCTCACACGAAACAAATTGTTTTGTGCAATTAGACCTATAATAGTACACCTCATTTTCTGGTAATCAGCTGTAATTTCTCATTGGTAAAGTCTTCAACAGTGACTCCCATTCATCACTGACATGATCAAATGTCTGAAGTGTAGTAATGCCAAATTAACTGCTTTGTTTTTAATTCAATTGGTTTTGTGTTTGTTAGAACATGAACTTCTGCAGAGAATAGAGAGTAGAGTATGAATGCAAAAAGCAGAAGTAGAAATAACTGAAGAAGAATTTATTTTCCAGTAATGTACTCTGGAGTGCAGATAACTCGGATCAGGACAGAATAGAGTTGAACAGTGCATCAGCACAGAAAGCAAAAGCAAAACAGGACAGACTGAACTCAACCAGGAGCTGAACTAATCAAGAAATGGGGCACAGGTGAGCAGGTAAAACAAAAACAGGGAGCTAATCAGTTGAGGAAAACACAGGGAGCAGGGCAGGACTGACGAGCGTGATGCAGGGCAGGTGTGGAGAAAAAGTTAGGAGGAAAAATCAGGTGGTGGGAGAAGCACAGAACACAGAGGGGGGGACCAAAAACCCTAAAACACAAAAAGAATTGAACCCAAAATGCCAAATGCAAACACAAAAAACCACTCCAAAATACAGAAAAATCCACAAAAACACAAAAACAAAATACAAGTCCAAAAACCATGAGCCCATGACACACCTCACCTGCAACCAGTTAATCATCAACTCTCTTTTACTTTGCATTTCATTATCACTGCCTTCTTCCCAGGTCTGTAAGTCAACACTAAGATTGTGTTTCTGTGGCATAGGATCAATTGTAATACTGTCCCAAATACTTTTTTCTCCTCCAAACTTCAAGAAATTATAAGAATGTTTCCTGTTCTGAGCTAAAAAAAAAAAAAAAAAGAAACAAAGAAACAAAGTCTCTCTGCATTATTTCATCTTACAGTGAACACGACTCCCAGACAAGATGGAGTTTCAGGGCTGTTGAAATGGAGATAGGAATGCAACTACACTTGATAGTTGAGATAACAGGAGGGCTGAGAAAGCCTGCTTAAAAGATTCCATTGTGTTAGAGCCAAGATGGCCTGAGCGGAGTGCCAGGCATTATGGAGTATGTTGTCTGTCAACAGCAGAAACTACAGCTGACATGAGGACTAAATGTAGCAGCTTTATTAGACAAAAGAGAATCTACCGACATGGGATCATACTCTACAGTGCAAGTGGTGCAACATTAACAGACACAATGTAATGATTTATCAATGTTTTTAATATAAAATAATAAAAAAATGAATGAATTTTAATGAAAGAAAATGTGTATCATGTTTGAGACATTCTAATCATCTTGTGATATAGATGTTTTCAAAGTGTATCTCATTTCCTGTCATCCTTCTACTATGGCTGCCCAAATAAAGGTATAAAATAATGAAATAATAATTATTTTTTATTATTATGTAATGCTTTTAAAAAGTAGATATTTCTAAACATTAGCACCAAACTTTCTGTTTGCTTACTTTCTGTTCTGCATGTGAATTAAACACATCTAATGTCTCTAATGGAAATGACAAATACAAACGGTTCAAATTAAATGTAAGCTCATCTGATAAATCATAAATACATATATGTTCTTAATCATACCATTTAAACATTTAAAATAACACTTCAGTCTAAACTAATAAACTAAAGATTTTTCTTTTGGTCTGTACTATTAATCTTTTCACCTTGTTTTTAGCCAGGGGATGGACTTTGCTTCCATAAAACAAACATATTCATAAATTCTCCTCTCCATAAATTTTATGGAGAGGACGAACCTGTTGACTGAGCTAAAAAAGATACACCTAAGTATCAGTTTCATAGTAGTCAAGATTATGAATCTGTTAAGATCTCATTGCATGGAAGTGTGCGTATACACAAACACCCATAAAAAAAGTGCTGTTTTATTATTACGGTATTATTTTTTTTTTTATCTTTTAGTCGATTTGGCTGACGTCTTAACAGCTGTGTTTACAAGTGGTGTGCAGTTCTGTTCACATTTGGCCTGTGTCTGATTCAGCACTGTTTCCCCACAACACGTTTAAATGTTGAGTCCTTCCTGTTTTTATTACTCACACTCAGTGAAATGGCTCCTTGTTTCCTTTGATCGTGCCCTGCACAAAGCACGCTCGCTGCACCTTAATGAAGGTTGACCTTTCACCTTGAACTTCAGCTGTAGATGACCGCAGAGTTTCAGCATGTTTCATAAAGGAGCACTGGGACTTATAACAAGCACTCACCCTTGGCTACAGTTGTCTACATTAACAGGTAGTTAATCTGTAAAAAACAGACTGCTCCTTTTACTCTGGAGGAAGGAAGGAAAAAAACTGGCTTATCAGAAACCTGGCCAAATATGGAGAGGTGAAACTACCGAGCCTATGAAGTAATTCAAGATATGAATTGAAGGTGGAGCTAACATACCTTACACAAGCTTAAATTAATGTGTGCACTCTATTTTTCTGTTACACAATTCCAGATCAAACAGAAAAATACTGCATAAAAATTTCATTTTAACCAAGAGTGCATTTACATTTTAGGAACATTCCATGTAATTGTGAGCTGTGAGTATTGACGGTCCAGCCATAATGGAGATGGTAATGAGAGGCTTTAATGTCAGCGTGTAGCAAAGAAGATCTACCCCCAAGCTGATTTTAAGTAACACCATGTCGTGTAACTATGACATGTGTAAAAATTAACACATGCACTCTGAAGAACTCCAACAAATATGCAAAACATTCATTACAACTACACAGCAGGATGTTAAAGGAATATTCTGTTTTCTTCACACACACACCCCCTGCGTGTTGCCATGAATATTATCTTTCTGCTGTACAAACAGATGCTATCTACATATTTACAGTTACATATTGACCTGAAAAAAGTTACTTGACAGGTTTGATTGGTCACAGTGTAAATACTACAACTCTGAACTCTAGCTGTTCTTGAACAAACCACCTGCAGTAAACTTATAAACCAAATGTTGGTGATAAAGGGAGTGTGCAGGGATGTTTGAAATTGCTCCGAAACTCTGCTTGAGCTCAGAGTGTCTCTGTTTGTGTATTGGGTGGTCCCTAAAATTCCTACAGTACCTTAGGCTGCATTTGTGTTTGTCGGACTATAACCGGTTTAAGACAATGGCGATTCTGTCTGACAACAATAGGTGGAAATACAGCTGCAGAGAAGTGTGCGCAATTCATCCGCAGATGAGCCACATGAGAAATTTGAGAGCAAAGGGAAACTGAGGAAAATGGGAGCGTTTTCTAGCACATTACCTATTACTACTTAGATTTTTTACATCTCATTCATTATTTTTCTTTCGTTCTCTCTCTCTCTCTCTCTCCCTCTCTCTCTCTCTCTCTCTCTGTCACTCTCTCTCCCCCCTCCCTCCCCCTTCTTGCTCAACCTGCTTATCTGAACTGGGCAGGGCTCGATATACTCACACTCAGAGGACAGGGGGAGGACCTTGTCTGCTTTCAATCAATAACTCTGGAATTCAGAAATACAAGTAGGTCCTGTCTTTGGCAGGCTGTACCACACTCTTGAGGGCGGGTTTCCAGGCTCACTCGACGAAATCTCTATCTGCTCCTGGCATTCTCTCTCTGCTTCCACAGGTCTCACTGTGTTTCGAGTCCATCAGCATGGCTGATCACACTTCTCCAGATTACTTCAGCTGCTCCCTGTGTCAGAACCTTCTGAGGGACCCTGTGGCTATCCCCTGTGGCCACAGTTTCTGCATGGACTGCATCAGCGGCTACTGGAATGAGGCTGACTACACAGGGATTTACATTTGTCCCCAGTGTAAGATCACATTCACCCAGAGGCCTGTGCTGCGGCCCAACGCCACTCTGAGTCTTGTGGCTGAGAAGATCAAGAAGAGTGGTCTGAACCTCAACATGAACACACCCCATGGGAACATCTACGCCGGGCCAAATGATGTCCCCTGTGATTTCTGCTCCGGGAAAAAATTAAAGGCTGTGAAGTCCTGTCTGAACTGTCTGGCGTCCTACTGCGAGAAGCATCTGAAGCCCCACTATGAATCAGCCACATTCAAAAGGCACAAGTTGGTGGATGAGCTGGGAAACCTGGACAGGAAGATCTGCCCGCAGCACCAGAAGTCCCTGGAGCTCTTCTGTCGTACAGACCAGATGTGTATCTGTGCTATCTGCACAGTCAGTGAACACAGGGGCCATGACATTGTCTCTGCTGAGGCAGAGAGGAGCGAGAAGCAGGTAAGAAATCCACCCGTATGTGTAGACGGCTCCTTTCAGTAGACTCAATGTTCAAAAGGACAGAAATGGTACTGTTGACCTGTTCACTTTCAGAGAATGAAAGTGTGTGTGTTTCTTGTAGTGCATTATTTTCTATGAGAGAGGCAGAAACGACTGCAAAGTCAAGTTTTTTTTCAGAGAGATAAACTTTTAAAAAACGAGGCAAATACTTCATATGTTAAAATATATTGCCTTTGTAGTGATTTGATTACAAGAAGGCATGGTGTTTTTCCCAACTCTTGCCCCTGCGCTACAACTAGCATTTGTACTTTGACCCATTTTGCCAATGTAATCAGCTACCCTGGCAGGCATTCACCGCCAAAACAAACGCAGCTCTCTGATTAGCTGTATGGAGGCCGGGGGGAGTGACTTAGTTATCGCCTCTAAAAGCTGCTTTTTAGAGAATGCGGTGTTCCAGCTGTGGGATAGATACACAGACACGGCGGACTTCCTTCTGCTGTGTCGGTTTCCACCTGTGGGAGTAGGTCTGTGGTGAAACTGGAATGTCAGGGAGTCAAGGCCTTGAACAGCTCATGATCATGAACCAATCCCAAACTGTAGCCATATACATACAGATGACTCACCAGTCACATTACACTTTAAAACGACGTAGAGTAGATGAGAATGTCAACAGATACCGTTGACAGTAATCTGCATGACACAGAGCAATTGGAGTTTGTATGTAATTTAGGAGGAGTGTTTTTATGGCAGGAATATGGGTTAAAGGATTTTGACGGCAAAGTAATAACTCATCTTCCTGTTTTCTTTGCTACATGGGGAGTCTGGTTTCTCTCATCTAAAGATTTACAACCTGAGTCTCACACATCTCACTCCGTCTCCCGCTCTCTCTCTCTCTCTCCCCTCCCCCTCTCACCTCCCCGGCCCCCTCCCCAGATTCCCCACATTCCTCGAGCTTATCTTGAAGAATGGGTTGGTGGGCTTGAGTAAAAGCCGAATTAGAAAAGCCCTCTATTCTGCATGTCAGCGCTACGTGCACCTTGAAACATCTTTTTAAAAGTCAGTCAGCGGTAGATTCACATTCCTGACATGGCCAGAATTCCATTACAGATTTTCACTCCCCTCTCCCTTTGAGATAAAAGCTGGCTGTATTAAGAAGATTCTTTGAAAGGGGTTTATTAGACATGCCGAACAGCCTCCCCTGATGTTTCTTGATGAGAAAGAATGTTTCTACTGAACCAACAAATATGAGCCATTATATTCCGTACAATAAACCAGCATAACATTCAACTACATCTTATTAATCTTATTTAAGTTATAATGAGCAGCTATGCATGAGGGTACGTGATTAACAAAAATAGTATATTAAGCAGCTATGTAATACTCTACAGAAACTCTTGGGAGTCTCGCAAGCTGAGATTAGACAAAAATGCCAGGAGAGGATGAAGGAGCTGGAGGAACTGAAGACTGCTGTGGATTCGCTGAAGGTAAAAACTCATTGATAATATATTGTGCCTTTCTACTGTCTGTAGCTGTCTCTAATTTCTCACGCAAAGTTCACTGCAGTTCAAACTGTAGTGGCAGTTCCTTCCTTCTGTGAAAAACACTGACCTCCCGAGTGTCCTGTCCAGAACTCAGCACAGAGAGCCATGGTGGAGAGCCAGAAGATGTTTGAGGACATGATTCGCTCCATTGAAAGGATGAGGTCAGAGGTGACCAAGCTGATTGGTATCAATGAGAAGGCTGCTTTCAACCAGGCCGAGGCTTTGATCGAGCGGCTGGAACAAGAGATTGATGAACTGAAGAAAAAGGAGTCCGGCCTGAAGCAGCTGTACAGCACTGAGGACCACATCCACTTCTTGCAGGTAACATACATCTTAGAGCAACTATTTAATAACAAATACACCCGGAGTGGCTATTTCATTATGTTAACGTCAAATAGCGATATTGTCCAACACACAAAGCAGTACTTTGACACAGTAGGATATACTATTCATGATATTGCATAGGTTATTCTGGTTATGAGCCAGATTCCAGTCAATAGCGTTCACTGAACTAATTAGTACATGTGGGTAAGATGGCTTATTCTGTTGTTGGATCATGACAATATGAAGACATCAAATCCTTTGTAACAATCAAGCATAAAAGATTCTGCACATATTAATAGCAGTGCTTTAAGTAAAATCCATGTTCGTATTATGTGAATCAAGCTCAAAAGTGATGAGTTTTAAAACTGTTAAAAGGTCTGTGTGGATTTGAATGAAAAACACAGCATTTGACGACGGTATATATCACTATTGTCAACACTTCCTTTTTTTTTCCCATCAGAACTTCAACTATCTGTGTACCCCCACTGAAGATGGCTTCATACCCCGAGTGACGGTGAACCCTGACTTCTCCTTTGGGGCTGTCAGGAAAGCTGTGGCTGAGATCAAGGATCGTCTTGAGGAGTTTGGCAGAGAGGAGCTGCTTAAGATCTCCAAGTCAGGTCTGACCTTAGCAGCAGAAACACAATAATTTAACATGATGGGCAAAAAAAAAAAAAAAACTTTTTCTAAATATGAATGTATTCTGCCTTACAGTGAATGAGGTTCCAGTCTACACTACCGAAAGTCGAACATTGGACAGAAGGAGCAGAGGTGAGTGCTGTACTGTAGGAGGTTAATTATTATTTACATTCACCGTGCACTCAGTCACCATGAATTGCTGGAAGCAAACCAAGAAGCATTCTATTATAGATTTGGTTAAAACAGAAAATAATAAAAGACGTGTGTGTGTGGGTGTATGCGGTTTACATTGTTCTAACACAGTGTTTCTCCATCTGCAGTCAAAGAAATGACAGTGGACAACACTCCTCCTCCAGAGCCTAAGAGCAGAGCAGAATTTGTAAAATGTAAGTAGCTGGCGTATATAATTGAAATATTACAATTTAACCCTAATCCTAATTTAATGTAGTTAATATTATAAAATTGTTTTGATTTTCTTGAAGACTTCTGCCAGCTGAAATTGGATCCTAACACAGCCTACAAGGAGCTGTACATCTCTGATAACAGCAGAAAAGTCATCCGCACCAGAGATCTGCAGCCCTACGGAGACAACGCAGAGAGGTTTGACAGCTTTGCCCAGGTGCTGTGTCGAGAGGGCCTGTCTGGAAACCGCTTCTACTGGGAGATTGAGTGGAGCGGGGAGTTTTCCATTGGAGTGGCCTACAAGAGTATCAGCCGAAAGGGTAAAGGCTCACTGTGTCTGCTGGGCTACAACGACAAATCCTGGAGTCTACTCTGCTCTGACTCGGGTTACTCTGCCTGGCACAACCGTGTGGACAAACCCGTCAACGGTCCCCACTCCCCCAGGATAGGCGTGTACCTGGACCACACTGCAGGTGTGCTGGCATTTTATAGCATTAGCAGCACCATGACCCTCCTGCACAGGTTTGAGACCACATTTGTTGAGCCCATCTATCCAGGCTTTGGAGTTGGAACCTCAGTCAAGATCTGTAACATCAAGTGAACATTGATATCTGTGCTCTCATTTGAAAAATCTGAAAATATTTCTGTCTTTCTCCTCTAATATACAGCACGCTTATGGAATATCTGTTTTTGCAATAATTTGAAACTGTACTAAATCACATTGATGGAATTATGTTGTTTAATGTTTTATTGGAAAAAAAAAACATTTCTCCCAAATGCGTGTGTATATACTGTTTTTTAAACTCTTTTTAACATCACATATTAAGTTTTGCATTGTGCTGTAGAATCATAGATATTACCCTATAAGACTACACAAACCAAATAATTACTACGTAATCACACAAGTACAATATGAAGAGAAGTGTTATCCCTTTAGCATTTGATACTTACTGCTGGATAATGTAATAAACATATTGGTTTGTGATGAATCAGCTTCACCTGTAAATGTGTGATGTTTTGAGAGCTACGTCATCACATTTTTATTTTTACCCACAGAAAGTGTGTCCAAACCTTCGATAGTATTTCAAGTGATGATGTAATTGCAAGTGCATGATTAAACGTTATCTGAAATAACCACAAGAACATTTTCTTCTGATAACTCATGACATCATTGGCCAATATTATTGTATCATGAATTTCAAATATGTTACACTCCTAAGAAGGATGTGGGTGATGTAATAATGTTCATGTACGTACCTTATCATTATTTCATTGCCATTTCATTGTTGTCATGTTATTACATTATCTGACAGTTTTTATGTCACATCAGTTGCTAAGTGTTTTTTTTTTCCTCCCACTTGAACTAACCCTTATTTAATTCTGTGTATGTTTACTTACAATATATGAGTGTAATTGTTATCAAGAAAAGATTTTGTTTTGTAACAAAATGATTCATTCATAGTTCCAAATAAAGAGCTACATGAATGGACGAACTGGTGCATTTTTCCAGATGATTTACCTATTTTTATATACAAACATAAGGACTGGCATTTTTAAACGTAGGTATTTGAATGAGAAAATGTTTATTATAGAGTTGCAAAAGTATCTGTATCAGCAGTATTTGAAGCTTTGCCTAAATAAAGGATTAAACTGGCATGTGAATCATCCTGTTTTTAAGCACGTGTCTGTGAATCACCAAGCCACAGTATTATCTCTGATTAATACTCACAGCTCCCTCTGTTGACTGATTATAGGAACTGAACTAAAATAACATTTTTCATAAAGACAACACTGTGTTTCATTTAAAGTATAATCAAACTGTCAAATATTTCCAAGGCACATTATATATATGCATAGGAAGAGGATATATTTATTTTAGTTTAAATGACATTATTTGGACTTTTCTGCATTAATATACAGTAATAGTGTTTGATGCAAGCTGACAGTATACAATCAAGTCACTATGTATATTCATATTTACGTGAAAAAAATCTAGATTGCTATTTATTGTGTATATTGGACCTATAAAAAGGTAGTTTCTTTTGACTGGCCATGTTTGTCTAATAATCACAGCTGTCATTGCAGGGAAAGCACAGGTGTTTGTGATAACAATAACGATGTCTCAGTAAGCCTATTACAGTGTGACAGTGAGCCAACATGCACAACATCAGGAGCTTGAAAATGAAGCAGACTTTATTTTATTTACACTTATGCATTTGTCATAATGTAGACATGTAATAATGTCAAAAAAAGCCTACTCTACTGTGTGTAAACTGTAATAACTAAAAGTCTATTTGTCAAATACACATACCAACCATTATGATCCATTGTACATAGAAATCAATGACTCAGAAAACATTGTAGCTTTTTTAAGAATAGACATCTGTTTATTGGTTCCTGGAAAGTTGAGCATGCTCAAGAGAAAACAAAAAGCACAACAGCGAAAAATTTAGACATTGTAGCCAATAATTCCTCCTTTGCCGATACACTCTCCAATGTAGAACCAAAACATCACTTCAGTGGCCACCAGTCCGTTTCTTAAAGAATCCTGTGAGGAAAAAAAAACCAAATTAATTAAATGAGTATGTAGTTTTTTGACAACAATAAAAACAAGATTAATACTGATGAATATACTCAAATTCCAGCGCCAACTGCAAAAAGCTTATCTGGCTACAACACAAAGAAAGCTCTGCTAATATTCAAATGTTTGTTTTTTTTTATGAATAGTAATGATTCAAGAATTTTTAAAAAAGTAGGAGGATGATAAAAATCCTTAATTGATCAGTAGATTAAATCGATAAAGAAGATAATCGTCAACTGCTGCTCTCGTACAGTGTGCCATTTCTCAATGCTGCAAGCACCATAAAAATCCCATTCATCTTCATTGTGATGTGTGGGGAACATCCCTAGTAGAAGCTGAAAATAGTCTTGTTATAAAAAATGAGTGAGAGTTATATATTTATCATACATGTAGGCCTATATATAACATTTGAAAATTGAAACCGATTAATAAATGTGTACATGTAAGCAGCATTTTAATATCACGTAACGGTAGAGTTTATCTCAGCACCTTATATTGAATAGTCTAATCTATAACAATGCATCTATTACAAACTGATCATATGTTTTAAGAATAAAACACTTCTGAAATGTAACTAATAATTGAAATAAATATAGTGGAGTAAAAAAAGTATACATCCCTCTGAATTGTAATGGAGTATAAAGTAGCACAAAATGGAAACACTAAAGTATAAAGTACCTCAAAATTGTACTTTAGTAAAAACACACTTAGTTAGATTCCACCAGTTGATATCAGAAACTCTGGAAAACGTATCCTTATAGCTTTTACTGTAACATTTGTAAAAACAGCTTACGTCTACTTACAGACGTACAGAACAATAATTCTGCGAGTATGAGTTCTGCCGTCAGAATGACAAACAAGAGACCCGCAACACTGCAATTAAAATAGGCTCCTCATGTACTGCAAGAAACAGAAGAGTTGTTTTCCTTTTCCACTACAGCAAAACTAAAAATGGTTTAGTATGAGCCATTGTTGGAAAATTTTATATTTTTTGAAATAAAAAGACTAATGTTTTCTTACATGTACAGTGCCCAGCATAAATGAGTACACCCCCTTTTTAAAGTAACACTTTAAACAATATGTCAATAATAAAAAAATTTCTAAAATATTCTCAGAGTAAGTTTAATAGAACATCTGTGTAGCATACAACACAAACGTTTGGTCAATTATAAAATTTAGATTACATATTTTTCAGTTTTACTGAAATTAGGGGGGGATCAAAAGTCAGTACACCCCACTGAAAGTCTCAGGGCAAAGCAAGGTTTTAGACTACAAATGTGTGATTTACCAATAAATCAACCACAGGTGAGTCTAATTATTCATTACACAGGTGTACTTGACTCTAAAAGGGTGTTACTCTAAGAAAACGCCTCCCCATTTCCTGCTGTCAGCAATGGCACCAAATGGACGAGAAATGACACATGAGAAAGAAAATCATTTCTTTACACCAGAAAGGTAAAGGCTACAAGAAGATCAGCAAAGCTTTACTTATTAGTCAAAATACTGTAGCAAAAGTGGTACAACGATTTAAGAAAAATGGAACTGCGGCCATCTTACAGACACGTCCTGGACGTCCACGGAAGTTAACACCTCGACAGGAGCGTCTTCTGATGAGAAGGGCTGAAGAAAACCGGCACACAAGTTCACTACAGTTGGCTAAAGAAGTAGAAAGCCAAACAGGGGTGACTGTTTCCCGTGACGTCCTACACTGCAGAGGAATGGCATGCGTGGATGCAGTCCATGAAAGAAGCCTAGGCACAAAAAAGCCCGTCTAGAGTTTGCCAGGGCCAATGCTGACAAAGATGAAGGCTACTGGGACTCTGTACTGTGAGAGTGATGAGACCAAAATTAATGTTTTTGGAACTGATGGCTTCAAAACTGTATGACGTCGCAAAGGTGAGGAATACAGAGAAAAATGCACGGTGCCCACAGTGAAGCATGGTGGTGGCAGTGTCCTTATGTGGGGCTGCATGAGTGCTGCAGGTGTTGGGGAGCTGCACTTCATTGATGGCATCATGAATTCGGATATGTATTGCTCTATACTGAAGAAGAAAATGCTACCATCACTCCGAGCACTTCGTCGTGGTGCACTTTTCCAACATGACAACGATCCTAAACACACATCTAAGGCCACTGTTGACTTTCTGAAGAGGAACAGGGTGAGAGTGATTAAGTGGCCAAGCATGTCACCTGATCTGAACCCAATCGAACATCTATGGGGAATTCTGAAGAGACGAGTGGAGCGTCACTCTCCATCCAGCATCCAGTCTCTAAAAGAGGTGATTGTTGAAGAATAGGGGTGTGACAGGATCTCGCGAGATGAAAATTTGCGAGATTTCTCATTGGGTTGGAAAATCGGTCTCGCGAGATTTGTTGTCCAACAAGCAGCCGGAAAACACATGCATAACTATTTGCGATGCCCCCGCCACTTTTAAATTGTGATCCAACAAGCAGCCGAATGACGTCGGAAAATACAGGTATTGAAATTGAAGATGCCCCCACCACTTTCAAATCTTTTGTCTGGCAGCATTTTAGTTTTCTTAAAATCTCGATCTCGTGAACCCAATCTCGTGTCTTGTCTCGTCTCGTGAACTGAGTGTCTCGTCACACCCTTATTGAAGAATGGAAAAAGATTGATGTTGCAAAATGTTGCCAACTTGTTCATTCCATGCCCCGAAGACTTGGTGCCATCATTAAAAATCACGGAGGCCATACAAAATACTAGATGCAGTAGTTTTGTTGGGGGGGTACTCATTTTTGCCCCCCCCCCCTAATTTGAGTAAAACTGAAAAATTTGTCATCTAAGTTATATTATTAAGCAAACTTTTGTGTTGTTTGTTATGCAGATGTTCTATTAAACTTTCTTGTTTTCATGGACATATTGCTTAAAATGTTACTTTTCAAAGGGGGTGTACTCATTTATGCTGGGCACTGTACATGTTTTTTTTTCTGCTGTGGCGACAACTTACCGAACCATGTACCTCAAAAATAAGATACAAACCAAACAGCGGGAGCCAAAAGTCTGAGACTATATGATGAGACTGATGGAAAGGCTTCTTTTTACAATCTGACACCACCTTTAAATGCTTATCAACATAATTCCAACATATCTGATCCTAAAAGTAATTCAGAATTATTGGTTCAAAGCTACATTCACTTTATATGTAAATATTTTATATACAACATATGCAACACTCCAAAATTTGTTTCTTCTTGTTCCCACACTTCTGTTTGATGCTTGAAGTCACATTCACCTGCTGAAAGTGGAAAAGCTCTCACTGGAGTGGGCCTATGATCATGATTTGTAACACTACTTTGTAAGCTGATTCTGGACTTGTGTGCAATTTACAAAAGTGTGACGTAGCCTCCAGTGCACATACACTAAGGCTTTACAGAGTCTTGTGTCCAGCAGTTAAACTTTAGAAAATTAAACTAGTTAGATTCTGGATTTTTATGTAGGAAAAAGGAGCAGATATAATTTCAAGAATGTATATTTGTAATTGAACTTTTTGGGCAGAAAATATAAAAACGTATTGCGAGTATTTTTAGTCTTAAAACATGTCCGGGGGAGTCTTAATAAGGTGTTTCTTATTAATAAATAAGCGTTTCTGACAGTAACAGACTCACCCTCACTGTGAGTTGAGCCACACGACCTGACTGGAAAGTCTTGACGACATTTTTGGCTCCCTCGACGGCCTTGGCGATCTCCGCAGGGGTCGGGGGGACCAGCTCGACACGGGCGTAGTACCAGAAGGTTGCTAGCCGAGGTTTGGAGAAGGTGACAGCGGCTGAGAGAGAAAATAAATACTGATGTTACGGATGTGCTGATGTTTCCCTTTGCTTCGAGCAGCTGACCTATTGATTAGCCATAGCATTAGCCGCTTAGCTATATGTCTTATGCCGGCAAACAATATGAATCACCCACCAAAGCTAGCCAAAAAAATAAATAAATAAATAAAACTCAAACAAAATGTTACAAGACAACACAAACTGTTAAAATACAACACAAACGAACAGCACAAGTCAACATCATTGTCACATATTACAGGTGTGTGCTAATGCTAGGTGCCATCGTTGGCCTAGCTAAATCCTGTCGGCGCATTTTATACTGCCAATAATTCATTTATCCCTCATTGGACACATGTAACGAATTATAAAAACAACAATGTTCTTACCGCTGACCAAGCCGGGCACTTTTGCGACCATTTTTTGCACAGCTTGTGCCATGTTGAAACGTTTATCGTTCCTGTTAGCCGACTGAATGTCACCTCTAGCTGAAGGACCCAAGACTGCAGCTGAGCTGACAAGTGCCTGTACAGAAACACGCTGCCCTTGTCCTAAATACAATCCGTTCTGCACATGCGCGCTTAATCCTTATTTTCCATGTTTCCAGCACGGTAAACATGTACACATGAACACATGAAGCCAGGGAACCAGAGCCCAGACAGAAATAACAAAACACTTTAAAATATGTTATACAGAGTAACAAATGTATAGTTTTAATAGCCTTTCTATTTGTAGAATATAGGATTATTGTAGTGTATTATTTGATTTCATTTTTAAAAAATTAAAAAGATGGTTTATGACTGGAATACTCATTTATGAATATGTGATTTTGCACATAATGAAAAAAAACGATGATATGATTTGATTTGCTTTGGTAGAAGTGTAAGTTAAAAAAAAAACTACAAACATTACATTTTCATAGGAAAGGGAAAATTCAGAATCACTATATTGGGAAATTATATTCAGTGCATAAATGGATGACACTTCTCCACTTCCTATTACTATGCAAACTCAGAGACAGTTTAGTATCTTTAAAAAAATGAAAAAGGTCATTCATAACATGCTTTATCATTTTTATAATACTTTCAAGATAAATTGGATTAAACTGTTTCTTAGAAACCCCGGGGGGAACTGCTCCCTTGTAAAACTCTCTGTTTTGTATTTTAAACATCATGATCACTTTGGACCATGAGTTGAATAGTTAAACATCAGGTCAGGATTCATTTATACAGTAAGAGGCTGTTTTTATTACTAACAATTCCACCAAGTAAATGAAGCAAAATACATGAACATTGGTTTGTGACTGTGAAGAGCTCTGCTTGTGCCCACCTCTGTTAATTAAAGACACACACTTTGAGGCTTTTGTGTGTGCTGAAATGTGGAGAAAAGCATGAGACACCAGAAAATACTCGGCTCTGACAGTCAGTCAGATGGGAAACAAGGGCAAATGGCACTCAGCTGCAAAACTTTATAGGTGTGTTTTCACTGACATATCATATAGTGCAAAATCTTTTGTAAATATGACCTTAAAATGGGGCAGATTGCCCATACAACAACATTTTATATGTAATGTTTTATACGTTATGTTTATATGTAAAACACAAACACATAACCTCAAAAATATCATCAGCATATTTCCGAATGTGTTTCTGCTTCCATACAGCCATGTTATTAATCTAAGTACAATACAATCATTATTTTATAGAGATTATAGTCGTTTAAGATCAATTTGTTTCCTCTTAATTTTAAATACAAAGTATTTCATGTGATTTACGTTATGAAATATGACTAAAGTCTAAAGGTTCTACATCTCTAGCTATATATATATAATACTGAACAAAATGACATTTTCATATCATACAGAAATACACATTACACATTTTCTTTATAGTTTGAACAACTGACACTGGTACACTTTTATCTGATTTTCATTTAGCTTATTTTATCTGTTTCGTCTCTTGGATTCCTTTGTGAAGCCCTGGAATTAGATATTGGCCAATATAAGAATAATATTAATATGAGACAAGTTTATCATATAGCTCTTCTGAAGTCTTTTCAGTATGTATATGGTGTCATCAGAGGTGTTTGAGTCTCTCACAAACGTGATATCTCGTGATTTTCGTCCTCCTGTTGAGATACAAACGAGAAAATATAGTAAAAATAGTGGTCTTTGATACGCTAATGAATGTCTTAACAGACTATGGAGTATAAGTAATAATAATTTCTAATTATGAATAATAATTCTTCACCTCACTGTCAGTGACATCTCTAGTAGGTGTGTCAGTTTGTTTCAAGTTGTTGTAGCTAGTCTTATCCATGACTAGTAAGGAAAGAAATTGCCCTCCTTCCTTCACAAGCATAATCACATCCTCCAGATATTTGTCCTCCACATTTTGTCCATTGACCTCCATCACCACATCACCCACAAGAAGCCCTGCTGTTTGCCCTGAGCCCCCAAAAGCCACCTACACGAAAATAAAAATATACCGCCATATTTTACAAAACAATTATATCCTGGAAAACTTTTTGTTCTTTTTGCATCAGTAACAACGTAATATGGACTAAGTGGAAAACAATATTTCATCCCCACCAGGCTGATGAAAGTCCCAGGACACTGTGGGACACAGCCGAGGTTGAAACCGAACCCCAAAGGGCCTTTTTGGAGAGAACAGAGTCTGGGCTTGCATGAGTCATCCACCTCCTTCTGTAGCGACTGCTCTGCTGCTTTGGCTGGCACACTGCTCTCCTTTTCATTCTCAGCATCCCCCTCACAGAAGATAAGAGGTGATAGACCCAACTGTGAAGAAAGAAATAAAAACACTGATCCTTATCCAGATGTGAATTATATTCATCTCTGCTTTCTATTGCAATGATACAAAATCTAACGAAAAGTTGTGACGCACATGTGACACTCACATATGCATTTTTTTTTTACATAAAAGTAAATTTGCATTAGGAAAATACACGTAGCCCTGTTGATGCAAACCTGAGTGTAAAACTCTAGCCCCTGGGTAGTGATGGTAGTGAGAGAGACATGTTGTCCACTTTCTCTCACTCTGTCCACAATCTCTTCGTGCTTCAGTGACTCCACTGACTCTCCGTTGACCTCCAGCAGCAGCTCTCCGTCCAGCATGCCTGCCGTCTCTGCTGGACTAGCACTGTCCACCTCCCGCAGCACATGAGCTTTTGTTCAAAAACACACAGTAATTTAAGTAAAATACTAAGCGATTGAATGCTTGTGTTTTTGTTTTGAACGCTTCTTGTCCTCTCACCTATGCGTCCTGATGGCGCCTTCTCCAACCGAAGGAGAAAGCCG
The DNA here is from genome assembly GCA_036937835.1 of Pampus argenteus. Taxonomy (NCBI): domain Eukaryota; kingdom Metazoa; phylum Chordata; class Actinopteri; order Scombriformes; family Stromateidae; genus Pampus; species Pampus argenteus. The sequence goes on from CM072874.1 coordinate 16,580,940, forward strand.
TAGCCCTCAGAGCTCCCAGCAGAGTCCAGGTGGAGTTTTCTGGCTCTGAAAGGCAGGTTATGTGGAGCAGCCATGGTGGGCAGGACAGGCATCCCCTGTCGCATGTGCTCCTTCTCACTCTCACTGTCAATTACTAGGATGGTGATGTGATTGGCACATTTTTTCATCTATAGTAAAACATTATTTGTTACTGTTAGACAAGCCTGGACATAAAAGCTTTAAATTTGTTGTTACATCCATTATTATGTACAGCTTTTGTCGGCCATCTAATTATAATTAGTAAATGGATGCAAAACATCAGTCAACAAAAGAGCAATGTGACTACTTAAATGTTTGATAAAGGAAGGCTTCAGAATTTTGGATTTTTCCTCATATCATAGTTGACATTATTCGTATGTTAAACCCTGCAACATTAAAAACAATGAAATACTTAACAAACAGATTTTATAAAACAGGATGACTATATACCATTCTGCTGAGTGCAGAGTGAGTGAGATCGGACACTGTTGCTCCGTTCATCCACACTAGGCGATCTCCCTTACGCACTCCTGCCTTTTCAGCTGCACCTCCTGCCACCACGCTAACAAAGAAGTGACCTTTCTCTCCTGTAGGGCAGAAACGGGAGGAGCAACTGAATCACACTGTACATATTTAGTCTGATCTCAAACCTTGGATTTTTTGTGATTACCAAGAGTAGTCTTACCTTCCACAGGTGTGAAGTTAATACCCAGACCTGAGACAAGATCCCTGGTGATGTGACAGAGTCTGGGTGGTTTATAGCCCTCACCCTTGTGTGCTCTGGCAAGGCCTCGGAGGTCTTGACCTCGAAACACAACCTGCTCATACTCCTCCCCATCCAACACTAATAAACATAACTGGTGTCCAGCTATCTTGATCTTCCTGGCCACCTGATTCATAAAAACAGAAACATAGTAGAAACCAACAGTCCTTTCACGATGCTTTCTGTCGATTTATAATAATGTTTGAAGCTCATCTTACCTCAGTGTGAGAAACATCATCAACATAGGAGTTGTTAACTTCCAGAAGTCTGTCTCCATCCCGAAGGCCGCTGCGCCTTGCCACTCCCCCTGAAACAACATTTCTAATTATGTGACCACGGCACCCCCTTTCCACCCGCAGAAGGAAGCCAAAAGACTCCCCTTCCTCTCGTTTGAGCACACACAGACGAGGGCTGGGTGTCAACGTGGAGTCTGAGCAGGAAGAGACAGAAAGGTGTTGTCATCCAGAGCAGAGTTTCCTCCTGGTCTAATATACAGAGGATAATGGGACGTTTGTGTGTAAGATACCTGCATCATCTGTGATGACCATCACTGGGTTGTCTATTCCCTCTTTAGGATTAAATGTAAATTTCCTTCAAAGAGAGATCAGAGACATGTGACTTTGTTTTTTTGTTAATGTACGTTAACACTATTTTCCTTTCAATCAGTCAATTGCATCAATTACAATTACATTACCTATTTTAGTGCTTGTTAATTACATAACTTCCCCTGTGCTCCTATCAAAACAATATCACTTATCTTATCATAGAGATTACTACATTCCAAAAGTCAACATACACCAACATACAGGTACCCAGCAGATTTTTAAATCCTGTCAAGCTGTATACACTAAACATTAATGTGATATAGGTTAGGAACATGAATGTTATAATGTCTAACTCTGTCCTGCATATGTCTGTTAAACATTTCATTTTTAGTTGTTGTAGTTGTAGCAGTATAGTGTTCACATTTAAGTTTTGGAAGACATGAAAAAAGTGAAACAATGAGTGTAATAATAACATTTGAACTTATGAACATTAATGTAAACAATAAGATAAAAAAGCAGAACTTACTCTGTCAACCCTATGATTTCCACCAAACCTTGAAAAACAGAGATCAAATAAAATGACTTAGCAGCATAAAATGCAAAATTCCATACAGGTATCTACACTTTCCAAAAATATTTACCAACATATGTGATGTAGCTTCATATTATTAATCAATCCATGTTGATAACACACAGCCTAAATTACATTTTGCAGTCATAGTTCTCGTTTTGATATATAAATTTTAACTTACAGATCTGTAAATGCCTGAGTGGTTCTGTCCACTAAACTCTGAGGCATCAGCTTAACAGCAAGCCTTAGATGACGTATCCACTGACATTAACTGTCAGCTGAGGCACTATAAAACAGGGTTTGACTATATATGATTATCTTTAGTCTTTGTCCTCTCTAAAAAGGGAGGGGGGTTTTAGAACATTAAAAACCTTGTATTTGCACATGACTAATGAATAACTGGCAGATATCAGTCAAACATCATTTTTATATAAATCTCCACAAGGACAAATGAGATAATGAAACACATGAGGCCTTCAAGCAAAAAAAACAAAACATTGTGGTACACATTGTATTCCTTATTTGGAAAGTCATCATGCATTGAGCAAGCTTCAGTGAATGGAACAAACAATGTGTAATTGGTGTTTAAGCAAAGCTGACTATCTGGCCTAATTCAGTGCTATCAAATATCTCAGTTGTCTTGTCAAAAACTGGCACCATCTCAGCTATACTTCAGTCTTGAATGATTTAATTGCTGGCTTAGATGATAAGAAAGCACTTTGATACAGTTGATCATTCTATACTCTTACAAATATTGTCCTTGGTCAGTGTGGGAAGGGTTGTGTGTAACTGGTTTAACAAACTCAGTTACAGACAAAATCAGAATTCCTGAAAGTTAAGGATGTGCAGCAGGGATCTATTTTGGGTCCTTTTCCTGTTCTCTGTTCATGCGAATTGAGGTTCTATGTTTGTAAGTGTTTAAATCTTTTCACTTTCTTTACACTGTTCCATCCAATTAGCCATTTAATGCACAGTAAGATACATTTATTGATCTTACATTAGTACTTCACAAAAAAATCATGTTATACTATATATATATATATATTTACTAGAGTACAATAGCCTCCTTCTACTCTGACATTATTGACAAAGTCCTTGTTGGTAAATTGCCATATTATATCTCATCCTTACTGTTTTGGCACCTTAAAATACTTCCAGTGATTGGATGATGCACCTGGAGCCTTAAACCAAGACTGATCAGGAAAAAACAGCCTTTTTCTGTATGTGTAGTTGTTTCATGAAATAATCTGCAACCAAAAACCTAAAAATCAAGCACTACTCCCTCCTTGTTCTGCATAAACATTTCAGTGTTACTATCACTGTCCTCTAATCTGTAACACTTTATATCTGTTTGTTTATTTGTCATGTCAGTGACGCTGAGTCCTTGGTTCACTGACACAGTGTAAAATAAAAACAAACCCAATCTGTTAAAGTACTTTCCTGTACTTTATGAACCTTCGTCTGTTTGATTAATTGTAGATAAATGTGAAGTGAACTCACTGGACAGAAGAATTTGGCTGTGTGTTATGATAATGTAACCTTCAGAAATCCATCTACATGGTTAAGCAGCCCCTCACCTGAATAGCTTATACCACATGCACTTTGGTACAGCTAATGGGTCACTGTTTGCTTTTCCCCACCATAAAGCTTCATTCTAATGTTCTAGGACATAGTGAGCCTCCACATACACACAAAGACAACTAGGTCTGTTGAATACTGATAATTGTCTTTCCTACTCTGCAGAGACAAGAATGCTGATGATAAAAATTTAAAAAATATAACATCTTAAAATCACTTTGCCATCAGATGTGTGAAGGTATTAACTTTACATCAAGTGTTTAAAATTAGCATTTTTTTTTTTTACATATAGACTTTATTTTCCCTAAATTTAAACACTACCTTATATTTAAATTTGATCCTACATGCACCACAGTTGAATAAAAACATGGCACAGGTATATACCTACATATAAAGTTCAAAATATCTTTATAAGATATAGAAATATGCTAAAATATACTAAACAACAGCACAGATGAGACAGGTGGAAACATAAACATTAGGAAATTACAATATTTTGAAATGTACCTGTATTTGATCTCATGTTGTGTCTTTTTCCCATCAGGTCAGCAGTTAAATATTCAGAGGAGTGTAATCGTGGGGCTTGTGTAGGTTCAAACATTTATTCAGAACACAGAGAGAGACTCCTCCCCTATGACACCACTCTCATTCACTTAATGTTTAATCTGTGTGTGAAATGTTGAGCGCACACACCTATGTCTGTGTTAAAATGTTGAATGAAAGTACAAATACATTATTCTCTCCTGTGTTGCCTAAAAGAGTGACTTCAGACTTTTATTTTGTTATTTTGGAGAAGTTGTTAACAGCTTGTTATGTGTGTAAATGGGTGCTGTGTGCTGTGTCTGGTCCCTTTGAGAATCACATCTAAGACTGACTCTTAGTGGCAAGGTCAAAGCTTAGTTACAAGTTGCACAAACAGACAGACAGACACATTCCAGTGAAAAAAGATGAGTAGTAATTTATAGTATAAAATACGGTGAAGTAGCATAATGGAAAATCACAACAATACTTATGGTCATAATTGACATAAAGGTTTCCAAGAAGTTTCATTATATTTTTATGGCACTTAAAAAGTAAGCTAATTGCAATGTGTCAGAACAAAACAGAACAGAACAGAAAGTTTTAATAGTCAGTGCTCTTATTTGAGATGAGATATTATGGGACCTATGAGGTAAACGTGATAAAATCCTCTAGTTTTAGTCAGCAATGTCAAATGGAGTCCACTAGATGGCAACAAAATAAAATAAAAACCTTTGCTCAGTACAGTTGGATTTTTTATTGCATTGACATATACTTCCAATATAAAATACTAAGGAACTTGTATTTGTTGTCAATTGATCATACTGTAGTGTTAGTGATAAGGTTAGTCATATACACAATCTCAACATAAGTTGGTTTTTTTTTATTAGGAAAACAGGTTTGACCTCCATACTGTGGTAGTTGAATCCTGTTTTTTTAGAGGTTTTCTGTCCCATTCATATAATACATTATTCAGTAGATTGGTATGTTTGACAAGCATAAAGAACCAGTGGCACTAGTTTAACTAGTCTTCCTCCTGCTTGCAAGGAGCAAAGGCCCACATACAGTAAATTAATAACTTCACCACAACTGCTGTTTAAATAAAATTAAAATATGGTGACTCAAGATGATTTGTCCGAAAATTATTTTTGATCTTACATTTCATTTAGCATCAGAGTGTGCTGTAGTTTAACTTATAGTGCATAGACAGACAACATATTGTTAGTTGTGGCTTTATCACCCTAGTGTGACAATGAGAGAAGCAGGTGAGTAAAACTGAACCCGCTAAATGAGACAAGACTCACATGGTGTGTTTTTAAGTTTTAATGCATTTATTTACTGTAATAAAACACTCTCTGAAGAGAAGCTGCCAGGACTAATAATAACATGTGATATTCACACTTATACAAGTTTTAAAAAATTACAGACAAAAAGAGACAAATAACAGAGGAGTGTGTGTACAGTATATGTTTGTATGATTATATTCTCATCTCTGACTTATTAATGTCGATCAGGAAGGAACAGAGGAGAGAAAAAGCAAAAGAGCTAATGGGTCGTTATGGGACTTTTCAATCCTGGTTCCGGATCCAAGTGTCAGTCCCTCTCGGTCTTTCCTGATGGGATCCTCCCAGTCACAGGAAGACACAGAGCTCCCATCTGTGCCTAAATCCTTGCCAAAGCACTGGAGTGCACTAACGGTCAAAAATCTGTAAAGGAGACAGTTACCTTTTTGTAAGCTTCATCTCATTTGCTATACACATATCCCGGTCCAGACATGGCTGCTCATCTGTCAACCTCAATTGAGTCTTCCTGGTGGTGCAGGGTATGGGCTACAGTAAATGGAGATGGGGACATCTTGTTGAGTCTATAAGGAAATACTTCAGAGCTACCAGAGCGTCCCTCCGTTTTGCACAGAGCCTGAGGCTAATCTCAGTGGGCCTGTGTGATATCCTTGCAGAGTCCGAAGGCCACTCTTTTATCGTGACACACATGGCTTCTCTGTGAGTGTCTGTGTCTTGTGTTTCCTTAGTCGGTGAATCCATGGCAACAGCAGTGTGAATGGTCTATTCAGGTTAGCCTCCACTACACTTGCTTCCTCTGAAACTATAGATCAGCAAACAAACTGCATAGTTGGTTTGATCCACCCAACATGATAAGTAGCTGTGTTGTTGTTGTTTTTTTTTTATTATACATGATTTTCTTATCTACTTATTCTCTTGCTATTCTCTGTCATCACAGCAGTGACCTGTCTCCTCTGAAACTCTGTCATTCATGCTCTGGAGTGCAAAACAAATTACTTGCTATATCAGAAACCCAAATGTTGCATTTTTATAGGGTTTATTCACACAGATATTCGTGTTGTAATAATCCATATTTTTAAGATGTAACAGATAAGCACATTTGTTGCAAAACTAAATAGAATTCTGTAATCTAAATTTTGTTTGGGATACACATACAAATTATATACGCTACCCCCAACACTTCCCCTTAACATTTGATTGTGAAACCTTTTTTCTCATCTTCTGCATGAATCACAGTCCGGATGTTGCCTAGAAGTGACTCTTATGGTTTTAGGAGAATATATTCTTATGCTGCCAATGGAATTTAAACACCATTTCAGGCCTAGTATAACATAACAACATAATGTTACATTTATTGTATAGAAATGAACTTTGTTTGTTGCCTGATGATTAATCTGCAACAGGATTATCTGTATGTATATGGACCCGTGTCATTTGGAAAATCAGCTGGTGTGAATGAGTCCTATGATGTTGGAACTTATCAGTTATACCTCCCCACCTTCTATATAGGCAAACAACAGATATCTTCTATGGCCATCATTTGGGCAAATTATCTTTTAAATAAGGGCCTATAGTCTAAAATGTCCCTGTATTAGGGTGCGCTTGCATTAAAAGTTTCGCAATCACAGTGTGTGATTGACAAAAACCATGTACTCTGTGACTACTGATTCTGCAGAGGCCATAATGTTTACTCAGCAATATGACATATCTGCTAAAGGCTCAGCTTGCTTTCCCAGTATTCAGTTTTAGATTGAGCAACAAGGTTACATCCTCTGCCAGCAGAAATTGTGGATGTAAAAAAAGGGAAATGATGACTTGGGTACTCCACCCAACAATTGTTGCATAATTTTGATCAAAACACATTCTACGTTCATACGTTGATGAAGATTTCATGAATTTATTTTAATTATTATTCTACAGAAAAGATACACTAACACACAACATACTGCTTGAACACATTTATATACCTGCAAAGGCTTTGTCATTAATGTTGACTGCAGTGTGTGTCCAGATCATCAGTCTGGATAAAAGTTCATTCATTTTAATGGAACGTGCAGAATACACTGATTTTTTTAATAATGATAACATTCATGATCGTAATAAATAAGAAATCATAAGAAAAATACATTTAATTTCATTCATAGTGAAACCTCAAAGTGTTACGGTATTAATAACACACAACATAAAAAAATAAACATTAAGAATAGAAAGGTTTTCAGGCTGTGCTGCCCTCGGGTGGTTATTTTATTTACAACTAAAGCAAAAGAAAGAGAGAGAATGGTGACTTATGATCATAATTTAATATTGAATGTGACCGTGAGAATATAATTTAGATACAATTAATGCTGAGTGGATGCTTGAGTAGCTTGCAAGAAAACAAGTTGAATTTCTGGCTTTGGTTTAGAGTGATCTGATTGGCTGAGAGGAACAAGTGTACAATAACGTAGGACCGACGTTAATTTACAAAGACGAATGATGTGGCAAAAATCAAAGGGCGAATGGAAAGAAAGTAGTCCCAGGTTTACATTTTGTTCGTATATATTTTTTGGTTGAGGTATAGCGTCACCATTTGATATTGCAAAGACAATATTAAATACTGTAAATATTGCAGTGTAATAGTGATTATACACGGCTTAGCGTACTATTAAAGAAGTGTGACTCCGTATTCATCCGCCGTGCTGAGTGCACTTCCATTTCCGGGATGTTTTCTCCCCTGACCAACCTCCACCGCCATTGCAGGTCTGGGGAGTCGGTGTAGTGGCAGTCAGTCGTTAGCCAGGGGGAAAGCCCGCAAGGAAACAGTCAAGGGACGAATATAAAAGCACCATAACACCGACAGCACGGTTTTAAACTAGGCTTTAAGTTAAATCATCTGGACTTTAGATTAGAGGGTCCCTGGCTGTTCGTCTTGGACCTGAGAGAAGAAGCCGTAGTTTGTTAGCATCAGAAGAAACCGGAGGAGAGAGAGAGGAACCGCCATGGCTCAGATCCTGCCTATTCGCTTTCAGGAGCACCTGCAGGTACGTGGTTGAATGAATGGTTAACTCGTTAGATAGTTATATGAGATTTCCAAGTGGCGTCAAGAGACTTTTTAACACAAAGTGAAAGATTGCTAACAAAGCTAAGTTAGCTGTTGCGAGCTAGGCTAGCTAGCTAGCCTGGCTGGGTGGATGACGTTTATCTTAGTTAGCATCTAGCCGTCTTTGCTAACACTCTTGATTAGCCACCCCTTGTTCGTGATATAGCGTTAAATCGCGAAAGACTGAAGGTGATATTTAAATTATACTGTTATTTTATAATGCGAACCACCGTGCTAATCTAACCTTATATAAGTTACTTATAAGCCACATGATCCGAGCAAGTGCTCGTTTGCTCGGGGTAAGGTTACAGACTGTTATAGCTCTTACAAATGTTAAACGTCAATGCCGCGATAAGGATAATTGTTAAAACAATTATTCATTTAGTGGGTGCCCAGTATTTTCCTTATATCACTTGCCTTTACACGCTAACTTGACAGCAACATAACGTGAGAAATAATTTAACTTTTACTGTTATACCTATGCATGTGCGTTGACATGCCCTAAATATGCATTGCCCTATTACTTTAAAGGTGATTATCCAACCGCAGGGGATATCACGTTGGGTAGTTGTAGAAATGGTCATGTGTGTGTGTGCGTGTGTGCGCGCGCGCCCGCGCTGGCTTGTCAGATAGCTATCCACGTTGAATGACTTTGCCAAAGTTTTACTGAGACTCAAACATTTACTGAGAATTAATGTAGATTTCTGTTTCTGGTGTGTCTTGAGGTAAACTTTTCCCATGATATGTTGGTAATACAGCTCATATTATCCATTTTTGTCATTTTTATAATACACAAACAGGTGCTTCTCTTGATCTTGCAACCCCAACCCTGATTTAAATGGTCACATCTTTACTATCACCCCAGTAAGTTTATTTGATTCAGGTAGAGGAAGGAGAAACATTGACGCCCCTTCAAGCTTGTGGATCCAGTTTGGAGAGCTGACTTTCAAGCTGTAATGAATAAATCATAGTGACCTTAGTGTTTCAGTCAAGATTCAAAAAGGAAATGTGATCTGCCTACCTCTTGGCTAGTAATTTGTTTATTTAAGCTTTTTGTTTGTTTTCTAACCTGAACATTGCTTTGGGCCTAAATGTGGGCAATTTACCTGTAATCTAGACTGTTCTTAATGGTTCTCTAATTTTCTTACATTTCTGAGAGTAGTGTTTTGGCTGAGGTCAGGGTCAGCACTACTCCAATACACTGTGATGTTCAGTGTCTAGTCCAGCAACAGTTTAGCAGAGTGGGAGTTTGAACCCAGGTCACCTGATCTTATCATTTCTTCCTGCAATTCAGAAACTATTACTACCCTTCTGATAGATCTTGTTAGAAAATCTGTTTTATGGTACTGTCCTTGTTCGAAGCAGATAGATGCTGTCAGTTTTTTCAGACTTTTGTTTGCTGTTGGTGATGATAAAACGAGAGATGAGTAACAGTTCTCAGAAATTCATTACGGTCACTGTGCAGTACAGTACCCTGTGTTATTGCCATCTCAGTTCATGTGACAGCAATTGATGAGGTAATATTTAGGCCTACCGCAAGAGATTGTATGGAGGCTGAGCTTCAGAAAGCTGTGCAAATATCTTTTGTGTGTACAGTTACAATAAAATCATTATGGAATGATTTTGGCCTTTTTTGTTCAGTCCTCTTGATTGCAGGAGTGGGAGTGAAAAGAGAGCAATGCAGATATGGTTAATTACTGTTAACATTGCAGATTTAAATTTTATTTTCAACCAAGGGAAGGCTTGTGAAATCATGCCCAGACACTAGCCTATATCTTTGAGAGGACATTGTACTGGTAGCTTTTGAATTAAACTGTAAGATTTCATGCAGGAAACCAGTGTACATCACATGGAACTATGTTTTACTTTTGTACGTTTTCATCTTATCGTAATAATAATATAATAATAATGTATTATACAGCACTGTAGTTCTCAGTGATAATTCCAGGCTTTGACTGAGGCATGTATGCTTTCCCAGATTTGTGTCAATGGCACGTCACAAGGTCATTTTGTTTGACTGATCAACTCCCAAGGGGTCTCCAGCTACTATCACTAATGCATGGGCTGCATATGCTGTTTCATGCATGTTTCACAGCATGCATCACTTGAGCAGATCATGGAGATTATTGGAGCTGGTGATATGACCTAAAATGTATATCGGAATAAATTGTCGCATTTACTTTAATATTTAGTAAATGTATGTTTTTTGTTGAGTTTCTAATTATCTTGAGGACTTTGTCTATTATTCTTGTTGCCGTTCACTTTGTAAGGTATTATGAGATTCAGGCACCCAGAGACTAGGAAGGGCACTTCTCGCAGCTTATTGGTGCAATAGAGTCACATGAGCCTGGAGTGAACAACCTGTCATCAGCTCCTGGTTTCTGCTTTGGTGCTTTTGTGGTTTTTCACACAGCTATTACAGCAGGCTTGGCAAAGCAGGGTTAGATACAGTTTTTTTCAACCAGCCATGTTTGATTCAGCATTTCTATACTGTAAATTGAACCTTTTATATAATTTTGATCCACTCCAATATTGCCACTCCACAAGATATCAACAGAGCCAAAGTCTTCTTTACATAAAATCTACTATGTAACCATTTTTGACCATGCTATTATATTCATATTAACTATATTATATAGTTAATATAACTATTATTTATATATATATGATAAACGTCTTGTAAGTTACATTACAGCTAATTCCTAGTTTGTATAGAGTCTGACATGCTAGTATATGAAGATGTCTTGAGGGCTTCATATTAAACAGTATAATGACAAATCTCAGGCTGGGTTATAATGTTTTTTGTATTTTTGTTATCCCTCTTTTATCAAAACTAAAACTAACACAGATGACTTACAGTGACATTTTATGTAGATTTTTTTCTGGACCTAGTGTAGAGCTAATATACAGAGTCATCATAAAAGCATTTATCACTGCCCCCCTCCCCCTTTGTAACCATGCGTCCTCTGTCATCCGGTCAACTTGCATAGCTTGCATTTTTATATATCATCCATTTATACAGTGTAGTGTAGACTCCAATTAAATAGCTTTAATTGCTCATGTGTCTAGTAAAACACCTGTCACACTTACTTATCACATCTCCTTGTAATATATACACTCAGTTTGTCATACACTCCACTTTGTATACTTTTCCTGGGAGTAGGGATGTTTTTGTCAATACTAGTATCAATACCAGTTCTGCTTGTTGCTGTGTTGTACCAGTACACAGACACAATATAATGGCACACTGTTAATGACAACATCAAAAGGAAAGCCATCATATTCTGGGGACTAGCTGTCTGTAATCTTTAATAATGGTTCTTGGATTTTGATATAATGGCAAACATGGTGGCTATTCTTTGTTAACAAAGGCTTCCCTTGCAAAATGGTATTTAGTATGCAGGGTTTGACAAGCAAAGTTTTTAGTGCCGAATTTCTGGTGTACTGTTGATAATTTGTGTGTGTGACTCAACACAGTATTTCTCATGCAAGGCCATAATGATATGTTGAGACACTGGTAATTTACTTTCTTTCACATTTAACATATGTAGATGTTTTGTAACTATACACAGTAATATGTTTACAAAATATATCTACAAAACAGCCATCAAGAAGCTTTTTGTTTGTAATACGTAGGTCCACCTAGCTGTGATGGTGATGTGCATTGTGTGTACTTAATGACAACATTCATTTTGAGGAAAGTTACTTTTATTTTACAAAAACAACAAACAAACAAAAACATTAAAATAATTACTATTTATCAATTGTAAAGATCTGTCAGGAGTTATGTTAAATGGGTATAGTGTCCTTAGTTACCTTTCGTTTGCCCAACAACAAGAAAATAAAAAAAATGTGCAGATGGAAGTCATGTTCAATCAAATAAATGTTTATTGTTTAAGAATAGAAAAATTCTGAAAAAGATAGTACTTGAAATCTGTTGATACTGACACTAAACACATGCAATTAATTTCCTTTCAGTAGTGTCTGATAATAAATTGAATCTGTTAATGGTACTTAGGCCACTGTTTGCCCAGAGTGAAGGGCATTCGTTTATTGTGCCAAGCTCTCTAAATATCACTCTACAAGTTTACGTATTGCACTTTGAACTGTGCTAGTAACTGACCAGATGATATCCCGTGACAACCTGGTGAGTATACAGATCTGCTGAACACTTGACATTCTGCAGCGATGTCGAAGTGTCAGATAAAGTGTGCATTTGGGAGAAAAAGGAAACTGCAGTCCCAAAACCACCTCAGCAGAACTGGCCCGGAGTGGAGATGGATGGGCTCCAGAAATGCATGCTTTCTCCCCCCCCCCACCCCACACATCTCTTTATCTAACAGTAAGGGCACCCTCTTGCTCCTCACCCCTGGGCTGGTCACATGTCTCCCACCAGTGTCACATGGTAGCAGAGGAGGCAGCACTGGGCAGGCCTGTTGTTTCAGTCCTGACAGACAATGGGTCCCTGGTTTCCTGTTGTGGAACACTGCAGTGAAGTGCTGCAAGCCTCAGCACATAACATAGGACATCCTTCCCCACTCTGCCTTGAACTATACATGTGCTCAACAGATACAAGGCTTTTTTTCTGCTGAGCAAGATGCTGCTTTCCTTTGAAGGAAAGTGCATACAGGTTAAATCAACAGATAGGACTCCGCTGGGGTTGTCAGGAATAGTTCATATCTGCTTGCCGATTTCTTATCTCTGTAAGATTTCAGTAGCAACTGTCAACTTAATTGTATGGATTTTAAAGGTTTAGCTTAGTTTGACACAGATTCCTTATTAGGTAGCACAGCGTCTTCTGAGCTGGGGGACTGTATACTGTGGATCAGTTCACATGATCAGGAACATCCTCTCTAGGGCTGCATGATTTATGAGATATTGGCATTGAGTATCAATGGCATAAAAATACTTTCAAATCATTTTACATTATCATCAATAAATCTTACATATGTTCCAGATACCAGGAAATATTTTACTAATTAATCTGGACAATGAAGTAGCAGATTTATTTAATTTTTTTAATTTTTTTTTTAAACCAAGGTAATACTGCACTGAAATCAAGATTATCCCTGGCAGTACAGGGTTTCTAGTCCCCACTTAAATTTGAATGTAAGTGAACTCCAAGTGGGGATGTTCATTACTTCATTTTATCATTAGTTCTTATTCCCTGACGAAGCGATGAGATTTGCTTTCTCTTTTCAGCTGAGTGCACTTGTTCACAGTGTGAATTGAGCTGAGAATAGTAGTGTTCGTCCTGTGATCCTGCTACAACCTCAGAGTGAAGGTTCATTAGTCCACCTGTGACAGACAGCTAGGCTTTCATTGTTTGCAGTGTTACAAAAACTGACTACTGTCATAGAACTTCTTTGAGTGATTGATGTGCATAAATATCACCTAAAACACTTTATCATAATTTTTATAAACAGTAGATCATTATGCCAACTTGATTGACTGACTGGTAAAACTCACTGCATATTTCAACAAAAATATGCAGTGAGTTAGCAATAAATGACACTTCCTGACTGTGTTGATAAAAAGCAGCACATAGCCAGCTGTTTTCCTTGCCGGTTTTCTAAGGAAACTGATTTGTTTCCTTAAATTTTTGTTTTAATGTTTTTCTATGTGTATATTTCCATATTTTATCTTGTGCAGACAGTGCTTCTTATTTTATCTATTTATTTTATTTGGTCTTAATGTTTTATGGTTTTCTATTATGCTACCTGTTTATTGTGCTTTATTGTTCTGTGCAGCACCTTGGAAACCCTGTGTTTGTAAAAAGTGTGTTATACAAATAAAGTGGATTGGACTTAAAGCTCTTCCACTGCCCTCAGATTGCTTGTCTTACTATCATGTCGTTTGCTGTCACATTTTAGATATTTATTTATTGTTTTGGGCTAGCACCTATCCAACTAAGCCTGTGCTAACAGCTAAGCTAAAATCATCAGCAATCAGGCCAGGCCAGGCCGGGCTACATGGCTAAATGATTTCCCACATTGGTTGTAGTTCCACTGGTTTGACCTGCTTTCACCCAAATTCCTGCTCATTGATGTCACAGCAGCGTTAGCTCCCAGCAAACCAGTCTGACAGACCAAACTGTGGTGTGGCCTGTCTTCCAGCAATTTAACAGCTGTCTGTGTTCATTGCTCTTTTTTCCAGGGGACTGAGGTAATATATTCATAGTGATTAGGACATGCTGCTCTTTCCTGTTTTAAAAATGCTTTTTATTGTGAATGAAAGGGCTTCCTGCTTGTCCCAGAATAGATGGCAGATGGTAGTGAAAGACGGAGAGCATATAAATCTGTCTAGAAAACTATTGTGTAATAACAGGATAAACCCTCCTCCTCTACCAGACCTCAGTCTGGTTTACACAGATTAGAGAAATAATTAAAAGAAAGTCAGTACATTCACAGTTCTCAGCATGGGATCCTCTGACGTTGCTACAAAAGTAGAGTGTCCTTTTGGTTTGAATCAGTGTTAAGCAAGTCCATTTCAAAGAAGATGGCAGCTTTTATAATGTTGGGATAAATCAAACTGTTGCTAGTTATTATTGAGGACAGATTCATTCAGGGTCTAAAGTATATTCACACTACATAGTGTTTCCATTTGTCTGATATTTGAATAAATGTTGCCTGAGTAAACAAATCTTCTGTACTGGACAGTGGCAGCGATAAGACATGGAAGCCACAGTGACGTTATGTCTAAACAGTGTCACTCTCTACAGTAATTAAACATCTAATACTGTGGCAGAAGTTTGCTTGTTTTCAGTTCTTTCCCCATAGCTGCTGGTAATACTTATTCTGTAAGGTCCTTTATCACAGTGCCATTGAGAGGAAACCAGGCTACACACCAATGAAGAATGTGGGTGGGGCAGAGCTGCAGGGAGGGTGTGTTATGTCATTGATAAAAGGTATTCTCACTTCGTTGAGCAGTTCCTGGAACTGTGGTTTGTGTTTGCTGATTAGGACCCAACCAAGACAAACTGTTGACAGTAGAGCTGTCAAAAAAGGCCCTCATCTAAACTCAAATAATTGCTTCTGAAGCTTTGAAGCCCTTAAATAGCTATTTGTGACAGCCCTAATTTTGTCACAGTTTATATTTCTGTCACTGCAGTTGTGCACAACTGTGCTGTTGCTGTAATAATGTGAGAATTAAAGATATTTTTTTGGCTGGTACTACAGTTTTTGCGTCATAATTAATTGTATTTCCATTGGTTTGTTTCTTTTTGTATATACATTGTTGATATTTCGAGGTATGCTGATGTCTCTGTTTGTAGCATATGTAACTTATGTCACGGCTAAATAATTGACCACATAAAAAGACTTGTCTATGCAGCCATTGTTTGAGTTTTAATCAGGGAATAGAAGTTCAAATAGATTCAGGTAGTTGTGCGACATTCGTCCAGCTGTTGCATGTGATGCTGTTGGGTTGCAACAGTAGAGGAAGTTGCAACAGTGAAACGTTGCCTATGGGAAATGTTTTTGGTAGTTTCATTTCCTTCACATTAACTTCAATGTTTCAAGTTGCAATTGAGTAGAAGAAACATTTTGCACTTGTGTTTGTGTGATTGCATTGGACATGTTATTGTTAAAATGTGGCCTGCAGTGGTTTTAAAGTTGTAACATGATACTTGGGCCTGTGTACCAGAGGTGTTTTGGCATGGCCATCTGATGTGGCAGCTCTAAGTAGGTAGTGCTGTGTCAGGGTTTGTGTGAGGCAGCCAGGATGCCCTATTCCTTGCCTTGGCAGTAAGCTGGGCTGCAGAGCTTGCTGGTATTATGTGCTGCAAAGCAGCATCAAGCTTTTGTTTTTAAGCAGGTTTGGCCTCTGTAAGCAAACACAACACTAATTAATACTTTTCCAATTTGCCTTTTTGTGTATTTATGACAGGTGATAGTCAGGGAAAATTGTCTGACTGCAGTGAGAATTGAGCGCTGTGTAATGTGGTTGTAGTTTTCTTTTTGGCCCATGCTTTTGAAAACCTTGCGTACAAGTAGCTCCCCACCCAGCCCAGCTTTAAACTATTATGAGCCGTCCACAGCTTCATGTTTCCAAAGAGCTGCTGCTCAGCGTCAGGCCTAGTGACCTCATTGGCCGGCTGTGGAAGTGCGGTACAGCCGAGCAGAGAGTCAAAGCCTTCTCATTTGACACAATCGGGTGTTGTTGGGTCAGTACGAGCTATTTTGTTTAAATTAATTGTTCAAAATCGTGAACCATGCAAATGTTTACATGGTGACTGGGACTCTTGAGACCCCTGACCCTCACTACAACACTTTAAAGTCACTTCCTGCTACAAGTATGTTTATTTCTCCTCCTATTCATTTCGCTACATCCCTGGCAATAAACCAGAACTACCTCTTCATAAATGGCTACCTGAAGATGAGATTGTGGCAGGAAGAATGTGATCTTAATGTTGCTATAGATTTTCTTAGTAAATATTAAACTGTAGCTTTTTGCAGCCCATTTCTGTTCAACCTAACATGCCCTCCTGCTTTTTCCTACTCTCTTAGCTCCAAAACTTGGGGATCAATCCGGCCAACATAGGCTTCAGCACCCTAACCATGGAGTCGGATAAGTTCATCTGTATTCGGGAGAAGGTCGGCGAGCAGACTCAGGTGGTGATCATTGACATGGCTGACCCCAATACACCTATCCGCAGGCCCATCTCAGCCGACAGCGCCATCATGAATCCAGCCAGCAAGGTCATTGCACTTAAAGGTAAGGCAGTGAATTGGCATTGTAGAGGCCACATTTCTTTAAATCAGTGTAGGAGTTAGCAGAGAGAAATAGAGCTGTCCTGACAGGTTGTTAGAATACATTATATTACTTCAGTGTTGTATTTTAACTAAGGGGCCTGCAGCATTCAGCTTTGACATGTTTGCTCAATATAGCTGCATTATCCATTTGAAAAAGTACTTGAATTATTTTCATTTATGTCCATACACATCCAGCTACTTTAGTTTTCTGCTCTGAAGTAGTTTTTATTGGCCAACATGTATATATTTTTTTCCAAACATTTGTCCTGTAAATATTCAAAAATATAGCATATTTTTATTCTTTTTGTTCAGCATCCATGATTGCTTTGACTTTTTTGTTGTTTTTGTTTTTGTCTTTTCTATGTTCTTTTATTTTTTTCTTTACCGCTTTCTTATGTGTTTGCAGACGGTGAGTTGAAATTTAACTACTTCATTGTGGAAGTAAAATCCTGTTTTCAAGACTATTTATGAGCAAAATACACAGTTCCAAAATTATCCCATTCAGTGTTTTCCCTCTTTATTAAACACATGGAGCATAGTGATTATATGGATCAAGCCTGACATGACTTTATCTACCATTGTGTTTCTTTGGTCCCGTTTAAACTCATGCTCTTAAAGACTGTAACTTAGTGGCCTTGCTTTAAATATTTTCTATATTACATTATATTATTATAACTCTTTGGAACTTTTTCCATGTCTAGACCATCGAAAATATTTCTTCATAAACAGGATTTATCTTTCACAGCCTTATAGCTTGCTGGCATTCCATCATTTTTATTATATGTATATGATTTCGAACCTGGTTTTACATGTGGTAATATGGTGGGTGAAAATTGTTTCATTTTAATTCATGTTTTCTCAATTTCCATTTGAAATCTGTGTTTCCCCCCCATCTGTGTGAAGTTGTAATTACCCAAACCTCACTTGTCTCCCAGCTATTTGTTAATATTTATTAATTAATTCAGCAGCTTTTGGACAGATTTATTGTTCTCTATGCCAAGGACTGAAGATTAGTGGTTTAATGTGTTGACTGGTAACCTGTGTGGGAGGTCTGATGGTATCTGATAGTGGCATTGATTTTTATTACATGTGCTAGAGGGGACATCCATCTATCATGTAGTCACAGATAAGCAGTGAACTGGTTCAAGAAGAGACTCCTGATAATAACCTGTAAAGCTCGCTTTTCAGCGTGTGGAAATTAGAAAAGAAGGTGTAGATTTGATTTGCTGTTTAGAGTTAAGGAGCACTTGTTTTCTAGTAAATCCAATAGCAGCCTGTGTTTAGCTCTTGGGCTTGTCCAACTGTTAAAATAACCTTTTATGAGCCTGACGGCTTGTGTCCTAGCATTTTGGGCTAGTCTACCAGTGTTTCCCTTGTAAAATGATGAATTATTTTAATCACTTAAATGGATCCTCCAGGCATTAACATGATCAAATGGGTTCCCCATGGTTCATTTTTACTCCAACTGTGTAAACCACTAACCAGGTTTGAATATACAGATTTTAAGTAACCATGCCTAGTCAACATCAGTTTGTGTTGATGTTTTACAATGAGGAATGAGGAGTCAACAATAGGTAGATTATCATTTCTGTTGTGTTGATGCTGGACTTGGCCCTAATCCTCGTTTTTAAACATACTCCAAATGTTGACTGTACTCAGTCAACTTTTCTTTGCTTTCTGCTCTACTGAGGACATGGTTCAATGTGCAGTTGTAAATTGCAGCTGAACTTTTATAGCTCATCGCTGACAAACATGTGACATACAGACCTGAGCAGGAGTGAGCATTACAGTATTATCTTGCCTTGTTTCCAGGTTATACCTGTTATTAAGAATCAAAAATACCCAGATATTTAATAAAAAAGAAGCAGATTGGTATAAAGTAACTTTTACCTTGATTTTCATTACCACGTATATCTAAAAGTTTGAGGGCTTCATGCTGCAAGAAGATACTGATCAGCACAGTTGAGTCCTACACATTATAATAATGCACATTCCTCATCAGCCACCATGCACAGGAATTGTGTGAAAACTATGGAGGATGTGTGATGACTATGGGAAAAGGAACAAGTAGCTGAACAGTGTTTGTAGAGCTCCAGATCAACATTGCCTCAAGTTGTAGTACCAGTGTGTTCCTTAGGGTCAGTGTAGACCCTCCCTCCCTCACTCCCTCACTCGCTCCGCCCCACCCCCACTGTCTTCTCTGCTCAATTTACCATAATGATGCTTTTCAGCCGACCTTGTCATGTGACACAGTATTGAGCCTTAACCGTTCCATCTAACCTTGTCTGAAGGATGGACACAATGCGCACACAACTCCAACATCTGATCATGATTCAATCAAAAAAAAAAACCTCCTTTGCTTGCTCTCTGAAATTTGGCTGCTGCTGCAAGTGGTCCGTTCGCCACACCGCTTATTGTACTCTGATCCCATGGCTTAGTGATGAATGATCTTGAAGGTTGTGCTAACGCATTGGTCTTTGCTTTTTCTCACTCTGTTGATGAGTATTGAATAATGAGCAAACAAGGAAGTCACACACTGCTTCTTAATAAAGCTTTAGCGCAAGTTAATCCTAACTAATAAAACCAAACATGCAGGTGAGTGAACCTATTTTAAACGTTTTAAACATCGCTGGTCTGTTATCCAGACATGTCAAAACATTATTAATTTCAGTTGTAGAGAATCAACCATATTCATTATTGGAAACCTTTCCTGCAACTCTTGTCTAAATGTCCCTTTACTGCTTAAGATGTATCCCTCCCCCTTAACTGTACCGCTGTTTGACTGTCCTATTCCAGTGTTATTGGCTCAGATGCAGATGTGTTTGCCTTTTTTGTGAGTTGTTTTTCTTGCTTCTCCCCTCTGTCTGCTTTTTTTCTATCTATGAACGCTGTTTATTCGATGGGGTGGGCCACGTAGTCGGACATAACGATACATAACAAATGCATACTAAAAACATTTCATAAACATCCTGCTATAGTTTTGGTCAGGTTAGTGACATACTGTGTTTATTAGTATGTATTTTTTAAATTTTAATTCATAATGACTATTAAGAGTGCTAACAAGAGGTACAGTATGCATGTATTCAGTCATCCACACTCACAGACATTAAGAAGCCCTCGTCACTTTTGTCTCTGTTTTGCTCACTGGATTGTTTAATTTATACACACTGAAAGTAAATTACAGCCTCATTCATAACTTTACCTAATTATTTTACTTATAATTGCACATGCATCTGGCATTAGGAGACTCTGTAGTTATCTGTTGTTGTTGGGCTTCATCATGTACCAATAGAAAAACGTACATAACTGATACAATGACGCTTTATGTAGCCTCTCACATGGCTGAAATTGAATTCACTTGTTCCATTTTCTTTCTGTGCTAGTTGTCTCACTACACTTCAAATATGACTAATTTCCGACTACAGCATGTGCGGCATCCCCTATCTATCAGTCATGGCATCCCTGCTTGATGACTTCTGTGCCATGACTACCAATATTTCAAATTTGAGTATCTAGTACAAATTTGGTGTTTCTTTTCCTTTGAATAAATGTCTATATGTTTGCAGACGCACAGTTTGTCAGAAACTATAACAGTCTTGTGGGGGCCGATTCCTGCCCTTTTCCTTCATCTCTAGCTGCCAAAACCCTTCAGATCTTCAACATTGAGATGAAGAGCAAGATGAAGGCGCACACCATGACGGACGATGTTACCTTCTGGAAGTGGATCTCCCTGAACACAGTTGCACTTGTGACTGACAATGCTGTCTACCACTGGAGCATGGAGGGGGACTCACAGCCTGTGAAAGTCTTTGACCGCCACTCCAGCCTGGCAGGCTGCCAGATTATCAACTACCGCACTGATGCCAAGCAGAAATGGCTCCTGCTTATTGGTATCTCAGCCCAGGTAATTTTCTACTTGTGTGTCCTAGTATCGGTACCGAACTATTGAGCCTAGAATTCTAAAATGTGTCTGCATACTGACCGCACATAAACAGTAGATTTATCTAAAGCAGCCAGTGAGTCTGGTAAATTTCATATGTGTATTGTTTTACTTTTTTTCAGCAAAATCGGGTGGTTGGAGCCATGCAGCTATACTCTGTTGACAGAAAGGTTTCTCAGCCCATCGAAGGCCATGCCGCCAGCTTTGCCCAGTTCAAGATGGAGGGAAATGCAGAGGAATCTACTCTGTTCTGCTTCGCTGTCAGAGGCCAGGCTGGAGGGAAGGTGACTGATGTTAATAAAAAAATATAGGAAAAATGTATTTTAATAATGTCAGCATTATCCTAGGAAAACCTTTCTGAGACCCTTTCATACTAATGTATTGGTTTTGTTTTTTTTCCCTATGATGCAGTTGCACATCATTGAAGTGGGGACCCCACCAACTGGCAACCAGCCATTTCCAAAGAAAGCAGTGGATGTTTTCTTCCCTCCAGAAGCCCAGAACGACTTCCCTGTGGCCATGCAGGTGTGGAACATAATTCTTTAATTACTGCATTGGTCAGGAAAAGTGAAATCAGCCTGATAGTGACATAAAATCTACATTACACATGTGAATTATATACATAATGCAGCATCTGCTCTGCGTCTTTACTTATAAAAGAAAGTGTTCCCAAGATGCCACTGATCTCACTGTGAATCATTGGCTTCAGGCACTGTATTAATCTACTTTGACCTGTAGCACAAGGATAAAACTAATAGCCTTTCTGTTATTCTTCTTTACATTTGTCTCAAAGGTGCTTCACGGTGATGTGACATAACATCTTGGGAATAGGACTTTTTACCTCTAAATGGCAGTTATGACATATAGGTTTATGTGCAATCATTTTTTAAAAACAGATTATGTTTTATCTTTGTTTTTTACAGATAAGCTCCAAGCAGGATGTGGTTTTCCTCATTACCAAATATGGCTACATCCACCTGTATGACTTGGAGACAGGCACCTGTATCTACATGAACCGCATCAGTGGAGAGACCATCTTTGTCACCGCTCCACATGAGGCCACATCAGGCATCATCGGGGTCAACAGGAAGGGACAGGTAAGAATGTCCACTGATGTTCATCCTAGCTGCTCAGTCTCATTAATGTCAAAGTAACATCTACTAAAGCATAATACTCATGGAGTTAAGTATTAAGTCAGATACTTCATCAGTTATTCTCCATTTACTACATCATAGAGCCATTATTTACCCCTAAGTCTTCCACAATCACATATCCAACAAATCTGACACAGGCTAATGATGTCAGTGAGCACATCAAACATCAGTCATCACATCGGGTAACAACAACAGCAACAGCAGTCGTCATCAGACAAGCTCAGGCTTTGCTGGAGACATTATGAATAATCCAAGGTGTAGCATTTCAGACGGAGAGAGGAGAGGGTTGTTTCTTACTGCTTTTGTAAAGCTGATCCAGAGACGAGAACTGGATCCAGCCAGCTAATGAATAATCTTCCAGCCAGGCCACACACACCACATGAATAATTGAGTGAATAGAGGAAAGCTGATCTGAGGCAGTGACGGATGTCGGTGTATGCCAAATAAGTGAAGTGTGTGTGTGTGTGCACAAACACTTACACAAAGGCAGTGATCTGGGAGATAATAGGCCACTATCTCGGCCTCTCTGTGCCTCCAATTGAAGGAGTCAGTTACCAACAATATTGGTAACCTGATATTAAGTAATACACTAATATAATACATTTATTATACATTTCTTTTCAACCCACTGCAGTCAACAAGCAACATAATGACTCGAATAAACAAACAAAACCATTTTTTTTTTCATATACTTTTGTATATGAGTCATATACTTTTGTTCCTGGGTTAGCTGGACAAGCAGAACAGTGAGGAATATAACGCAACAGGCTTGCTGTGTGGCTATGTGCTATTGCTGAAGAAGTTCAGGATTACCGTAGATAATAGTAGTTTGAAGTTATAGTCGAATAGTTGTGGTTGTCTATTACAATATTTGTCTTCCGATTGTTATCATTAAGCAAACAAACAGCTAATTAACCTCCCTGAAAGAAATGTTTTCTCAGTCAATATCTATCTATTATCATCCCTTGTGTGGAGTTTGTCAGAAAAGCAATTTAAGAGATGGTGGTTAACCATATTGTTGTCTTGGTCACCATGGTGGGAAAAAAAATCAATATTGACACTGCTCTAATCCAAGGTAAGGTGCCATTTCTATGAGTATTGACATGTTCAGTCTGTTCACATCTCTCCAGTATCACTGTCCTAAACTAGTCCCTGTCAGCAAATTTCTTCTTGGGATCTGTGGACTCTGCAATGAGTGCTTGTTGTCTTTGAGTCTTAGCGTTTGGAACTCTGATACAGTGACTCAGACCAGGCAGTGTGTATGCGATAGATCAGACCTGGAATTGACATATTGACAATAATGATAGCTCCAACACTCAAAGTGCTGTACCCAAACCTGAGAGGGACAGAAGAGGTAAAGGAGTGAGAGCAAGCGACAGAGTGAGAACAAGGGAAAAAAAGGGCCGACCACCCATCAACACTTGATTTAAAGTGGGAGGCACAGCTTGGTGCCCTCAATCCTCTTAGTGCTGGTCCTCTCATCCAGTCACAACCTCAGCCTTATTCTCCACGTCATCAGCATGGCCTGTGATGTCTGCCCTGTAGTTTCACTATACTGTGTTTGTGTTTGGTTCTGGGCCAGTATCTCTATCACTTGATACTACAGCTCATCTGTCATCTGACACTTGGTGCTCTCTTGTCTCTTTTTTTCCATCAGACAGATAAGTGTATTGAAATGAGATATAACATTTTAAATGTAACAAAAAAAGCGAGTATCGCTAAATTTGTTGTAAGCACTTTTAGCATAAAGTCCAGTTGCATACAACTTAACTCCTTTGACTACGATGACCTGGATGAGTGAGAATCCACACTTTGAGCGTTGTATTTTGCTACTCAAGTATTGGATCACGTGGTCTGAGGATTTTTTTAATCTGTCATTAAATCGGCAGTAAATGTCAGGCTAAGCATGGGTCTGTATCCAGTCCTTGCTTGTCTCACTCAAATGTTTGTTTTTGTAATTGTCCCTGACTTTAAGCATCATCATTTCTTTCATACGCTGTAAGCTCCTCCCTGACCACCCTGACTAGAAAACAGCTCTTTACTAAAGGACCTATTTTTACTCCTTTTTTTGTCCTTTATTTCCTATTCCAGCTACCTCTAGTTAGTTCACCCACATTATAATGAGTAAGTGCCCCTGCTTTAGTGGCAGGAAAAATAAGATCTACTCACCCGTGTTAAAAGCTGGGGCACCGACCTGCTGGGCTTGTTTGTAGAGGCTGTCTTTCTCAGGCTGTCTTTCTCCTTTGGCCTTCCCCTTTCCTCTAACCCGCTCTTTCATTCAACTTGTTCTCCTTTCTCGCTTTGTTAACTACACAAACACACACACGTACACACACTTTTTCTTTTGTATGATGACGCTGCAGATTGACTTGGAAACAGCGCGTAGCTGTAATGCGACCTATTAAGCAGATATGAAAACAGAGATATTTACAAAAACAATACTAGAAGAAAATGTGGTGTTTTCATCTGATTTATACATAAAAGCTTTATAAACGGATCAAACGTGCCAGAATGATCAGTGTTCACCCTGAGTCTGATGCATTTTACTGTATTGGTCTCTGTATTTCTATCTAACACAGGTGCTGTCAGTCTGTGTGGAAGAGGAAAACATCATCCCTTACATCACTAACGTGTTGCAGAATCCAGATCTGGCTCTCCGTTTGGCTGTCCGTAACAACCTCGCTGGCGCTGAAGAGCTCTTTGCACGCAAATTCAACAACCTGTTTGCAGCCGGCAACTACTCCGAGGCTGCCAAGGTGGCTGCCAATGCACCAAAGGTACACGTCATTTTAATATGGGGTCAATCAACGCCTAATCTCAGTGGTCAAATAGAATACTGCAAGAGTCTGACCTTTCTGCTTATTGCAGAGCTGTTGTGTTGAATTGCTTTAGTTTAGGTACCGACTTGCTTCATGAGATTCTTACCTTCAGTTGACCATTCTCCTCAGGGTATCCTGCGAACCCCAGACACCATCCGTCGCTTCCAGAGCGTCCCCACTCAGCCAGGCCAGACCTCACCCTTGCTGCAGTACTTCGGCATCCTGTTGGACCAGGGCCAGCTCAACAAGTTTGAATCCCTGGAGCTGTGCAGGCCCGTCCTCCAGCAGGGACGAAAGCAGCTTTTGGAGAAGTGGCTGAAGGAAGACAAGGTATTCATGATCTGAGCTTCCACTCACAGGAAGAGGCTCTTCCTGAGTCGCCTGTTTGTTTACATGACTTGCCCGTTATCTTGGATCATCTGTTGCGTAAAGCATTTGTGAAGTTTCCCTTACAAGTTGTATATTTTGGTGGTTCTAAGCTGCCTCAATGGTGAACAAAATATTCTTCGATTAAAGGCTGTAAATTCTGTATTTTTTCTCATTCTGTCTTCAATATACGTATATATTGTATTTGAAATTCTAATCCATTACTCTGGATTGCTTCCAGTGCTGATGCTATTTATCCTGTGTTTTAGTTGGAGTGCTCTGAGGAACTGGGTGACCTGGTGAAGGCAGTGGATCCCACCTTGGCCCTCAGTGTCTACCTGAGGGCCAACGTCCCCAGCAAGGTCATTCAGTGCTTTGCAGAGACTGGTCAATTCCCCAAGATCGTCCTGTATGCCAAGAAGGTGAGCTCTTTGTCGATTTGATGATTGCCAAACAATGATGTGAGAGAAGACAATCCATACAAAATACATTTTTTGAAAGCAGCCGTAGTTTATTAATACTAATTTCTTAATATAATCCTTTTTTTATGTTAAAGTGTTTTATAGCTTGATGAATGTGTGTCTCAGTGGCCCAAAATGAAAACTTTTTTTTTTTTTTTTTTAAATCAGGTGGGATACACTCCAGACTGGATCTTTCTGCTGAGGAATGTGATGCGGATCAACCCAGAACAAGGTCTGCAGTTTGCTCAAATGCTGGTCCAGGATGAAGAGCCACTGGCTGACATTACACAGGTTAGAGGAAGGGAGGGCGGATGTCTTATGATAAATCAGTAACACGTGGATATTTTTAATGAAGTGAATTATAAATAATAAACAAGTGGCACTTGACACTGCTGGTTTATCATATCGTTAAGATTGGTCAGAGCCATTTCCTCGAACTTTCTGAAAATATTTGACTGAGTCACAAGACATCTGTGAACCTCAGCTATCCTGTAGTGCAAAGGAAATGCGTGTCTTCCTTTGCTTCCTGCTGCTGCAGACTCTGCATTTTTTTAAATGAAATGTTATCTGCTTACACAGCATCCAGTATTGCTTAAAGTACTGTGTTGACAGGTAACGGCATACAAACATTTTGCATGAGAAGCTTTCTTAAGTGGCAGTTTTAAGAATGATGTTGTTTCCATGCGTCTTACGTTTTAATCTTGTCAGTGCAGTCCTGCAGAAACGTAGGAGAGGGACTGCAGCAGGAGTGTTATTTTTATGTTGGAGGGAGGTGTTGCACACCAGTAGCTACAGTATGTAGTACTTCATTTAGGTCTAATACGTTTTCACAAGTACTCTTAGGGGGGTAGCAGCTTAGTATCCACAAGCATGGTCTCTCCCCTTTCCTGGATTTTAAGTTCTCTCCTCTCTCTCCCCATGTATGTCCAGATTGTGGATGTATTCATGGAATACAACCTGATCCAGCAGTGCACCTCATTCCTCCTGGACGCTCTGAAGAACAACAGACCTTCAGAGGGACCACTGCAGACTCGCCTGCTGGAGATGAACCTCATGCATGCTCCACAGGTGGACACATCTACACATACTAAAAGAAATTATTAAATAGAGCTAATATACATTTTTTCTAACATTTTTTTTTTTCATTTTGTTTCATGTCATGGGCGTAGGTTGCTGATGCTATCCTGGGCAACCAAATGTTCACTAACTACGACCGCGCCCACATTGCCCAACTGTGTGAGAAAGCTGGACTGCTTCAAAGGGCACTGGAGCACTACACTGACCTGTATGACATCAAGCGTGCTGTGGTGCACACACACCTGCTCAACCCAGAGGTAGGCTACTGTGGAGTGAAACTAAAACTAGAGGCTATTTTGTACATGTTGTACGACCCAAACTAACGTACCCCTCCCCCACCTCCAGTGGCTGGTGAACTTCTTTGGCTCTCTGTCGGTGGAGGACTCTCTGGAGTGCCTGAGGGCCATGTTGTCGGCTAACATCCGCCAGAACCTGCAGATCTGTGTCCAGGTGGCTTCCAAGTACCACGAGCAGCTCACCACACAGGCTCTCACTGAGCTCTTTGAGTCATTCAAGAGCTTTGAAGGTAAGATCCTAAACTTCATATATTTTCATAATGCTTCCATTGATACTTGTATTTTTGATACCTCGTAGTGAAAGGCAGTAATCTAATCAAGTCAATACAAATGTTGGGTTTTCTTAAGTTAATACACACTGATGATAAGCTCACTTATTAGACCCAGTACAGTTAAAGGCAGGAAGTATTGAAAAATGTATGATGCAATCATTAAAAGTTTGTTTTGTACAATATGGCAATTCACCTGAAATATGTCTGTACCCAGGCTAGACATTAGAGTGCCATTTGACAGTTACTTAGTCCTGCCCATGTACTTGGATAGATGTTCCCTCACTATCAATTAGACAAGTAGGCCACAGCAGAGTCAGGACAATCAATAGATTGTGCGGAATGGCCTGGGGGTGAATTAGTGCAGCTCCTCTACTATTACTGGAATAATGGGGCATAAAGGTTAAGTAAGGTAACTGGGGAAAAAGAAAAACTGCAGCCTTGCAGCTAAGTTTGAATGTTGAAAGTATCTTTTCAAATTATATTACTGGATCCATAATGACATCATTAGACTGTTGGAGCTGTAGACACACACGTAATGTCTGTCTGTGTCTCTCAGGTCTGTTCTACTTCCTGGGTTCTATCGTGAACTTCAGTCAGGACCCCGAGGTCCACTTCAAATACATCCAGGCGGCCTGCAAGACGGGCCAGATCAAAGAGGTGGAGAGGATCTGTAGAGAGAGCAACTGCTACGACCCTGAGCGCGTCAAGAACTTCCTTAAGGTAAAGCCACAGTGACCGCTGCATGAGGAGATCAAACGCTGACATTTACCAGCTCTTTAGCTCCTTTTTTCATGGCCCTTTCTTTGACGTTTGTCACTATCTCTCTTATAACGCTGTACTTTTATGTTTCTGTGTCTGTGTGATTGTTCGGGAGCAACTACTGGATACTGTTGCCTTTTTTCCTTTTGTTACATCTTATCGGAAGCATAATAAGGACATTCACGTTCCTCAGACTGATAACATGTTTTTTTAGGGCAAAGTTGTCAACTTCGGAATTCTTATTGCATAAAATCCACAGTCTTTTCAACTACTGTAAGCTATTAAAATTATTAACAGAAACATAGTTGTCCCTGATCATAATAGTATTACCTTCACTAACTCTCCCCCAGCAAGCATTTATTTGCCTGTTTTGGTCAAAAAGAATGTTCAAAAAAACATCCTGATGGGGGTGAATTATCTCTTGTGCTTTTCTGCTTTTGTCTTTGGATTGGCAGGACATGTATAAGGTAAATCTACCCCTCCCAGTACAGGATCTCTCCCTTTTTTGTTTCTTTCTTTCATTCCTGCCCTTTAACTTTTGGGTACAGGATTGAAACTGGGATTTGTTTAGAGGCATATTTGCTTATACGCCATCCATACACACACTGAGGGTGCAACCAGTGCTCTTGTATCTTAACTTAGTGCTGGTTATTTATTGGATGTTTTGTGTGAGTGCAGGTAATGGTGAATAAGTAAGGTTCTCTTACTCCATATTGGAGATCTATTAAGACATTAAAGGTGTCTGTGTGTATAGGAGCCTCTAGTCAGTGCAGCATGTTCTTGAATTATATGAGGAGGTGCACAATCCCAGTTTGTTAATCCTGTATGAGTGTGGATGGCAGCGGTGTGTCAGCACAGCAGTGCATTGTGGTACAGAGGTCTAGTGGTCAATGCTGCCCAGTGTTGATCCAACAACTGGCAGGTCTCTGTAAATGAGTAAGAAAGTGACTGTAGAATATTTAAAGGTCTTGTTCCTTCACTCTACTGTGAAACACAGATGTTGTACTACTCATTCATCCTATGGCCTCTCAAAAACATTTATTTGCTGTAGTGAAAAACCTTTTCTTTCCCCCCTGTAATATGTTATAAAATGTGTAATTTCTAATCACTTAATAAGGATTAGCATTGCTGGAAAATTGTATCTTCAATTTATTTATTTATTTATTTATTTAGAAATAAATGTCATCATAAACAAGCCACCAGGCATCAAAAATACTGTCATACCTGCAGTATTAAGTGTATTTAATTAAAATCACCATCAGATGTTTGGTAGCTTGTATTGAGGTGTTCTTGTTGGTTGGGATATATTTTGCTGACGTTTTTTCCCCCTCCACTGTGTGTGACGGACAGGAAGCCAAACTCACCGACCAGCTGCCGCTCATCATCGTCTGTGACCGCTTTGACTTTGTCCACGATTTAGTCCTCTACCTGTACCGCAACAACCTGCAGAAGTACATTGAAATCTACGTTCAGAAGGTGAGGATTCAAATGCATCATGACGATGACTCTGCATTGTCGCATTACAGGTGTAAGAGATTATGATGTTTGTGTCTCAGGTGAATCCCAGCCGTCTGCCTGTGGTGGTTGGGGGTCTCTTAGACGTGGATTGCTCGGAGGATGTCATCAAGAGCCTGATCCTTGTTGTCAGGGGACAGTTCTCTACTGATGAACTGGTTGCTGAGGTGGAAAAGAGGAACAGGTGTGGCACCCTTACACCTGCATGTTTAAAGTTCAAGTACATTCTTTAACCTGTGTGGCTTTTATTTTTTACGCTAGTAGTTTAAGTTACCAAAAATGGAATTTGGTCTGCTTTCTGTAGACTATTAAAAAAAATACTTTTCTGTTTAAAGTATTTCTGTTACTTTATTTTTCTGCAACCTTAAATATTTGCCAGAAACATTTGGCATCATGAGTTGACTACGTTTTTAAAGACACAGTGAGTAGTGGAAGAGACATCATATTCATAGGAAGTGAAAATATATAACATTGCTTTAAAATAAATTATTAGTAGTAATCTAAGGAGGAATGTGTCACCTACTCAAACCTAAAACTGATCTCCACATGGAGAATCTTGTCAGTCTAGTGCTCCAAGTAGAATATGAGCTTCATCCCAATCATCATTGTCCTTTTTTCTCTTACAGACTGAAGCTCCTGCTCCCCTGGCTGGAGTCTCGTATCCATGAAGGCTGTGAGGAGCCTGCTACCCATAATGCCCTGGCTAAGATCTATATTGACAGCAACAACAACCCTGAACGCTTCCTGCGGGAAAACCCCTTCTACGACAGCCGCGTGGTGGGCAAGTACTGCGAGAAGAGAGACCCACACCTGGCCTGTGTGGCCTACGAGAGGGGACAGTGTGACCAGGAGTTGATCAATGTGAGGATAAGTTTCTGTACTCGCCTGCCTCTCACTATGTGTCCTAATGTCTCAGTCTGCTTTCCTTTTATGGTGGACTTTGGTAAACTGCCTTCCCTGTCACAAGAAGCCGTGTAATTTATCTTCTTTTCACTTTAGGTCTGCAA
Organism: Pampus argenteus; assembly: GCA_036937835.1. Taxonomy (NCBI): domain Eukaryota; kingdom Metazoa; phylum Chordata; class Actinopteri; order Scombriformes; family Stromateidae; genus Pampus; species Pampus argenteus. The sequence goes on from CM072874.1 coordinate 16,611,733, forward strand.
TGAGAACTCCCTGTTCAAGAGCTTGTCCCGCTACCTGGTGCGTCGCAAAGATCCTGAGCTGTGGGCCAGTGTGCTGCTGGAGAGCAACCCCTACAGACGTCCACTCATTGACCAGGTAAAGTATACACAAGACGAGTTTCATCTCAATTAATACAACCACCTGGTGCTTCTTTAACCTTCTATTGTTTTTTCGCTCTCAGGTGGTGCAGACAGCACTTTCAGAAACCCAGGACCCAGAGGAGGTATCAGTCACAGTCAAGGCCTTCATGACCGCCGACCTGCCCAACGAGCTCATTGAGCTGCTGGAGAAGATTGTGTTGGACAACTCTGTCTTCAGTGAACACAGGTGTGTAGCAGTAATATTTAGATATTTTCTCTGAAATTTAAAGTGGACTCAGGGGATTTATGTCCTTTCCTCTTGTCCACAGAAATCTGCAGAACCTGCTGATCCTGACGGCGATCAAAGCCGACCGCACTCGTGTGATGGAATACATCAACAGACTAGACAACTACGACGCTCCTGATATTGCAAATATCGCCATCAGCAATGAGCTCTTCGAAGAGGCCTTTGCCATCTTTAAGAAGTTTGACGTCAACACCTCCGCAGTGCAGGTCAGCCATTAGCTCTTCAACAGCAAGACTAATACCTTATTCACTGAGAAAGTATTGATCATCCACATTGTTCTGTTTTCTGTCCCCTCTAGGTACTGATTGAGCATATTGGCAACTTGGACCGGGCCTATGAGTTTGCAGAGCGCTGCAACGAGCCAGCTGTGTGGAGCCAGCTGGCAAAGGCTCAGCTGCAGAAGGGTCTGGTCAAGGAGGCCATTGACTCCTACATCAAAGCCGATGACCCCTCTGCATATATGGAGGTGGTACAGGCTGCTGATAAGAGCGGTAAGAAGTTTTAGTGATTGAGATTTGTCCTCCAGCTGTATTTACAAAAAGCTGCAGCCACTGTAGCAACTCTAAGTACTAAATACAGTGCAGTGTTCCACATCTACACGTATACTGTGTATGCTGTTGAACGAATTCACCAAATGTATATAGTGTTTTTGTATTTTTCTAGCTCTTATTCTGTACTCTTTAGACCTGTATTTAGCTGCAGTAACGTGCAAATTTCCCCGTTGTGGGATCAATAAAGTCTGATCTTATCTTATCTACCAAAAAATAATTAATTTGGACATATTTAAATAACTACATGTTGTTTTCCAGGAAACTGGGAGGACTTGGTAAAATTCCTTCAGATGGCTCGTAAGAAGGCCCGTGAGTCCTACGTGGAGACCGAGCTGATCTTTGCCTTGGCCAAAACCAATCGCCTGGCTGAACTGGAGGAGTTCATCAACGGACCCAACAATGCTCACATCCAGCAGGTGAGCCTCACACTCGTACAAACTTCTGTGAATTAGCTGTCTGGTCAAAATAATGAAACCGTACGTCATCATTATATGTTTCTGTATTCTCTTATAGGTTGGCGACCGCTGCTATGACGAGAAAATGTATGACGCTGCCAAGCTGCTATACAACAACGTCTCCAACTTCGGCCGTCTGGCCTCGACTCTCGTCCACCTCGGGGAGTACCAGGCCGCTGTAGACGGCGCCCGCAAGGCCAATAGCACCCGCACCTGGAAAGAGGTGTGCTTTGCCTGCGTGGATGGAAAGGAATTCAGACTGGCCCAGATGTGCGGCCTCCACATCGTGGTGCATGCTGACGAGCTGGAAGAGCTCATCAACTACTACCAGGTAAGGTGAAGTGAGGGGCGAATAATTAGTTTGCAAAGAGTTGTGTGTGTGTGTGTGTGTGTGTGTGTGTGTGTGTGTTTATTTATTTATGGCTCTCTTCTCCCAGGACCGTGGTTACTTTGAGGAGCTGATCACCATGCTGGAGGCGGCCCTGGGCCTGGAGCGCGCTCACATGGGGATGTTCACCGAGCTGGCCATCCTCTACTCTAAGTTTAAGCCCCAGAAGATGCGGGAGCATCTGGAGCTCTTCTGGTCCAGAGTTAACATCCCAAAGGTCCTGAGAGCAGCAGAGCAGGCTCACCTGTGGGCCGAGCTGGTGTTCCTGTACGACAAGTACGAGGAGTACGACAACGCTATCATCACCATGATGAACCACCCGACTGATGCCTGGAAGGAGGGACAGTTCAAAGACATCATCACCAAGGTACATTTTGATTCTATGTCAAACCTGTGTTGATGTTTTTCTGTATCTTTACTTCATATTTCCAATCTATCTGATTGCATTTGGCTAATAATTTTAATAAGCATGTCTCATAACTTGGTATATTCTGCACTCCAGTGTTTACACCTCCTCTTCCTCTGCACCCTGTGTAGGTGGCCAATGTGGAACTGTACTACAAAGCTGTCCAGTTCTATTTGGAGTTCAAGCCCTTGTTACTGAATGATCTGCTCATAGTGCTTTCCCCCAGACTGGACCACTCCCGTGCTGTCAACTTCTTCACCAAGGTACACTTTAAGCTGTCTTACACAGATAAAGAAGAAGCATGATGGAAATGTCGCCTGTGTGTCAGGGCTGAAATGATTATTGCTCATGTGTGTCTCCAGGTGAAACAGCTGCCCCTGGTCAAGCCCTACCTGCGCTCAGTACAGAACCACAACAACAAATCAGTCAATGAAGCACTTAATAACCTCTTCATCACAGAGGAGGATTACCAGGTGAGAGAGCATTCGACAACCGTATTTCAACATTTTTATTCAATAAATCATTCATTCATTTTTTTTTGGTTGAGGGGATTTATTTTTCGTCCTTTTTCATCCATCTCATTCGTGTTAGGCACTGAGGACATCAATAGATGCCTATGACAACTTCGACAACATCTCGCTGGCCCAGCGTTTGGAGAAACACGAGCTGATCGAGTTCAGGAGAATTGCTGCCTACCTCTTCAAAGGCAACAACCGCTGGAAACAGAGTGTGGAGCTGTGCAAGAAGGACAAGCTCTATAAGGTGCTCTTCCCACCAAACACTCACCATTATTTATTTGTTTCTTATACACTGCTTTTTGTCTTGGAGCATTCCTGAACCTGTCCATGTGCTGTATCCTCCCTGCAGGATGCCATGCAGTACGCGTCAGAGTCCAAGGACACAGAGCTGGCAGAGGAGCTGCTGTCCTGGTTCCTGCTGGAGGACAAGAAGGAGTGTTTTGCTGCCTGCTTGTTCACCTGCTATGACCTGCTGCGGCCTGATGTGGTGCTGGAGACCACCTGGAGGCACAACATCATGGACTTTTCTATGCCATACTTCATTCAGGTCATGAGGGAGTACCTCAGCAAGGTGGGTCAACTCTGTCCTGTTCAGGCCTGTGGCTGTAACGCTGCTCTCATCTCACCCTCGCTTCCTTTTCTGGTCAAATCAAATTCTTAAAACTGTAGCTCATAAACTATGTATGTTTGAGAATATCATGACCGCTGCAAGAGCAAATGATCGAAACATTTGGCATGTTAACAAATGTATTCTCATTGTTTTTATATAATTTTCCTTGGAAAGAAGTATCAACCAAAACTGTCAGTATCACATGAACAACATGTAGAATCCTAACAGCGTTAGCGTTTGTCTCTCTCCCCCACAAGTTATCATTTGGAGAAATATTTTTAATTTTCTTCTTTGCTGCACCTCTTTTCTTGCAGGTTGATGCAATTAAGGAACAGGTGAAAGTTAATCGCTCTGTTTTTGATCTCAAAGTATTTAGCTTGGAAGACTGCGGCCTTGAGTGTGCATGGTTTTAGCTCTTACCACGCATTACACTCTCACTGAGACCTCATTCAAGATGAGTTGAGCATATTAGTTGTTGGGGCAGCGTTGCAGACATGCAGTCTTTACTCTCTTACTCTTTACTCTGTTAGTCTAAGGAAGTGAAACTGTAGCAGTCTGCTGCAACACCTCTTGACAGCTGGCATTAACCTGAAAACATCTGTTTTGATTGTATATAATGATTTTCAAAGGACAAATATTACAAGAGAAAATCATGCAGTGATCTCTAGTGAGAAATGATAGTGAACCAGCTGTGTTTTACGTCACATAAGATGCATAATTGTGCCTTGCTTATCTGAAATCAGACTGTAGTTTGACTCTCCCCTCTGTGTAATGAACTGCACACCTGCAGCAGAGATTAAACCAGCGATCCAAAATCGACATGTTCTATCCGGGGGGAGGTCATTACACAATAGTTTTAATGATGGTGAAGTTTCAACAAATATCAACAAAAGTTCCCTACCATTGAACTTCCAAAGTGCATTTTCTCAGAGATAATGACACTGCACAATATGAAGCTTATGTGTTTCTTCTAAAAGTTTTACCTCGTTTTTGGAACAAGCATGTGTGTATCGCTTATATGTAGCAGAGGACTGTTGTTATTGCCTGGCCTCCTGTACAGTAGAAGGGTGTAGACAGCAGCTGGCCTGAGATTTGCACTCCTCCATCCTCCATTATCATCATCCTCCTCCCAAACTGCATCTGAGTGCTGCAGCCTGTTATTCACTGCCGGCCCAGCGGTGTAGCACAAACAGCATGAAAGTGTTCCTGTTAACAGGGACACTTCAGCTTGTTAGAATTGTGTGCAGACCTTTATTTAAATAGCTGCTGTATTTATAATGAGGTATGTAACATAATAAACTATACTTACTTTTAACCCTGATAATAACCTGCATTCAGGTGCTGCAGCTTTCCCCCGAGGACCTGATATGTACATTATGCTTGTTGCTGCATCTGATTTGCTGCCTGAAGATGAAAATAATCATCCTTTAATACATTATGTTCAGTACAAACTGTAAACTTCTCTACATGCTGTGTGGATAAAGTGTGAAAGCACATAGTGTCTGTTCAATCACCTGAAATAGTTTTTGGGGGTTTTTTTGTTGGTTTGGTTTTGTTGGTTTTGTTTTGCTTTGCCTCACTGGAAGATGTCTGCCTCAAGTTTTGATGCACCCCCTCTGTCTGGTCACATTCATCTGCCACACATTAGTTAACCAAAACATATCCGGTTTTTCATTTTTTAACTTGTTCAGCATGTTCATTACTCATTAAGTGTTATGTTTTTGTTTGTTGTTGTTTTTTTCTAAATAAATGTATGTCTTTGCCTTACAGGTAGACAAACTTGAAACCTCAGAGTCTCTAAGGAAAGAGGAGGAGCAGGCAACAGAGACGCAACCCATCGTCTATGGTAACAATCCTCTGATGACATTTGTGTCCATTTCACTGTGATCAGAAGCAAAGGCTTCCTCACGTGGCCCTTCTTAATCTGGATTATCCAGGATTCCTTGTGGTTGTTGAGCTTTGTGGAACTTTTGACATCAGAATTAAACTAAAAATTCAGGTAGTGAGTTTGCTAAATGTGATATAATAACGGGCAGTTTTACTTATTGGGGAAGTTATTATATGACCTGTTAATCACACTAGATGGTTTTCTGCCGCTTTTACTTTCACAGTTGAAAAAGAAACTGTGGACTGTTCACCACATAAGAACTTTTTCTTATGTGAAACCAGATTAACAAACAATGAGGAAGCACTGTGACCAAGTTCAAAGAAGTCATTCAAGTTTAACATCATAACTGTGACTCTTTAAATAAAATGGACCCCAGCTGAAACCTTGTGTGTGTGTGTGTGTGTGTGTCTTGCAGGCACACCCCAGCTGATGCTGACAGCAGGCCCCAGCGTACCTGTGGCCGCACAGCAACCTTACGGCTACGGCTACCAGGCACCTGCAGGATACACTCAGCCAGCAGCTCAGCCAGGCTTCGGCTACAGCATGTAAAGACCCCAAACCCTTCTCTCCACATGCAGGCTGGAGCTACCATCCATCCATCTCCCACAGTCCTTCACCAGACCATTATTGTCTCGTTCTGCCCTCTACAGGCAGTGTGGGATAATACAGATACCCCCCCCCTCCTTTTTTTATTTACTTTCCCCCCTTTTAAAGCTGTCATGAAGGACTCAGTTTTATTTGTTTTCAAAGAAAAAGAATGAATCACAAAGATTAATTTTCTCACATTCCGTATTGACTAGATTAATTTCTTTTGTCTATTTTATTTGAATGGGAAATGGTTTATGTACAATGGGAGGGTGGGCTTGTGGGAAGAGCTAGTCCTCTTCTCCATTTAAAAATAGAAAAAAAAAAGAAAAGATCTGTTGTGAAGCATCTGATTTGCACTCTGTAGTGAGAAGAAATTAATGTAGAACCTCTTCCTTTTGATGTGTGTGAGCAGCTTCTTCTGTCTGACTGTAAAATGCATTTAATTATTGTATATTCAGACACAAAAACCGCTTCTATGTTCCTCTATATTTGAACATGAGACCGCCGCTTCCACAATCCTGAAACACTACGTTGCACCAGTCATGCTCCTACAAACACACACACACACACACAGGCTTCAGGGCTAAATCTTGAAGGAAACCCAACAGAGTATTTTACATACGATTTTCAGGAAAGTTAGATATTTTCCAGCAAAGCCTATGCAGGACTCTCCCAACAAATTTGCAAATGACATTTCCATGCGCTTTAAATATTACTCTAATGTGGGACCATTCCACTTCAGGAGGGACTGCAGACCTGTTTGTGTTTGACTAACATGCTCTCCCTTTATGTTGCAGTTTGTTCATTTTAGATCACCCTTCCTAAGTGTGCAAGAGAGATATTATAAAGTTAATTCTCCTGACCTCCTGTTGAAGGTGACCTTTAACCTTTTCAGTTGACCCACTCGCATTCAATTCAGGAACATCACAAGACTTGTGGTAATTTGAAGTTTTAAAGGCTCGCGTGTATACAGGAAATCAATCATTAACTCTTACTTATATTCGTATCTAAATTACCTTAAATTGTGCACTTAAGATGAATAATTGTGCATAATCAGGATCATATTGAATGAAACAGCGGTTTTGTTTTCCACTTAAAAAAATAAAAAAAAAATAAAGGCTTCTTGTTTGTCAAGAACAGTCTGGTTGTGTCTTGCATGTACTGTTTTGTACAGTAAAAATGTGATGTTATACTGCTAAAATAATGTCTACTTCCAAACATATTGCATCAGTGTTTGTTACTTACAGGCCAAAAGTCAACTCTGACCTGCAAGTCCACTGGAGCAGCGACACAGGAAACCCACAGACTGGAGCTCACAGTAAATTCCTGTACAGTATAGCTGCAGGAAAAAAAAAAAAGTGTCAGAGAGGTTTCGATTCACCTGTGTGACCGTTTTTTGGTGCTGGACTGGGTTTTATTGTAACGTTCCTGTTCATACTCTGAAGTACCATGAAGAAGGAGGAGACATGAAGTGTTTTACTCCTATTTAGAGCAAAGTTAACAAAAAGTAACTTAAGAGAAGGAACAATCAATGAGATGCTGAACCTCTATCTGCTATAGTGTACATTGTTTTAAAAAATATAATCCTTAAAGTTCATCGAATGGTATGTTAATCTGCTAAAATATCAGATTTTTACTTTTAAAGAATCTGTTGGTGCAAGTCACTACTAGTCCATATTTATGTGTAAGATTGACTTTAATGATAATATAAATGTATATATATATATTATAGATGGAGGTGTTCGTCATTAAATCCACTCGCCTACAACAGCGATACTAGCTATAAAACTAAAACAAATGTTTATATAAAATATTTTATATAAAACATTAACATTCAGTGTCATCACAATGTCATTATTGGGGATCACAGCTCGGTGTTAAATGGTTGTAATGTGAGACCAACAACGATAACATTGAATCATTGCTTTGCTCTTTCAACAGGAAATGTATTTAATCTGTTTCATGTCTTAAAAGCAGCGACAGGCCTTAGACTGGTTGATGTAAACTACAGCCACGGATCTATCACAGTAAAGTGATAAACATCAAGCTCATTTCTTATGTCATATGCTTAAGCGCACAAAAGAAAAAAAAGAAGAATCAAGTAGTTGACAACTGACGATCAGTTATTCTTATAAAAATACAAACTTATGGTAGCCTAACTTCATTGCGTATAGTTTTTAACAGATATTGTCTGACAGTCCAACAGATTCAAACCGGTCTCTAGTAGAGCTTCAAGTCTCCAGTGACTCTGTCGATCAGATCAGCTGGACCCGGACCGATACCCAGCACGGTGCGTGACCCGGGCGCAATCTGTGTCCTCCCTGCGTCCTGGATCAGGCTGACAGGAAGTCCCACTTCTTTGGCATGACACAGAAGATCAATCAGCGTTTCCTCGTCGGGAGCTTTCACCACCACCTTGGGCTGGCCGCAGTACTCCCACTGTTTGAGAAGCGAGGGGTTCCTGCGCTGCACCTGTTTGTAAGCAGACACAGCAGCGTGGGAGCACTGCGCTGCGACCTTCCCTTTGCCCATCTTTAGGTCATTTCGGACCACCAGAACCATCTTGAACTCTCCTCCTTCTCCCATCACGCTGGCCTCACAAGAGCCGTTTTCCTTCTCATCCATCAAGTTTTTGCATGTTGGGCTGATGCGACCCCGGAGATGCCAACCGACAAGGAGCCCACAGCCCAGTCCTGCCACAACACCCAGACCCAACGGACCATACAGCAAATCCATGGTGTTAAACCTGAAAAGACAGGAAGAAGATAACTGTGTCACACATTCCCACCTATACACGTTTTATTATATATTACTTATACTATTACTGACTTTGGAAACAGCAGTTATGCTAATAATCTCACAACAAGGTCCATTTAGCAACTGTTCAGATTGAAGTTTTATTATTTAAAAGCCAACAACCGTATCAAGTGACTTCAGCCCGGCATAAATGTTTATATAGAGAAGTTTAGCACCGAGCTTATACACATGCGGTCATTTAAGCTGCTATTTTTGACAGTGTATGCACCAAATTGTAAACTGAGGTAACTTCGCGCCGCGAACTAAACTAACTTAGTAGCTAAGCTAGCGTTAGCTTCTCGGAAACAAGTTAACGCTATCTCTTCAAAAACGCCGCTGCAGAACAATACATATGATTTGAAGAACAAACATACCGGTGTTCATACATTTCCTGCCCTAAAGGTGGCAGCTTGGAGCAGCAGAGTTGATTGACACATGATTATTTGTGTTTTATTTCGTACCTGCTGGTCCTCCCGACGCGCTTCTGCCGGCATGAATGAAGCTGCTGAGGGGCTCTTCTTCTTCTTTGGATTTATTTGGCGTTTTATGGGTGCATTACCGCCACCAACGGGACTGGAGTGTGGTGAGTAGATTAAATTAAATCACATAACGTAAGACAATACGTTGCCGTGGCTTAGTGTTGGTGTCAAACATGGCGCCAGAACTAACTTTACAAATTTAATATATCTATTAATTATTATTGTTGTTATTATTATTATTACTATTGGCTTTTATTTTATAGTTTATTTTGTATTTCCTGTCTTAAGACTTTTTTATTTTCAGTATTTTCACGACCGGATTTGGCTCACCGGCCACTATTTGCTTTCTACGGGTAAATACGATATATAAAAGTGAAGTACAGCGTACACACAGTTGGTATAATATTCACGAACAACATGACAGACAATAGATTTGTCTCATACTCATTCATCAGTTTCTCCAGATCCAGTCCACGCTCCTCCATCCGGTCATACATTTGCTTACTCTCTCTGTAACTGGTTTCTGCTTGACTGAGCTTTTCCTTGATCTTTTTCTGTTCGCTACAGACACATAATAGACATAAAATAGACAATCAATATTTCAGATACTTAAAAGTTAAAAATAATAATAAATAGCATTGCAATATAAAATGGTAATAAAATAGAGATTTAAATATACAGTTATGCATTTTAAAATATGCTTGGTGTAGGTATAAATAAAATACAAAAAACAAGCAATATTATGGAAAACAGCTGCACCTGAAATCAACAGAAACTCTCACTATTTTTTTTAAATTGCCCTATTGATATCAATGTGTCAAGTTTCAGTCTACTCTGTAAATTATTACAGACAAGTGGGGAAACATATCTGAAGGCTGTCTTGAAAGCAAAACATATTTCTCTTTGCCCAGATAGTACAGTATTAGTATTATATAGTAGTGTTTTGCTTTGAGATACATACTTGACATAATGCCCTGCTTGAAACTGTTGAACAAAATGAGATTTGTGTTTGGTTCATTTAGATGTAGATGATCTAACTACACATTCCACATTTTATATGTCACGTGTGTCAAACTCAAGGCCCGCGTCATTTTATGTGGTCCGCGAGAGCTTAAAATGTCTCATTGTCTAATAATGATTGAGTCAAAAAGGCGCATTGACCATGAACTACATTTCCCATAATGCATACCAATTATGTTACCTGCGAAGTGACGCCAACCCGCCAATAGATTGCAGTATTACCACAACAATATCATTTTCCAAACAAGTGGAATTGATCCTAAGGTGTCCAGGAAAAGGGAAAAAAAAGGTGGGTTCAACGACCAAAATAGTTATGAACTGAGACAAGCCTTATGTTGTTATTTTGAGTTTATTACATATATTACGTTAAATGTGTAGCAATGTATTACGTGTTTAGTGCAGGTTTATGTGTTTATGCAGACAAATGCTTACTATAATCAAACCATCTCTCATTAGTTGGATGTACGTATGCCCCTTGCAAGGCTGTGTGCAGCCATTTGTTTTAGTTAAAACGCTACACTTGTCACACGTGTTCTCAGCAGCTCACAGCTGGTTGTTGGGCCGTTATTCTGCCTTTATCAACCATGATTAAAAAAAAGTTTTGAGTATAGTTAATGTCATAACTTGTTATTTTTCCTTATTGTTTCTGTAAGTATTATTATTATTATTATTATTATTAATTATAATTTTCCTTTTCCCGCTGCGCCGTTTGCCGTTTTTTAAAGCGGTTCCCATGCATTAAAACACTCATGAAATTTGGCACACATCTGAGATTCCCCCCGCTACTCAGAGACAAATCCCCAGCCCCTGATGTGGCCCAGGGACACTGTAGCGCCCCCTGTTGTTACAGAGGCTCGTGGTTGATTCTATATGATACACGTCATATAGAATGTGGACTGCGTCATAGTAAAGCATGTGGAATGTGTAGTCAGATCATGTACATCTCAGTCATACCAGATAAGTCAGTGAACCAAACACTCATTTTGTTCAACAGTTTCAAGCAGGGCATCATGTCTCTCTCAGGAAGTTCATTTCCTCTGGAAGAAACAACTCAACTGAATGAAGAAGCGAAGGATCAAGATTTCAAGTATGTATCTCAAAGCAAAACACTACTATATAATACTAATACTGTACTATCTGGGCAAAGAGAAATATGTTTTGCTTTCAAGACAGCCTTCAGATATGTTTCCCCATTTGTCTGTAATAATTTACAGAGTAGACTGAAACTTGACACATTGATATCAATAGGGCAATTTAAAAAAAATAGTGGGAGTTTCTGTTGATTTCAGGTGCAGCTGTTTTCCATAATATTGCTTGTTTTTTGTATTTTATTTATACCTACACCAAGCATATTTTAGAATGCATAACTGTATATTTAAATCTCTATTTTATTACCATTTTATATTGCGATGCTATTTATTATTATTTTTAACTTTTAAGTATCTGAAATATTGATTGTCTATTTTATGTCTATTATGTGTCTGTAGCGAACAGAAAAAGATCAAGGAAAAGCTCAGTCAAGCAGAAACCAGTTACAGAGAGAGTAAGCAAATCTATGACCGGATGGAGGAGCGTGGACTGGATCTGGAGAAACTGATGAATGAGTATGAGACAAATCTATTGTCTGTCATGTTGTTCGTGAATCTTATAGCAACAGGCTAAGAACCAACGTTTGCATGTTACCCCCAGAATGACACCTCATTACCATGTTTTTTTATTCAGGTTGAAAGAGCAGATGGTAAATGTAAAAAAACAACAGGAGCGGAAGGACAAAGAAGAAGACCAGAGATGGAAGCTATTTGTTATGGAGCAAGAAAGTGTTAAGAATCATAAAATTCACATCAGAAATTTGGTGAGTGACGCACTTAAATGTTCAGCAATGCCAGTCTGGTGTTGATTTCTAACCCTGATTCTATTGCTTGTCTCTGTGCAGGAAATGGAGAATCAGACACTGAGGGAGCAGAATAAGGATTTGACTGTTGAAGTAAGACTATGACATATACTTATTAACTCGTCTCTACTCCTATGGGTGTTCTTTTCATTTTACAGCAAAACATTGATCATGAGAAGAAATGTATTTATTGGCCAAATACATGTCAAAGTAGTTGATAGAATTGTACAAAAGAATGCACAGTTAAAAAGAAAAGCATTTAGCTGTTGTTTATTTCCCTGCATCTCTTTCAGCTGGAACAACTCTACACGGGAAATGTGTATCAGGAACAAATTGAAAATCTGAGAAAATCTGAGCAGGAGTTAAAGGTAAAACACAGCTTCACTGATTCACTGATTAGAAACATTCTTCTAAACTGCTTACCTGTCCAAATAGCACATTTATTCAGTTACATTTATGACATGACATAGTTGCTGAATAACTTTTTATGTTTTGTAGCGCAAACTGAAAAAGTCTCGGGAAGGCCACGTTCTTAAAGTCCAGGAACTCGAGAGAGTATGTATACACCTTTATAAAACCTTCAAGATATGATGTGTGAAGTGTCTCTTAGACCACCACACCTTCAACATCAGTGGTGTTCAGTGGAGTCCATGAAAATGTCAGTTAATCTGAGTATTTTTTTGTTTTGACAGAAATCCCTGATATTGATCCAAAAACATAAAGAAATAGAGGAATACTCAACCGAAATGGAGGTATGTACTATATACAGTATAGTCTCTCTCTCTCTCTCTCTTTCTCTATCTATCTATTTGTCTATCTGTCTGTCTGTCTGTATATATGCTTACTGTGCCCATCATTGTGCTTTTCCTTTGCAGGCTCTCATACAAGAACAGCGAAGACTTAAGGAGCATCTGAGACGAGCACAAAAGGAGATCATGTTTTTACTGTGTGATATTTAACTTGTTTATATTGTTAGAACAGTTTTCCTTATTAGACCCATAACTGACCAGCATTTGGCTTTAAAATAACCCAGCCTGAGTGTTTCAAGCCTAGATGTAACTGTTAGCCATCGTGTAGATGTTCTAATGACAATTAGCAGATGTTTGTGTGGAGCTGTCTGACTTTTCCTATTTGTGTAATACGATAGAGCTTCGCGGGATTCGCTGGAGGACACATTATGCAGACAAATACAACCATCGGACTCACCAGAAACGGTGAATATAATATCCAAACACCATTATTGTATATTTATACAAAACTATTAGAATTAAACAAACACGATATAACATGTTCATTAGTGAGCTTCAGAGGTTGTGGTGAGACGTCTGCTTTATTAGCCGTTTACCTCTGTTTCCTGTCTTTGTGCTAAGATGACCAGCTGCTCACTGACAAATATGAGTTATTAATCATTTTATGAGAACGAGGCAAATATACCCAAATGTCTAACTATTCCTCTAATTGCTATTTATCAGAGGTTGGCCTACTTCTGAGATATGTACTGAAGCTGTGTTATCTTTGCAGGAGGAGGAATGCCGAGATGAGAAGACTACCAGGTATGTCTGTCACATAACATGCTGGATAAACAGTATAGAACAAAATTAATTCCTTCATTCTTTGACTCATTTGTGTATTATGTGTGCATTTAGCTGGTGGCCTCCTTGTGCTACGACCCTGTGGAAAGGAGTGAAGGTAACGGGCTGTATCACCCTGTGTGGCGTCCTTTCTGTCGGTGTCATGGCCTCCGTGGCGCCTGTCTGCACGATTCCTGACCCCGTTTACAAACTCTGGAACATCGCTTTTAACTCTTCGTCGTTAATGTAGTTACATTTCATCGAGAACCTACCCTGCCCCCCTGCCCCCTCTGTCTCCCTGCCCACCAACCCCTCCCCCCGTCCCCCCTTCCCCCGCCCCTCTGCCACCCTGCCCACCAACCCCTCCCCCCGTCCCCCCTTCCCCCGCCCCTCTGCCACCCTGCACCCCTACCCCCTGTCCCTCTTTCCCTCTGCCCCCCTTACCCTGTGCCCCTCTGCCCCCTGTCACCTCTTCCCCCAGTCCCTCTGTCCGCCTCTCCCACTGTCCCTCTGCTCCTCTGCCCCCTCTTCCCCCAATCCCTCTGTCTACCTCTACCACTGCCCCCCCTTCCCCTCCGTCCCTCTGCCCCCTTGCCCCCCATCCCTCTGCCACTCTTCCACCCTGTCCCCCCGTTCCCCCTGTCCCTCTGACCTTATTCCACCCTGTCCCCCCGTTCCCCCTGTTCCTCTGTCCCCTTTACCCTGCCCACCTGTCCCTCTGCCCCCCTGTCCCCCGTCCCCCTTTCCCTCTGCCACCTGTCTTCCTGCACACCTGTCCCTCTTTCCAATTTGCCTCCCAGTCCCTCTGTCCCCCTGTCCCACTGCCCCTCTGTTCCTCTGCCCCCTTTCCCCTGCCCACCTGTCCCCCTATCGCTCTGCCCCCCTTTCCCCCTGTCCCTCTGCCCCTCTTCCCTGTCCCTGTTCCCTGACCGTGTCCCCCGTTCCCCCTGTCCCCTCTACCCCCAGTCCCTCTGTCCCCGTTCCCCCTGTCCCTCTGCCACTCTTCCACCCTGTCCCCCGTTCCCCCTGTCCCCTCTACCACTCTTCCACCCTGTTCCCCCTGTCCCCTCTTCCCCGTCCACCTGCCCACCTGTCCCTATCCCCCTCTGTCCCTCTACTCCCCTGCTGCTCTGTCCCCTCTTCCCCCAGTTCCGCTGTCCGCCTCTCCTACTGCCCCCCCTTCCCCTCGTCCCTCTGCCCCCCCTTCCCCTCCTTCCCTCTGTTCCCGTGTCGCTTTGTCCCCTTGCCCCTCTTTTCCCCTGTCCCCCCGTTCCCCCTGTCCCTCTGCCCCCCTTTCCACTGCCCCTGTGTCTCTCTGTCCCCCGTCCCTCTGCTCCTCTGCCCCCTCTTCCCCAGTCCCTCTGTCCACCTCTCCTACTGCCCCCCCTTCCCCTCCATCCCTCTGCCCCCCTGACCCCTGTCCCTCTGCCCCCTGTTCCCCAGTCCCTCTGTCCGCTTCTCCCACTGCCCCCCCTTCTTGTTGCTATGTCCCCTGTCCCCCTTCCCCTCTGCCCCTCTTCCCTTCTGTCCCACCTGCCCTACTGTCCACCTGTCCCTCTGCACCCTTTCCCCTGCCCACCTCTCCCTCTGCCCCCTTTCCCCTGCCCACCTCTCCCTCTGTCCACCTTCCCCCCTTTCCCTCTGTAACCCTACCCCCCTGCCCACCTGTCCCTCTTCCCCCGTGTCCCCCTGCGCCCCTGCCCACAGCCCCTCTGCCCCTTTACAACTGTCCCTTCCCCCCATTCCCCCCATTCCTCTGTCCCCTTTCCCCTGCCCACCTGTCCCTCTGTCCCCCTTCCCCCCTGTCTCCCTGCCCACCTGTCCCCCATCCCTCTGACCCTTTCCCCTGCCCACCTGTCCCTCTGTCCCCCCTTTCCCTCTGTACCCCTACCCCCTGCCCACCTGTCCTTCTCCCCCCGTGTCCCCCTGCGCACCTGTCCCTCTTCCCTTCTGTCCCACCTGCCCTCCTGTCCCTCTGCCCCCATTCCCCTGCCCACCTCTCCCTCTGTCCACCTTCCCCCCTTTCCCTCTGTAACCCTACCCCCGTGCCCACCTGTCCCTCTTCCCCTGTGTCCCCCTGCGCCCCTGCCCACCTGTCCCTCTGTCCCCTGTCCCTCTGCTCCTCTGCTCCCTCTTCCCCCTGTCGCTCTGTTCCCCTGTCGCTTTGTCCTCTTGCCCCTCTGCGCATCTTTCCCCCTTCACCCTGCCCACCTGTCCCACTGTACCCCTGCCCCTCTGTCCCCCTGCCCTCCTGCCCCTGTCCCTCTTTCGCCCTGTCACTCTGTCACCCTGTCCCTCTGTTCCCTCTGCCCCCTGTCCAATCTTCCCCCAGTCCCTCTGTCCACCTCTCCTACTGCCCCCCCTTCCCCTCCATCCCTCTGCCCCCCTGTCCCCCTGCCCTCCTGTCCCCTCTTCCCCCAGTCCCTCTGTCCGCCTCTCCCATTGCCCCCCTTTCCCCTCTGTCCCTCTGCCCCCCTCCCTCTGTTCCCCTCTCCCTCTGTCCACCTTCCCCCCTTTCCCTCTGTAACCCTGCCCACCTGTCCCTCTTCCCTTGTGTCCCCCTGCGCCTCTGCCCACCTGTCCCTCTGTCCCCCGTCCCTCTGCTCCTCTGCTCCTCTGCTCCCTCATCCCCCCGTTGCTCTGTTCCCCTGACGCTTTGTCCCCTTGCCCCTCTGCCCATCTTTCCCCCTTCACCCTGCCCACCTGTCCCACTGTACCCCTGCCCCTCTGTCCTCCTGTCCGTGTCCCTCTTTCCCCTGTCACTCTATCACCCTGTCCCTCTGCTCCCTGTCCCCTCTTCCCCCAGTCCCTCTGTCCACCTCTCCCTCTGCCCCCCTCTCTCTGTTCCCCTGTCGCTTTGTCCCCTGTCCCCGTTCCCCTCTGCTCCCTCTGCCCCCTGTCCGCTCTTCCCCCTGTCCCCCTGCCCTCCTGTCCCCTCTTCCCCTAGTCCACCTCTCCCACTGCCCCCCCTTCCCCTCCGTCCCTCTGCCCTCCTGTCCCCCTGCCACCCGCCCCTCTTTCCCCCTGTACCCCTGCCCCTCTGTCCCCCGTCCCTTCTGCCCCCTTGTGCCCCAGTCCCCTCTACCCCCTGTCCCACTGCCCTCCTGCCCACCTGTCCCTCTGCCCCCCTTACCATCTGCCCCCTGTCCCCTCTTCCCCCAGTCCCTCTGTCCGCATCTCCCACTGCCCTTTGTCCCCTTCCCCCTGTCCCTCTGCCCCTATTCCCCCCTGTCCCCCCGTTTCCCCTGTCCCTCTGCCCCCTTTCCCCTTCCCCCCTGTCTCACTGCCCACCTGTCCCCCTGTACCCCTGCTCCTCTGTTCCTCTTTCCCCCTGTCCCCCCGTTCCCCCTGTCCCCCCATTCCCCCTGTCTCTCTGCCCCCTTTCCCCTGCCCACCTGTCCCTCTGTCTCTCTGTCCCCCGTCCCTCTGCTCCTCTACCCCCTCTTCCCCCAGTCCCTCTGGCCACCTCTCCCACTGCCCCCCTTCCCCTCCGTCCCTCTACCCCCCGCCCCTCTGTCCCTCTTCCCTTCTGTCCCTCCTGTCCACCTGTCCCTCTGCCCCCTTTCCCCTGCCCACCTCTCCCTCTGTCCACCTTCCCCCTATTCCCTCTGTAACCCTACCCCCCTGCCCACCTGTCCCTCTTCTTCCGTGTCCCCCTGCGCCCCTGCCCACAGCCCCTCTGCCCCTTTACAACTGTCCCTTTCCCCCTTCCCCCCGTTCCCCTTGTTCCTCTGCCCCCTTTCCCCTGCCCACCTGTCCCTCTGTCCCCCTTCCCCCCTGTCTCCCTGCACACCTGTCCCTCTCCCCCCGTGTCCCCCTGCGCACCTGTCCCTGTGTCCCTCTTCCCTTCTGTCCCACCTGCCCTCCTGTCCCCCTTTCCCCTGCCCACCTCTCCCTCTGTCCACCTTTCCCCCTTTTCCCTCTGTAACCCTAACCCCCTGCCCACCTGTCCCTCTTCCCCCGTGTCCCCCTGCGCACCTGTCCCTGTGTCCCTCTGCTCCCTCTTCCCCCCGTTGCTCTGTTCCCCTGTCGCTTTGTCCCCTTGCCCCTCTGCCCATCTTTCCCCCTTTACCCTGCCCACCTGTCCCCCTGTACCCCTGCCCCTCTATCCCCCTGCCCTCCTGTCCCTCTTTCCCCCTGTCACTCTGTCACCCTGCCCCCCATCCCTCTGTCACCCTGTCCCTCTGCTCTCTGTCCCCTCTTACCCCAGTCCCTCTGTCCGCCTCTCCCACTGCCCCCCCTTCCCCTCCGTCCCTCTGCCCCCCCCTTCCCCTCCTTCCCTCTGTTCCCCCGTCGCTTTGTCCCCTTGCCCCTCTTTTCCCCTGTCCCCCCGTTCCCCCTGTCCCCCCGTTCCCCCTGTCCCTCTGCCCCCTGTTCCCCCAGTCCCTCTGTCCGCCTCTCCCACTGCCCCCCCTTCTTGTCGCTATGTCCCCTGTCCCCTCTGCCCCCCGCCCCTCTGTCCCTCTTCCCTTATGTCCCTCTGCCCCCTTTCCCTCTGTAACCCTACCCCCCTGCCCACCTGTCCCTGTGTCCCTCTTCCCTTCTGTCCCACCTGCCCTCCTGTTCCCCTGTCCCTCTGCCCCCTTTCCCCTGCGCACCTGTCCCTGTGTCCCTCTGTCCCTCTTCCCTTCTGTCCCACCTGTCCCCCTGTCCCTCTGCCCCCTTTCCCCTGCCCACCTCTCCCTCTGTCCACCTTCCGCCCTTTCCCTCTGTAACCCTAGCCCCCTGCCCACCTGTCCCTCTTCCCCCGTGTCCCCCTGCGCCCCTGCCCACCTGTCCCTCTGTCCCCCGTCCCTCTGCTCCCTCTTCCCCCCGTCGCTCTGTTCCCCTGTCGCTTTGTCCCCTTGCCCCTCTGCCCATCTTTCCCCCTTCACCCTGCCCACCTGTCCCACTGTACCCCTGCCCCTCTGTCCCCCTGCCCCTCTTTCCCCTGTCACTCTGTCACCCTGTCCTTCTGCTCCCTGTCCCTCCTTCCCCTCCGTCCCTCTGCCCCGTTCCCCCTTCCCTCTGCCACTCTTCCACCCTGTCCCCCCGTTCCCCTCTACCACTCTTCCCCGTCCCCCTGCCCACCTGTCCCTATCTCCCTCTGTCCCTCTACTCCCCTGCTGCTCTGTCCCCTCTTCCCCCAGTTCCGCTGTCCACCTCTCCTACTGCCCCCCTTCACCTCCTTCCCTCTGGCCCCCCTTCTGTCCCACCTGTCCCCCTGTCCCTCTGCCCCCTTTCCCCCTGCCCACCTCTCCCTCTGTCCACCTTCCGCCCTTTCCCTCTGTAACCCTAGCCCCCTGCCCACCTGTCCCTCTTCCCCCGTGTCCCCCTGCGCCCCTGCCCACCTGTCCCTCTGTCCCCCGTCCCTCTGCTCCCTCTTCCCCCCGTCGCTCTGTTCCCCTGTCGCTTTGTCCCCTTGCCCCTCTGCCCATCTTTCCCCCTTCACCCTGCCCACCTGTCCCACTGTACCCCTGCCCCTCTGTCCCCCTGCCCCTCTTTCCCCTGTCACTCTGTCACCCTGTCCTTCTGCTCCCTGTCCCCCCTTCCCCTCCGTCCCTCTGCCCCCCTCCCTCTGTTCCCCTGTCGCTCTGCTCCCTGTCCCCTCTTCCCCGTCTCCCTGTCCCCATTCCCCCCTGTCGCTCTGCCCCTCTTCCCTGTCCCTGTTCCCTGACCCCCTGTCCCCACTACCCCCAGTCCCTCTGTCCCCGTTCCCCCTTCCCTCTGCCACTCTTCCACCCTGTCCCCCCGTTCCCCTCTACCACTCTTCCCCGTCCCCCTGCCCACCTGTCCCTATCTCCCTCTGTCCCTCTACTCCCCTCCTGCTCTGTCCCCTCTTCCCCCAGTTCCGCTGTCCACCTCTCCTACTGCCCCCCTTCACCTCCTTCCCTCTGGCCCCCCTTCCCCCCGTTCCCCCTGTTCCTCTGTCCCCTGTCTCCCTGCCCACCTGTCCACACCTGTCCCTCTTTCCAATTTGCCTCCCAGTCCCTCTGTCCCCCTGTCCCTTTCCCCTGCCCACCTGTCCGCCTATCGCTCTGTCCCCCTTCCCCCCGTCCCTCTGCCCCTCTTCCATGTCCCTGTCCCCCGTTACCCCTGTCCCCTCTACCCCCAGTCCCTCTGTCCCCGTTACCCCTGTCCCTCTGCCACTCTTCCACCCTGTCCCTCTGCCCCTATTCCACCCTGTCCCCCCGTTCCCCCTGTTCCTCTGTCCCTTTTCCCCTGCCCCCCTGTTCCTCTGGCCCCCGTCTCTCTGCTCCTCTGCCCCCTCTTCCCCAGTTCCTCTGTCCGCCTCTCACACTGCCCCCCTTTCCCCTCTGTCCCTCTGTTGCATTGTCCCCTTGGTCCTCTGCCCCACTTTCCCCCTGCCCTCCTGTCCCTCTACCCCCCTGTTCCACTGCCCTTCTGTCCCTCTGCCCCTCTGCCCCCCTGTTCCCAGTCCCTCTGCCCCTTTACAACTGTCCCTCTGTCCACCTCCCACTGCCCCCCCTTCCCCTCCGTCCCTCTGCCCCCCCTCCCTCTGTTCCCCTGTCGCTTTGTCCCCTGTCCCCCTTCCCCTCTGCCCCCTTGTCCCCCGCCCCCTGTCCCTCTGTCCCCCTTACCCTCTGCACCTCTGCCCCCTCTTCCCCAGTCCCTCTGTCCGCCTCTCCCACTGCCCCCCCCTTCCCTCTGTACCCCGTCGTTTTGTTCCCCTGTCGCTTTGTCCCGTTGCCCCTCTCCCTCTCTTTCCCCCCTGTACCCCTGCCCCTCTGTACCCCTGCCCCTCTGTTCCTCTGTCCCCCTGTACCTTTGCCCCTCTGTTCCCCTGTACCCCTGTCCGCCTGTTCCCCCTGTTCTTCTGTCCCCTTTCCCCTGCCCATCTGTCTCTCTCTCTCTCCCTCCCCCGTCTCCCTGCCCACCTGTCCGCCTGTCCCCCTTTTCCCTGCCCACCTGCCCCTCTGTCCATCTGTCCCTCTGTCCCCCGTCCCTCTGCTCCTCCACCTCTCCTACTGCCCCCCCTTCCCCTCCGTCCCTCTGCCCCCAACCCCCGTCCCTCTGTTACCCTGTCCCCTTGCCCCTCTGCCCCTCTTTCCACCTGAACCCTTCCCCCTCTGTTCCTCTGTCCCCCTGCCCCTCTGTTCCTCTGTCTCTCTGTCCCCCCCTCCCTCTGCCCTTCTGGCCCCATCCCTCTGTCGCTCTGTCCCCCTGTCCCTCTGCCCCTCTGCACCCCTTACCCTGTGCCCCTCTGCCTCCTGTCCCCTCTTCCCCCAGTCCCTCTGTCCGCCTCTCCCACTGTCCCTCTGTCCCCCGTCCCTCTGCTCCTCTGCCCCCTCTTCCCCCAATCCCTCTGTCCACCTCTCCCACTGCCCCCCCTTCCCCTCCGTCCCTCTGCCCCCCTGACCCCTGTCCCCTCTTCCCCAGTCCCTCTGTCCGCCTCTCCCACTGCCCCCCCTTCCCTCTGTACCCCGTCGTTTTTTTCTCCTGTCGCTTTGTCCCGTTGCCCCTCTCCCCCTCTTTCCCCCGTGTACCCCTGCACGTTTGTTCCTCTGTCCCCCTGTACCTCTGCCCCTCTGTCCGTCCTCCCCCTTTCCCCTGCCCACCTGTCCCTCTGCCTCTCTACCCCCCTGTCCCCAGCCCCTCTGCCCCCCTGTTCCCAGTCCCTCTGCCCCTTTACAACTGTCCCTCTGTCCACCTTCCCCCCTTTCCCTCTGTAACCCTAACCCCCTGCCCACCTGTACCTCTTCCCCCCGTTGCTCTGTTCCCCTGTCGCTTTGTCCCCTTGCCCCTCTGCCCATCTTTCCCCCTTTACCCTGCCCACCTGTACCCCTGCCCCTCTATCCCCCTGCCCTCCTGTCCCTCTTTCCCCCTGTCACTCTGCCCCCCTTCCCTCTGTCACCCTGTCCCTCTGCTCTCTGTCCCCTCTTACCCCAGACCCTCTGTCCGCCTCTCCCACTGCCCCCCCTTCCCCTCCGTCCCTCTGCCCCCCCTCCCTCTGTTCCCCTGTCGCTTTGTCCCCTGTCCCCCTTCCCCTCTGCCCCCTTGTCCCCCGCCCCCTGTCCCTCTGTCCCCCTTACCCTCTGCACCTCTGCCCCCTCTTCCCCAGTCCCTCTGTCCGCCTCTCCCACTGCCCCCCCCCTTCCCTCTGTACCCCGTCGTTTTGTTCCCCTGTCGCTTTGTCCCGTTGCCCCTCTCCCCCTCTTTCCCCCCTGTACCCCTGCCCCTCTGTTCCTCTGTCCCCCTGTACCTTTGCCCCTCTGTTCCCCTTTCCCCTGCCCACCTGTCCGCCTGTCCCTCTGTCCCCCTTTTCCCTGCCCACCTGTCCCACTTCCCCCGTGTCACCCTGCCCACCTGTCCACCTGCCCCTCTGTCCATCTGTCCCTCTGTCCCCCGTCCCTCTGCTCCTCCACCTCTCCTACTGCCCCCCCTTCCCCTCCGTCCCTCTGTTACCCTGTCCCCTTGCCCCTCTGCCCCTCTTTCCACCTGAACCCTTCCCCCTCTGTTCCTCTGTCGCCCTGCCCCTCTGTTCCTCTGTCTCTCTGTCCCCCCCTCCCTCTGCCCTTCTGGCCCCGTCCCTCTGTCGCTCTGTCCCCCTGTCCCTCTGCCCCTCTGCACCCCTTACCCTGTGCCCCTCTGCCTTCTGTCCCCTCTTCCCCCAGTCCCACTGTCCCTCTGTCCCCCGTCCCTCTGCTCCTCTGCCCCCTCTTCCCCCAATCCCTCTGTCCACCTCTCCCACTGCCCCCCCTTCCCCTCCGTCCCCCTGACCCCTGTCCCCTCTTCCCCCCTGACCCCTGTCCCCTCTTCCCCAGTCCCTCTGTCCGCCTCTCCCACTGCCCCCCCTTCCCTCTGTACCCCGTCGTTTTCTTCCCCTGTCGCTTTGTCCCGTTGCCCCTCTCCCCCTCTTTCCCCCGTATACCCCTGCCCCTTTGTTCCTCTGTCCCCCTGTACCTCTGCCCCTCTGTCCCTCCTCCCCCTTTCCCCTGCCCACCTGTCCCTCTGTTCCCCCTGTCCTTCTGCCCCTCTGCACCCCTTACCCTGTGCCCCTCTGCCCCCTGTCCCCTCTTCCCCCAGTCCCTCTGTCCGCCTCTCCCAATGTCCCTCTGCCCCCCGTCCCTCTGCTCCTCTGTCCCCTCTTCCCCCAATCCCTCTGTCCACCTCTCCCACTGCCCCCCCTTCCCCTCCGGCCCTCTGCCCCCTTGCCCCCCATCCCTCTGTTCCCCTGTCGCTTTGTCCCCTTGTCCCTCTTTTTCCCTGTCCCCCCGTTCCCCCTGTCCCTCTGCCCCCCTGACCCCTGTCCCTCTGCCCCCTGTTCCCCCAGTCCCTCTGTCCGCCTCTCCCACTGCCCCCCCTTCTTGTCGCTATGTCCCCTGTCCCCTCTGCCCCCCGCCCCTCTGTCCCTCTTCCCTTCTGTCCCTCCTGTCCACCTGTCCCTCTGCCCCCTTTCCCCTGCCCACCTCTCCCTCTGTCCACCTTCCCCCCTTTCCCTCTGTAACCCTACCCCCCTGCCCACCTGTCCCTCTTCCCTCGTGTCTCCCTGCCCACCTGTCCCCCGTCCCTCTGCCCCCTTTCCCCTGCCCCCTGTCACCCGTCCCTCTGCCCCCTTGTCCCCCGCCCCCTGTCCCTCTGTCCCCCTTACCCTCTGCACCTCTGCCCCCTCTTCCCCAGTCCCTCTGTCCGCCTCTCCCACTGCCCCCCCCTTCCCTCTGTACCCCGTCGTTTTGTTCCCCTGTCGCTTTGTCCCGTTGCCCCTCTCCCCCTCTTTCCCCCCTGTACCCCTGTCCCCCTGTGCCTCTGCCCCCTTTCCCCTGCCCACCTCTGTCCACCTTCCGCCCTTTCCCTCTGTAACCCTAACCCCCTGCCCACCTGTCCCCCGTCCCTCTGCTCCCTCTTCCCCCCGTCGCTCTGTTCCCCTGTCGCTTTGTCCCCTTGCCCCTCTGCCCATCTTTCCCCCTTCACCCTGCCCACCTGTCCCACTGTACCCCTGCCCCTCTGTCCCCCTGCCCTCCTGTCCCCCTGCCCCTGTCCCTCTTTCCCCCTGTCACTCTGTCACCCTGTCCCTCTGCTCCCTGTCCCCTCTTCCCCCAGTCCCTCTGTCCACCTCTCCCACTGCCCCCCCTTCCCCTCCGTCCCTCTGCCCCCCCTTCCCCTCCGTCCCTCTGCCCCCTCCCTCTGTTCCCCTGTCCCCCTTCCCCTCTGCTCCCTGTCCCCTCTTCCCCCTGTCCCCCTTCCCCCCTGTCGCTCTGCCCCTCTTTCCTGACCCTGTCCCCCTGTCCCCCTCTACCCCCAGTCCCTCTGTCCCCGTTCCCCCTTCCCTCTGCCACTCTTTACTGTCCCCCCGTTCCCCCTGTCCCCTTTCCCCGTCCCCCTGCTCACCTGTCCCTATCCCCCTCTGTCCCTCTACTCCCCTGCTGCTCTGTCCCCTCTTCCCCCAGTTCCGCTGTCCACATCTCCTACTGCCCCCCTTCACCTCCTTCCCTCCTTCCCTCTGCCCCCCCTTCCCCCCGTTCCCCTTCCCCCCTGTCTCCCTGCCCACCTGTTCCCCTCCCCCCCCCGTCTCCCCCGTGTCCCCCTGCGCACCTGTCCCTGTGTCCCTCTTCCCTTCTGTCCCACCTGCCCTCCCGTCCCCCTGTCCCTCTGCCCCCTTTCCCCTGCCCACCTCTCCCTCTGTCCACCTTCCCCCCTTCCCCCTGTCCCTCTGCCCCCTTTCCTCTGCCCATCTGTCCCTCTTCCCCCCTTTCCCTCTGTAACCCTACCCCCCTGCCCACCTGTCCCTCTTTCCCCGTGTCCCCCTGCGCCCCTGCCCACCTGTCCCTCATCTCCTCTGCTCCCTCTTCCCCCCGTCGCTCTGTTCCCCTGTCGCTTTGTCCCCTTACCCCTCTGCCCATCTTTCCCCCTTTACCCTGCCCACCTGTCCCTCTGTCCCTCTTCCCCCCTGTCCCCCCGTTCCCCCTGTCCCTCTGCCCCCTTTCCCCTGCCCACCTGTCCCCCTCTCCCCCTTCACCCCTTTCCCTCTGTACCCCTATCCCCCTGTCCCCCTGTATCCCCGTCCCTCTGTCACTCTGCCCCCCTTCCCACCTGTCCCTCTGCTCCTCTGCCCCCCTTTCCCTCTGCCCCCCTGTCCCTAGGTCCCCTTGTCCCTTCTTTCCCCTGCCCACCTGTCCCCCTTTCCCCCTGCCCCTCTAGCCCCCCTGTCCCACTGCCAGTGCTGAGGCTGACGTAGCTGCTTTGCTGGCTCGCCAAAGGTTGCTCGAAGAAAAACATGCTCTGGAAGAACAAGAGCAGATAAGAAAGTAAAAAGAACAGCTTCAACTCAAAGCAGAAATAGCTGCATGTGTGGTGAAAATAAATGTTTTGAGAAAGTCTGGATCAAATGTGATGAGTGCTGCTTCTAAGAAACTGTCTCTCTGTCCCCCTGCCCGTGTTTGTGTGTCTGTCTCTTTCTCTTTCCATATTAAACTTAACTAATAATAATAATTAGGTAATCTGATGTTGTGAAAAAATTAAAAAATGGAATAAATACCAATTGACTTAAAATGACTTGCAATAAACTGTTACACTGAAAAAAGCCCAATAAAATGAACATTTTCAGAATTTTAGTCTTTTACATGTTATTTCTTTATTCCACAATTCAATGGTCACACTGTACTGTATGTTCTCTGTTGATCATCCACTCAATTTCCCTCGGAAACTGCTTCACTTTCAACTGGCCAAACTCTCTGTGCTTGAGAAAGAAAATGTGCACAGCCGAGCAGAAACATAAGGTTAACACTGTGTACACTGTACTTCACTTTTATATATTGTATACACCTGTACGGTTTTATTAGACTAACTCCAAAAATCTCATAATTCCCATCGTATGCAGGGTTTTAACTGTTGAAACAGTGTGACACTCAAGCTCTGACGTCCGGTTACTTTCTTTAACGTGTTTATTTCGTTTAAGTATGACTACATCATACAGCTATATCAACACTTTTTAGCAACCGTGCCGTTTGCCAGGTAATCAACTGAAATGACACACACAAAACACAGTATTACCGACACGGGCACATTAACAACGGTGTAATAAACAAGCAGAAACATATTTATGTCATCCAACACAAGTTACAAACACTTATATATATACAACTTAACTCACCAGCTCAGCTTCAACGGTTAAAACAACAACATCCATAAAAAGAAAAACCGACAAGTAAAACCATCCTGTCTCAAACACAACAACAGGTGGAACTGCCACCTCTAGATGTCGCTATAAACCACACAATGGTGACAATGGTCACAAATATAATATTGCTGCATCCAATACTGACCACAGTTTTGTGGACACATCATATATTATATTATATTATGTTATGTTATGTTATGTTATGTTATGTTATGTTATGTTATGTTATGTTATGTTATGTTATGTTATATTATATTATATTATATTATATTATATTATATTATATCCAGATTTAGTATTAGGTTAGTGTTTGTGTCTGTTTCAGGATGCAAGTCACAACTTGCATGTTGGCCCCTTGATAACAGGCCTGCATCTCTAACCTTCAGGCCAGCACTACCCTCTATTGTTCATTGCAGGGATCCTCTGATGCATTTTGACACCAAACACGGAGCTAAGTATGCCGAAGTGAGCCTTCAAGAAAAACAACAAATGGTGCAAGAATTAAAAGTCAAACTGCGAGCTCAGCAGGATGTGTTCAAGAAAGCCACAACCAAAAACAACGCGGCAGTGAAAGCTCGCTTTATTGTACCCGTGCTGCAAAATAGCAGTGTATGATGAAGGTCTGTGAGCAGGTGTGTCCCGACCAGGTACGCACTTTTCAAAATGTCAGTTTATCAAGTAACACCATACTGGAAAAGTTGGCGGGATTAACTACAGACGGTGCAGCTGTAACGTGTGGAGGAAAAGCGGGTTTGGTTGGACTAATGAAGGAGAAAATGCAAAATATTAAGCGTCACACGCCTCTAATAACGTATCGTTATCATAAAACCACACATTGACACACTGGAAACAAAATGTGTAAGACATCTAGTCAGAGAACACATATAATATATAATATAACACATTAATTAAAATTTAATAAAATGGATTTTAACCAAGAAGAAGTCAAATAGTTACACAATTTAATGATTGTGCTTGCTTTTTGTTTTGCGTTTGTTATCTTCAGAACATGATCAGTGAGGGATGGTGGAAAGGGGATTCAATAAGGGAATTCAAGTTTTCAATAAAGTTAATGTCATAACTTATTTTTCCTTATTGTTTCTGTAAGTATTATTATTATTATTATTATTAATTATTATTTTCCTTTTCCCGCTGCGCCGTTTGCCGTTTTTTGAGGCGGTTCCCATGCATTAAAACACGCATGAAATTTGGCACACATCTGAGATTCCCCCCGCTACTCAGAGACAAATCCCCAGCCCCTGATGTGGCCCAGGGACACTGTAGCGCCCCCTGTTGTTACAGAGGCTCGTGGTTGATTCTATATGATACACGTCATATAGAATGTGGACTGTGTCATAGTAAAGAATGTGGAATGTGTAGTCAGATCATGTACATCTCAGTCATACCAGATAAGTCAGTGAACCAAACACTCATTTTGTTCAACAGTTTCAAGCAGGGCATCATGTCTCTCTCGGGAAGTTCATTTCCTCTGGAAGAAACAGCTCAACTGAATGAAGAAGCGAAGGATCAAGATTTCAAGTATGTATCTCAAAGCAAAACACTACTATATAATACTAATACTGTACTATCTGGGCAAAGAGAAATATGTTTTGCTTTCAGGACAGCCTTCAGATATGTTTCCCCATTTGTCTGTAATAATTTACAGAGTAGACTGAAACTTGACACATTGATATCAATAGGGCAATTTAAAAAAAATAGTGTGAGTTTCTGTTTATTTCAGGTGCAGCTGTTTTCCATAATATTGCTTGTTTTTTGTATTTTATTTATACCTACACCAAGGATATTTTAGAATACATAACTGTATATTTAAATCTCTATTTTATTACCATTTTATATTGCGATGCTATTTATTATTATTTTTAACTTTTAAGTATCTGAAATATTGATTGTCTATTTTATGTCTATTATGTGTCTGTAGCGAACAGAAAAAGATCAAGGAAAAGCTCAGTCAAGCAGAAACCAGTTACAGAGAGAGTAAGCAAATCTATGACCGGATGGAGGAGCGTGGACTGGATCTGGAGAAACTGATGAATGAGTATGAGACAAATCTATTGTCTGTCATGTTGTTCGTGAATCTTATAGCAACAGGCTAAGAACCAACGTTTGCATGTTACCCCCAGAATGACACCTCATTACCATGTTTTTTTATTCAGGTTGAAAGAGCAGATGGTAAATGTAAAAAAACAACAGGAGCAGGAGGACAAAGAAGAAGACCAGAGATGGAAGCTATTTGTTATGGAGCAAGAAACTGTTAAGAATCATAAAATTCACATCAGAAATTTGGTGAGTGACGCACTTAAATGTTCAGCAATGCCAGTCTGGTGTTGATTTCTAACCCTGATTCTATTGCTTGTCTCTGTGCAGGAAATGGAGAATCAGACACTGAGGGAGCAGAATAAGGATTTGACTGTTGAAGTAAGACTCTGACATATACTTATTATCTCGTCTCTACTCCTATGGGTGTTCTTTTCATTTTACAGCAAAACATTGATCATGAGAAGAAATGTATTTATTGGCCAAATACATGTCAAAGTAGTTGATAGAATTGTACAAAAGAATGCACAGTTAAAAAAGAAAAGCATCTAGCTGTTGTTTATTTCCCTGCATCTCTTTCAGCTGGAACAACTCTACACGGGAAATGTGTATCAGGAACAAATTGAAAATCTGAGAAAATCTGAGCAGGAGTTAAAGGTAAAATACAGCTTCACTGATTCACTGATTAGAAACATTCTTCTAAACTGCTTACCTGTCCAAATAGCACATTTATTCAGTTACATTTATGACATAGTTGCTGAATAACTTTTTATGTTTTGTAGCGCAAACTGAAAAAGTCTCGGGAAGGCCACGTTCTTAAAGTCCAGGAACTCGAGAGAGTATGTATACACCTTTATAAAACCTTCAAGATATGATGTGTGAAGTGTCTCTTAGACCACCACACCTTCAACATCAGTGGTGTTCAGTGGAGTCCATGAAAATGTCAGTTAATCTAAGTTTTTTTTTTTTTTTTGACAGAAATCCCTGATATTGATCCAAAAACATAAAGAAATAGAGGAATACTCAACCGAAATGGAGGTATGTACTATATACAGTATAGTCTCTCTCTCTCTCTCTTTCTCTATCTATCTATTTGTCTATCTGTCTGTATATATGCTTACTGTGCCCATCATTGTGCTTTTCCTTTGCAGGCTCTCATACAAGAACAGCGAAGACTTAAGGAGCATCTGAGACGAGCACAAAAGGAGATCATGTTTTTACTGTGTGATATTTAACTTGTTTATATTGTTAGAACAGTTTTCCTTATTAGACCCATAACTGACCAGCATTTGGCTTTAAAATAACCCAGTCTGAGTGTTTCAAGCCTAGATGTAACTGTTAGCCATCGTGTAGATGTTCTAATGACAATTAGCAGATGTTTGTGTAGAGCTGTCTGACTTTTCCTATTTGTGTAATACGATAGAGCTTCACGGGATTCGCTGGAGGACACATTATGCAGACAAATACAACCATCGGACTCACCAGAAACGGTGAATATAATATCCAAACACCATTATTGTATATTTATACAAAACTATTAGAATTAAACAAACACGATATAACATGTTCATTAGTGAGCTTCAGAGGTTGTGGTGAGACGTCTGCTTTATTAGCTGTTTACCTCTGTTTCCTGTCTTTGTGCTGAGATGACCAGCTGCTCACTGACAAATATGAGAGTTATTAATCATTTTATGAGAACGAAGCAAATATACCCAAATGTCTAACTATTCCTCTAAGTGCTGTTTATCAGAGGTTGGCCTACTTCTGAGATATGTACTGAAGCTGTGTTATCTTTGCAGGAGGAGGAATGCCGAGATGAGAAGACTACCAGGTATGTCTGTCACATAACATGCTGGATAAACACTATAGAACAAAATTAATTCCTTCATTCTTTGACTCATTTGTGTATTATGTGTGCATTTAGCTGGTGGCCTCCTTGTGCTACGACCCTGTGGAAAGGAGTGAAGGTAACGGGCTGTATCACCCTGTGTGGCGTCCTTTCTGTGGGTGTCATGGCCTCCGTGGCGCCTGTCTGCACAATTCCTGACCCCGTCTACAAACTCTGGAACATCGCTTTTAACTCTTCGTCGTTAATGTAGTTACATTTCATCGAGAACCTACCCTGCCCCCGTCTCCGTCCCCCCGTCCCTCTGTACCCCTGCCCCCCCCCCGCCTCTCTGTCCCCCTGTACCTCTGCCCTTCTGTCCTTTCTGTCCCCCTGCCCACCGTCCCCCCGCCCCTCTGCCTTTCTGTCCCTCTGTCCCCCTGCCCACCAACCCTTCCCCCCCTTCCCCCGCCCCTCTGCCCCCCTGCCACCCTGCACCCCTACCCCTCTGTCCCCCTACCCCTGCCCCCTCTGTGTCTGTCTCTTTCTCTATGTCTTTCTCTGTCTCTGTCTCTCTCTCTTTCTCATTCTCTTTCCATATTAAACTTAACTAATAATAATAACTACTAAATAATAATAATAATTAGGTAATCTGATGTTGTGAAAAAAAAAAAAGAAATAAATACCAATTGACTTTAGTTAAAACGACTTGCAATAAACTGTTAGGGCCAGCCCACCTGTCCCTCTTCCCCCCTTTCCCTCTACCCCCCGTCCCCCTGTCGCTCTGTC
The DNA here is from genome assembly GCA_036937835.1 of Pampus argenteus. Classification (NCBI taxonomy): domain Eukaryota; kingdom Metazoa; phylum Chordata; class Actinopteri; order Scombriformes; family Stromateidae; genus Pampus; species Pampus argenteus. The sequence continues at coordinate 16,642,087 of CM072874.1, forward strand.
CCTCTTTCCCCGTGCCTCTCTATCCCCGTGTCCCCAGCCCCTCTGCCCCCCTGTCCCCAGGCCCTCTGCCCCTTTACAACTGTCTCTCTGTCCCCCTTCCCCACTGTCCCTCTACCCCACTCCCCCCGTCCCTCTTCCCCTCTGCCCCCCTTTCCCCCTGCCCACCTGTCCCTCTGTCCACTCTGCCCCCCTGTACCCCTGCTACTCTGTTCCTCTGCTCCCTGCCCCTTTTTCCCCCTGTTCCTCTGTCCCCCTGCCCTCCTGTCCCCCTTCTCCTCGTCCATCTACCCCTCTGTCCCACTGCCCTTCTGTCCCTCAGCCCCGAAACCCCCGCCCGTCCCCCTGTCCCTCTGCCCCCTTTCCCCTGCCCGCCTGTCCCTCTGTACCCCTGCCCCTCTGTTCCCCTGTCCCTCTGCCCCCCTTACCATCTACTACTGGGATACTGTCGACCTGTCCCTCTGTCCACACTGCCCCCCTGTACCCCTGCCCCTCTGTTCCTCTGTCCCCTTTCCCCTGACCACCTGTCCGTCTGTCCCCCTGCCCCTCTGCCCCTCTTCCCCCCGGTCCCTCTGTCCCTCTGTCCCCTTTCCCCTGCCCGCCTGTCCCTCTGTACCCCTGCCCCTCTGTCCCCCTGCCCACCAACCCTTCCCCCCCTTCCCCCGCCCCTCTGCCCCCCTGCCACCCTGCACCCCTACCCCTCTGTCCCCCTACCCCTGCCCCCCTCTGTGTCTGTCTCTTTCTCTATGTCTTTCTCTGTCTCTGTCTCTCTCTCTTTCTCATTCTCTTTCCATATTAAACTTAACTAATAATAATAACTACTAAATAATAATAATAATTAGGTAATCTGATGTTGTGAAAAAAAAAAAAAGAAATAAATACCAATTGACTTTAGTTAAAACGACTTGCAATAAACTGTTAGGGCCAGCCCACCTGTCCCTCTGCCCCTCTTCCCCCCTTTCCCTCTACCCCCCGTCCCCCTGTCGCTCTGTCCCTCTTTCCCCGTGCCTCTCTATCCCCGTGTCCCCAGCCCCTCTGCCCCCCTGTCCCCAGGCCCTCTGCCCCTTTACAACTGTCTCTCTGTCCCCCTTCCCCACTGTCCCTCTACCCCACTCCCCCCGTCCCTCTTCCCCTCTGCCCCCCTTTCCCCCTGCCCACCTGTCCCTCTGTCCACTCTGCCCCCCTGTACCCCTGCTACTCTGTTCCTCTGTCCCTCTGCTCCCTGCCCCTTTTTCCCCCTGTTCCTCTGTCCCCCTGCCCTCCTGTCCCCCTTCTCCTCGTCCATCTACCCCTCTGTCCCACTGCCCTTCTGTCCCTCAGCCCCGAAACCCCCGCCCGTCCCCCTGTCCCTCTGCCCCCTTTCCCCTGCCCGCCTGTCCCTCTGTACCCCTGCCCCTCTGTTCCCCTGTCCCTCTGCCCCCCTTACCATCTACTACTGGGATACTGTCGACCTGTCCCTCTGTCCACACTGCCCCCCTGTACCCCTGCCCCTCTGTCCCCTTTCCCCTGACCACCTGTCCGTCTGTCCCCCTGCCCCTCTGCCCCTCTTCCCCCCGGTCCCTCTGTCCCTCTGCCCCCTTTCCCCTGCCCGCCTGTCCCTCTGTACCCCTGCCCCTCTGTTCCCCTGTCCCTCTGCCCCTCTGTTCCCCTGTCCCTCTGCCCCCCTTACCATCTACTACTAGGATACTGTCGACCTGTCCCTCTGTCCACACTGCCCCCCTGTACCCCTGCCCCTCTGTTCCTCTGTCCCCTTTCCCCTGCCCACCTGTCCGTCTGTCCCCCTTCCCCCTGTCCCTCTTCCCCCCCAGTCCCCTTGCCCACCTGTCCCTCTGTCCGCTGTCCCCCGTCCCTCTGCTCCTCTGCCCCCTCTTTCCCCAGTCCCTCTGTCCGCCTCTCCTATTGCCCCCCCTTCGCCTCGGTCACTCTGCCCCCCCTGCACCCTTCCACCGTCCCTCTGTTCCACTGTCGCTTTGTCCCCTTGTCCCTCTGACCCTCTTTCCCCCTTTACCCTGCCACCTGTCCCTCTGCCCCCTTTCCCCTGCCAACCTGTAACTCTGTCCCCCTGTCCCTCTGCCCCCTGCCCACCTGTCTCCCTTCCCCCCTGTCCCCCTGTTCCCCCTGTCCCGCTGCCCCCGTCCCTCTGTCACCCTGCCCCTCTGTTCCCCTGTCCCTCTGTCCACCTCTCCCACTGCCCCCACTTCCCCTCCGTCCCTCTGCCCCCGTCCCTCTGTTCCCCTGTCGCTTTGTCCCCTTGCCCCTCTGTTCCCCTGTCCCTGTGCCCGCCTCTCCCACTGCCCCAACTTCCCCTCCGTCCCTGTGCCCCCCTGACCCCTGTCCCTCTGTTCCCCTGTTGCTTTTTTCCCTTGTCCCTCTGACCCTCTTTCCCCCTTTACCCTGCCCACCTGTCCCTCAGCCGCCTTTCCCCTGCCAACCTGTACCTCTGTCCACCTTCCCCTCTGTCCCTCTGTCCCCCTGTCCCTCTGCCCCCTTTTCCCCTGCCCCTCTTCTCCCCTGTCCCCTTTACCCCCAGTCCCCCTGCCCACCTGTCCCTCTGTCCTCCGTCCCTCTGCTCCTCTGCCCCCTCTTTCCCCAGTCCCTCTGTCCGCCTCTCCTACTGCCCCCCCTTCCCCTCCGTCCCTCTGCCCCCCCTGCACCCTTCCCCCGTCCCTGTTCCACTGTCGATTTGTCCCCTTGCCCCTCTTTCCCCCTGTACCCCTGCCCCTCTGTTCCTCTGCACTTCTGCCCCCTTGTGTCCCTGTCCCCTCTACCCCCAGTCCCTCTGTCCCCCTGTCACTCTGTTCCCCTGTCGCTATGTCCCCTTGCCCCTCTGTTCCCCTGTCGCTATGTTCCCTTGCCCCTCTGCCCCCCTTTCCCCCCTGTACCCCTGCCCCCCGTCCCTCTGTCACCCTGCCCTTCTGTCCCTCTGTCCGCCTCTCCCACTGCCCCTACTTCCCCTCCGTCCCTCTGCCCCCCTGTCCCTCTGTTCCCCTGTTGCTTTTTTCCCTTGTCCCTCTGCCCCTCTTTCCCCCTTTACCCTGCCCACCTGTCCCTCAGCCGCCTTTCCCCTGCCAACCTGTACCTCTGTCCCCCTTCCCCTCTGTCCCTCTGCCCCCCTGTCTCCCTTCCCCCCTGTCCCCCGTCCCTCTGTCACCCTGCCCCTCTGTTCCCCTGTCCCTCTGTCCGCCTCTCCCACTGCCCCCACTTCCCCTCCGTCCCTCTGCCCCCCGTCCCTCTGTTCCCCTGTCGCTTTGTCCCCTTGCCCCTCTTTCCCCCTGCCCCTCTGTTCCCCTGTCCCTGTGCCCGCCTCTCCCACTGCCCCAACTTCCCCTCTGTCCCTCTGCCCCCTGCCTCTGTTCCCCTGTCGCTTTGTCCCCTTGCCCCTTTTTCCCCCTGCCCCTCTGTTCCCTTGTCCCTCTGCCCCTCTTTCCCCCTTTACCCTGCCCACCTGTCCCTCAGCCGCCTTTCCCCTGCCAACCTGTACCTCTGTCCCCCTGCCCCCCGTCCCTCTGTCACCCTGCCCCTCTGTTCCCCTGTCCCTCTGTCCGCCTCTCCCACTGCCCCCACTTCCCCTCCGTCCCTCTGCCCTCCGTCCCTTTGTTCCCCTGTCGCTTTGTCCCCTTGCCCCTCTTTCCCCCTGTACCCCTGCCCCTCTGTTCCCCTGTCCCTGTGCCCGCCTCTCCCACTGCCCCAACTTCCCCTCTGTCCCTCTGCCCCCTGCCCCGTCCCTCTGTTCCCCTGTCGCTTTGTCCCCGTGCCCCTCTTTCCCTCTGCCCCTCTGTTCCCTTGTCCCTCTGCCCCCTTACCATCTACTACTGGGATACTGTCGACCTGTCCCTCTGTCCACACTGCCCTCCTGTCCCCCTGTCCCTCTTCCCCCCGGTCCCTCTGTCCCCCTTCCCCCTGTCCCCTTTACCCCCAGTCCCCCTGTCCCTCTACTCCGCTGTCCCTCTGTCCCCCGTCCCTCTGCTCCTCTGCCTCCCCAGTCCCTCTGTCCCCCTGTCGCTCTGTACCCCTGCCCTTCTGCCCCCTGTCCCCTCTTCCCCCAGTCCCTCTGTCCGCCTCTCCCACTGGTCCCCCTTCCCTCTGTTCCCCTGTCGCTATGTCCCCTTGCCCCTCTGCCCCCCTTTTCCCCCTGTACCCCTGCCCTTCTGCCCCCCTTACCCTCTGCCCCCTCTTCCCCCAGTCCCTCTGTCCGCCTCTCCCACTGGTCCCCCTTCCCTCTGTTCCCCTGTCGCTATGTCCCCTTGCCCCTCTGCCCCCCTTTTCCCCCTGTACCCCTGCCCTTCTGCCCCCCTTACCCTCTGCCCCCTGTCCCCTCTTTCCCCAGTCCCTCTGTCCGCCTCTCCCACTGGTCCCCCTTCCCTCTGTTCCCGTCGCTTTCTCCCCTTGCCCCTCTTCCGCCCCTGTACCCCTGCCCCTCTGTCCCCCTGTACCTCTGCCCTCTGTCCCCCCTGTTCCTCTGTCCCCCTGCCGCTCTCTTCCTCGGTCCCCCTGCCCTCCTGTCCCCCTGTCCCTCTGTTCCCCATGCCCCCTTTTCCCTCCATCCCTCTGCCCCCAGTCCCTCTGTTCCCCTGTCAGTCTGTCACCCTGTCGCTTTGTCCCCTGTCCCCCTTCCCCCTGTCCCTCTGCCCCTCTTCCCCCCCTGTACCCAGGCCCCTCTGTTCCTGTCCCCTTTCCCCTGCCCACCTGTCCGTCTGTCCCCCTGCCCTCCTGTCCCCCTATCCATCTGTCCCTCTTCCCCCTGTCCCTCTGCCCCTCTTCCCCCCGGTCCCTCTGTCCCGCTATCCCCTGCTCTAGTCCCTCTGTTCCCCTGTCGTTCTGTTCCCCTGTCGCTTTGTCCCCTGGCCCCTCTTTCCCCCTGTACCACTGCCCCTCTGTTCCTCAGTTCTCTGTCCCCCGTCCCTCTGCCCTCTGTCCCCCTGTCCCACCTGTCCCTCTTCCCGCTGTCCCCCTTTCCCCAGTCCCTCTTTCCACCTCTCCTACTGCCCCCCCTTCCCCTCCCCTCCGTCCCTCGGCCCCCCCTGCACCCTTCCCCCGTCCCTCTGTTCGACTGTCGCTTTGTCCCCTTGCCCCTCTGCCGCTCTTTCCCCTGTACCCCTGCCCCTCTGTTCCTCTGCCCTTCTGCCCCCTTGTGCCCCAGTCCCTCTGTCCCCCTGTCGCTCTGTTCCCCTGTCGCTATGTCCCCTTCCCCCTCTACCCCTTTTCCCCCCTGTACCCCTGCCCCCCTCTACCCCCAGTCCCTCTGTCCCCCCGTCCCTCTGTTCCCCTGTTGCTTTGTCCCCTTGTCCCTCTGACCCTCTGCACCCTTTCCCCTGCCAACCTGTACCTCTGTCGGCCTCTCCCACTGCCCCCACTTCCCCTCCGTCCCTCCGTCCCTCTGCCCCCCTGACCCTCTGTTCCCCTGTTGCTTTTTTCCCTTGTCCCTCTGACCCTCTTTCCCCCTTTACCCCGCCCACCTGTCCCTCTGCCGCCTTTCCCCTGCCAACCTGTACCTCTGTCCCCTTGCCCTCTGCCCCCTTTTCCCCTGCCCCTCTGTACCCCTGTCCCTGTGCCCGCCTCTCCCACTGCCCCAACTTCCCCTCTGTCCCTCTGCCCCCGTCCCACTGTTCCCCTGTCACTTTGTCCCCTTGCCCCTCTTTCCCCCTGCCCCTCTGTTCCCCTGTCCCTGTGCCCGCCTCTCCCACTGCCCCAACTTCCCCTCTGTCCCTCTGCCCCCTGCCCCGTCCCTCTGTTCCCCTGTCGCTTTGTCCCCTTGCCCCTCTTTCCCCCTGCCCCTCTGTTCCCTTGTCCCTCTGCCCCCTTACCATCTACTACTGGGATACTGTCGACCTGTCCCTCTGTCCCCTTGCCCTCTGTCCCTCTGCCCCCTTTTCCCCTGCCCCTCTGTACCCCTGTCCCTGTGCCCGCCTCTCCCACTGCCCCAACTTCCCCTCTGTCCCTCTGCCCCCGTCCCACTGTTCCCCTGTCACTTTGTCCCCTTGCCCCTCTTTCCCCCTGTACCCCTGCCCCTGTGCCCGCCTCTCCCACTGCCCCAACTTCCCCTCTGTCCCTCTGCCCCCTGCCCCGTCCCTCTGTTCCCCTGTCGCTTTGTCCCCTTGCCCCTCTTTCCCCCTGCCCCTCTGTTCCCTTGTCCCTCTGCCCCCTTACCATCTACTACTGGGATACTGTCGACCTGTCCCTCTGTCCACACTGCCGCTCTGTTCCTCTGTCCCCTTTCCCCTGCCCACCTGTCCCCCTGCCCTCCTGTCCCCCTATCCCTCTGTCCCCCTTCCCCCTGTCCCTCTGCCCCTCTTCCCCCCGGTCCCTCTATCCCTCTTCCCCCTGTCCCTTTTCCCCCCTGTCCCCTTTACCCCCAGTCCCCCTGCCCACCTGTCCCTCTACTCCTCTGCCTCCTCTTTCCACAGTCCCTCTGTCCCCCTGTTCCCCTGTCGCTATGTCCCCTTGCCCCTCTGCCCCCCTTTCCCCCCTGCCCTTCTGCCCCCTTACCCTCTGCCCCCTGTCCCCTCTTCCCCCAGTCCCTCTGTCCGCCTCTCCCACTGGTCCCCCTTCCCTCTGTTCCCCTGTCGCTTTCCTTGCCCTCTTCCCCTCTTATGCCCCTGTACCCCTGCCCCTCTGTCCCCCTGTACCTCTGCCCTCTGTCCCCCCTGTTCCTTTGTTCCTCTGTCCCCCTGCCCCTCTCTTCCTCGGTCCCCCTGCCCCCCTGTCCCTCTGTTCCCCATGCCCCCTTTTCCCTTCGTCCCTCTGCCCCCAGTCCCTCTGTTCCCCTGTCAGTCTGTCACCCTGTCGCTTTGTCCCCTGTCCCCCTTCCCCTCTGCCCCCCGCCCCTCTGTCCCTTCTGTCCCACCTGCCCTCCTGTCCTGCCCTCTGTACCCCTTTCCCCCTTGTCCATCTGCTCCCCAGTCCCTCTTCCCCCTGTCTCCCCGTTCCCCCTGTCCCCTTCCCCCTGTCCCTCTTCCCTTCTGTCCCCCTGTTCCCCCTGTCCCTCTTCCCTTCTGCCCACCTGTCCCTCTGTCCCCCTTCCCCTCCGTCGCTCTGCCCCCTTTCCCCCATCCCTCTGTTCCCCTGTCGCTTTGTCCCCTTGCCCCTCTGCCCCTCTTTCCCCCTGTACCCCTGCTCCTGTGTTCCTCTGTCCTCCTGCCCAACTGTCCCTCTGCCCCCCTGTCCCCTCTTCCCCAGTCCCTCTGTCCGCCTCTCCCACTGCCCCCCCTTCTTGTCGCTTTGTCCCCTGTCCCTCTGCCCTCCTGTCCCCCTATCCCTCTGTCCCCCTTCCCCCTGTCCCTCTGCCCCTCTTCCCCCCGGTCCCTCTATCCCTCTTCCCCCTGTCCCTTTTCCCCCCTGTCCCCTTTACCCCCAGTCCCCCTGCCCACCTGTCCCTCTACTCCGCTGTCCCTCTGCTCCTCTTTCCACAGTCCCTCTGTCCCCCTGTTCCCCTGTCGCTATGTCCCCTTGCCCCTCTGCCCCCCTTTCCCCCCTGTACCCCTGCCCTTCTGCCCCCTTACCCTCTGCCCCCTGTCCCCTCTTCCCCCAGTCCCTCTGTCCGCCTCTCCCACTGGTCCCCCTTCCCTCTGTTCCCCTGTCGCTTTCCTTGCCCTCTTCCCCTCTTATGCCCCTGTACCCCTGTACCTCTGCCCTCTGTCCCTCCTGTTCCTTTGTTCCTCTGTCCCCCTGCCCCTCTCTTCCTCGGTCCCCCTGCCCCCCTGTCCCTCTGTTCCCCATGCCCCCTTTTCCCTTCGTCCCTCTGCCCCCAGTCCCTCTGTTCCCCTGTCAGTCTGTCACCCTGTCGCTTTGTCCCCTGTCCCCCTTCCCCTCTGCCCCCCTGTCCCCCGCCCCCCGCCCCTCTGTCCCTCTTCCCTTCTGTCCCACCTGCCCTCCTGTCCTGCCCTCTGTACCCCTTTCCCCCTTGTCCATCTGCTCCCCAGTCCCTCTTCCCCCTGTCTTCCCGTTCCCCCTGTCCCCTTTCCCCTGCCCACCTACCCCCCTTTCCCTCTGTACACCTACCCCGCTGCCCACCTGTCCCTATTCCCCCTGTTCCCCCTGTCCCTCTTCCCTTCTGCCCACCTGTCCCTCTGTCCCCCTTCCCCTCCGTCGCTCTGCCCCCTTTCCCCCATCCCTCTGTTCCCCTGTCGCTTTGTCCCCTTGCCCCTCTGCCCCTCTTTCCCCCTGTACCCCTGCTCCTGTGTTCCTCTGTCCTCCTGCCCAACTGTCCCTCTGTGCCTCTGCCCCCCTGTCCCCTCTTCCCCAGTCCCTCTGTCCGCCTCTCCCACTGCCCCCCCTTCTTGTCGCTTTGTCCCCTGTCCCTCTGCCCCCCTGTCCCCCGCCCCTCTGTCCCTCTTCCCTTCTGTCCCACCTGCCCTCCTGTCCCCCGTCCCTTTCCCCCCTTTCCCTCTGTACCCCTACCCCCCTGCCCACCTGTCCCTCTCCCCCCGTGTCCCCCTGCACACCTGTCCCTGTGTCCCTCTTCCCTTCTGTCCTACCTGCCCTCCTGTCCCCGTCCCTCTGCCCCCTTTCGCCTGCCCACCTGTCCCTCTGTCCACCTTCCCCCCTTTCCCTCTGTAACCCTACCCCCCTGCCCACCTGTCCCTCTTCCCCCGTGTCCCCCTGCGCCCCTGTCCCTCTGCTCCTCTGCTCCCTCTTTCCCCCGTCGCTCTGTTCCCCTGTCGCTTTGTCCCCTTGCCCCTCTGCCCATCTTTCCCCCTTTACCCTGCCCACCTGTCCCCCTGTACCCCTGCCCTCCTGTCCCTCTGTCACCCTGCCCCCCTTTCCTCTGTCCCCCTGTCCCTCTGCCCCCCTTACCCTCTGCCCCCTGTCCCCTCTTCCCCAGTCCCTCTGTCCGCCTCTCCCACTGCCCCCCCCTTCCCTCTGTACCCCGTCGCTCTGTTGCCCTGTCGCTTTGTCCCGTTGCCCCTCTCCCCCTCTTTCCCCCCTGTACCCCTGCCCCTCTGTTCCTCTGTCCCCCTGTACCTCTGCCCCTCTGTTCCTCTGCCCCCTTTCTGCTCCTCCACCTCTCCTACTGCCCCCCTTCCCCTCCGTCCCTCTGCCCCCAACCCCCGTACCTCTGTTACCCTGTCCCCTCTGCACCCCTGCCCCTCTGTTCCTCTGTCTCTCTGTCCCCCCTCCCTCTGCCCTTCTGCCCCCCGTCCCTGTCGCTCTGTCCCCCTGCCCACCTTTCCCTCTGCCCCCCTGTCCCCTCTTCCCCAGTCCCTCTGTCCGCCTCTCCCACTGCCCCCCCTTCTTGTCGCTTTGTCCCCTGTCCCTCTGCCCCCCTGTCCCCCACCCCTCTGTCCCTCTTCCCTTCTGTCCCACCTGCCCTCCTGTCCCCCGTCCCTTTCCCCCCTTTCCCTCTGTACCCCTACCCCCCTGCCCACCTGTCCCTCTCCCCCCGTGTCCCCCTGCACACCTGTCCCTGTGTCCCTCTTCCCTTCTGTCCTACCTGCCCTCCTGTCCCCGTCCCTCTGCCCCCTTTCGCCTGCCCACCTGTCCCTCTGTCCACCTTCCCCCCTTTCCCTCTGTAACCCTACCCCCCTGCCCACCTGTCCCTCTTCCCCCGTGTCCCCCTGCGCCCCTGCCCACCTGTCCCCTTGCCCCTCTGCCCATCTTTCCCCCTTAACCCTGCCCACCTGTCCCCCTGTACCCCTGCCCCTCTGTCCTCCTGTCCCTGCCCCCCTTTCCTCTGTCCCCCTGTCCCTCTGCCCCCCTGCCCCCCATCCCTCTGTTCCCCTGTCGCTTTGTCCCCTTGCCCCTCTGCCCCCTGCTCCTCTGTCCCTCTGCCCCCCGTCCCCCCTTGCCACCTGTCTTCCTGCACACCTGTCCATCTTTCCAATTTGCCTCCCAGTCCCTCTGTCCCCCTGTCCCTCTGCCCCCTTTCCCCTGTGCACCTGTCCCGCTATCGCTCTGTCCCCCTTCCCCTCTACCCCCAGTCCCTCTGTCCCCGTTCCCCCTGTCCCTCTGCCACTCTTCCACCCTGTCCCTCTGCCCCTATTCCACCCTGTCCCCCCCGTTCCCCCAGTTCCTCTGTCCCCTTTCCCCTGCCCACCTGTCCCTCTTCCCCCGTGTCACCCTGCCCACCTGTCCCTCTGCCCCTCTGTCCCCCGCCCCTCTGCCCCCCGTTCCCCCTTTCCCCTGCCCCCTCTTCCCCAGTTCCTCTGTCCGCCTCTCAGACTGCCCCCCTTTCCCCTCCGTCCCTCTGCCCCTCTGTCCCCCTGTTGCATTGTTTCCTTGGTCCTCTGCCCCTCTTTCCCCCTGCCCTCCTGTCCCTCTGCCCCTCTACCCCCCTGTCCCACTGCCCTTCTGTCCCTCTGCCTCTCTACCCCTGTCCCTCTACCCCCCTGTCCCACTGCCCTTCTGTCCCTCTGCCTCTCTACCCCCCTGTCCCCAGCCCCTCTGCCCCCCTGTTCCCAGTCCCTCTGCCCTTTACAACTGTCTCTCTGTGCCCCTTCCCCACTGTCTCTCTACCCCACTCCCCCCCTGCCCCCCGCCCTGTTCCCCTGTCGCTTTGTCCCCTTGCCCCTCTGCCCCTCTTTCCCCCTGTACCCCTGCCCGTCTGTTCCTCTGTCCCCCTAAACCTCTGCCCCTCTGTCCCCCCCGTCCTTCTGCCCCCTGTCCCTCTGTCCCCCTGTCCCACCTTTCCCTCTGCCCCCCTGTCCCCTCTTTCCCAGTCCCTCTGTCCGCCTCTCCCACTGCCCCCCCTTCTTGTCGCTTTGTCCCCTGTCCCTCTGTCCCTCTTCCCTTCTTTCCCACCTGCCCTCCTGTCCCCCGTCCCTTTCCCCCCTTTCCCTCTGTACCCCTACCCCCCTGCCCACCTGTCCCTCTCCCCCCGTGTCCCCCTGCACACCTGTCCCTGTGTCCCTCTTCCCTTCTGTCCTACCTGCCCTCCTGTCCCCGTCCCTCTGCCCCCTTTCGCCTGCCCACCTGTCCCCCGTTCCCCCTGTCCCCTCTACCCCCAGTCCCTCTGTCCCCGTTCCCCCTGTCCCTCTGCCACTCTTCCACCCTGTCCCCCTGCCCCTCTGCCCCTATTCCACCCTGTCCCCCCGTTCCCTCAGTTCCTCTGTCCCCTTTCCCCTGCCCACCTGTCCCTCTTCCCCCGTGTCACCCTGCCCCCCTGTCCCTCTGTCCCCCGCCCCTCTGACCCTCGTTCCCCCTTTCCCCTGCCCCCTCTTCCCCAGTTCCTCTGTCCGCCTCTCAGACTGCCCCCCTTTCCCCTCCGTCCCTCTGTCCCCCTGTTGCATTGTCCCCTTGGTCCTCTGCCCCTCTTTCCCCCTGCCCTCTGCCCCTCTACCCCCCTGTCCCACTGCCCTTCTGTCCCTCTGCCTCTCTACCCCCGTCCCCCTGTTGCTCTGTCCCACTTTCCCCCTGCCCTCCTGTCCCTCTACCCCCCTGTCCCACTGCCCTTCTGTCCCTCTGCCTCTCTACCCCCCTGTCCCCAGCCCCTCTGCCCCCCTGTTCCCAGTCCCTCTGCCCCCCTGTTCCCAGTCCCTCTGCCCTTTACAACTGTCTCTCTGTCCCCCTTCCCCACTGTCTCTCTACCCCACTCCCCCCCTGCCCCCCGCCCTGTTCCCCTGTCGCTTTGTCCCCTTGCCCCTCTGCCCCTCTTTCCCCCTGCCCGTCTGTTCCTCTGTCCCCCTAAACCTCTGCCCCTCTGTCCCCCCGTCCTTCTGCCCCCTGTCCCTCTGTCCCACCTGTCCCTCTGCCCCCTTTCCCCTGCCCACCTGTCCCTCTGGCCCCCTTCCCCCCTGTCCCTCTGCCCCCCTGTCCCATCTTTCCCCAGTCCCTCTGTCCGCCTCTCCCACTGCCCCCCCTTCCTGTCGCTTTATCACCTGTCCCCCTTCCCCTCTGCCCCCTGTCCCCCTCCCCTCTGTTCCTCTTCCCTTCTGTTCCCCCTGCCCTCCTGTCCCTCTGTACCCCTTCCCCCCTGTTCCCCCTGTACCCCTACCCCCATGCCCCTCTTCCCCCGTGTCCCCCTGCGCACCTATCCCCGTGCCTCTCTGCCCACCTGTCCCCTCTTCCCCCAGTCCCTCTGTCCGCCTCTCCCACTGCCCCCCCTTCCTGTCGCTTTATCCCCTGTCCCCCTCCCCTCTGTTCCTCTTCCCTTCTGTCCCACCTGCCCCCCCGTCCCTCTGTCACCCTATCCTTCTGTCCCCTCTTCCCCCAGTCCATCTGTCCGCCTCTCCCACTGCCCCCCCTTCCCCTCCGTCCCTCAGTTCCCCTGTCGCTTTGTCCCGTGTCCCCTTCCCCTCCTGCCCACCTGTCCCCCTGCCCACCTGTCCCCCTGCCCCTCTGGCCCCCTTCCCCCCTGTCCCTCTGCTCCCTGTCCCCTCTTTCCCCCGCCCCCCTGTCCCTCTTCCCTTCTGTCCCCCTGTCCCTCTGCCCCCGTTCCCCTGCCCACCTGTCCCTCTGCCCTCCTGTCCCTCTGTACCCCTTCCCCCTGTCCCTCTGCCCCCCTGTTCCCCCTGCCCACCTGTCCCTCTGTCCCCCGTCCCTCTGCCCTCTCTTCCCCCAGTCCCTGTCCCTCTTCCCCCCTGTCGCTCTGTCACTCTATCACCCTGCTCCCCGTCCCTCTGCTCCCTGTCCCCTCTTCCCCCAGTCCCTCTGTCCGCCTCTCCCACTGCCCCCCCTTCCCCTCCTTCCCTCTGTTCCCCTGTCGCTTTGTCCCCTTGCCCCTCTTTTCCCCTGTCCCCCCGTTCTTCCTGTCCCTCTGCCCCCCTGTTCCTCTGTCCCCCGTCTCTCTGCTCCTCTGCCCCCTCTTCCCCCAGTCCCTCTGTCCGCCTCTCCCACTGCCCCCCCCTTCCCCTCCGTCCCTACGTCACCCTGCCCCCCTTCCCTCTGTCACCCTGTCCCTCTGCTCCCTCTGCAACCTGTCCCCTCTTCCCCCAGTCCCTCTGTCCGCCTCTCCCACTGCCCCCCCTTCCCCCCCGTCCCCCGCCCCCCTGTCCCTCTTCCCTTCTGTCCCCCTGTTCCCCTGCCCACCTGTCCCTCTGTACCCCTTCCCCCTGTCCCTCTTCCCCCCTGTCCCTCTGATCCGTGTCCCCTCTTCCCTTCTGTCCCTCAGCCCCCCTGCCCACCTGTCTCCCTGTATTCCCGTCCCTCTGTCGCTCTGCCCCCCTTCCCACCTGTCCCTCTGCTCCTCTGCCCCCCTGTCCCCTTGTCCCCTCTGTCCCTCTTTTCCCTGCCCACCTTTCCTTCTGCCCCTCTTTCCCCTTTCCCCCTGCCCCTCTAGCCCCCCTGTCCCACTGCCAGTGCTGAGGCTGACGTAGCTGCTTTGCTGGCTCGCCAAAGGTTGCTCGAAGAAAAACATGCTCTGGAAGAACAAGAGCAGATAAGAAAGTAAAAAGAACAGCTTCAACTCAAAGCAGAAATAGCTGCATGTGTGGTGAAAATAAATGTTTTGAGAAAGTCTGGATCAAATGTGATGAGTGCTGCTTCTAAGAAACTGTCTCTCTGTCCCCCTGCCCGTGTTTGTGTGTCTGTCTCCTTCTCTTTCCATATTAAACTTAACTAATAATAATAATAATTAGGTAATCTGATGTTGTGAAAAAATAAAAAAATGGAATAAATACCAATTGACTTAAAATGACTTGCCCAATAAAATGAACATTTTCAGAATTTTAGTCTTTTACATTTTATTTCATTATTCCACAATTCAATCATACTGTACTGTATGTTCTCTGTTGATCATTGTCAGGTTCAAACAACCTAGGACATAAGAAAACACACACAAAATGAGGCAAAGACAACAGTATAAGTTTTTCTTGCAAGGAGAACGGAGAGATGTGCTCAGTTACAGATCTCCTGCTCGCTCTGAGGCACACCTTCCGCCAACCTTCTTTTATTAAAAATTAGGAGGTCCCTAGTTACATTGTAGCGGCCCACTTGGAATAACCGCACAAGATGCAGAGAGCTTGGACTGGTGCAACTTTAATTCTCTCCTCTTTCACCTTTCTGGCACCGTGAAAACTTTATGGACAGAAAATACAATGCCACAGTACCATATTATTTCCACGAATGACAGATAGAAATCATATTTAGCTCGACTCTCTCTTTCTCACAGCTTTTCAACCTAACAAACAAATAATATAAATGTTTAAATGTATTATTTATTAATTTAGTTGGTATGGGATTTTCTATCCCTGAGGATATTTCCCTACCAGTCTTCAGCAGAAGAGAGAAAGCGCGAGTGTCTCTTAATTGATTCACAGTGGCGTATGCGCCATCCTCCTGTGGAGTAGAGGACTGCACTTCAGTAACCTGTGTGGGTTACAGAGACATACTGTAAGTCCTGGAATGCCTCCTCTCGCTCCTGGACAGACGCACGATAATGGGCCCAAAATAAATAAATTTCAAATTGTCCCTCAGCAGAATTTAAAGAAAATAAAGCTGCTTCCTTGAATCCATGAAAGTTGGTGATGTGTGTGTGTGAAAGTATGTATGTTTTCTTCACTACCCGGGTAGGTTTATGTGTGATCTTATCTGGATTATCCACAGGGAAATGGGATGGTGATGGGTCGAAAGATGCCACAGCTGGCCACACCAGGCTCTCCGTCCGGTCACTGCTGACGCTATGGTTGGCTCGCCACTGACCGTCAGGGTCAGGTTCAGAAGATCTCTCTCAAAAAAACAATCTATGCATACAGTACAGAATGCATTAGTCGCTATTACCTCATTTCTGTTTAGATCCAATCAACTTATCTCTATCATTTAAATGTCAAATCAACTAATAACCATTTGTAAAGGATATAAATATTCTAATCATTATGTAAATGAATAAATACACATCACATCACTTAAGATACCTCGCTTCCGATGGACAATTATTCAATCAGTCAATCATGTACTTCCATCTCACAGCATAGAAATGAGTTTATGAAAGTTATACAGATATTGTATATATCTATATTTATGTTTTTAACCTTTTAAGCCTATTTATGCATCTTAACAACATTTTAACCATCACATTTTAATATAGTCATTATATTAACAGTTAAGATGAACTTCTATTTCTCATATTTATATTAAACATATATTGGCAATTAAATGAACTAAATCACCATTATCTTAACTGTGATAAATAAAAGGGAAAATACTGTTACAGAGATGACTAACTTAGCTGAGATAGCAGCAGAGTTAACCAAAGCAAGTTCACATTTACATGCTAGCGATTAGCATGCGGCTAGCGCGATTAGCGATCTTTATAATACCAAACACTAAACGTTAGGGTCACAACTCCGCATGGTTTTATAAGAATTTAAATAATAACAGTACAATACGGTATAATGACGCTAGCAAAGTTAACATGACACAGCATTAGCATCCTTACCGGAGCTATCTTGGTGAACGAGCAAATTTGTGCAGCTCGACTCTCTTTCTCACAGCTTTTCAACCTAACAAACAAATAATATAAATGTTTAAATGTATTATTTATTAATTTAGTTGGTATGGGATTTTATCATTTTCTATCCCTCAGAGGATATTTCCCTACCAGTCTTCAGCAATGTCTCCAGCAGAAGAGAGAAAGCGCGAGTGTCTCTTAATTGATTCACAGTGGCGTATGCGCCACCCTCCGGTGAAGTAGAGGACTGCACGTCAGTAACCTGTGTGGGTTACAGAGACATACTGTAAGTCCTGGAATGCCTCCTCTCGCTCCTGGACAGTGAGCATTGCCTCCCACTGTTCTTGATCGCCGGCTTGATTTCTGCCGAGTAACCAGGTGTTCACGGCTCTGCGGACGTACCCCTGTCCCTCTGCCCCCCTGGCCATCAAATAGTGGGATACTTGAAAAACTGCCCCCCGTCCACCCGCACCTCTGTCCCCCTGCCCCCATATCCCCCTGTCGCCCCGTCACGTATTTCTGGTAAAGATCCATGTGATTGTATATAATCCTCCCCTTAAACCTGACCATCAACTGGTGGGATAATTAAAAAACTGTCCCCCTGCCCACCTGTCCCTCTTTCCCCACCTGTCCTCCTCCCCCGTCCCCCTGTTGCTCATAGAAAAACATGCTCTGGAAGAACAAGATAAGAAAGCGAAAAGAACAGCTTCAACTTAAAGCAGAAATAGCTGCATCTGAGGCGAAAATACATGTTTTGAGGAAGTCTGGATCAAATGTGATGAGTGCTGCTTCTAAGAAACTGTCCCCCTGCCACCCTGTACCCCTTCCCCTCGTCCCTCTGTCCCTGTGCTCCCCTGCCCCCCTGTTGCTCTGTCCCTCTGTCTCTGTTTGTGTGTCTGTCTCTGTCTCTTTCCATATTAAACTTAACTAATAATAATAATTAGGTAATCTGATGTTGTGAAAAAATAAAAAAATGGAATAAATACCAATTGACTTCAGTTAAAATGACTTGCAATAAACTGTTAGACTGAAAAAAGCCCAATAAAATGAACATTTTCAGAATTTTAGTCTTTTACATTTTATTTCTTTATTCCACAATTCAATGGTCACACTGTACTGTATGTTCTCTGTTGATCATCCACTCAATCTCCCTCGGAAACTGCTTCACTTTCAACTGGCCAAACTCTCTGTACTTGAGAAAGAAAATGTGCACAGCCGAGCAGAAACATAAGGTTAACACTGTGTACACTGTACTTCACTTTTATATATTGTATACACCTGTACGGTTTTATTAGACTAACTCCAATAATAAAATAATCTAATAATTCCCATCGTATGCAGGGTTTTAACTGTTGAAACAGTGTGACACTCAAGCTCTGACGTCCGGTTACTTTCTTTAACGTGTTTATTTCGTTTAAGTATGACTACATCATACAGCTATATCAACACTTTTTAGCAACCGTGCCGTTTGCCAGGTAATCAACTGAAATGACACACACAAAACACAGTATTACCGACATGGGCACATTAACAACGGTCTAATAAACAAGCAGCAACATATTTATGTCATCCAACACAAGTTACAAACACTTATATATACAACTTAACTCACCAGCTCAGCTTCAACGGTTAAAACAACGACATCCATAAAAAGAAAAACCGACAAGTAAAACCATCCTCTCTCAAACACAACAACAGGTGGAACTGCCACCTCTAGATGTCGCTATAAACCACACAATACCCGCGGGTATATTTGGCCCCCTGATGAAAGCTAAAGTTTTGACAACAAATTAGCTATTGTAAATCCCAATAAATATAATATTACTGCATCCAATACTGACCACAGTTTTGTGGACACATCATATATTATATTGTATTATATTATGTTATGATTGTCTATTTTATGTCTATTATGTGTCTGTAGCGAACAGAAAAAGATCAAGGAAAAGCTCAGTCAAGCAGAAACCAGTTACAGAGAGAGTAAGCAAATCTATGACCGGATGGAGGAGCGTGGACTGGATCTGGAGAAACTGATGAATGAGTATGAGACAAATCTATTGTCTGTCATGTTGTTCGTGAATCTTATAGCAACAGGCTAAGAACCAACGTTTGCATGTTACCCCCAGAATGACACCTCATTACCATGTTTTTTTATTCAGGTTGAAAGAGCAGATGGTAAATGTAAAAAAACAACAGGAGCAGGAGGACAAAGAAGAAGACCAGAGATGGAAGCTATTTGTTATGGAGCAAGAAACTGTTAAGAATCATAAAATTCACATCAGAAATTTGGTGAGTGACGCACTTAAATGTTCAGCAATGCCAGTCTGGTGTTGATTTCTAACCCTGATTCTATTGCTTGTCTCTGTGCAGGAAATGGAGAATCAGACACTGAGGGAGCAGAATAAGGATTTGACTGTTGAAGTAAGACTATGACATATACTTTTTATCTCGTCTCTACTCCTATGTGTGTTCTTCTCGCCATTTTACAGCAAAACATTGATCATGAGAAGAAATGTATTTATTGGCCAAATACATGTCAAAGTAGTTGATAGAATTGTACAAAAGAATGCACAGTTACAAAGAAAAGCATTTAGCTGTTGTTTATTTCCCTGCATCTCTTTCAGCTGGAACAACTCTACACGGGAAATGTGTATCAGGAGCAAATTGAAAATCTGAGAAAATCTGAGCAGGAGTTAAAGGCCACGTTTTTAAAGTCCAGGAACTCGAGAGAGTATGTATACACCTTTATAAAATCTTCAAGATATGATGTGTGAAGTGTCTCTTAGACCAGTGATTCTTAACCATAGGGCCGCGAAAAAAAATCAGTTTTGTACGCGTGGGCCGCGGGACGCAATAACAACTCCCGACCATGTAGTGGCGCTAATGCATCAGTCAGTTGTTACTTTAACCAGCTCCATAAATAAGGAGAAGGAGACACTCAGCTAACTGTAAACAAACAAGATGGAGAAATATTTAAAACGAAAAAATGAAGACGACCCCCCGTCAAAAAGTAAATTTGTGCGCAAGTACAATCCCGACTTCATTAAGTACGGCTTCGTAAACGGAGGTAGCGAGGCAGTGCCGAGAGCCCAGTGTGTGGAGTGTGGGTTAACGCTGTCTAATGAAGCACTTAAGCCGTCAAAACTACAGTGGCACCTAGAGACCAAGCATCCGACGCTTGTGGGAAAGCGTTCAGCGTCAATGACTGGCAAGCATCACGGTGTCATCAGACAGATACTCGATCGTGCACCAGAAGCTAAATGGACACACTGTTTTCTCCACCGTGAAAGCCTTGCAGCAAAAAATATGTCACCAGAGTTCCACGGGGTGATGGATGTAAGTGTGAAAACCATCAACTTTATTAAAAACCATGCTGTGAACTCCAGATGTTTTAGTAAGCTTTGTGAGGACATAGAAGCAGATCACATCCAGCTGCTCTATCACAGTGAAGTGAGGTGGCTCTCAAGAGGACTGGTCCTCAAGCGTTTGTTTGAACTGAGGAATAAAGTCTTCTCGTTTCTCACTGAGAAAAAATCTCCTCTTGCACATTACTATGCCAACACAAAGTTCACAGCACAACTTGCCTACCTCTGTGACATTTTTACACAACTGAACCAGCTGAACATCTCACTTCAAGGAAGAGCCAGCAACATGTTTGTTGTTGCAGACAAAGTTCAAGTTTTCAAGAGGAAACTTGCTTTGTGGACCAAGAGGGCCCAGGAAAAGAGAATGGACATGTTTCTACTTTTGTCTGACATTTTGGAAAACTCCCCTCAATTGAATATTAGTGACTCAGTCTCTCAGCACCTCTCACAACTGGCAGAGAAATTTGATGACTATTTTCCTGAGGATCCCAGAGAGGGACACATGTGGATTTTGGACCTATTTTCTGTGGATCCCACTGCAAATGATGTTGCTTTGCCCTCACATCTGGAATCCCAGCTTCTGGAAGTTTCCACTGACAGCACTTTAAAGTTGCTGTGGGGCAAACTGGACCTGGGCTCCTTCTGGGTTGCTGTCTTAAAGGAGTACCCATGTCTTGCACTGAGGGCTGTGAAACTCCTTCTCCCATTCACCACCATGTACCTGTGAGACAGGATTCTCCATCCTGGCCACAACTAAGACCAAAGCCCGAAACAGACTCAGAGCAACGCTGGAGGCTACTCTGAGAGTGAGCCTTTCCCCCATTCCACCCAGACTGGATCTGATTGTGTCTCAGAGGCAGGCCCAAGTGTCTCATTAAGAGGTGAAGGTAAAGGAGGTGAAGATAAAAAGGTTGAAGAAAAAAAAAGTTGTATAATTGTTATTATTGTTATTGTTCATATGTTACAGATATAAATATTCTTTTGGTTCTACCATGCACAAATATAGTTTAATTTGCACTTGGCATGGTAATTTACGGAGCCCCTAAAGGGACATGGAGAAAAAAAAAAAAGTGAAACGTTTCTCGTGCGCACCAGAAAGTATCTCGTGCTCACCGGATAGTATCTCGTGCGCACCAGATAGTATCTCGTGCTCACCATATAGTATCTCGTGCGCACCAGAAAGTATCTCGTGCGCACCAGAAAGTATCTCGAGCTCACGAGAAACCTTTGGTTAAGTACCGGCAGTTGTGCGTCCTGTGCATATGCCCCTAGGCTCAGATCTTAAGAAGAATAGCAGCAGAAACTGACTTATTCTCTTTCCTGAAAACGCGAAATATAACTGAGAGTGTCATCAGTCAACTAAAAGATGATAAGGTAAAGATAAATGTCAGAGCATTTTGTCGTCAAAGAACTGTGACAAATGAAAAGTCAGAAGGAGTGGAGACAGTGAAGTCCGCTCTCATGCAGCGAGTAAGAGACAGGCTAATGGTAAACATACAGACAGTAACTGTCAAAAGCACATAGTTAAATAAAAATGTCATTCCTCTTTCATGTCTTTCCATGTTGTTTTTATTTGTTGGGGTTTTGTTTGCTTCCTGTTTATGACTGATGTGAAGGCAAAGTAAAACATCTATGACAATACTCTTATATGCTGTACAACAAATTTAAGTCTGTAATACCAGCAAAAATTACTGAGAAAAGCTAATATTGTCATTTGAAAAATCCCAGGTAATCCTTTATTCAATAAAGCCTGTGCTTCATTACCTGAAGAGACAGAAGCAACTGAGACAACCTAAATCCACACAAGAACGAAGAAAGAAGTTATCTATAAAAGTCAAAACCTGCCACATACCTTAAAAAACTGTGCATAATATCATTGCACATGTTCTTAATGTATTTAACAGTCAGTGTGCACATAGTGACAGATCAAACCAAGGAGAAATAATACAAAATAAAGCTTCTACGTAGTTCCTGGGAAAACATGCCAACTGCCAACTGACATGAATGAAATCAACTATGCGATCCAAAGTGACGTATCCCTTGCGCCGAAACAGACTACACGACTTCAAATTCGTTTTAAATGTCTTTCAGAGACAACATGACTGTGACGACTTGCAAGTAAAGCAGCAATATCCTTATAATGAAGTCCCAGGTTAAAACATAGCCGAACTAACTCTTCTACTGTCATTTTCACACAGAAACACAACCCGAAATGCTGTGGATGGTCTCCCTGACATCACACATGCATGCAATACTTTCTGGTGCGCACAAGATACTTTCTGGTGCGCACGAGATACTTTCTGGTGCGCACGAGATACTATCTGGTGAGCACGAGATACTATCTGGTGCGCACGAGATACTTTCTGGTGCGCACGAGATACTATCTGGTGAGCACGAGATACTTTCTGGTGAGCACGAGATACTTTCTGGTGCGCACGAGATACTTTCTGGTGCGCACGAGAAACGTTTCACTTTTTTTTTTTCTCCATGTCCCTTTAGGGGCTCCGTAGTAATCTAACTCTATATAAATTGTATCCTCTGACCTTCTACTACTATATCAGATGAAAGTCAAGGAGGTATACTTCTTGTTTCCTCCCTTTATTTCAATTTTATTTACAGTTTATTTATTTTATTTAAAAAACATTATTTTGAATGTATTTTATCACTACCTTTTTATTGATTGATTTTATATGTGTATATATTTATTTTTATTCTGAGTCCTTCCTTTTTTATTTAAGTAAAATCTAATTATTGGCCTTTTTTATTATTAAGCCTGAATTTATTGATTTGTGTTTAACATGTCTAACCTTGACGTTAACATTGACATGTTCAATAAAAGTCTTTGTGATGATCCTATTTTGTGAAGGTTTTTGCTTGGTAAACTGTAAGTGGATTTGGTTTATTGAATTCAAGGATTCAAGGATTTTTATTTGTCATTGCAACACATGTAAACATGGGATGCAACGAAATTGGTTTCCCTGGTCCTGGAGCAGCCCAATATCAAATATAGAATAAAAAATAAAATATATATATACACATCTGTATATATGGAACATAAAATATAAAAGTAAAGCCAAATTTAAATTTAAGACAAAGTATATACAATGAAATAGAAAAAGAAAAACAACAACAGAATAACACCATGGTGAAATGTCCAGGTTGTGCAAATAGCTGCATTGTGCAAGAATTTCAGTGCAAAGTTTTTTGTTTTTTTTGTATTATTGTCTGTGCATCTGTGGTGGGGGGTCCAGATGGGGGATGGGGGGCAGGGGCTACAGGGGTCCTCCAGAGTTCAACAGTCTCACAGCTTCTGGGAAGAAGCTGTTCCTCATTCTGGTGGTCCTGCTCTTAATGCTCCGCAGCCTCCTGCCCGAGGGGAGAGGGGTAAACAGAGCATGTGCGGGGTGAGTGGGGTCCTTCATGATGCAGGAGGCCCTTTTCCTGCACCTGGAGGTGTAAATGTCCGTGGTGGTGGGTAGGCTGCATCCCACAGTCCTCTGTGCAGCTTTGACCACCCTCTGCAGAGCCTTCTTCTCTGCTGCAGAGCAGCTGCCGTGCCACACAGTGATGCAAGTGCACATGACGCTTTCCACCACACATCTGTAGAAGGAGGTCAGGACAGAGCTCCCCAGTCCAGCACGCCGCAGCTTCCTGAGGAAGTAGAGGCGCTGGTGTGCCTTCCTGACCAGATAGGAAGTGTTGGTGCTCCAGGTGAGGTCGTTGGAGATGTGCACGCCCAGGTACCTGAAGCTGGAGACCACTTCCACCGCTGTCCCTCCGATGTGCAGGGGAGGGGGGAGATGTCTGCCCCTTCTGAAGTCCACGATCATCTCCTTGGTCTTCTTCGCGTTGATGCAGAGGTTGTTTTCTCTGCACCAACCCTCCAGGTGTTCCACTTCCTGCCTGTAGCCCGACTCATCGTTGTTAGCGATTCGTCCAACCACAGCTGTGTCATCTGCGAACTTCACGATCAGACAGCTCGGGTGTCTCGCTGAGCAGTCGTGTGTGAGCAGAGTGAACAGGAGGGGGCTCAGCACACAACCCTGGGGGGAGCCTGTGCTGAGGGTGATGGTGGAGGAGGAGATGTCGTGGATCTTCACAGACTGCGGCCTTTCCGTTAGAAAGTCCAGCACCCAGTTGCAGAGTGTAGAGCTCAGCCCGAGTGTGGACAGTTTCAAAACCAGGGTCTGCGGTCTTATTGTGTTAAATGCAGACGTGAAGTCCACAAAGAGCAGACGAACATAAGAGTTCTTCTTCTCTAAGTGGGTGAGGGCTGTGTGGACCACAGAAGAAATGGCATCTTCTGTGGATCGATTCTTCCTGTATGCGTACTGGTGTGGGTCCACAGTGACGTTGATGCAGTCTTCGATGTGGGCCATCACCAGTCTCTCAAAGCACTTCAT
The DNA here is from genome assembly GCA_036937835.1 of Pampus argenteus. Taxonomy (NCBI): domain Eukaryota; kingdom Metazoa; phylum Chordata; class Actinopteri; order Scombriformes; family Stromateidae; genus Pampus; species Pampus argenteus. The sequence goes on from CM072874.1 coordinate 16,665,174, forward strand.
GACTATCGGGGTAAGGGCAACCGGCCGATAGTCATTCAGGCCTGTCACTGTGGAGATTTTGGGGATGGGGATGATTGTAGCCGTCTTCAGGCAGGTAGGGACCGCTGCTTGTTGGAGGGAGGTGTTAAAGATGTCTGTCAGGACATCCGTCAGCTGGTGTGCACAGCTCCTCAGCAGCCTCCCGGAGATGTTATCGGGACCCGTAGCTTTGCGAGGGTTAATCCTCTGGAGGGTTCTCCTCACTTCTGCTGGGGTCACGCTGAGAGGCTCTTCACCTGGTGGTGGAGTGAGTCTGGTGCTAGAGGAGGTGTTCGGGTCATCAAAGCGGGCATAGAAGGTGTTGAGAGCGTCAGGCAGAGAGGGGTCCCCGGGGCATATTGAATTGAATTGAATACAAATCAAACCAAGAGTGAGATAATTAAAAACCTATACAGTGTATATATATTAAATAATACATATTAAATAATATATAGTATAATTAATAATAATAAATAATATATATTAAAATTATATTTAATGGGCCCTGGGCCACTCTGTACTGAAGAAATATGGGCCTCGGGGTCAGAAAGGTTAAGAACCCCTGTCTTAGACCACCACACCTTCAACATCAGTGGTGTTCAGTGGAGTCCATGAAAATGTCAGTTAATCAGAGTATTTTTTTTGTTTTGACAGAAATCCCTGATATTGATCCAAAAACATAAAGAAATAGAGGAATACTCAACCGAAATGGAGGTATGTACTATATACAGTAGTCTCTCTTTCTCTATCTATCTATTTGTCTATCTGTCTGTCTGTCTGTATATATGCTTACTGTGCCCATCATTGTGCTTTTCCTTTGCAGGCTCTCATACAAGAACAGCGAAGACTTAAGGAGCATCTGAGACGAGCACAAAAGGAGATCATGTTTTTACTGTGTGATATTTAACTTGTTTATATTGTTAGAACAGTTTTCCTTATTAGACCCATAACTGACCAGCATTTGGCTTTAAAATAACCCAGCCTGAGTGTTTCAAGCCTAGATGTAACTGTTAGCCATCGTGTAGATCAGGGGTCACCAACGGGTGCCCGCGGGCACCAGGTCGCCCGTAAGGACTAGATGAGTCGCCCGCTAGCCTGTTCTAAAAATAGCACTTACCAGTGAGCTGCCTCTATTTTTTTTTTTAATTTTTATTTATTTTTTTTTTTTGCTATTGTTGTTTAAATCAGACTTGCATGTAACTTACAAATGACAACATATATATATATATATATAAACACTTAAAATTTAAAATGTTTTTTGTGTTTAATACAAATGAACTCTGACCTCGTATAGTTCAAAGGTCAATATTGTGCGCATGACCAAAACGTAGCGTTTGTTGCGCTCATACAAACAAGCTAGCAGACGCAACAAAAATGAGGATTAGAGTTACCCCAAAAAATGGCAGAAAAAAGAAAGAAAACATATAATTTTCACGACAAATGGGAAGTAGAGTTTTTTTTTTTTACCACTGTGAAAGGATCCTGCATGTGTCTCATTTGCGGGGCAACTGTGGCGGTAGCAAAGCGGCACAATGTGGAGAGACATTTCACAACATGTCACACAAGCTACCATGCTAACTACCCACCGGGCAGCGCACTGCGAGCAGAGAAAGCCCGTGAGTTAAAGGCAGCTTTGTGCAAACAGCAGTCTTTTTTCACTAGACCGGTTAAAAACTCCCAAAAAGCAACCGAAGCCTCGTTTAGAGCTACGCAATTCTTGATGAAGAAAAAGAAGGCATTTACAGACGGGGAGGTTGTCAAAGAAGCAATGATGATAATTGCTAAAACTTGTACAAACATGGTGCAAAGTAATTCATGATTTGTTAAAAAATGTTAGTGGCTAGCTAGTTAAAATGGGATATTGTGATTTCACAAGACTGTTGTAGAAGTGATCATTTTCAAATGTTTGAAAATTTTGAAAAACATGTGCACTTAGAGAAAATATAAAAATAAAGTGTTGCATATTGATATTTCTCTGTTTCTATATATTTGTTGTGAGAAATCATTAACATGATCAGTGTTTTCACAAAGATAAATATCATTAATTATTAATAATAACATAGAGTTAAAGGTAAATTGAGCAAATTGGCTATTTCTGGCAATTTATTTAAGTGTGTCCAACCTTTCAAAAAGGTTGGTGACCCCTGGTGTAGATGTTCTAATGACAATTAGCAGATGTTTGTGTAGAGCTGTCTGACTTTTCCTATTTGTGTAATACAATAGAGCTTCACGGGATTCGCTGGAGGACACATTATGCAGAAAAATACAACCATCGGACTCACCAGAAACGGTGAATATAATATTCAAACACCATTATTGTATATTTATACAAAACTATTAGAATTAAACAAACACGATATAACACGTTCATTAGTGAGCTTCAGAGGTTGTGGTTAGACGTCTGCTTTATTAGCCGTTTACCTCTGTTTCCTGTCTTTGTGCTGAGATGACCAGCTGCTCACTGACAAATATAAGAGTTATTAATCATTTTATGAGAACGAGGCAAATATACCCAAATGTCTAACTATTCCTCTAAGTGCTGTTTATCAGAGGTTGGCCTACTTCTGAGATATGTACTGAAGCTGTGTTATCTTTGCAGGAGGAGGAATGCCGAGATGAGAAGACTACCAGGTATGTCTGTCACATAACATGCTGGATAAACAGTATAGAACAAAATTAATTGCTTCATTCTTTGACTCATTTGTGTATTATGTGTGCATTTAGCTGGTGGCCTCCTTGTGCTACGACCCTGTGGAAAGGAGTGAAGGTAACGGGCTGTATCACCCTGTGTGGCGTCCTTTCTGTGGGTGTCATGGCCTCCATGGCGCCTGTCTGCACGATTCCTGACCCCGACTACAAACTCTGGAACATCGCTTTTAACACTTCGTCGTTACTGTAGTTACATTTCATCGAGAGCCTACCCTGCCCCCCGTCCCTCTGTCCCCCTGCCCCTCCCTCCCTCTCTACCCCCCTCTTTGTCACCCTTCCCCCCTGTCCCTCTGCAGTGAAAGCTCGCTTTATTGTACCCGTGCTGCAAAGTAGCACCTTCGCCAACACTGCTCAACGACCTCTTCATCACACGGACAGCCGCCTCTGCTGCCCCATTCCGATGTGGTGCGTCTGCAGGTCTAAACTACCACACCCAGTCAGTCCCAGTCACAACTGCTTTCCTTCGGACTTCCTCCTTGTTGATCTCCGCCAGGAAACTGTAGAGATCCTCCACCGCCGGTTTGGCTCCCACGAAATTAGTGCCCTGGTCGGACCAGAGCTTTCTGGGATGATCCCTTAGGGCTGTGAAACGCTGATAAGTTCTGAGAAAGCCCTCCGTTGATCGGTCCTCAACCAGATCTGCATGAATCGCTCTTGAGGCCATACAGCTAAAAACGACACCCCAGACCTTCTTCTTTATGCGCCGCTTCACAACGTCCCTGACTAGGTAAGGACCGAACAGATCCAGTGTTGTGTACTCAAACGGAGCTGCTGGTCTGGTGCGTACAGATGGGAGATCGCCCATTACTTGAGAGCACAACTTGGCCCTGCGCTTCCGGCAATGCATACATGAGTCAATGACCCCGTGGGCAACTCTAGGGCCTTGCACCACCCGGGATCTTCTCCTCATCCGCAGGAGGGTGCCGGAAACGCCTTCATGATTAAACCGATGCGGTATACGGTATCAGCGGAACCCCACGTCTCCCTTCGTCCACGGACTGGACCCAGCCATAGCACAACAAGAGGCCGGTCCTACTGTCCTTGTTCACGACCAGACGGTTGAGTGTTGTCGCAGGGAACACCACACCTGTCTGGGCAGCGAGATGTAACCGGTGTCTCCAGGTAAGTAAGACAGATAACTAATTTAGTCAATTACTTAAAACTGGGCAATATCAGAGGTCTAGGTACGACTACGGAGCCTGAAGTAATAAAAGGTCAGCAGAGAACAGAGAACACAAAACAGGTAAGTTTAACATTTAAATCTATATTGTACAAAATCATAAACAAACATTTACACTCCCTGCCTATCTAAGCCGGCTTCCTAAGTGCACAGGCGCACGATAATGGGCCCAAAATAAATACATTTCAAATTGTCCCTCAGCAGAATTTAAAGAAAATAAAGCTGCTTCCTTGAATCCATGAAAGTTGGTGATGTGTGTGTGTGAAAGTATGTATGTTTTCTTCACTACCCGGGTAGGTTTATGTGTGATCTTATCTGGATTATCCACAGGGAAATGGGATGGTGATGGGTCGAAGGATGCCACGGCTGGCCACACCAGGCTCTCCGTCCGGTCACTGCTGACGCTATGGTTGGCTCGCCACTGACCGTCAGGGTCAGGTTCAGAAGATCTCTCTCAAAAAAACAATCTATGCATACAGTACAGAATGCATCAGTCGCTATTACCTCATTTCTGTTTAGATCCAATCAACTTATCTCTATCATTTAAATGTCAAATCAACTAATAACCATTTGTGAAGGATATAAATATTCTAATCATTATGTAAATGAATAAATACACATCACATCACTTAAGATGTCGCTTCCAATGGACAATTATTCAATCAGTCAATCCTGTACTTCCATCTCACAGCATAGAAATGAGTTTATGAAAGTTATACAGATATTGTATATATCTATATTTATGTTTTTAACCTTTTAAGCCTTTTTATGCATCTTAACAACATTTTAACCATCACATTTAGTTATATTCATTATATTAACAGTTAAGATGAATTTCTATTTCTCATATTTATATTAAACATATATTGGCAATTAAATGAACTAAATCACCATTATCTTAACTGTGATAAATAAAAGGGTAAATACTGTTACAGAGATGACTAACTTAGCTGAGTTAGCAGCAGAGTTAACCAAAGCAAGTTCACATTTACATGCTAGCGATTAGCATGCGGCTAGCGCGATTAGCGATCTTTTTATAAACCTTTAAAACTACATAAAACGATCTGAATCTGTGTCTATATAATACCAAACACTAAACGTTAGGGTCACAACTCCGATTGGTTTTATAAGAATTTAAATAATAACAGTACAAAACGGTATAATGACGCTAGCACAGTTAACATGACACAGCATTAGCATACTTACCGGAGCTATCTTGGTAAACGAGCAAATTTGTGCAGCTCGACTCTCTCTTTCTCACAGCTTTTCAACCTAACAAACAAATAATATAAATGTTTAAATGTATTATTTATTAATTTAGTTGGTATGGGATTTTATCATTTTCTATCCCTCAGAGGATATTTCCCTACCAGTCTTCGGCAATGTCTCCAGCAGAAGAGAGAAAGCGCGAGTGTCTCTTAATTGATTCACAGTGGCGTATGCGCCACCCTCCGGTGGAGTAGAGGACTGCACTTCAGTAACCTGTGTGGGTTACAGAGACATACTGTAAGTCCTGGAATGCCTCCTCTCGCTCCTGGACAGTGAGCATTGCCTCCCACTGTTCTTGATCGCCGGCTTGATTTCTGCCGAGTAACCAGGTGTTCACGGCTCTGCGGACGTACCCCTGTCCCTGCCCCCTGTCCCTCTATCCCCCCGTCCACCCGCACCTCTGTCCCCCTGCCCCCATATCCCCCTGTCCCCCCGTCACGTATTTCTGGTAAAGATCCATGTGATTGTATATAATCCTCCCCTTAAACCTGACCATCAACTGGTGGGATAATTAAAAAACTGTCCCCCTGTCCCTCTTTCCCCACCTGTCCTCCTGACCCCGTCCCTCTTTCCCCACCTGTCCTCCTGCCCCGTCCCCCCGCCCCTCTGTCCCCCCTTTCCCTACCTGTCCCCCTGTTCCCCCGCCCCTGTCCCCCTGTTGCTCATAGAAAAACATGCTCTGGAAGAACAAGAGGAGCAGATAAGAAAGGGAAATAAACAGCTTCAACTTAAAGCAGAAATAGCTGCATCTGAGGCGAAAATAAATGTTTTGAGGAAGTCTGGATCAAATGTGATGAGTGCTGCTTCTAAGAAACTGTCCCCCTGCCACCCTGTACCCCATCCCCTCGTCCCTCTGTTCCCCTGCCCGTCTGTCCCTGTGCTCCCCTGCCCCCCTGTTGCTCTGTCCCTCTGTCTCTGTGTCTGTGTTTGTGTGTCTGTCTCTGTCTCTTTCCATATTAAACTTAACTAATAATAATAATTAGGTAATCTGATTTTGTAAAAAAAATTAAAAATGGAATAAATACCAATTGACTTCAGTTAAAATGACTTGCAATAAACTGTTACACTGAAAAAAGCCCAATAAAATGAACATTTTCAGAATTTTAGTCTTTTACATTTTATTTCTTTATTCCACAATTCAATGGTCACACTGTACTGTATGTTCTCTGTTGATCATCCACTCAATCTCCCTCGGAAATTGCTTCACTTTTAACTGGCCAAACTCTCTGTACTTGAGAAAGAAAATGTGCACAGCTGAGCAGAAACATAAGGTTAACACTGTGTACACTGTACTTCACTTTTATATATTGTATACACCTGTACGTTTTATTAGACTAACTCCAATAATCTAATAATTCCCATCGTATGCAGGGTTTTAACTGTTGAAACAGTGTGACACTCAAGCTCTGACGTCCGGTTACTTTCTTTAACGTGTTTATTTCGTTTAAGTATGACTACATCATACAGCTATATCAACACTTTTTAGCAACCGTGCCGTTTGCCAGGTAATCAACTGAAATGACAAAACAAAACACAGTATTACCGACACGGGCACATTAACAACGGTGTAATAAACAAGCAGAAACATATTTATGTCATCCAACACAAGTTACAAACACTTATATATACAATTTAACTCACCAGCTCAGCTTCAACGGTTAAAACAACGACATCCATAAAAAGAAAACCATCCTCTCTCAAACACAACAACAGGTGGAACTGTCACCTCTAGATGTCGCTATAAACCACACAATGGTGACAATGGTCACAAATATAATATTGCTGCATCCAATACTCACCAGTTTTGTGGACACATCATATATTATGTTATGTTATGTTATGTTATGTTATGTTATGTTATGTTATGTTATGTTATGTTATGTTATATCCAGATTTAGTATTAGGTTAGTGTTTGTGTCTGTTTCAGAATACAAGTTACAACTTGCATGTTGGTCCCTTGATAACAGGCCTGCATCTCTAACCTTCAGGCCAGCACTACCCTCTGTTGTTCATTGCAGGTATCCTCTGATGCATTTTGACACCAAACACGGAGCTAAGTATGCCAAAGTGAGCCTTCAAGAAAAACAACAAATGGTGCAAGAATTAAAAGTCAAACTGCGAGCTCAGCAGGATGTGTTCAAGAAAGCCACAACCAAAAAAAACGCGGCAGTGAAAGCTCGCTTTATTGTACCCGTGCTGCAAAGTAGCAGTGTATGATGAAGGACTGTGAGCAGGTGTGTCCCGACCAGGTACGCACTTTTCAAAATGTCAGTTTATCAAGTAACACCATACTGGAAAAGTTGGCGGGATTAACCACAGACGGTGCAGCTGTAACGTGTGGAGGAAAAGCGGGTTTGGTTGGACTAATGAAGGAGAAAATGCAAAATATTAAGCGTCACACGCCTCTAATGACGTATCGTTATCATAAAACCACACATTGACACACTGGAAACAAAATGTGTCAGACATCTGGTCAGAGAACACATATAATATATAATATAACACATTAATTAAAATATAATAAAATGGATTTTAACCAAGAAGAAGTCAAATAGTTGCACTGTGCAATTTAATGATTGTGCTTGCTTTTTGTTTTGCGTTTGTTATCTTCAGAACATGATCAGTGAGGGATGGTGGAAAGGGGATTCACTTGGTGCGTTCAACGACCAATATAATTATGAACTGAGACAAGCCTTATGTTGTTATTTTGAGTTAATTACATATATTACGTTAAATGTATGTATTACGTGTTTAGTGCAGGTTTATGTGTTTATGCAGACAAATGCTTACTATAATCAAACCATCTCTCATTAGTTGGATGTACGGATGCCCCTTGCAAGGCTGTGTGCAGCCATTTGTTTTAGTTAAAACGCTTACACCTGTCACACGTGTTCTCAGCAGCTCACAGCTGGTTGTTGGACCGTTATTCTGCCTTTATCAACCATGATAAAAAAAAGTTTGGAATAAAGTTAATGTCATAACTTGTTATTTTTCCTTATTGTTTCTGTAAGTATTATTATTATTTTCCTTTTCCCGCTGCGCCGTTTGCCGTTTTTTGAGGCGGTTCCCAGGCATTAAAACACTCATGAAATTTGGCACACACATCAGAGATTCCCCCCGCTACTCAGAGACAAATCCCCAGCCCCTGATGTGGCCCAGGGACACTGTAGCGCCCCCTGTTGTTACAGAGGCTCGTGGTTGATTCTATATGATACACGTCATATAGAATGTGGACTGCGTCATAGTAAAGCATGTGGAATGTGGAATAGTCAGATCATGTGCATCTCAGTCATACCAGATAAGTCAGTGAACGAAACACTCATTTTGTTCAACAGTTTCAAGCAGGGCATCATGTCTCTCTCGGGAAGTTCATTTCCTCTGGAAGAAACAAGTCAACTGAATGAAGAAGCGAAGGATCAATATTTCAAGTATGTATCTCAAAGCAAAACACTACTATATAATACTAATACTGTACTATCTGGGCAAAGAGAAATATGTTTTGCTTTCAAGACAGCCTTCAGATATGTTTCCCCATTTGTCTGTAATAATTTACAGAGTAGACTGAAACTTGACACATTGATATCAATAGGCCAATTTAAAAGAAATAGTGAGAGTTTCTGTTGATTTCAGGTGCAGCTGTTTTCCATAATAATGCTTGTTTTTTGTAATTTATTTATACCTACACCAAGGATATTTTAGAATACATAACTGTATATTTAAATCTCTATTTTATTACCATTTTATATTGCAATGCTATTTATTATTATTTTTAACTTTTAAGTATCTGAAATATCGATTGTCTATTTTATGTCTATTATGTGTCTGTAGCGAACAGAAAAAGATCAAGGAAAAGCTCAGTCAAGCAGAAACCAGTTACAGAGAGAGTAAGCAAATCTATGACCGGATGGAGGAGCGTGGACTGGATCTGGAGAAACAGATGAATGAGTATGAGACAAATCTATTGTCTGTCATGTTGTTCGTGAATCTTATAGCAACAGGCTAAGAACCAACGTTGCATGTTACCCCCAGAATGACACCTCATTACCATGTTTTTTTATTCAGGTTAAAAGAGCAGATGGTAAATGTAAAAAAACAACAGGAGCAGGAGGACAAAGAAGAAGACCAGAGATGGAAGCTATTTGTTATGGAGCAAGAAACTGTTAAGAATCATAAAATTCACATCAGAAATTTGGTGAGTGACGCACTTAAATGTTCAGCAATGCCAGTCTGGTGTTGATTTCTAACCCTGATTCTATCGCTTGTCTCTGTGCAGGAAATGGAGAATCAGACACTGAGGGAGCAGAATAAGGATTTGACTGTTGAAGTAAGACTATGACATATACTTATTATCTCGTCTCTACTCCTATGGGTGTTCTTTTCATTTTACAGCAAAACATTGATCATGAGAAGAAATGTATTTATTGGCCAAATACATGTCAAAGTAGTTGATAGAATTGTACAAAAGAATGCACAGTTAAAAAAGAAAAGCATTTAGCTGTTGTTTATTTCCCTGCATCTCTTTCAGCTGGAACAACTCTACACGGGAAATGTGTATCAGGAACAAATTGAAAATCTGAGAAAATCTGAGCAGGAGTTAAAGGTAAAACACAGCTTCACTGATTAGAAACATTCTTCTAAACTGCTTACCTGTCCAAATAGCACATTTATTCAGTTACATTTATGACATGACATAGTTGCTGAATAACTGTTTATGTTTTGTAGCGCAAACTGAAAAAGTCTCGGGAAGGCCACGTTCTTAAAGTCCAGGAACTCGAGAGAGTATGTATACACCTTTATAAAACCTTCAAGATATGATGTGTGAAGTGTCTCTTAGACCACCACACCTTCAACATCAGTGGTGTTCAGTGGAGTCCATGAAAATGTCAGGTAATCTGAGTATTTTTTTGTTTTGACAGAAATCCCTGATATTGATCCAAAAACATAAAGAAATAGAGGAATACTCAACCGAAATGGAGGTATGTACTATATACAGTAGTCTCTCTCTCTCTCTCTTTCTCTATCTATCTATTTGTCTATCTGTCTGTCTGTCTGTATATATGCTTACTGTGCCCATCATTGTGCTTTTCCTTTGCAGGCTCTCATACAAGAACAGCGAAGACTTAAGGAGCATCTGAGACGAGCACAAAAGGAGATCATGTTTTTACTGTGTGATATTTAACTTGTTTATATTGTTAGAACAGTTTTCCTTATTAGACCCATAACTGACCAGCATTTGGCTTTAAAATAACCCAGCCTGAGTGTTTCAAGCCTAGATGTAACTGTTAGCCATCGTGTAGATGTTCTAATGACAATTAGCAGATGTTTGTGTAGAGCTGTCTGACTTTTCCTATTTGTGTAATACGATAGAGCTTCGCGGGATTCGCTGGAGGACACATTATGCAGACAAATACAACCATCGGACTCACCAGAAACGGTGAATATAATATCCAAACACCATTATTGTATATTTATACAAAACTATTAGAATTAAACAAACACGATATAACACGTTCATTAGTGAGCTTCAGAGGTTGTGGTGAGACGTCTGCTTTATTAGCTGTTTACCTCTGTTTCCTGTCTTTGTGCTGAGATGACCAGCTGCTCACTGACAAATATGAGTTATTAATCATTTTATGAGAACGAGGCAAATATACCCAAATGTCTAACTCTTCCTCTAAGTGCTATTTATCAGAGGTTGGCCTACTTCTGAGATATGTACTGAAGCTGTGTTATCTTTGCAGGAGGAGGAATGCCGAGATGAGAAGACTACCAGGTATGTCTGTCACATAACATGCTGGATAAACAGTATAGAACAAAATTAGTTCCTTCATTCTTTGACTCATTTGTGTATTATGTGTGCATTTAGCTGGTGGCCTCCTTGTGCTACGACCCTGTGGAAAGGAGTGAAGGTAACGGGCTGTATCACCCTGTGTGGCGTCCTTTCTATCGGTGTCATGGCCTCCGTGGCGCCTGTCTGCACGATTCCTGACCCCGTTTACAAACTCTGGAACATCGCTTTTAACTCTTCGTCGTTAATGTAGTTACATTTCATCGAGAACCTACCCTGCCCCCCTGCCCCCTCTCCCCCGTCCCTCTGTACCCCTGCCCCCCGTCCCCCCCGCCCCTCTGCCCTTCTGTCCCTCTGTCCTTCTGTCCCTCTGTCCCCCTGCCCACCAACCCCTCCCCCCGTCCCCCCCTTCCCCCGCCCCTCTGCCCCCCTGTCCCCCTGCCACCCTACCCCCTGTCCCTCTGACCCTCTTTCCCTCTGCCCCCCCTGTACCTCTGTCCCCCTGTTCCCCTACCCCTGCCCCCTCTGTGTCTGTCTCTTTCTCTATGTCTTTCTCTGTCTCTGTCTCTGTTTCTTTCTCATTCTCTTTCCATATTAAACTTAACTAATAATAATAACTACTAAATAATAATAATAATTAGGTAATCTGATGTTGTGAAAAAATAAAAAAATGAAATAAATACCAATTGACTTTAGTTAAAATGACTTGCAATAAACTGTTAGGGCCAGCCCACCTGTCCCTCTGCCCCTCTTCCCCCCTTTCCCTCTGCCCCCCTGTCGCTCTGTCCCTCTTTCCCCCTGCCTCTCTATCCCACTGTCCCCAGCCCCTCTGCCCCCCTGTCCCCAGGCCCTCTGCCCCCTTTACAACTGTCTCTCTGTCCCCCTTCCCCACTGTCTCTCTACCCCACTCCCCCCTGTCCCTCTTCCCCTCTGCCCCCCTTTCCCCCTACCCACCTGTCCCTCTATCCACTCTGCCCCCCTGTACCCCTGCTACTCTGTTCCTCTGTCCCTCTGCCCCCCCGTCCCACCTCTCCCTCTGTCCCCCGTCTCTCTGCTCGTCTGCCCCCTCTTCCCCAGTCCCTCTGTCCGTCTCTCACTCTGCCCCCCTTTCCCCTCTGTCCCTTTGCGCCCCGTCCCTCTGTTCCCCTGTCGCTTTGTCCCCCTGTCCCTCTGCCCCTCTGTCCCCCGTCTCTCTGCTCCTCTGCCCCAGTTCCTCTGTCCGCCTCTCATACTGCCACCCTTTCCCCTCCGTCCCTCTGCCCCCGTGTCCCCAGGCCCTCTGCCCCTTTACAACTGTCTCTCTGTCCCCCTTCCCCACTGTCCCTCTACCCCACTCCCCCCCGTCCCTCTTCACCTCTGCCCCCCTTTCCCCCTGCCCACCTGTCCCTCTGTCCATTCTGCCCCCCTGTACCCCTGCTACTCTGTTCCTCTGTCCCTCTGCTCCCTGCTCCTTTTTCCCACTGTTCCTTAGTCCCTCTGTCCCCCTGTCCCTCTGCCACCTGCACACCTGTCTCCCTTCCCCCCTGTTCCCCCTGTCCCTCTGCCCCCCGTCCCTCTGTCACGCTGCCCCTCTGTTCCCCTGTCCCTCTGTCCGCCTCTCCCACTGCCCCCACTTCCACTCCGTCCCTCTGCCCCCCTGACCCCTGTCCCTCTGTTCCCCTGTTGCTTTTTTCCCTTGTCCCTCTGACCCTCTGCCCCTCTTTCCCCCTTTACCCTGCCCACCTGTCCCTCTGCCCCCTTTCCCCTGCCAACCTGTACCTCTGTCCCCCTTCCCCTGTGTCCCTCTGCCCCCCCTGCACCATTCCCCCGTCCCTCTGTTCCACTGTTGCTTTGTCCCCTTGCCCCTCTGCTGCTCTTTCCTCCTGAACCCCTGCCCCTCTGTTCCTCTATCCCCCTGCACCCCCGCCCCTCTTTCCCCCTGTACCCCTGCCCCTCTGCCCTTCTGCCCCCTTGTGCCCCTGTCCCCTCTACCCCCAGTCCCTCTGTCCCCCTTTCCCCCCTGTACCCCTGCCCCCCGTCCCTCTGTTCCCCTGTTGCTTTGTCCCCTTGTCCCTCTGACCCTCTGCCCCTCTTTCCCCCTTTACCCTGCCCACCTGTCCCTCTGCCCCCTTTCCTCTGCCCACCTGTCCCTCTGCCCCCTTTCCCCTGCCAACCTGTACCTCTGTCCCCCTTCCCCTCTGTCCCTCTGTCCCCCTGTCCCTCTGCCCCCTTTTCCCCTGCCCCCCTGCCCACCTGTCCCCCTTCCCCCCTGTCCCCCTGCCCCCCGTTCCTCTGTCACCCTGCCCCTCTGTTTCCCTGTCCCTCTTTCCGCCTCTTCCACTGCCCCCACTTCCCCTCCGTCCCTCTGCCCCCCTGCCCCCCACGTCCCTCTGTTCCCCTGTCGCTTTGTCCCCTTGCCCCTCTTTCCCCCTGCCCCTCTGTTCCCCTGACCCTCTGCCCGCCTCTCCCACTGCCCCAACTTCCCCTCCGACCCTCTGCCCCCCTGCCCCCGTCCCTCAGTTCCCCTGTCGCTTTGTCCCCTTGCCCCTCTTTCCCCCTGCCCCTCTGTTCCTCTGTCCCTCTGCCCCCCTTACCATCTACTACTGAGATAATGTTGACCTGTCCCTCTGTCCACACTGCCCCCCTGTACCCCTGCCCCTCTGTCCCTCTGTTCCTCTGTCCCCTTTCCCCTGCCCTCCTGTCCCCCTATCCCTCTGCCCCCCTGTCCCCCGTCCCTCTTCCCCCCAGTCCCTCTGTCCCCTCTTCCCCCAGTCACTCTGTCCGCCTCTCCCATTGCCCCCCCTTCCCCTCCGTCCCTCTGCCCCCCGTCCCTCTGTTCCCCTGTCACTCTGTCACCCTGCCCCCTGTCCCTCTGCTCCCTCTGCTCCCTCTGCCCCCTGTCCCCTCTTCGCCCAGTCCCTCTGTCCGCCTCTCCCACTGCCCCCCCTTCCCCTCCGTCCCTCTGCCCCCCTCCCCCGTCCCTCTGTTACCCTATCTCTTTGTCCCCTTGCCCCTCTGCCCCTCTTTCCCCCTGAACCCCTGCCCCTCTGTTCCTCTGTCCACCTGCCCCCCGCCCCTTTCCCTCTGTACCCCTGCCCCTCTGTCCCCCGTCCCTCTGCCCTTCTGCCCCCTTGTGCCCCAGTCCCTCTGCCCCCTGTCCGCTCTTCCCCCTGTCCCCCTGCCCTCCTGTCCCCTCTTCCCCCTGTCCACCCTTCCCCTCTGCCCCCCTATCCCCCACCCCCTGTCCCTCTGTCCCCCTGCCCTCCTGTCCCTCTTCCCCCCTGTCGCTTTGTCCCCTGTCCCCCTTCCCCTCTGCCCCCCTATCCCCCACCCCCTGTCCCTCTGTCCCCCTGCCCTCCTGTCCCTCTTCCCCCCTGTCGCTCTGTCACTCTGTCACCATGCCGCCCGTCCCTCTGTCACCCTGTCCCTCTATCCCCCGTCCCTCTGCTCCTCCACCTCCTCACTGCCCCCCCTTCCCCTCCGTCTCTGCCCCCAACCCCGTCCCTCTGTTACCCTGTCCCCTTGCTCCTCTGCCCCTCTTTCCCCCTGAACCCTTCCCCCTCTGTTCCTCTGTCCCCCTGTACCCCCCGCCCCTCTTTCCCCCTGTACCCCTGCCCCTCTGTTCCTCTGTCTCTCTGTCCCCCCCTCCCTCTGCCCTTCTGCCCCGTCCCTCTGTCCCCCTGTCCCTCTGCCCCTCTGCACCCCTCCCCCATCCCTCTGTTACCCTGTCTCTTTGTCCCCTTGCCCCTCTGCCCCTCTTTCCCCCTGAACCCCTGCCCCTCTGTTCCTCTGTCCACCTGCCCCCCGCCCCTCTTTCCCCCTGTACCCCTGTACCACTGCCTCTCTGTCCCCTGTCCCTCTGCCCTTCTGCCCCCTTGTGCCCCAGTCCCCTCTACCCCTGTCCCACTGCCCTCCTGCCCCCCGTCCCTCTGTCGCTCTGTCCCCCTGCCCACCTGTCCCTCTGCCCCCCCTACCCTCTGCCCCCTGTCCCCTCTACCCCCAGTCCCTCTGGCCACCTCTCCCACTGCCCCCCTTCCCCTCCGTCCCTCTGCCCCCCGCCCCTCTGTCCCTCTTCCCTTCTGTCCCTCCTGTCCACCTGTCCCTCTGCCCCCTTTCCCTCTGTCCACCTTCCCCCCATTCCCTCTGTAACCCTACCCCCCTGCCCACCTGTCCCTCTTCCTCCGTGTCCCCCTGCACCCCTGCCCACAGCCCCTCTGCCCCTTTACAACTGTCCCTTTCCCCCTTCCCCCAGTCCCTATGTCCGCCTCTCCCACTGCCACCCCTTCCCTCTGTTCCCCTGTCGCTTTGTCCCCTTGCCCCTCTTCCCCTCCTTCCCCCCTGTACCCCTGCCCCTCTGTCCCCTGCCCACCTGTCCCTCTGTCCCCCTGCCCTCCTGTCCCCCTATCCCTCTGTCCCCCCGTTTCCCCTGTCCCTCTGCCCCCTTTCCCCTGCCCACCTGTCCCTCTGTTCCTCTTCCCCCCTGTCCCTCCCTCTGCCCCCCCGTGTCCCTCTTCCCCCCCCTCCCACTGCCCTTCTGCCCCCCGTCTCTCTGTCGCTCTGTCCCCCTGCCCACCTGTCCCTCTGCCCCTCTGCACCCCCTTACCCTGTGCCCCTCTGCCCCCTCTTCCCCCAGTCCCTCTGTCTGCCTCTCCCACTGTCCCTCTGTCCCCCGTCCCTCTGCTCCTCTGCCCCCTCTTCCCCCAATCCCTCTGTCTACCTCTCCCACTGCCCCCCCTTCCCTCCGTCCCTCTGCCCCCTTGCCCCCCATCCCTCTGTTCCCCTGTCGCTTTGTCCCCTTGCCCCTCTGCCCTTCTTTCCCCCTTCACCCTGCCCACCTGTCCCACTGTACCCCTGCCCCTCTGTCCCCCTGCCCTCCTGTCCCTCTGCCCTCCTGTCCCTGTCCCTCTATCCCCCTGTCACTCTGTCACCCTGTCCCTCTGCTCCCTCTGCCCCCTGTCCCCTCTTCCCCCAGTCCCTATGTCCGCCTCTCCCACTGCCCCCCCTTCCCCTCCGTCCCTCTGCCCCCCTCCCTCTGTTCCCCTGTCGCTTTGTCCCCTGTCCCCCTTCCCCTCTGCTCCCTCTGCCCCCTGTCCGCTCTTCCCCCTGTCCCCCTGCCCTCCTGTCCCCTCTTCCCCCAGTCCACCTCTCCCACTACCCCCCCTTCCCCTCCGTCCCTCTGCCCCCCGCCCTCTGTTCCCCTGTCGCTTTGTCCCCTGTCCCCCTTCCCCTCTGCCCCCCTATCCCCCACCCCCTGTCCCTCTGTCCCCCTGCCCTCCTGTCCCTCTTCCCCCCTGTCGCTCTGTCACTCTGTCACCATGCCGCCCGTCCCTCTGTCACCCTGTCCCTCTATCCCCCGTCCCTCTGCTCCTCCACCTCCTCACTGCCCCCCCTTCCCCTCCGTCTCTGCCCCCAACCCCGTCCCTCTGTTACCCTGTCCCCTTGCTCCTCTGCCCCTCTTTCCCCCTGAACCCTTCCCCCTCTGTTCCTCTGTCCCCCTGTACCCCCTGAACCCTTCCCCCTCTGTTCCTCTGTCCCCCTGTACCCCCCGCCCCTCTTTCCCCCTGTACCCCTGCCCCTCTGTTCCTCTGTCTCTCTGCCCCCCCCTCCCTCTGCCCTTCTGCCCCGTCCCTCTGTCCCCCTGTCCCTCTGCACCCCTCCCCCATCCCTCTGTTACCCTGTCTCTTTGTCCCCTTGCCCCTCTGCCCCTCTTTCCCCCTGAACCCCTGCCCCTCTGTTCCTCTGTCCACCTGCCCCCCGCCCCTCTTTCCCCCTGTACCCCTGTACCACTGCCTCTCTGTCCCCTGTCCCTCTGCCCTTCTGCCCCCTTGTCCCCCAGTCCCCTCTACCCCTGTCCCACTGCCCTCCTGCCCCCCGTCCCTCTGTCGCTCTGTCCCCCTGCCCACCTGTCCCTCTGCCCCCCCTACCCTCTGCCCCCTGTCCCCTCTACCCCCAGTCCCTCTGGCCACCTCTCCCACTGCCCCCCTTCCCCTCCGTCCCTCTGCCCCCCGCCCCTCTGTCCCTCTTCCCTTCTGTCCCTCCTGTCCACCTGTCCCTCTGCCCCCTTTCCCCTGCCCACCTCTCCCTCTGTCCACCTTCCCCCCATTCCCTCTGTAACCCTACCCCCCTGCCCACCTGTCCCTCTTCCTCCGTGTCCCCCTGCACCCCTGCCCACAGCCCCTCTGCCCCTTTACAACTGTCCCTTTCCCCCTTCCCCCAGTCCCTATGTCCGCCTCTCCCACTGCCACCCCTTCCCTCTGTTCCCCTGTCGCTTTGTCCCCTTGCCCCTCTTCCCCTCCTTCCCCCCTGTACCCCTGCCCCTCTGTCCCCTGCCCACCTGTCCCTCTGTCCCCCTGCCCTCCTGTCCCCCTATCCCTCTGTCCCTCCGTTTCCCCTGTGCCCCTGCCCCCTTTCCCCTGCCCACCTGTCCCTCTGTTCCTCTTTCCCCCTGTCCCTCCCTCTGCCCCCCCGTGTCCCTCTTCCCCCCTGTCCCACTGCCCTCCTGCCCCCCGTCCCTCTGTCGCTCTGTCCCCCTGCCCACCTGTCCCTTTGCCCCCCTAAGCCTCTGCCCCTCTGCCCCCTGTCCCCTCTTCCCCCAGTCCCTATGTCCGCCTCTCCCACTGCCACCCCTTCCCTCTGTTCCCCTGTCGCTTTGTCCCCTTGCCCCTCTTCCCCTCCTTCCCCCCTGTACCCCTGCCCCTCTGTCCCCTGCCCACCTGTCCCTCTGTTCCTCTTCCCCCCTGTCCCTCCCTCTGCCCCCCGTGTCCCTCTTCCCCCCTGTCCGCCTGTTCCCCCTGTTCTTCCCTCCCCTTTTCCCTGCCCACCTGTCCCACTTCCCCCGTGTCACCCTGCCCACCTGTCCACTTGCCCCTCTGTCCCTCTGTCCCCCGTCCCTCTGCTCCTCCACCTCTCCTACTGCCCCCCCTTCCCCTCCGTCCCTCTGCCCCCAACCCCCGTCCCTCTGTTACCCTGTCCCCTTGCCCCTCTGCCCCTCTTTCCCCCTAAACCCTTCCCCCTCTGTTCCTCTGTCCCCCTGTACCCCCCGCCCCTCTTTCCCCCTGTACCCCTGCCCCTCTGTTCCTCTGTCTCTCTGTCCCCCCCTCCCACTGCCCTTCTGCCCCCCGTCTCTCTGTCGCTCTGTCCCCCTGCCCACCTGTCCCTCTGCCCCTCTGCACCCCCTTACCCTGTGCCCCTCTGCCCCCTCTTCCCCCAGTCCCTCTGTCCGCCTCTCCTACTGCCCCCCTTCACCTCCTTCCCTCTGCCCCCCCTTCCCCCGTTCCCCTCTGTCCCTCTTCCCTTCTGTCTCCCTGTTGCATTGTCCCCTTGCCTCCCAGTCCCTCTGTCCCCCTGTCCCACTGCCCCTCTGTTCCTCTGCCCCCTTTCCCCTGCCCACCTGTCCCCCTTCCCCCCTGTCCCTCTGCCCCTCTTCCCTGTCCCTGTTCCCTGACCCTGTCCCCAGTCCCCCTGTCCCCTCTACCCCCAGTCCCTCTGTCCCCGTTCCCCCTGTCCCTCTGCCACTCTTCCACCCTGTCCCCCCGTTCCCCCTGTTCCCCCTTTCCCCTCTTTCCCGTCCCCCTGCCCACCTGTCCCTATCCCCGTCCCTCTTTCCCCCTGTCACTCTGTCACCCTGTCCCTCTGCTCCCTGTCCCCTCTTCCCCCAGTCCCTCTGTCTACCTCTCCCACTGACCCTCTTCCCTGTCCCTGTTCCCTGACCCTGTCCCCCGTTCCCCCTGTCCCCTCTACCCCCTGTCCCCTCTACCCCCTGTCCCCTCTACCCCCGTTCTCCCTGTCCCCTCTACCACTCTTCCGCCCTGTCCCCCCGTTCCCCCTGTCCCCTCTTCCCCGTCCCCCTGCCCACCTGTCCCTATCCCCCTCTGTCCCTCTACTCCCCTGCTGCTCTGTCCCCTCTTCCCCCAGTTCCGCTGTCCACCTCTCCTACTGCCCCCCTTCACCTCCTTCCCTCTGCCACCCCTTCCCCCCGTTCCCCTCTGTCCCTCTTCCCTTCTGTCTCCCTGTTGCATTGTCCCCTTGCCTCCCAGTCCCTCTGTCCCCCTGTCCCACTGCCCCTCTGTTCCTCTGCCCCCTTTCCCCTTGCCCACCTGTCCCCCTTCCCCCCTGTCCCTCTGCCCCTCTTCCCTGTCCCTGTTCCCTGACCCTGTCCCCAGTCCCCCTGTCCCCTCTACCCCCAGTCCCTCTGTCCCCGTTCCCCCTGTCCCTCTGCCACTCTTCCACCCTGTCCCCCCGTTCCCCCTGCCCCCCGTTCCCCCTTTCCCCTCTTTCCCGTCCCCCTGCCCACCTGTCCCTATCCCCCTCTATCCCTCTACTCCCCTGCTGCTCTTCCCCCAGTTCCGCCTCTCCTACTGCCCCCTTCCCCTCCTTCCCTCTGACCCCCTTCCCCCGTTCCCCCTGTTCCTCTGTCACCTTTCCCCTGCCCACCTGTCCCTCTGTCCCCCTTCCCCCCTGTCTCCCTGCCCACCTGTCCCCCGTCCCTTTCCCCCCTTTACCTCTGTACCCCTCCCCCCTGCCCCTCTCCCCCGTGTCCCCCTGCGCACCTGTCCCTGTGTCCCTCTTCCCTTCTGTCCCACCTGCCCTCCTGTCCCCCTGTCCCTCTGCCCCCTTTCCCCTGCCCACCTCTCTCTCTGTCCACCTTCCCCCCTGTCCCTCTGTAACCCTACCCCCCTGCCCACCTGTCCCTCTTCCCCTGTGTCACCTGCGCCCCTGCCCACCTGTCCCTCACCTGTCCCCCTGCCCCTCTGCCCTCCTGTCCCCCTGCCCCTGTCTCTCTTTCCCCCTGTCAGTCTGTCACCCTGCCCCCCCTCCCTCTGTTCCCCTGTCGCTTTGTCCCCTGTCCCCCTTCCCCTCTGCCCCCTTGTCCCCCGCCCCGTGTCCCTCTTCCCTTCTGTCCCCCTTACCCTCTGCCCCTCTTCCCCAGTCCCTCTGTCCATCTCCCACGGCCCCCCCTTCCCTCTGTACCCCGTCGCTCTGTTCCCCTGTCGCTTTGTCCCGTTGCCCCTCTCCCCCTCTTTCCTCCCTGTACCCCTGCCCCTCTGTCCCCCTGTACCTCTGCCCCCCTGTTCCTCTGTCCCTCTGTCCCCCTGCCCTCCTGTCCCCCTATCCCTCTGTCCCCCTTCACCCTGTCCCTCTTCCCCCCTGTCCACCTGTTCCCCCTGTTGTTCTGTCCCCTTTCCCCTGCCCATCTGTCTCTCTATCTCCCTGCCCACCTGTCCACCTGTCCCTCTGTTCCCCCTGTGACCCTTTTCCCTGTCCACCTGTCCCACTTCCCCCGTGTCACCCTGCTCACCTGCCCCTCTGTCCCTCTGCCCCCAATCCCCGTCCCTCTGTTACCCTGTACCCCTCTGTCCGCCTCTCCCACTGCCCCCCCTTCCCCTCCGTCCCTCTGCCCCCCTGTCGCTTTATCCCCTGTCCCCCTTCCCCTCTGCCCCCTTGTCCCCCGCCCCCTGTCCCTCTTCCCATCTGTCCCCTGTCCCTCTGCCCCCCTTACCCTCTGCCCCTCTGCCCCCTGTCCCCTCTTACCCCAGTCCCTCTGTCCGCCTCTCCCACTGCCCCCCTTCCCCTCTGTCCCTCTGCCCCCCTGTCGCTTTGTCCCCTGTCCCCCTTCCCCTCTGCTCCCTGTCCCCTCTTACCCCAGTCCCTCTGTCCACCTCTCCCACTGCCCCCCCTTCCCCTCCGTCCCTCTGCCCCCCTGTCGCTTTATCCCCTGTCCCCCTTCCCCTCTGCCCCCTTGTTCCCCGCCCCCTGTCCCTCTTCCCATCTGTCCCCTGTCCCTCTGCCCCCCTTACCCTCTGCCCCTCTGCCCCCTGTCCCCTCTTACCCCAGTCCCTCTGTCCGCCTCTCCCACTGCCCCCCTTCCCCTCCGTCCCTCTGCCCCCCTGTCGCTTTATCCCCTGTCCCCCTTCCCCTCTGCCCCCTTGTCCCCCGCCCCCTGTCCCTCTTCCCATCTGTCCCCTGTCCCTCTGCCCCCCTTACCCTCTGCCCCTCTGCCCCCTGTCCCCTCTTACCCCAGTCCCTCTGTCCGCCTCTCCCACTGCCCCCCTTCCCCTCTGTCCCTCTGCCCCCCTGTCGCTTTGTCCCCTGTCCCCCTTCCCCTCTGCTCCCTGTCCCCTCTTACCCCAGTCCCTCTGTCCACCTCTCCCACTGCCCCCCCTTCCCCTCCGTCCCTCTGCCCCCCTGTCGCTTTATCCCCTGTCCCCCTTCCCCTCTGCCCCCTTGTTCCCCGCCCCCTGTCCCTCTTCCCATCTGTCCCCTGTCCCTCTGCCCCCCTTACCCTCTGCCCCTCTGCCCCCTGTCCCCTCTTACCCCAGTCCCTCTGTCCGCCTCTCCCACTGCCCCCCTTCCCCTCTGTCCCTCTGCCCCCCTGTCGCTTTGTCCCCTGTCCCCCTTCCCCTCTGCTCCCTGTCCCCTCTTACCCCAGTCCCTCTGTCCACCTCTCCCACTGCCCCCCCTTCCCCTCCGTCCCTCTGCCCCCCTGTCGCTTTGTCACCCTGCCCCCCTTCCCTCTGTCACCCTGTCCCTCTGCTCCCTGTCCCCTCTTACCCCAGTCCCTCTGTCCGCCTCTCCCACTGCCCCCCTTCCCCTCCGTCCCTCTGCCCCCCTATCGCTTTGTCACCCTGCCCCCTAACCTCTGTCACCCTGTCCCTCTGCTCCCTGTCCCCTCTTACCCCAGTCCCTCTGTCCGCCTCTCCCACTGCCCCCCCTTCCCCTCTGTCCCTCTGCCCCCCTGTCGCTTTGTCCCCTGTCCCCCTTCCCCTTTGCCCCCTTGTCCCTCTGCTCCCTGTCCCCTCTTACCCCAGTCCCTCTGTCCACCTCTCCCACTGCCCCCCCTTCCCCTCCGTTCCTCTGCCCCCCTGTCGCTTTGTCACTCTGCCCCCCTTCCCTCTGTCACCCTGTCCCTCTGCTCCCTGTCCCCTCTTACCCCAGTCCCTCTGTCCGCCTCTCCCACTGCCCCCCCTTCCCCTCTGTCCCTCTGCCCCCCTATCGCTTTGTCACCCTGCCCCCCTTCCCTCTGTCACCCTGTCCCTCTGCTCCCTGTCCCCTCTTACCCCAGTCCCTCTGTCCGCCTCTCCCACTGCCCCCTCTGCCCCCCTGTCGCTTTGTCCCCTGTCCCCCTTCCCCTCTGCCACCTTGTCCCCCGCCCCCTGTCCCTCTTCCCTTCTGTCCCCCTGTCCCTCTGCCCCCCTTACCCTCTGCCCCTCTGCCCCCTGTCCCCTCTTCCCCAGTCCCTCTGTCCGCCTCTCCCACGGCCCCCCCTTCCCTCTGTACCCCGTCGCTCTGTTCCCCTGTCGCTTTGTCCCGTTGCCCCTCTCCCCCTCTTTCCCCCTTGTACCCCTGCCCCTCTGTTCCTCTGTCTCCCTGTACCTCTGCCCCTCTGTTCCTCTGTCCCTCTGCCCCCTTTCCCCTGCCCACCTGTCCCTCTGTCCCCCTGCCCTCCTGTCCCCCTTTTCCCTGTCCCTCTGCTCCATGCCCACCTGTCCCACTTCCCCCGTGTCACCCTGCCCACCTGCCCACCTGCCCCTCTGTCCCCCGTCCCTCTGCTCCTCCACCTCTCCTACTGCCCCCCTTCCCTCCGTCCCTCTGCCCCCAATCCCCGTCCCTCTGTTACCCTGTCCCCTTGCCCCTCTTTTCCCCTGAACCCTTCCCCCTCTGTTCCTCTGTACCCCTGTCCCTCTGTCCCCCCCTCCCTCTGCCCTTCTGCGCCCCGTCCCTCTGCCCCTCTGCACCCCTTACCCTGTGCCCCTCTGCCCCCTGTCCCCTCTTCCCCCAGTCCCTCTGTCCGCCTCTCCCACGGTCCCTCTGTCCCCCGTCCCTCTGCTCCTCTGCCCCTTTTTCCCCCAATCTCTCTGTCCACCTCTCCCACTGCCCCCCCTTCCCCTCCGTCCCTCTGCCCCCTTGCCCCCCATCCCTCTGTTCCCCTGTCGCTTTGTCCCCTTGCCCCTCTTTCCCCCTGCTCCTCTGTTCCTCTGTCTCCCTGTCCCTTTACCCCCCTTTACCCTGCCCACCTGTCCCTCTGCCCCCCTGTCCCCTGTCCCCCTTTCCTTTTGCCACCTGTCTTCCTGCACACCTGTCCCTCTTTCCAATTTGCCTCCCAGTCCCTCTGTCCCCCTGTCCCACTGCCCCTCTGTTCCTCTGCCCCCTTTCCCCTGCCCATCTGTCCCCCTATCGCTCTGTCCCCCTTCCCCCGTCCCTCTGCCCCTCTTACCTGTCCCTGTTCCCTGACCCTGTCCCCCGTTCCCCCTGTCCCCTCTACCCCCAGTCCCTCTGTCCCCGTTCCCCCTGTCCCTCTGCCACTCTTCCACCCTGTCCCTCTGCCCCTATTCCACCCTGTCCCCCCGTTTCCCCTGTTCCTCTGTCCCCTCTTCCCCCTGTTCCGCTGTCCGCCTCTCCTACTGCCCCCCTTCCCCTCCGTCCCTCTGCCTCCCCTTCCCCTCCTTCCCACTGTTCCCCTGTCGCTTTGTCCCCTTGCCCCTCTTTTCCCCTGTCCCCCCCGTTCCCCCTGTCCCTCTGCCCCCCTGACCCCTGTTCCCCCAGTCCCTCTGTCCCCCTCTCCCACTGCCACCCCTTCTTGTCGCTCTGTTCCCCTGTACCCCTTCCCCTCTGCTCCCTGTCCCCTCTTCCCCCTGTCCCTCTGTCCCCCTTCCCCCCTGTCCCTGTTCCCTGACCCTGTCCCCCGTTCCCCCTGTCCCCTCTACCCCCAGTCCCTCTGTCCCCGTTCCCCCTTCCCTCTGCCACTCTTCCACCCTGTCCCCCCTTTCCCCCTGTCCCCTCTACCACTCTTCCACCCTGTCCCCCCGTTCCCCCTGTCCCCTCTTCCCCGTCCCCCTGCCCACCCCCTCTGTTTTTCTACTCCCCTGCTGCTCTGTCCCCTCTTCCCCCAGTTCTGCTGTCCACCTCTCCTACTGCCCCCCTTCCCCCCATTCCCCCTGTTCCTCTGTCCCCTTTCCCCTGCCCACCTGTCCCTCTGTTCCCCTGTCGCTCTGTTACCCTGTCGCTTTGTCCACCTACCCCTCTGCCCCTCTTTCCCCCTGTTTCCCTGCCCCTCTGTCCATCTGCCTTCCTGTCCCCGTGTCCCCCTTCCCCCCTGTCCCTCTGCCCCTCTGCCCTCCGCCCCCCCTGTCCCTCTTCCCCCTGTCCCCCCGCTTCCCCTGTCCCTCTATCCCCTGCCCCCCTGTCCCTCTGTCCCCCGTCTCTCTGCTCCTCTGACCCCTCTTCCCCAGTCCCTCTGTCCGCCTCTCACACTGGCCCCCTTTCCTCTCCGTCCCTCTGCCCCCCTGTTCCCCGCCCCCCTGTCCCTCTTCTGCCCCCCTGTCTCCCTGCGCACCTATTCCTCTTTCCAATCTGCCCTTCTGTTCCTCTGCCCCTCTACCCCCCTGTCCCACTGCCCCTCTGGTCCCTCTGCCCCTCTGCCACCCGCCCCCCTGTCGCTCTGTCCCTCTTTCCCCCTCCACCTCTGCCCCCCTGTCCCCATCCCCTCTGCCCCCCTGTACCCAGCCCCTCTGCCCCCCTGTCCCCAGCCCCTCTGCCCCTTTACAACTGTCCCTCTGTACCCATTCCCCACTGTCCCTCTACCCCACTGGCCCCTGTCCCTCTTCCCCTCTGCCTCTTTCCCCCTGCCCCCGCGCCTCTTTCCCACTGTACCCCTGCCTCTCAGTCCCCCTGTCCCTCTGCCCCCCCTGTCCCTCTGCCCCCCTGTCCCTCGGCCCCCCTGTCCCTCTGCCCTTCTGCCCGTTTGTCCCCCGTCCTCTCTGCCCCCCCTTCCCCCTGCGCCCTGTTCCCCTGTCCCTCTGCCCCCCTGTCCCCCATGCCCACCTGTCCTCCTGCCCCCCTGTCCCCTCTGCCCCTGTCCCTCTTCCCCCCTGTCCCCTGTTCCTCTGTCCCCCTTCCCCTCTGTCCCTCTGTTCCCCTGTCGCTCTGTTCCCCTGTCGCTCTGTCCCTTTGCCCCTCTGACCTTCTTTCCCCCTGTTCCCCTGCCCCTCTGTTCCTCTGCCCCCCTGCCCCCCATTCCTCTGTCACTCTGTCCCCCTGCCCACCTGTCCCTCTGCCCCTCTTACCCCCTTTCCCTCTGCCCACCTGTCCCTCTGCCCCTCTCGCCCCCTTTTCCTCTGCCCCCCTTTCCCTCTGCCCCCCATTCCCCTGCCCACCTGTCCCTCCGCCCCCCTTTGCCCTGCTCACCTTTTCTTCTGCCCCCCTGTTCCTCTATCCCCCTTCCCGTCCGTCCCTCTGTGACCCTGTCGCTCTATTCCCCTGTCGCTTTGTCCCCTTGCCCCTCTTTCCCCCTGTTCCCCTGCCCCTCTGTTTCTCTGTCCCCCTGTACCTCAGCCCCTCTGTTCCTCTGTCCCTCTGTCCCCCCGTCCCTCTTCCCCCCTTTCCCTCAGTCCCCCTGTCCCACCTGTCCCTCTGCCCCCTTTCCCTTGCCCACCTGTCCCTTTGCTCCCCTGCCTACCTGTCCCTCTGCCCCCCTTTACCCTTCCCACCTATCCCTCTGCCCTGCCCCTCTTTTCCTCTGCCCCCCTGCCCCCCGCCCCTCTTTCCCCCTGTACCCCTGCCCCTCTGTTCCTCTGTCCGACTGTGTCCCTCTGCCCTGTCCCTCTGCCCCCCCCGTCTCTCTGCCCCCCTGTCCCTCTGTCCGCCTGTCCCACTTCCCCCCCGTCCCCCGTCGCTCTGTCCCCCTGTCCCCCTGTCCCCATGCCCACCTGTCCTCCTGTCCCCCTGTCGCTCTGTCCCTCTTTCCCCCTCCCCCTCTGCCCCCCTCTCGCCAGCCTCTCTGCCCCTTTACAACCGTCTGCCCCCCTGTCCCTCTGTCCCTCGTTCCCCCTGTCCCTCTGCTCCTCTGCACCCCTTTCCCACTGCCCCCCGTCCCTCTGCCCCTCTGCCACCCGTCCCCCTGTCGCTCTGTCCCTCTTTCCCCCTCCCCCTCTGCCCCCCTCTCGCCAGCCTCTCTGCCCCTTTACAACCGTCCCTCTGCCCCCCGTCCTGCTGCCCCACTGCCCACCTGTCCCTCTGCTTCTCTGCCCCCCTGTCCCTATGCCCCCCTGTCCCACTGCCAGTGCTGATGCTGACGTAGCTGCTCTGCTTGCTCGCCAAAGAAGAAGAAGCAGATAAGAAAGCGAAGAGAACAGCTTCAACTCGAAGCAGAAATAGCTGCATCTGTGGCGAAAATAAATGTTTTGAGAAAGTCTTGATCAAATGTGATGAGTGCTGCTTCTAAGAAACTGTCCCCCTGCCCACCTGTCCCTTTGTCCCCCTGTCCCACTTCCCCCTCCTTCCTGTTCCTCCCTTCCCCCTGCACATCTGTCCCTCTGTCACCCTGCCCCCCTGTCGCTCTGTCCCTCTGTCTCTGTGTCTGTGTGTCTGTGTCTGTCTCTTTCTCTTTCTATATCAAACTTAACTAATAATAATAATTAGGTAATCTGATGTGAAAAAAATAAAAAATGGAATAAATACCAATTGACTTTAGTTAAAATGACTTGCAATAAACTGTTACACTGAAAAAAGCCCAATAAAATGAACATTTTCAGAATTTTAGTCTTTTACATTTTATTTCTTTATTCCACAATTCAATGGTCACACTGTACTGTATGTTCTCTGTTGATCATCCACTCAATCTCCCTCGGAAACTGCTTCACTTTCAACTGGCCAAACTCTCTGTGCTGAGAAAGAAAATGTGCACAGCCGAGCAGAAACTTAAGGTTAACACTGTGTACACTGTACTTCACTTTTATATATTGTATATACCCGTGGGTATGTTTGGCCTCCTGATGAAAGCTAAAGTTTTGACAACAAAATAAACACAAGGCTATTATAAATCCCAATAAATATAACATTGCTGCATCCAATACTGCCCACAGTTTTGTGTACACATCATATATTATATTATATTATATTATATTATATTATATTATATTATATTATATTATATTATATTATATTATATTATATTATATTATATTATATTATATTATATTCAGATTTAGTAGTAGGTTAGTGTTAGTGTCTGTTTCAGGATGCAAGTCACAGCTTGCTTCTCTAACCTTTAGGCCAACACTGCCCTCTATTGTTCATTGCAGGGATCCTCTGATGTAACTAAAACACAAGACCATCGACCTATAATAAACATTTTATTTTTGTTCTTTTTCTATCCCACATTAATATTTGTCCAGCTCTCAATTCTGTTTTTTTCAAATTTGGGAATAATAACAAACAGCATTTCTCCAACGCACCAATAGGTTATATGAAATACAGTATTTGGAGAATGAAGTGTCACAAATTTTAAGATTTTGTAATATTATTGAGGCTGCTACAAGAGCTTTTTTCTGTGTTATAGTTCTAATGTCATAGTAGGCTCGTCTCTGGTTTTGGTCATAACACATGAAGTCTTGTTTTCCGTATCTCCAAACAACAGCAGAATGGGACTTTAGGCAGGTAGGCTCCATGTAATTTAGTGTAATTTATTTTTCTTAAGATTGTTTACCATTACATAACACAGAATATCTGCTGCCACGATCCAGCCTGTACGGTAGATAGTGTTCCAAATATGGCCTGACATGCTGCTGTCAACTGAGACGACTGCGTAACATCAGTTGGCTGAGAAGTAACAGAGCAAAGACTTCTTCTTGTGCTCACACATATTAAATGTTATGAATGGCCGTGTACTTACTGTAGATTCCCTGTCTTTACCCCAGTGTATTCTGGGAATGCAACACCGAGACTAAATGGGTGGATGTTTGCATATAACTAATCTTTCTCAAGGTTGTATCATTGAAATGAATTCACTGTGCATAGGAGGGATTTCAGGAAGATATTGCTTTCAAAGCCTGATGAGCTATTATAATATTCAGAAAAAGAACAGGTCTACACAAAATCACACAAGAAAATAAAAATGTCATAAAATATTATTAAAGCACATATTAATTCAGTAGGTTTAATATTCTTTAACTCCTTTTCTCTCAGAAAAGGCTATATTATTATACTGTTACTGGGCCAGATCCATTATGCCAGT
This sequence comes from Pampus argenteus, assembly GCA_036937835.1. Lineage (NCBI taxonomy): Eukaryota > Metazoa > Chordata > Actinopteri > Scombriformes > Stromateidae > Pampus > Pampus argenteus. Next base: position 16,693,128 of record CM072874.1, read on the forward strand.
AACAAAAGGAGCAGGATTTTTTTTTTCTTAGTCAATGTTTTCACCATGTAGTTCATGTATTTACAATAAAACACGTAACTTATATAACTTAGAACTGATAAATTGCCTCACCTCTCTATTAATTGTGGCGCTTGGCTCTTAATCTCCAGTTTTAAACTGCTTAGTCATTCTTTAGTGCTTTAGTGCCCATTACTGTTTTCTACATCAGTCTCTAGATTGACAACCACTTTCTTCCAAACTCTTTTATATGAACTGAATGACCTCTCAGTAATATTACCAGTCAAGACTTATTAGGAAGTAACTGATCTGACTGTAGCGCTAGGACCCCTGGGCAGCTGCCAGACGCTGTACATGATGCACATATCATCCACGTCTTGCACTTTAAGGTGGAATATTTATCTTGCTCCTAGGTCGCTAAAGTCACATGGTGATGTCGGAAACGACACAGCAGGTATTGTCCTCTTGAAACCTACTCCTACTGCACCTTCATAATAAGATCTCAGGAGACAGTAACTCACAAACTGTGTTCATGCCCAATCAGAAACAACTTCCACCTTTGGGAATAAAGGGGTGGAGTTCTGAAATACTTTTTCCCACTTTTACTCTGATACACAAGATGATACTGAAACTCAAACATGGCGATATACAGTTGAGGTCATCTGTCTTTAGTTATGACCTGGAAATATGATGTCCTGAGGTGTTTTTTTTCAATTTAGGAGTTAGCTGAGCTCTCCTTGCCCAAATGCCATTCATTCAGTTTCTGTGTGAAACCTACTGAGGACTGAGAAGTGTTAGAAGTGCGCTCCAGGAAAGTGATCTACTTATTTATAGACCTTTAATTAGACTGGCTCTCTGGAGATTCTACCAGGCAAATGATGAAATCTCTGCTCCTTTCTGTCTTTCTGCTGTCGTCCTGCTGTCCCCTCCCCCGGCAAATCCTGTATCAGTGCTCTATCCCTCACTGGCCCCCTCCATCTCCACACCCTGCACTCAAGTTATGATGCACTTCATGGGTAGCATACTTTTGCCCTACATTGCCACTGGGGCCCCACCACAGGTTTATTTGAGCCCGGAGCTCATTGTGGATTAAACATCATCTGAACGGTGAGTTCACTCTCTCTGCGTAATACATTGCTAAAATGTATATGGCAATAGTTATGTTGCAACTTTGCATGAGAATTTACTGCAGCTTATTCAGTTTCTCATCCTGATGTTTAAATGCTAAGTTTCTCATTGTCCCTTATTCAGGAGTTACTCAACCGGTCTGGGTTGTTTTGGTAGAAGTGATTGCGCAATCCACTGCTGGAGCTGTGCTGCGCTATTGTGCCCCACATAAACAGCAGTGTTGTTATGAGACTGTTTACTAAGTACTGATTGAGAAAAACGCAATGGATTTTAATTATTAATCAAATGCTGAGTAGAATTAAGCACACACTTAGGCAGTAGAAGTTGAGACGCATGTTTTGCCCTAAGCAACCTGTTTGGCATCAATTTTATATATATAATAATTAGTTATTGCTAACAAGATATTTCACATAGCCCTTTTGTTGGACAATGCTTTGTTCTCCTCCCAGTGCAAGAGAAGAAATGATGGGTTCATTTAATGCTATTGTGTGTGGGCTTCTGGTGTGTGTGTGTGTGTGCGCTCAAGTTTTAAGGTCTCTGATGAAAAAGCTTTTGTTTGCACTTCCCTGAGAATAGTAGCTCTCCAAACTCCTCGCAGAAGCCCACGCACAATAGCATTTAATAACTGTTTGAGGTGATTTTTATTTTGCTCAGTGTGACCCTAAAATTGCATGAATCAGATTGCAAAGTACTCACGACCTCAGTGCTCGTAATGTGTCTTTGTGTGTCTTTGTGTTTGTAACACTTGACACCTAAATGTGCTGAATCTACTATTGTAAGTGCACTTGGGATACAAATATTGGGAATGTCACTACCATTAAAGAAATAATTTGATATGTGTGTGTGTGTGTGTGTGTGGGGGGGGGGGGGGGGGGGGGGGGGGCAATTCTTCTTCTAACAAACCTTTGAAATGTATCAGTTACATGCAGTAACTAAAGATGCATCACAGACTGCTGTAATATCAATGCTGTAGAGTGAAGCCTGACAGCCAGTGAGTGTGAATGCATGGAAACAGGAGCCAGAGGCCCAGACCTAGGGCACAGGATAGAGGGATTAAGCTCTGAGTGTGTGTGTGTGTGTGTGTGTGTGAGTGAAATACTGACAATTCCACCAGATGGTGAGCTGCATACCTCCGTGTCAGAGTTCCCATCTCACTGCTCACTGAGTCTCTGTAGTGGGACACTCTGTGCTTGTATAGCAGACATGTGTGATTAAGTGTGTTTGTTCGTAAATGTAATTCAGAAGCTAAAAGTAAAATCTTATATATTTTCCCTTTTATTGACATGTATCAACGATGGTGCGCGTCTCTTGATCACATGTTTTAGTGTGGAGAGTGTTTAGAGATGCTCTGTGTTGTCATGTGTGAGTCTGTATTGGTTTGAGTGTCGGTTTCAGATCTGGTTGTGTGCTGTGCTGAAGGCCCGTCTATACTCTCAGCAGGACTTCTTGCTGGTGAACAAAATGGCCGAGAGTGGGCCAGAAGGTGAACAACCTCAGAGGCGTTTTGGTGTGAAAGAACAGCAAAACGGCGAACTGACAGGTAAAAACAAAATGCAATGAATATACAGTACTGCTGAGCAATAAAGCCAACATCCTTACAGATCCTTTACCTGTTAGTGTGTCAGTGCTTATATGCTTTTGTAAATGTGTAAATGGTTTTGTTGTTTTTGCATTAACTCTATGTGTGTGTATTTGTACTCTTTGTGGCTAGAATCGGTGTCATCTGTGGATGAGAAGAAGGAGAGGGACAGGGAGGAGCGTGAATCCCTGGTGTTATGGAAGAAACCTCTGCTCACACTCCACTACTTCACTCTGGAGCTGCTCATCACCCTTAAAGAGTGGATATGGAGGTGAGGTCAAGGGTGGTGGACACAGCCTCGTTTCCCCTCAAAACACTATCCTGTCTGCATGTCATGTCACATAAAAGTATCGTCTTGAATGGAGAGTCAGAACTACATTTATATGTGTTAGACAGCCACACAAAAACAATGTAGTGAGCGTCTTAGAATAGATAATAAGGTAATTCAGTATACTTGTAATACATGTGTATTGTAAAAAGCAGGAAAAAGGCTGATCTTAAATTATCATTTTAAATGGGTTTAAAATAAGGTTTGACTGAGAATAAATAAATAAATAATAGAGATTTTTATGACTTGTTTCTATAGTGTTGACAGCAGCTAGATAGTGTTTGTGGGATGTTACTTTTATTTATAAAGGTGTTAGTTTTGCTTGAAAAAACAGACACACTAGTACAAGTACAAACCCACACATAACACCAGACAGACAGGAGGTGACCTTGATCGTCTCTGTACTATATCAACTCAAAGGGCCTTCTCCCTCATAGTTTAGTCTTCAGTTAGAGGTCTAATGAAACTAACAATGCTGCCCAAAAGAGTTACACAGGATTTGTTTATAATTTTTTTCTCATTACCCTTCATCACTACTGCTGATAGTGCTGACAAGTTTTTTTCAACCTCACCGACTGATGTTACCTCACCCACAAAGTACTAGCTGCGTACTACATCTACATCGTATTTGCTTTGCGCTGCACAACACCAAACAATCTTTGTTGACACAGAGAGCCTAGAATAAGGTCAGAGTGTACTCTCAGGGAGGCCTTTGTGGTTAAGTGTGAGGACAATGTGTTTATTTTCTAAACGGCAAGAGGATGTGGTTAGCCGCAAGGACCGCGAGCTGCTGTTCACTAACATTCAAAACACATGGTGTTATGCTGCCTGCGCATTACACTCTAGTCTCTGAGTGCACGTTTATCCTGTATATCCTATGTGCAAGTTTACAAGTTGATAGTAGTGGTTTGTAATTTATCGCATATGTACAGCCAGCTCTCAGAGCAGAATAGTCTTTTACTTAAGATGTACCTGCAAATAGGGGCAATGGTTGTGGAGCAAAGGGAGGGTTGGTAAGGGAGGGACTGTTATTTTTGGAAGAAATCACTGTGGTCAAATTACTGCTATACACAATAATACACTTGATGCTACCCTTGAGACACATATTGTTTTTAGATATTGGAGACCAGTTTAAATCTTTAAAGGTGTAAGAAAAGTAAAGTAAAAAAAAAGGCACCGGCACCGTCTATGGTGCCTAAACTGAAACAATTTGACTGATATATTATTATGTTTATGACATAATTAGTTATTATTAATAGTGAAGCATCAGTGTTAGAGCAGCATGTTACTGTTGTAGCTGCTGGAGGTGGAGCTAGTTTCAACTACTTTATATACAGTTGACTAGTTAAGTCCAGTGGTTCCCAATCTAGGGGTTGGGCCCCTCCAAATGTCTCCAAATGTTTCCAAATGGAAATAGTCAAGTACAAGTACCTCAAAATTGTACTTAAGTACAGTACAGTACAGTACAGTACTTGAGTAAATATTCGCAGTACTTTCCACCACTGCATGCTGGTGAACCATCATGCACTATACCAACATCACAAATTTGGAAATACTAAATGTGATTTAGCCATCATTGATTAGATTAATTGCACCAGTGCTTTTCCTGCTTTGATGTCAAAATGACTGTTTTTAAAAAAAGAAGTCTGTTGTATGCCAGAAAGTCCCCTTCAATTAAACTCTATCAAGTGGCTGCAACTGATTGAGACAGGGGGCTGTGGGGTGGGGTCGCGGTTCACTGGGTTCACTCAGTTCACTTCATGTCGTTCCCACTTTTCTTACACGCCGTTCAGCTGCTCAGCACACTGGTAAGTCAATTAATGAGGACGAAAACAGTTCAGACACACATTCATTCTTAAAAAGCTATCCCCACAGATACAGTAGGCTAGCTGGGTAACATTTTCCCACCACGGTAACTAGTTAGCCCAGATAACATGGGAGCAAGCGTCAGTTTGAGAGCATTAGCTTTAGCATTAGCATGAAACTAAAAGTCCTCAATTCAAAGTTCTTTAGTAAAAGTGCATATTACGTATTATCAGCAAGTAACTATAGAAATAATCCTGTCGGTAATTTATTATACATACATGGGTTACAAACCAACGTCAAGTCAAAATGTATTTGTATAGCATATTTAAAACAACCACAGGTGAGCATAGTGCTAATTAGGCTTAAAATACCAAATGAAACGGATATAAAAGTAAATACCAAAAAAAAAAAAAAGAATACAATAAACATAATACCTAGTACCTCAAAGTTGTAAGTGTACAGTACCTTAAATGTGACTGTACTTACTTTCCACCACTATAGCTACAGTGCAATAATACTGAAAGGTGTGTGTGTGTGTGTTACAACAGTAGGTCTTTCTTATTAAATTATTAGCTAACTTGGTGCCAATGTCAGGTCCCTAATTGAAAAGTATAGGTGTCTCAAGTTCACTTCTATACATTTTAAGGTTTAAGGACATTCATTAATTTCTTATACATGTTGGTCTGAATACAGTGTTATGTCAGGTTATCATGATAAGTGGTAAAGGGTTACATGCAGTATGTGGTGTGTTGCCCAGATGACTACTGTATTATCCTGTTGGGAACATGCTGCTTTTCTTGGAGTAGAGTGGCTTTAGCAGTTGCCAGCAGATGTCTCCCTCACCTAAAGTATTTGCTAATACTTCCTCACTCACACTACTAACAATCCCTCATCTTTTTCCATCACCCTTTTACCTGCCACACCATCTTGCTACTATCTTTTCCCTGCTTTGTTTTGCATTCACCTTTGCCCCCTCACATTTGCATTGTCATTTTACACCTTCATCCTCTTCTTCTCCTTCACCCAGGCTCTGGCAGCAAAGACAGACTGTGTTTGGCCTGCTGATCCTGCTTATCCTCCTCTCCATTGCCTACCTTTTTGAAGGAACACATCAGAAGGTGATTGAATACTGTCAATATTTTTCCTTGTATATTATAAGCCTGCGGAGGGTCAGTAACTGAACTCGGTTCATCTTCCTCATTAGGTGTAAGTTGTGAAAAGACAGTGAACACTTATTGTACAACTGATTGAGGTTGATGATTTAGGTCTGGGTTCTTTAAAGTATAATTTAATTTTTTATCTTTTTGTTGGTGGTTGCTTGCCTATTAGAGTGCAGGTTATAGTTTCCTCAACTTTTTTTTTTTTTTTTTTTTTTACCACCACAGCACTAAATGTAATATATATTTGGAGCAGCTGTGGCTCAGGACGTACAGTGTGTCGACCATTTATCTCAAGGTACATGATTTAATTCCCTGGTTTCTCCTGTCCGCATATTGTCGTGTTCTTTAGCAAAACTCTGATTGCCAAATTGCTTCCAGTGGTCAGGCCCATGCTGTGTATGGCAGCTATGCCGCCATTGGTGTGTGAATAGGTTAATTAGAGGTGTAGCGGCTTCTGTACTCTCTCGTTACGTTGTGTATTTCACAGAAGAAGACCGTCACTGTTTATTGCAACCGTAACTCTGGCATCTGGCAGATGGATTAACATACAGTCAGTCCTGGTTTTCTCACACACGCACATACACATATCTGAAAAATGTAAACAAAAAAAAAGTGTAGGTTAGCTAACCACGTGTAATTAACATAAAACAATAGCTGAGCTCACAACGCATGCATCTACCAGGGAGACAGCAAGGTGCTACCTTTAAAGTCTATAGGACAAAGTGACACTTAAGTGTGTGTGAGTTTTTATGACAAGTGGAATCATGATTCCACATTATCTCCGTTACAGAGGCAAGTTGTGAAGTGCTTGTTAAATATCATTTTATTATATTAAAGCGTTTATTAAAGTCCTGGCATAGTGGCATGTATATTACAGCTATTGTGCAATTGTTCCACATGCCATAGAAACTGGGATTGGTACTGCAGGAATATGAGTGTGGCCACTCACGCACGAACGTCATCTTTAACAAGTGTGTGCTTGTGTAAATCTGCCTACATCCCGCTCAATTATTAACTTCTCACAAAGCTCAGTTTTACCTGCAAATGTTTTATGTTTACAGAGCAAACAATTGGAGCTGTGTAAAACACAGCACACTGCGCTGTAGATCTGACTTGAACCCTTCCCCTTTCTTTTCTTCCTCCCACTCTTTTGTGTTTTTCCTGCCATGAGCTGTCGCATTTTGGAGCTCACTGCCATGTTTTTTTTTAACATTAAAATGCGAAAGCTCAAGAGTTGCATAATCAGTTTTCAGTATCTAGGCTACATGACTGGCACTGCACTTTCCAGCATTCTACATGCAAAGAGAGAGGCAGTACATACTGTTGATGTTTTGCTCGGGTTTCCTGGGAAATAGAGTCCTCTGTCAGCCCCCCCAGTCCCCAATCCCCTCCCTTCTTCCCGTAATCTACACACTACATGTTTCCTCCTAAAAGCAACCTGCCTTGGCTCAGGGGAGGAGGTGTAAACGGAGTGATAGATATAGTGATAGTGCTGGTCGACAGCAGGAAGAGGAACATAGTGAGAGGGAGAGAGAGAGAGATGGAGAGATCTTGGCTTGCCTCACTTTACTAGTTGTGTAAGAGCTGGCTGCCACCAAAAAGAATAATGGTGCTGTTCTTCTGTCAGTTTGCTGAACACTCCTACCCTACAGCTCTGTCCTCTAAACTCAACAACAACTACTGTCTCTAAAGGTCTCTCTCTCTCTCTCTCTCTCTCTCTCTCTCTCTCTCTCTACCACTCACATGCCCTCTCCCACTCTTTAAAGTGCCCTCTGTTTTGCACATTTTCACTCTGGTACCTTCTCTCACTCTGTGTCTGACCCTCCCCTCTTCGCTCTGTGTCTCTTCTTGTTTTCCTCACACTCTGTGCATGTGTTTCTGCCATGTGGTTGACCGTCCCTCTCTCTGGCCCCTGCAGTACGTGCGCTACATGGAGAAGAAGACGCTGTGGTGTGCCTACTGGGTCGGCCTGGGCATCCTTTCCTCGGTGGGTCTTGGCACTGGCCTGCACACCTTCCTGCTTTACCTGGTAAGACAACATTTTCTGTGGCTCTCCACAAGTTGCTCACCACTTTTACACTGCATTCACTTGCCTGTGCATGTTAATGACAGAGCTGCAACTCAAACACTGTGGATGATGATGATGGTGGTGCAGTGACGCAGGTCTCAAAATGCTGTGTTGATGCTGTTGTTGGGTTGTTGCTAAGGCTTTAATAAGGGCATTATGAGAAGCTTTTGGAGGCTCCTTACGCATTTGCACATGCATACGTAAGTGTGTTAGTGTGGGTATGTGCGCACATGCATTTCAGAGAGGGGCGGAGATGAATAGGCGCTATGGTAGCCACACTGTTTTGACAGGCAGTCCAGGAACAATCGCACTCACTGACCCCTCTGACTGAGTGCACATGAGGATAAAAACACTCTCCCTCCCCCTCTCCGAGTTCTTTCTCTTTCCTTTCTCCCCGCTCTCTCGCTCCCCACTGCGTCGCTCACTCTCACTTTCTCTTACACTCCCTATCCTTACTTGTTCTTCTTTTTATGTCTCTCCTCTTACAGTCCCCCTTTTACTCCCCCTTTCCTTCTCTCTTCCCCTTTCTTCCTGTTTTTTCCCCCAACTCTCTCCGTCTTGTTGAGTGTTTTTGCTCAGTTTTGAGTGTGGGTAGGTGTGGGGTTTGTACTGCTGATCAGATCAGGGTCCCAAAACATCTGCTTGTCTTCGCTACTCCAAGTCCATCTGTCATCAGGGAGTCTGCTGTCGCACTTGTGTCCCCTCGCCCAGTGGAGCTGAACTGGAAACTTTGAAGTGCTTGTCCTCCATTCTGCTCTTTTTAAAAGCCAAACTTTGGCGCTCCCAATGCAGTTTTTCAAGTTTTTTTCTACTCTTCCCTCAGTGACCCAGCTCACTTTTCTAGAAGGTTTTAACGTAGGATGTCACCATCTAGTGAGCATGGCTGCTACTGCATGTTGTGGTGTCATTGAGTTCATGACAGAACTTGGTGCTCCTTACTGGATCTGCTGTTGTGCATTTTTTTTATGGAGTTTGACTAATATTGTTTTTTTAAAGGCCAATACTGGTTTAGATATTTTTAGGTTTCATCCACGGATTATGTTTTTGTGTGGATATTTAAATTAAAAAATGTTTTTAGAAATTTTACGACGTATATCCCTGAAAAAAAATCACATTTTTAAGCAATCTGTGTTTACCACAGAATGGTCTCATTGTAGGGAGGAAATGCCTCTGAAACTGCATTCAGACCACAAGACTGCACTATAAACATAGAAACATTACATGTTTGTACAGATTGACAAACATGAACCTATTGATGGCAATCCACCTTGACAATACTGGAATGAATTCTCTGGTCATATATCCAGATAAAAAACAATAATAATTTATTATGTGGAAGTTGAATGTCTTTAATTGGCTGCCAACACTAATAGTGGCCTGATGATTCATTAGTCTAACCATATTTGTTTATAAAAATCCTGTCTGATCTAGAATCTGCTTCCTGTCTTCAACTGTGAGCCGAGACCACAAGTACGACACACAAAATCGGCCTCAGAGAGTTAATTATAATTACACATCTTTTTTGTGGAAGGGCTGTTTAAAGGAGCCATTGAGATTCTTGAGTGATTTTACCGATTTCTGCATCCTGAGAGATTTCCTTTCTGAAAGTTTAGAGTTTCTGTGGCAAGTGAACACTGGAGAGTGTTGGCAGACAGACGTGTTGTCCTGTTTTGAGGAACTAGGACTGGGTCAGTGATTTATAACTGGGTCAAACTGTACAAGTTCAGAGCACTTGATCAGATCGCCCCACAAATTTACAAGTCTAACACTGCAGACTGACCTTTCTGGCAGTGTTTGTCATCCTATACATAAGGCTTTGGTGTTTACCAGCTCTTAACATTGATTGATGCCCATTTCAACATTTGAAAAGGAGACCACTACAGTTACCCTGTAAGTGGTACACAAGTGCACCACTAGAGATACATAACAGCTCAGGAGCAAAGTGCTACAACATTTATTGCACAGCTTCTCATCCAGTCAACACTTTGATGAAACAGCATTTTCACTTGAGCAAACTGATTGTGGGGTGCTGAGTTGACCTGAGACCTAAAATTAATTGATTAGTTGATCAACCAAAAACGGCAATAGTTTTCACAACTGATTAATCACTCAAGTGAGTTTTTTTGAGCTAAAAAAAACAAAACAAAACACTCCGGTCCGAACTGGTTTTCTTACTCTTCTATGATAGACCGAACAAGCAGATTGAAGATGTTACCTTCGGCTCTAGGAACTCAATATCAATCGACCGTTTGATTACAACAGTGATCATTAGTTGGAGTCAGAGCTAGATTACATTCTGCTTAATAGTGTTTTATATTTGAATTAAATATACTATGACTGTGTCAGTAAATGGCTAGGAATTAATTAGAGCTATTGTGTTTGTGAATAATATTTTAACCGATTTATAAATTGTCAGAGGATTATAACCTGGCCCAGTTTGTTATAATTAAAAGTCAGTAGAGGGTGCCAGTGGTCTTAAGATGTCTCTAAACTAGAAGAATCATTGCAGAATAATATAATAATGAAATGTTGTATCATTGTATTGATACCAAGTATTGATTTTTTTATTTACATAAAGGTTACAACTTAAAAAAATAATAGTCTCCCTATATATATCAGGAAATCAGAAGTGAGCTTGAAGTTTTTGGATTGTTCCCACATGGCTGATTTTAGGGCTTTACATAACTACTGTTTGACAATGCATGGACCATTTTTCTTTTTTCTATGTAAAAATAACCAGACTGAAAGACTGAAAAGACTTCACATGTCACATTCTTGAAGAACACAGTGATTATAAAAGTGTAACAAATACTTTTCATCATGCGCCAGCTCAGCAGCTCTTTTGTACCTCTTTGTAAGATTTGAGAAGGCGCAAATACTAACTTGCCTAATAACTACTCAGGTCCTCTTGAGTGCTATTTTCACATGACATAACATGTGACTCTGTGTTGTCATATGACTTCAGCTACCTTCCAAGCTGTCATCATGTGTCCTTTCTCTGACTTGTTTAAAGACTTAACTCCTTGATTGAAGCTAATTCTTTCATTTTCACTGGTTACAGTGGCCACATTTTCTTTTCTCTCCCAGCACAGTGCTAACTTGATGGAACTGGGCACACTGTTAGATACAAGGTTTCTCTTTAATCCGTAAGAAACTGATATGACTGCTATGATATCTTTCACTGGTAATAAATGTTTTGTGAGAAATCAGTGACAACACATCACCTAAGAAGGGCACACACCTTTAGTGGTTGGCGGAACTTAACTTCCGAACCGCCAGCAGAGGGAGGTGCAGAGCCGGTAACGTGTTCATCATCCCAATGAAACTAGAGCAGAAGTGGCAATCTCCTGTTCCCTGTCATGGGCAATTGTTGCCCTGTGTCTCTACTCTGTTTGCATCCCGCTCATACTGCAAGAGCTCATTGTACACAGATAGGACTGGTTATTGGAGGAAGATAAAACATTGCAACTCAGGCATAGAGAAGCGGGGGCACACTTCTTGGCACACTATCGTGTATTTTATCCAGAAGGCAGTGCGTTGGTGCTTACCACCATACAGACCATGAAAACAATAAAATCACGCAGGAACACTGGAGAGATCTCATTTCAACAGGGGCTGTGGAAGGGAGGGTCAGTACACACGCATGCACATGTAAACGCATTAAGAGTCCTGCACCTGCACGTTTATCTGCCTTAATGATTGTGAATATCACAATTATGAGTAGGGCCTGATTTCATCCCTACTTAGGTTTTTAAGCATTTGTTTTGTAGTGATAACTTGTTCATGCCCTTCATAAATCCTCTTTTAACCGAGAAGGGGTTAGCCATGAGTGTGACTCTTGAAAGCTTGAGAATGCTGTAAATATTTTAGAAGAGAGCTCATCTGAGTCATCCACCATTAAATTACTTTCAGTAATGGCTGTTGCCATTAAGTCATTATGGGCAGCATGAAAATTGTTGTGCTCAACTTTAAATCAACAGCAACAAAGAATTAAAGTCATTATAATTGGAGCCGCGCACGTTGCTGTTTACGTACAGTAATAGGAACTAGGGTAGTTTCTTTTCCTTCTTTCTCCCTCTTAGATTTGAGCAGTTTCATTAGTGAGAGTACGTGTTGTGTACATGTTTTCGGGATCATAAATGTCAGGAGTTCCTTGTCTTTCAAAAAGTAAACCAGTAGCTCCTCTAAATAAAGAAACATTCTGTAGTTTTCTATATTCTGTTATTTTATTTTTTTAGGGTTGCTAAATTAGGGGGTTTAACTGGAGGTTTGTGTAGAATATAAAGATTGTCACCAGCTACCCCTCTGAAATTAAGTTTTAGCTGTTAGCAATTACCAGGAGCACAGCTTTAATTAGCGCCAGCTATCGCTGTAAGCGCTGAGCAGGTCCGAGGGTGCAGCCTCACACTGTCCCTGCATTATTACTGTCACACTCAGCTCTGAAAGTTTCTTCCCCTCAGAATCTGTTATACAGTTAGGTACAGTCACCCTACACATTCATACTATGACAAGAACATGTGGGTGAGGGGAAACTTGGTCACGGCATGGCAGCGTTTTAGACAAGGGACTGGTGTGTGTGTGTGTGTGTGTGTGCGTGCGCGTGCGTGTGTGCAGTCACTGTAAAAATGGAGCACCTTCACATTCACATGGACAGAAACCTGGTTGCTTTGTTTGAGATGTGACTCACACACACCTGCTGAAGTAAAATTTCCACTACCCATTAGTGTTATTTTTTTTCTGTCACTTGACAAGTGTTGATGAGAGAGTTGTCTTTTAGCTCAGAGCTGTTAAAGCTTAGGCTCGGCTATTCAGAAAGTGTTGAATTTACTCCGATGGGTGTGGACATTGTCATGATTTAATTTTTCAATTCTTTTATAGGCTTTCTGTGTCAAACATGACGTAGCGTAGCATAATCCCTGTGTTCACCAAAACGAGAATTGACACCTTTCATGCATGTTATCTGGAACATGAGTGACACATCAGGATCGAGTTCAGTAGTTCTTTGAAAAGCTGAAAAGCACCTCTTTGACTCACTCACTGGTTGGCAGTAATGGATCTCCCGTGTTAACTTCAACAACTCTTAAATTCAATTTGAAGCCATTAATTTTTAACTACATCTAGATAGTGTGTCAGAACATTATCGCTTGGATTCAATCCTCCCACTACAGAACAGGCAGTATTACTTACATACCGTAAAGATACTTTTGAGAATTTTACTCACTGCGAGTAAGTTACGGAGCTACAGCTGCTTGTGAGGGGAATTGTCAACTTTGTGTTTTAAACATGAAATACCACAAAGGACTTTTACTTCCTTTAGGGGAAAAAAAAACAAGAAAAAAGCAGCACAATTACTTTCATTCATGCTTTTAAGTAATTAATTTTCTTCCTCATATGGTTAAAAACATGGATTTGCCCAAACGTCTTGTGACTTACCCATCTTCACCAAACTCCTTCAAAGACAAACCAGAGAGTAAATGTGTGTGTGTTTGTGTGTCTGTGTGTGTGTGTCTGTGCACGCGTGCTTCTACTTCTCAATCTTAACTGTCACACCTCAGCCATCCAAGGCATGCGTCTGACTGTCTGTGTCTTTGAGGCCCCAGGAGTCCTGTTAATACCAAGAACAATAACCATTCATGCCACACACACACTCACACACACACACAGCCCACAGGAAGCCAATCCTAGGCCAACATGGGCTTAGTGTGTAGTCAGTGTGGAATGGCACCAACAACTCTGCCAGAACAAGTCAAACTTGACCAGACCAAACCAGAGTGCTGTTGGCAGACTGCAGGTGTTAAGGTCTTTTGAAGCATAGTTTTGTTATGAAATTCTTCCATGAAGATCACCCATCACACCATCATACATTAGCTTCATTTTGCCCCTAATGGACTCTTTGTGGGGACTTTTTAACTCCAACATTGTTCTTCCCTGCAGTGGTTTTTGTTGATGAAGATGAAAGATACTTAAAAGAATAAATGAACACCCATTGTCCTTCGATGTAATTCAGCCATGGCATCGTCACACATCAAGTAATTATTAAGTAATTGATGTTTTAGATTATAGTTTATATTTTTCATCAATAAATCTGACAGTTATTTTCTGGATTAACTGATGAAATATTTGGTCTATAACAAATAATTAAAAAATGATGCCCATTTCAGTTTTCTAAACCCCAAGGCGATTTCTTCTTATTGGTTATCCATCTAACAATCTACAACTGAAAACTATTCAGTTTGCTATAAAAAAAATCTTCATAATTAAGAAGCTGGAACCAGTGAAAGTTCGGCATGAAAATTATTTTTGGTTCGTTCACAACTTTGCTATTTGTCACCCACATTTGATCTGATATTTTCCTCATTAGATGAATGTAGGAGATTGCATATTTACTAGTTGAATTACAGTAACTTATTGTAACTGATAAAGAGCAAACATGTTTTATCAGTCATCACTGAAATGTATTGCTCAGTAACAATAATCTGTGAATGACTCAAATGATAACCCCTGCTCAGTAACGACACAGTAAAAGAACATAACATACATAGGATGTATGATCCATCCAAGTGGGGGGTCAGAGTGAGTGTCTGTCTGCTAGTCAGGGAGAGTTTTCTGAACATGAAGTCATATGGTGAAACCACATGGATAAATCACTGGGACCAGCCCCTCAAACCTCCTGCATTTCACTGTGTGTGTGTGTGTGTGTGTATGTATATGTGTGTGTGTGTGTGTGTATACCACCCACTTCTAAACCCTGCCCCTCCTCTCTGTCTCCATCACTGGCCTCAGTCCAGCGTTCTCTTACCTCCCTCAGAGATCCTGACCAGGGCTTCTTCATAACGAACTAACCTCTAATGTTTGTCCTGCTTTGCCTCCAGCAGTCTCCTTCTGTTAGAAGCGGTTCACAGGTTATCCTAGCCAGACCATGTCTAATGTGCTTAAGTGGCACTTGACAACCACAGCGACCTGTTAATGACTGGACTGTCCTGTGGCCGTGGTCACTGAGAACTGGTCAGTTTATGGTCACCCATTAATGTCTGGCTTGGGGCTTCGGAAGCAACTACATTTGCCACCATAAACTAACCAGAGGAGTCCACACCATGACTGGTGTCGAGGACGATTATGGTCTGCATCTGCCAGGATCTCTTAATTAAAAAGAATTAATTATGGTTTGTATAATTCCCCTTTTCAATTTGTATGTCTTTGATCTTGGATAAATTAAAGTGTAGCCTACTGCACACCATTCAAATAAGGAAGGGATACCAATGTATTTATAATTTATAACCATTTATAACACTTTTCATCCGACTGTCATGAATATACTGTATTTTTAAATTTCGATTTGTGATTTGTGATTACATCATGGGTGCATGCACTCCACCACATCAGATTCCCCATAAGCTTTATCAATTTAAAATGCAAAAAACCTCTTATTTGCACAAACCGCGTTGCAATTCAAATCATCACGCCTTCACTACAACATTATACTATGTGTGTTTCAGCTCAAATAACATCATCACTGTGACACACAAGGTTACACACAGAAGTTATTTTGTATTTTGAGTGTTTAACAATTCAAAACTGTAAGAAAGGCATTGTATCTTGTGGGTCAGAGAAGGTGGCTGACAATCTGTGTCAGATGTTTTTCTCCGCAGCAGCTATTGACCAACCAGCTTTCACATCCTCCTTCAGTGGGCACATTAACACACACTTTGTTTTTTTTCTGTGGCACTGAGAGGAAGCTCAGTGCATGTGCTTTAGCAACTGCCATGCTCGTGGTTGATCCCTGTGACTTGTCCAGAGTTAAGGTTAAAAGAACAACAACTACAAATGAAAAGTAATTTGTTATCAGGTCACCTTCATCATGACAAACTCCTCAGTGGTTTAACTGGGCACCAACTTAACTTTGAATTAGCCAACACAGCCCCATTCTACAAATGTGGCCCCATTTTCTTAAATATTTTCAGGAAATTGTGTGTTAAATGCTTTTCTTTCCTGGTAATACATTTACAAAGGTGACTTTTGAAATATTTAAATACTCCTGTGTTCACATCCATGTTTGCTAGCTTGCAGTCTTCTTCATAGCTTGTGTAGGTGCATTTGCATGGATGTATGAAGAGAGCTGGATACGCCACTGTTATTTTCCCAGTGACCACTTGTGGTATTGCAGCAAAAAATGAAATCCAATCCAAATCCAAAAAAGATTTCCCCCCTTGTAAAACAGTCGATAGGACACCTCAAACTTCAAACAAGATCAATTATTACTCTTTATATTATGAAAATTCAATCCATAAAGTTTATGTATTTGTAAATCTTCCCCACAGCCTGGAAAAGTGATTTTTATGTGCGTGAAGTCGACGGACAAGGAGGGAACTTACAGGTGCACCCAATGGGAAAAACACTACTGCAGTCGGCGGCATAATAACATGGAAACTAACCCAGAAGCTAGAAAACGTTTTGGGTTTATGCGCCAGGTATGCAATTTTAATTCAAGTGAATAGGCACTATTGTTGAGGCCTGTATCCAGTTCCTATAATACATGTGTGGCACACTGCTACATTTCCTGGTAAGTTACCGCCACAAACTGTAAAAGGTGAAGCAATGTGTATTATGTGTACATGTTAAAAATATATTGCTCCATTGCACTACTAAGTGATCAGAAACACTGCAGGATGCATTTAACTTAGAACACAGTTTGACTTACGTTTCATTTTAGGGACTATTCCTTTAAACATCTCACACTGACTCTCACAGTGGTTGTTTGGCAGTAGCTCTTCGACCCGCATGCTCTCACTGACATGTGCTCTGCGCTGTAGTGATAATATATTGTCAGCATATATCAGCAACACAAACATATGTTATTACCGGAACCAACTGTGTGTGTCTCCTCAGAGTCTGTGCGGATATACTCATACCCAGGATGGGGATCCCACTCATTTTGGAGGCCAGGCGTTGGCTTTTGCATCTTGCCACAGGAATGCCAGCAATGTTGCCTCCATTGTGGATCCCATCGGGTCAAAGAAAGGAACTTTGTACTTCAGCCAGCACTGTTGTGTATTTTCGTGGCTACAGACATCATCAACATTTGGCAGATCTCAAAGTAGACACGGTTATGGGGTGGAATAGTTATTTCAGCACACTCACATGTACCCTCACCATTACTGTGTTTATACTTGTAGTAAATTATGTAAAAGGTGAAACAATGGCTTCTCTGGGAAAGACAAAAAATACTTCCTCCCCCTGTGTCTTTTGTTACTTTTTCCTGTCATTATCTTCTACTATGCCTCCCTAAGAGATGAAATGTATGTATGTGTCAATGTGTCTGTGCCACAATGCCAGAAACAAAATACGACAGAGGGCAGCTACCTGGATGTTGCGGGCTGGGCTGCAGATTAATGGTGAGTCACTTGAACAACATGAGAGGACTGGACTTTTGTGTAAGGTGAGAAGCAGTGACACAGCATTACACAGGAGAGAGCAAGTACACAGAGTCACGCAACGTTGTCTATTGGCAGGCTGTCTGTGTGTGTTTGGTAAACACATATTACCTGAGATAGTGTTGGAAGCTGCAAGCAAGCGAAATATAGTCTTTCTTGGCCACACAAACGTTCTCCTTGAGGACCCTGTATGTGTGTGTGTGTGTGTGTGTGTGTGTGTGTGTGTGTCAGGTCAGGGTAGTGAGATCTTACTGGATGGTCAGTGGGGAGGATCGGAGGGTGGGGAATTTCCAGTCTGGGTCAATCAGTGCTGGGAGTTTCTTGAGTTGTCCCTCTGGGTCATTAAAGATTTTCTCATTTGTCGTTTACCATTATAAGAAATTGTGTGTGTGGACATCAGATATTTTCTTCCTGCATAAATCTAGGCCCAGCTTCCAGCCATTGACTAGCTTGCTTATTAATATTTAATGTACAGAAACTAATCTATACAAAGACATCTCTCACACGCCACTGTCCTTCCTTCCCATGTCCTGTCCTGTTCTGCCTTGTCCCATGCACCTCCGGAAGTTCTGGCCCCACCCAAGGTTTGCCAGATTGCTTTGGTGTTACATTGTGTAATGCCAAACTACCCCCATGCGTCACTGAGAGCACCCTTCCTACTCACACGAGTGCATGAGCGTAAACACATGGAGTGTACACACAGAGTACACTGGGCCAGCTTACGACGACCCACTCATTGGACCTGCCTTTATTTGCAGGGATCACACTGCTGTTACTGACTTGTTTGATCATCTCTTGTCAGTTCAGATCCTTTTAGATTGTTGTTCAATGTGTAACATGTGGCTCTACAGAGGAAATGCAAAGTTACATGACCTTTTCTTCCTGACTGGATCCTGTTCAGTATAAAACGTAATCAAACATTGTGCTCTCAGACGATGTTATCAACTGTATTGTCATAATGAGTCAGTGAGGAATGACCAGAGGCATTTGTACACACAGTTTCCTTGTTCCTCTCAGAGGAAATTATAACTAAATTTACGCTTCAGAAATAGTGTAGATTTTCAGTTCAACACAAGTTGAACTCTTCAACATGAGTGCGCTATATGAAATTACCCCTCAAAACAGGTGTGTTAAATGAAATTTAACCAATTAATTATAATTTATTTAAACTCTTTTTTTAAGGAAGCAATTGAATGTTAAATTGCTTGTGTTTAAAATAACAGAGGTGCTATTTGATAAAGGAGACTTCAAATTAAATGCAGGTACTATATTTCATGCCAAGAGTGTTGAAATGGAGATTTTCCTTCTTGATATGATGACATTTTGGTATTTCTGTGTAATTTACTTTAATTGTGAGTGTGTGTGTGGCCGTAGGAGTCTCTACACAGCGGCATTGTAAATATTGGGATGACTTGTTTTAGGGTTTGCCGAGTCAAGATCACAAAGCTGGCAGCTCAACAAACTTTCTGCATGCATCAGAAATCCAACCTGCTCCTCTCTTCTTTCCTTTTGATTCTTCTGTTTTCTCACTGGAAGCATATTTGAAACGAGTAAATAAACAAGAGCCAGAAATGTAAACTAAACCAGGCTCTCTCAGCTGGGTCCTTTTTAAAAATGCTAATTTGTCTCATTCTTACAGCTGGAACAGTCAAACATCCTGAAGTCTGAATTTAGACTTTTTTTTGCTGCTCTTGTCATCATTATTATTGCATGGTTCTCCTGTGGGCACATATAGTATACACTTGGCTACACTTGGTTGTGTGTGTGTGTGTATGTATGCATGTCACCTGGGGAAGGTGGAGAGAATCAGGCTTTTAAATCCCTGTGTTGTTGGATTAATATATATTGCCAATTTTTGGCCTCGACATGTCTTTGACAATCTTTTGTATGATTGATTAGGTGTGTGTGTATGTGGTGAGTATGTGTACACCAAATTGTTTTTCTGTAGCCACTATGGTTTCCAACTTTGATCATTTCCACCCAGGGCCCTGTTTTTTATCTGTTAACATTTTCCCTTCTTCTGTAGGTTTTGAAAATGCATGCATCCATTTATGTAAAGCTCTAGCTTTGTCATAGCTGTGTGTTTTTCCACATTTCTTAAAGCCATTTAACTCATACAGGAAGGAAAATAGGAGGCACATTTACTCTTTATGCTAATTTGCAGTAAAAAGCAGAGGACAAGTTCCACAGCTGTATGAACTAAAGGAGAGACAGCCTTGATATACCTGCCCACATATAACTGTCTTCATCATTCAGCATTTGACTCACTCTCCCTATGCCAATAACTAAGGGGTCTTCCTCTGACTCAAAACTACTTCCAACAGGTGCACTCACTCCTACACCCTTTCTCACTATGTCTTTTTCTCTCCATCTTCCGCTTTCTCCAACTGTGTCTCTCTCTCTGTCTTTCTCAGGGACCACACATAGCATCAGTGACTCTGGCGGCCTATGAATGTGGCTCTGTGGATTTCCCCGAACCACCTTATCCAGACCAAATAGTCTGTCCCCAGCAGGAAGCACCACCAACAGGCTCTGATGCTGAGCATGTGGGTGTGGAGGCCGCAGGGGCGGACATAGTGGTGGGGTCAGCGGCCCTCCAGGGAAGCATCTCTCTCTGGACCATCATCTCCAAAGTCCGTCTGGAAGCATGTATGTGGGTGAGTGCCTGTTACACACTGGCTGTGCATACTGTAGCCCGGAACAGTTGACGAGCAGCCAAATGCAGGATCTGCACAGAGTTAAACTTTTCTAAGCATTCTTGGTCACAGTTTGCATTGACCTTGCACATTTGCCACAGTTTTGACCAGTATTCAGTGTGTGTGCTTTGAAATATTGTTGCTGTCAGGTGAAAACCTCATATCTCCCAAATGCCAGTTTCTCAAGAGCTAAGAAAAACAGTCTTGTTTTCAGATTGACCACCATGCATTTTTGAATTTATCCAGTGGGTTTTGAAAGGTGTCATTAGACCGAGGGTGGTAATAACATGAAAATCACCAAAATTGAAGGCTTTTAGAGACCCAGTTTTCCAAGGGCAGGGTCAACCATACATGCCAAGGACTCCAAATAAGGGCACAAATCATACTATGACTTTTTTCAAAGTTAACGTGCAATTTATGCTGGTGGTAAGAGAAGGGTGAAAAGGTAAAAGGCCTTTCTTGGGTATTTGCTCTCTGTTACCATCTTAATACACAGAATTATTAAAAATGTTTAGATCTTCCTCTGACAATGTGAAACACTTTTTTTTACAGTTCCTCCACCAGTAAAGGTTCAAGCTCGAAATGACACAAAATTTGCATTGATACTGTGGGTGCAAATACATTCATTGATACCTCATTTGCGTGGAAAACCCCTGGTCCTTACCATGAATTTCCCTTGTGCAGCTTTGGCGGTTTCACACCTCTAACCAGCCTGTGGCTGCTGAGAGAGATTAAATGCTTTTAGTCTATATTATTTTTGAGGGACAGCACAGAAACACATTTTATCGTATATAAATAACATGCTAAACTTTATGATGATGTCAGAGTTTTTGTTACGCGGACTTCGATAAAGAGCGGCCTTCTACTGAGGTGTCTAGTTTTGCTTAGACTTGTGACTCCTGTGGCTTATCAATGAGTCACATGTATGAGTTACCATGAAACCACTGACAATGTACTGTGCTACTGTTACACACACACACACACACACACACACACACACACATGAAATACATAAAAGGACAAATAATAGCACAGATACCTAGAAGTAACACTCCATTATTGACTTCTTTGTGACTTGTCAAGTCCTCTTTTTATCACCTGTTATTTTTTTCCATCTCAGTTTCTCTTCCATTTTACAAGCATTACTGAGAATGGCGGAACTGATAAACACTTACAAAAGAGAACTTGGTCACTGATACATGATATGAGTACATCATTCTTTATCTGTTTCCTTGTTCTGAATAATGTGGAAATGACGTGAAATACACATCCCCAACTGCTTCTTCATCACCACTGGCTTTACAGGAACCAGGGAGGCTTTTCACAATCTGATTTCTACTAGAACTGGCCTGTACTTATTGTCAGTGACACATTAACTGTGCACACATATGCACATGCACACTTACAATAGCCATTGAGTGAAAAGTAGCTGGTTATTCTCATATTAAAGGATTTTCCTCACCCAATATAACTTCATGTTGTTTTATGAGACACACCCTCTCTTCTAAATATATCTACATCTCATGTGCTGTGTGTGTGTGTGTGTGTGTGTGTGTGCAGACACACATAAAATCAAAATCTGTATGTTTGATTTATTACAGCAGCATGGCTTCAAACTCGAATCAAATTCAAAATGCAGCCACACCAGCAGCACCACCACACTCTGAAGCTGTGATATAGGAGAGTGTGTGTGTGTGTGTGTGTGTGTGTGTACACCACCCAATCCCCTTGGATTCACCACCACCACCCACTTACCACCACACCCCTGTAACCTCACCCTGGCATGGCCTCCACCAAGGCTTGTCTGCTCTACAGTTGGAGACACCTGTTGCGCCCACGGTTTCAAAGCACCCACACCAACATTCCCCCTCCTTCTGCCAGCCTCCCACCTTCTGGATACGCTGGTGATGAGACATTCCCCTCCCCACCACCACCTCTTCTTCTCTCACTCTCTCCTTTTCTCTTTGTCCTTTTCTGTTCCCTTTTAAAGCCTCTCTGTCCACTAGTGCAGCTCCCTTAAGTGTTCCACTTCAAACAGCACCACTGTGCAGGTGGACATATTTCACCTGCACAGTGGCCACACACACACACACACACACACACACACATACACACAGGCACATGCACAGGCACATGCACACTCACGAACAGAGGCAGAATTGAATGGACCAGCTGCCAGGGAGATTAAGGCACGTCTCCATTATGAGAAAAAACTGGCAGATTTCATCAAAGACCACAGTGTTAACAAGAGAACAGGGTGTCCAGATTAAAGATGCAGTCTGCCAGGTTTTGGAATATCACCGCCTCCTGAGAATGATTGTTTGGGGTTGTTGTCGCTGCCATGGTTGCTAACTACCCACTAATCATCTTCTGGCTAAGCCATCCCACTACATGCAAGTAATGTGGCTGTGATTAGCTAGTTATGTTCTGGGAGAGAGATTCAAGCTGTGATTTTGCGTGTGTTCTACCTAGACAACTGTATTTCAGAGCAGAAGCTTAATTTACTCACTGCTTTTTATATTACATGTAGGGTGTTAGGGATGTGTCTGGGCTTGAAATCTTCCAAATGCCATATGTAATTGTAACTTACATGAACTGTATCCTTAGCATCTTCTCATACCCCTTGCACCCCTACACTTCCCCTGTGCCTGGAAACATTAAAGTAATGAGCTGTGAGCAACTCCAAAAACACTGCATTTCTTGGCGGCTGTTTTCATTGTGTTAATTAAGTCTGTAGCCCTCAGCCCTTCACCAATTCCCTCCCTCGCACTCCTCCCTATTCTCATGTTTTGGCGGTATGAACTTGGTGAACCAACCCAAGTGCTGAGGATTTATTTCCCTCAAATCACTTCCGCTTTTTTCCTGTTAACCTTCCCTCAATCACACAGCCTCCACCACTTTATAGTTACATGCTTCTTTTGGCTGTTACATATTGATATCTTTTGACCTCCCTGGGCTTGTTAGCACTTCTTAAATTTTCCATAAACCCTGCAATCCACATGACCAAATTAGATTTAAACAGAGTAGTGAGCGGTACAGTGTGTTGATATGCTGTTTAGAGGTGGCATCTGGTTTTTCACCTTCAGTAGGCCTGTTTTATGTATCCATGATCGTTTAATAATCTGTGGGATTTTCGTTATCGTAAATCCTTTCCGTTTTATTCCCATTAAGCGCTCTGATCGCACAATCCCAGACGTCAAGCCGTGCAAGCTCCTTTGGATAGTGGATACCGATATTGTTGCTCCATTAACCCCCCACGAACATGC
Organism: Pampus argenteus; assembly: GCA_036937835.1. Taxonomy (NCBI): domain Eukaryota; kingdom Metazoa; phylum Chordata; class Actinopteri; order Scombriformes; family Stromateidae; genus Pampus; species Pampus argenteus. The sequence goes on from CM072874.1 coordinate 16,716,587, forward strand.
TTGTTATAATAATTAACATACCAGTAAGACAAATTTAATATTCACTGAACATGGTTAGTTTATTGTCATGCATGTTAGTTTAACAGTACAAAAAACTCTATAAAGTTGATACATAGTAGCCAACCTGCACTGTACATAACAACTAACATATTGCTCTTGAAATAATTTTAAATTCAGAAGCTTGTTGCCAAAACAATATATGGCAGCACATCACGTCAGGAAGTACTATAAACAAAAGCAGCTGAGCAGAAGTAATTAACTCTGTGTGTGTGTGTGTGTGTGTGTGTGTGTGTGTGTGTGTGTATTTCAGGGTGCAGGTACAGCTATAGGAGAACTTCCTCCCTATTTCATGGCCCGGGCGGCTCGGCTGTCAGGTGCAGACCCAGACGATGAGGACTACCAGAGGTTTGAGGAGATTCTGGACCAGACCCAATCTGCACAGGTGACGCACTGTTCTCTGCATCAGCCATCATCTCCAGCCTCTTGTATGTCATCTTCATTGCCCCCTCACCTCTACTCCCCAAACCCCACAATGCTCATTTTACGAAGCTCTAACTTTCACTTCCCTGCTTCCCTTCACTCTCACCTCTCTGCTCTTTTGCACTTGTGTGCTTGTTCTTTATCACCGTGTTGCACTTGCACCATTTCATTTTCTAATTGCTTTGTTTTTGGCATCAATTTATTTTCTGCTCTGGTATTTTTCGAAATCAGCTATTGCAATCTCTCTAAAATGAACCACATTTAAGACTGTGTGCGCGTGTGTGCGCGCGTGTGTGCGTGTTGACCTCTGACCAAGCTCCACCTCTGTACGGTACAGCAGGAATCAAGTGCTTTCATAACGTAATGACTAATACTGCTTTCAGACCAATGACCAGGGTCATACCAACATTATTGAACCAATGTTCAACACTTCTTTTGTCAATTCAAACCAAATCAGTCAACACTATCTCAAGGAGATTAAATCGAATCGTCTTTGAAGACGTTTCAAGCTAGTCCCAGCCTAGTCAAGCTAGCATGAACTGATGAAGCCTCTTGGATGAGAGGTGAAACGTCTTCAAAGACAAATAACCAAGTCCAGTTGCGTTCGATTTAATCTACTTGAGATAACTATGACCTGGATGAATGAGAATATTCACAGGCTCAGTCAACACTAGTTAATCCTTCAGTCATGACAATTCATATAGAACGTGGGTCACAGCAAACAATTAGCAACACGGGTGGAGCCATTCACATTGAAATCAACCTTTGTCCCACCCTGGTCCGACCCACCAGAGCCGGACAACAGCAATGATCTACTGAAGTAAAATGTTTTCATTTTGAAATTCTCTATAAAAAAATTCTCACATCAAACATCCCTGCAAATGTCTCAACAATACCTAACAGTTCATTGTAAATATTTATGTTCCCAACCTCTTGTGATTACGAATGGATGGGGAGGAATGAGGGAAAACATCCATGTGGTTTAGTAAAGGCTTTTCATCAGATCTGTCTATCTTGACAAAAGTCTTCATCCTTAGGAATGTTCACCTCTCTCCAAAAGTGTGGGTCAAACAGTCAGACAGGTCAAGTGCAGTAAAACAGCTGCATCCATAAATGGTTTTGAACTTACAACAGACTCACTTACTCTTGTACTTGCAAATAAACTGCAGCAGTCAGTACTAGACAGTTGTTAACAAATACATCCCTTGTTTTTTTACAAGTGTATCCCAGATATCAAGGGATTACTGAGTGATTCTGAGATGTGTTTCCTTTTGTTTGCAGTATGTATTTCACTTTTCAGCATGCATATAGGATCAGTAACAGTCCAACTTTGACTGAGATGTGACTCATTCAGCATGCTTTTTTGGTATTTCAGTAATTCCAAAAAGAAGAAAATGCCTGAAAAGTATGCCTCTGGTCACAAGATTTAAAATAATCTCTACAATATACTAGCCTTATTGTTTGTAAATGTATTAGATATGAGAAATAAGGAAAAAAGTAATTCTAACATGTCTTTCTTTCTTTCTTTTGATCGAGACTCACAAAGCAAAAGACTCACAAAGTCTTTTCCATCTTGTTATCTTGTAAGTTGTTATATTGAAACAGGGTATATTTCTTCATCAATACTAGGGGTGTGGCGAGACACTCAGCTCACGCGACGAGACACGAGATTGGGTTCACGAGATCGAGACGAGACGAGATTTTAAGAAAACTAAATTACAAATATGAATGCCTGGACAACAGACTTTTATTTAACTTTGTTTTTTTGTTTTCCGACGTCATTGTTTTCCGACGTCATTGGCGGGGGCATCGCAAATAGTTATGCATGTGTTTTCCGGCTGCTTGTTGGACAACAAATCTCGCGAGACCGAAACTCCAACCCGACGAGAAATCTCGCAAATTTTCATCTCGCGAGATCTCGTCACACCCCTAATCAATACTATTACTTGTTTTCAAATTTAGCCCTGCATCCCTTTTCTAGTGGTAGAAAATCGTGCTTTCTTTGGGATAAAACTGAACTTTTTGCACTTCTGGCCACAGCTTACTAACTGATGTCAAGGCGGGTGTTTTGCCTTTGGCTGGGTCACATACTCGGAAAACTGTTAATACCCCCAAGTAACCATAGGTGAGTCATTGTCACAGACCCACCATCTTTATGCAGATTTTTTTGCTGAGTAAATAAATGATCTTTAAATAAAATGACCAAAATAAAAGCAATTTAATTTTGGACAGAGCACTCATGAATGATTCATTCAACCCTTTCAATGTGCTGTATGCGCGCAAAATAACTACAAAAAGGAAACCACAGTTTTTCATTATCAGCACATTTAAACTGACTCCCAGCACACAAACTGAAGTGACCTTTTGAGACACTAAAACTGAAACAAGTAGTAACTAACTAAAAAAAAACTACTGGTTAAGAGTTAGGGGTGAAGCACCTGCTGTAAGGTCTGCTGTTACTAATGCTGTGGACAGCTGGGTTAGGTTGGCACCAACAGCAGCCCTGGCATTCAGACCACATGTGTGAGAGTGAAGCTCTGACATCACTCGACTTACTGATAAAGTGGCGCTTCCCATCCAAACTGTGAGAAATGAGCAGAGACATGGGAAGAGGAAGACTAACTGGCAGTGTGAGGAAGAGAGGATTTTGTCTCGGTCATCTCAGCACTGAAGAACTCCTGTGTGTCTTTTCCCAACAAGGCGCAGGAGGAGCATCGCCTGTGCTTCTCGCATCCGTGCAAGGACAGATCAGAAGTGACGCTGCATGCTGCTATCTCAATACACACCCTTAGTCTCGCTCTCTCGCTCTTGCTCTACTTCTTTTTCTTTCCCTCTGTTCTCATGCTCTTATTCTTTCTCACGCACTCCAATCTCCCGTCGTGCATTACTCTCTAGCGCGCTCTCTCTCTCTGATGATGTCTGGCAGCCTTGTGTATGCATGTTATGTGTGCTTGTGTGATTGGACAGCATCTGGAGGCAGGTTGCTTGCCCTAGCGAGGACCTGCCACATACGGAAACATTTTTTCTCTCACCAGGGCTTTTACCATTACTTGGATGTTCTCAGGGTTCCCTCTTTTGCTCAAGGAGATCCCACAACACCTCTCAGATTTTCGCTTTTCCGCCTTTTGCCCTTTTTACACCTTTAAAGGTGGCCATAGAGTTAATCATCTACTGCGGAGCGTCAAAACAGGCTCCACTGGGATTCGATTGGAGAAATTGTGGAATCGTTGGATTGTTGTGTATTAGACAGGAAGTGGTTAAATCTTGTCGTCAAGGATGTGACCCCCTCAACCTTTTCCCCCTGCACACAGATATACATGCAGGCTCTCACACACATTCTCCACTCTGTGGCAGCAGAGCTGGGTTAAGATGCTGTCTTCGTCCCCTCCGCTCAAGTCACAGAGGTTTGTAGGTGCCAGCAGTTTGACTTAAACCCAGTGGTATTTCTCTCAGCCTTCATGTGCCAACTTCCTGCCACAAGTGCACGTGATGCACAGCAGCAGAGTACTCTGGGGTTTTTTCTCATTCATTCAACAGAGCTATTCAAGAATAATGAAGTCATGCCTTTTCTAACGGCTCCAGACGCTGATGTCATGAACATCAGATTTTTTTCCCCTCTTAAATCTTTAGCTCAGTACGAGAGCACTCGGCGGGTTGGAGAGGAATCCTCAGTATCGACACAGACCGTCTCAGAGGATCCTACATGGATCGAGTCCATGATTACTTGTAACCTGATTATCAAGTTATTTCCTGCTTGTGTTTTGTTTGTTTTGTTTTTTATCCGGCATGGAAAGGGTTAACAGGCTGTGAATTCTTGATTGCCAACTCCCAGGATCGTATCTCCTGTAACTCAAATCAGGGACATCTGCGCTGGGCGTATGCCTGCCTTCCCCCCTGGCCTACTGCACTCAAAGGCTCTCTGTGCTGTGGTTTGCCCAGCCCCGTCATGTGACTTCTCTGAAAGTGCTCCCTCCTCCTCCCTCTTTATTTCCAGTAAACTGTTTGAAAGGAGGGGGGTGAGTCAGAGTAAAACCAGCTTCCCTTTAACCACAGCTTGTTAAAGAATTTGTCAACGTGGACTCAGGGGTGCATTTTGTGTGTGTGTGTGTGTGTGTGTGCGCGCGTCCGGGTAGATTTGAATGTGTAGATCTTCTTTTTTTTCTCCTTTCTTGAAAGGGGACTGTAGCTTCAATTGCGTCAGGCGTCCTTAATCACTGCACTTCCTGTGCCAGAGAGAACGGGCGCGGGCTTGTCGGGAGTTAATGAGATGAACTTTAGCCATCTTCGTGTAGGGGGGCTTGCGACCGCTCCAGAGATGTGTGTCTTCTGTGTGAAAGACTTTCATTGAGAAAAAAAGGAAAACACAGAGAGAGGGAGAGAAAAAAATGTGTGTGGGTGTTGACTTGTGTATAGGCTATGCATAGATTTTTCCTTGTCTGACACTTTAATTTTCCACATGGAGCAGAGTGCCTTGTCACTGCCTGATTTCTGTCTCTGAAATCTGTACCCCATCAGAACTACCAAAGCCTACTGAAAACAACGTCTTTGCTTTGCAAACTTACTTTTTTGTAGTAGAACCCTGTGAACAACTTTTCCAGCATAATTAGATATCACATCATACAATAATGATTTTAGATGTAAAACCAGCATATAGAAAAAAAAACCATCACTATCGTATCACTGTCATATTTCAAAAACCTGATACTTGAAACTGATCCTGAAAGTTAACTTTTACTGTATATCCAGATGTACTATGATAAAATCATGGCACTGTATTAAATAAAGGAACTTTTCCTTAACATGTTGAGGTTGCTGTATGTAGATAAAAGAACTGTGATATTTTTTTTCCCGTTAATGTGTCTATTAACTGCCATCACCTGGCAAGTGTAACAACAAATATTCAAATATTAAAGGTAGTGTTAATTTTCTTCAGATGAATTCATCTACAGTGTATCTACTGTAAATAAATAAAACAAACATGGTAGATTCCTTACACATCAGTTTATGTCATATCTTTTAAAAACCTCAATAATTTAGTTAGTGAAGTTAAAGTTAAGTCATTTCAACAAAAAAGTTTCACATGTTCATGGAAGACAGCTGTAAGGAGTGAGACAAAACTGGTAAAATGTGGTTTCTGAAGAACTTTTATGATTTGTTTATTCAAATGAAAAGTTGGCTAATCTGGCTGTCAGAAGTATATGGGGGAGAAAAAAACCAAACCTATAAACAACAGATCAAATGCGGCTCCATGTGGGGTGACTGTGCAGACTGCTGAGTGAAGCATCTGTGCCGAGCAGCCAAACCTGGAACCAAAACCTCCATGGTTTAATGACGCTGCACCCTTGACAAGATCTTACCAAATGTAATTGCTGCTAGGCCCAGCCCTGCAGGCCGGTGGTGAAGAAGGGGAGTTGGGGGGGGGGGCAGGCAGCCCTTGGCAAGATGCCTGGCAAAAAGATGGTGATTTTCCATAAGCCACCAACAACAGAGTCTGGATGTCTGAACCCCAGCCATCCAAGATAGACGCTTCCCAGGTCCAGAAATGCAGAATAGAAAGAGAGTCCAAGTACATAATTCAACTATAGTAAATCACAGTGTCACAAGTTTACACACACACACATACACCCTCCCCTCACCTCCTCAGGGACCCTTTGTTCACACTGCAGTCATATTTTTTATGCTCGCTCTCATTACATGAGCCAAAAGCTCAACTACTGTACCTAATGTAAACAATGCATATGTCATGAATGGGATTCACAGGCTGTCTTCATAGCACTGATTGGTTCTGCAGGGTTCCGTCCGCACTGCAACACCAGCGGTTGTCAGGTGTTCTCAGTCCAGACGCAGTCCTCAGTGGTTCAGCTGTAAACCAACCATACGCATTCCTTCCCTCCCTGTCCCCCACCAGCTGAGCAACTCGCACGCACACACTCATGCACACACACACATGCACACATTTGTACACATGGGGACAGGCTAGAATTAAAACTACAGGCTTGGCCCAGGAGAAACCTTTATGATTGGACATCAGTGGAGGCAGAAATTCAAATTGTGAACCAATCAGATTCTGTGTCCCTTCGCTCCCCCCACCACCACCTTATTAGGCGACCTCCCATGTCTCTCAAATTTCATGTCCACTGGGTTGCACTCAGCAAATAATGTCATCAGCACTGTTCTGGTTTTGTTGACCATATTAGGTATGATCATGTATTGCCAGCCCCTGCCTGCACCTCGTCTCTTGAATTAACATGATGCTTTAGCAAATGAGGCCTTACTTTTTTTGAAAGAAAACAAATTCATCTTGTATTATGATATGAAACAAATACAATTTTTTCTTTAGTTTCTTTGTCAGTTGATTTGGTATTGTTTTTAGGTGAGGAAAATATGCTTTCAATGGGAAAATCTACTTTGCATCAAGCAAACATTCATTAAGTGATTTTCAGACTTTGAATGATTAAAACACTGACCACTGACTACTAAATATCTGAGAGTTTCATTCTGAAATGTGGATACATTTCTCAGAACATTTTGCTATGTTAAAATCATCAGGAAATATTTAAAAAACACAAACAATTTGGTTCCAGAAAAAAACAAAACAATTTTCTTGTCTTAAGGGGAACATCAACTGTAATAGTGTCATAATTATGTGTCTTTATTAACAGTCAGTGTGTATCTTCTTATTTTGGAACAAAAGTCTACATATATACTGAACTGTATTTATGGTTAATAATTAGTTACTGTGAGGTTTGTCTCAATTTATATTTGTGACTATTCTGGTCACAAATATAAAAGGACTTTGAAGTTTAACCAGAAAAACAGAGAGGGATGCCTTTTGATATGAAATATCTACTTAATTTCATATAGCCAGTGCACACTCTAATATGTACATTCGTTACAGCAGAAGACACAGATTTTCAATTCAAGTGTTATTTTTGACCATATTTCTGTGCAAAGCCACATTAAGAATATATTTGTCTTTATTCTGCAATAAATGTATTCAGATACCAAAGAGACAGTGTTTTACCCGAAAAAGAGTTGTGTAAAACAAATGCCTCACCAAATATGACATGAACACAACTTTTAATATATTTAGAACTTCCCAACATTAAAAAGAGAGTCTGTATTACCGTATTAATTGTATTAACTTTGCAAACAAATGAATATTCATATTGTTTGTCATGATAAAAGTGCAGGCATAGACAAATGTAGAAATAATAAGATAAATAAAAAATTAAATTATTATGAAAGTAACAGGTTTTGGCTATTTTTTTTTTCTTTTGGCTGTTAAGTCCGTATTCTACTGTCAATAAATTGGATCATAAACATATTAAGGCCTACAAAATGAAAAACCTTGCGATTGCAGTTTCTTCAGTATATTTTATTGTTATAATTTTGAGTGTTTTCCACCCAGAATCACATAGTTTCAATGTAAAAATAAAATAGCTTTTTTTAATCTAACATTGTTAAAACTAGCATTGTATAAGTAAGAAGTAATCATTTTATATAATTTACCTAGAAATTGAATGTATCGTCCAAAAAAATGAAAGGTCCTGAATCAGGGATTTTCTTTGCATTCTCATTGTGTTCCCAGAACTTGTTTAAGTAAAATCCAAACAGATTAAAGATCCTATTCCCAGAAAAGGTATATTGTGGGAATGTCTGTGTGTCATTGCTGTGAAAAGAGGCTTTTGTGGAGCTGTCAAGAGGAATAGGGCAAGACCAGCAGAAAAAGTAATAATTTGTGAGTCACTGGAATGACCAGTCTGTTGTCTTGATCTTAAACTCCCAGTGACAACGCAATTGATAACTAACACTAGAGGCAAAGTTTATCTTTCTTCATCAATGAAGAAACATGTTTATAGATGAGGTTTTTTTTGTTTTTTTTTAGAATATATTTATGGTGAATCAGTGCATTTTTGCTGTGAACTTGGAGATATATATGCAGGCAGAATGGTCATGAATTGAGTGCATGACTTTAATCTTGAAGCCCAACATTTTCATTCATTAAATAAATTAATTTTCTCTTTTAGATGTTTTTCATGAGAGTTAATGTTTTTCTTGTGAGAAATGTTCATAGTTGCAGTCAGCTTTTCCCCACCAAAACTTCCTCATCACAGATACTTTTAATTACACTTTCAATTTGGTAAATGTGGATAAATCAGAATTAATACAATGCAACTATTTTGAAAAGTGCACACTTAAATTTTGGGTTTTAGAGATTAAGGACATAAATTTGAACTGTAAGATTTACTAAATGAAAATTAGTCTGATGCACAATGATTACAATATATGCATTTTTAAGTTCTAAACCTTCTGCACTGCTGTACATCTAAATTCTGAGGATCTAATTATTTGGTTTGTCAGTTGTCATTTTGCTTAATATTTGATGAAAGGTTTTTGTTAAGAACACATTTGTGGGAAGTAGAAAATCCTGCTGCTTCAGATGCATTATTATTTGCACTAATTTCAAAACAGAGATTAAAATCTAGGGTATTCACTCATTATTCGTTTCATTTAGATACAAATATGTTTTTAGATCTAAAATGGAAAGATTTAATTCTAGTACACAGGCTGTAATCTGTAAAAAAGATAAAATATTAACATTCAGAGATAAATCCTTATCCTTGATTATCTAATGTGATCCTAAATTAAGGTTTGTTCTCTAAATTCCTAAAGATGGTTTTAATGTGACATTTGAATTGGTTAGAAAACAGTCATTAATAATCACTTCACAAACAGCACTGTCGCTGGTTACACAAATGTATTTTATTTTACATACCTCTGTGATACTCCTCTTCCAAATAAATTAGAAGCACTGAAAAAACTGTTAATTATAATTATCTCTTAGTAGTCAAATTATTTATTTTGGCCCAAACAAATGTGGTTATCAAGCTGAAAATTATCAGAAAATTAATTGTGAATCATTTATCATAAAATATGTAGATCACCAATATGTAAAATAATAATTTTAACGGTTTTAAACTGTCAGATATAATCTGGTATTTATAAAGATGATCTAATGTCTCTGATCTACAAGTAGAAAGATATATTAATATTTTGCCATTTTTAGTAAAAAAAATAAAAATAAAAGTTTTGGATGTATTGTGTGTATACTGTGTACTATGTAAAAGTACAGTATGTGATTAGTATCATCTTAATATTAACAAATCTCATGAAAATGTAATCACACATTTTTCCCTCTTTTGTTTTTTTCAGGACTTTGCCACCCGAGCAAAAGTAGCGGTGCAAAAACTCATCCAGAAAGTCGGATTCATAGGGATTTTAGCCTGTGCCTCTGTAAGTAAAATCACACATGATCTTTTTTTTCTTATAAAATATACTATGAGGTTATCAGTTTAAATTATTTTGTCATGTCCTCTTATACTGTCATGTTATGTTGATATTTGTGCACCATTCAAAATAAATAACAGTGCTGCATACAGCATAAGAACAAAAATGAAATATTATAAAATGTATGTTTGCTAAGTATCAGATATTCTCATGGCACACTTGGTGATCCTCTGTAGCCTCTCTAGATACCCCTGTAGGATCCACATGGAAGATACATTTACAGAAGAGAAAATACTACATATAATTTAATATTGTGTTTGTTTGTTTCATCTTTGTGTGTTTTGTATTTCTTGAGGTGAATGTACACAATATGAAGTCTAATCATCTGTCTGTCTCTGTGTGGGTGCGTGTGTGTGTGTCCAGATTCCAAATCCTTTGTTTGACCTGGCAGGAATAACGTGTGGACATTTTCTGGTCCCATTCTGGACTTTTTTTGGTGCAACACTCATTGGAAAAGCAGTCATCAAAATGCACATTCAGGTGAGCTGCAGTAAAAAAAACTATACATCTACATAGATAATACCACAGTTGATTTTCCAAAAGCGTTTTCATAGAAAATGCTCTTGAGTCTTGTGTGCACTGGATATATATGGTACTAGTCTTTTATCTTTTTTTATTCCATACTGCAGAGAAACAGCAAAACATGCATGTGCCAAAGTTAGCCAAAGCATGTGAGATTAGCATAAATCTTTAATATTGTTCAGAGCGAGAAGTGTGTTAAATAATGAATCACTCTCATGCACAGCATCTCTGTGCTGTAATGCTGGCAGTAAGGAGGCCATTTTGTGCAGCCAAAGTAGGGGCAGTCAACCATTTTGTGATTGCAGCTGCAGCAGCCCCAGTACATTGTGCAGTCGACTGGTCAGACCACAGCAGATTGAGAACTTATAGGAAAGTAACAGATACATCCTACCCCTTGAATAAGAAACTTATGTTAGGAGGCTTGGCATCACAAACATTTCTTCTAATCCTGGAAAATCCTCAATTTGTGTCCAGGAATTTGCAGTATGTCTGTGATTACTGTCAGGGGCTCAACTTTCTGTTTTTCAAGCAAATACTGGAATTTGCTCATTGTGACACAGAGAGGAAGGGTTAAAAGCAACGCATTTTTCCCCACTCAGCCTTATCATACGCAGAAAGCATTGTCCTGGCCCAAACTGAGAAAAAGTGGGGGTGGGGGGTGAACCAAGTTAGCACAAGCTAAAGCAGATAAACACTGTCTGTGGGAGGTGATGGAGACTGGGGTGAGGGGTGGTGGTTGCATGCATGGCACGCACAGAGGACCTGATTACATCCAGTGGTCCCAGGGGCCCCTACTGACAGAGGTGTGTCCCTCCCTGTCTCATGGAAAGAAAGACTTCACCCAGCTCTCCAGCATGTCTGGAGGTCCCAGTCTCTTATATAGCTGCTTGGTTTAATTTCCTTCAAGCACTTTATTCAGTTGTTTATTTACTACAGCGTGTGAGCAGAAAGTAGTAACAAGTAGTAATGGAAGAAAGCACACTGAAGAGCAGGTGACAATATCCCTCACTAGCCAACGGGGAACAAAAGAGGATTTTGAGGCGTGTGTGTATGTGTGTGTGGGCGTAATACACCGAGCAGCCTTCAAAGGGTGTTTTTGATCTGGGTTTGTACCTCTGCTTCAGGTGTGTTCTCACCAGTCTCCAAGGAGAGACTTTTTTTATTCTGTGCTGCTTCTGCCTTTTATGCTTGTTAGGCTTCACGTCTGAATGTACACAGCAGAATGGTTAACGTCAGTGCCTTTGTGACGCAACAGGTCACCTGAGGATGGGGGTGGGTGATCCCATGGAAATACATATTTCAGTCCCTTGAGATAAACCATTTTGCTGAGGACTGAGGAGTTCTAAGGTGTGGCAACAGTGAAGTGAATTGCTATGTAAAGCAGAAGTTAGAGTTTTTGTTACACATGACATTTTAATTTATTTAAAGCAGGATGTTCACACTTCCACATTATTGTCAATTCACTCAGTGCACCTCATGGCTTTGATTATAAGTGATCCTTTTCTCTAAACCACTGGGAACTGATGTCATGCTTCCCCCTTGTTTATGTGTGTATGATAAGGACATGCGTAGCTCTTACCAGCATTATCAGTGAACTAATATCAGTGAGTCAAGACCATGTCACTGTCAGTTTCCAAGCAGACACATTAGCATGTTTGTCTGTCAGATTTCCTGTGTTAGCCTTCTTGATGTCCCGTGTGAAGGAGACGCGAGTGCACAAAAGTTACAAAGTAGCCATGAGGGTCTATTGTTTAATTTCAATGAGGTAGAAAAATAGTATGATGGGGGAAAAAATATTTTTTTAATTCTTTCAATTTTATAATTTTATTTTTCAAAATGTGAAAATGTTAATAGAGGTAAAAACTAGCAACAAAACATTTATATATATATATATTCATTTCTATGTTGTGACACTTTTTATGCAACTTTCCATAGTATGTGTCTCACAAAGATTTTATACATTAAGGTCAGTTTGCAGCATTTGACTTTGACAATCTCAGTAATATAATAAAGCATTAATGTAATTGCCCAACTCAATAGCCAGTCGAGGTCTGGTATTAGGACTAATCTGCCTGTCTGAAAATAGTGTTGCCATTTAGCCAATTAAACACATTACGAAAAATATTCAGTTTCATCATGAGGTTAAATGTTATTCCATTTATTTTGTGTGTTACCAGCGCCTTACTGAAGCTACACATTTATATTGAGTGAAATATTCAAATCCAAGATGACATTTTATGTCTCCATCATTACATAAAATAGAAAATTCTAAATGTCTTGTGTATCATTTTATACACTTTTCCCTGTAATTCGGCAGAATATATTTAGTATCTTTGGAAACCTTGGGATCTGGACTTGAATTTAAAATAAGGTTCTGTGGGTTTGAACAATCCTTTTCTGCACAACATGAGTTTGTAATGACGGACCCGCCAAGAGCTCTGTTGGGTTGAGCCTTTCTAACAGCATGTTGAGGGCAACCTAGATGTTAGTAGATCAAACCACATTTTAGTGGTCAAAACGCATGTTTGTTTATAAGTATACAGTAACCTACAACAACTGGGGACAAAGTAAAAGGACCTTGCAAAATCTGGTCAATTAGTGGGTGCATGTTTCTGCCCCCCTCCAAGAAGACACAGAGCTGATATGAGACAGAATAGCTGCCAGTCTCCTGTCTGTCCTTTTTTGGCTCGGTGACTAAGCAGGAGTCAGACCGGACGGTAGCTGCCCTACAGACCCCCTCTGAAGCAATGACACATCTCATTTGATTCCTCCATTCCTCTAACCATCCATCCAACACACTCACACACACACTCAGACTCTTCTGACGACAGCCTGTGTGATATGCTGACCTAGTGTACTGTGGTGATGGTGTGTCATAGAGCCCCGGCCTTTTATTTCTTGCCCTTCATGACAAAAGGGAGTCTTCATGGCTGTTTTTTAGTCCTAACCGCCTCGGTGGTACAAGCATGGGCTTTGGCATAATGAGTAGTGTGTGTGTGTGTGTGTGTGTGTTTGTGTGTGTGTGTGTGACTGTGTGTGTGTGTGTGTGTGTGTGTGTGTGTGAGTGAGTGAGTGAGTGAGTGAGTGAGTGAGTTAAGGAATTACTTATCAAGCTGTGATGCACACACTGCCTTGTTCTGACCTCATGGTTCAGCCACTGACTCGCTATTTCTCTGTGTGTTTCTTTGTCATACAGAAACTGTTTGTGATCGTCACCTTCAGCAGGCATATAGTGGAGCAGATGGTCTCCCTCATCGGGTAAGTGTAAGCCTTAGTGTGTGTGTGTGTGTGTGTGTGTGTGCATGTGCGTGTGTGCTCACCAAAAGTACCCTGTGGGATGTGCAGCAATCACATATGAAAAGGTTAATGCAGAACTTGATGGTTGAGACTCTTTTAGATGGTCATGTGGTATTCAGGTAATTTATGTTCCTTTGTGTGAAATCTGCCTCTTCCTTGTCCTCCACTTCCTCCGCCTCTTTGTTAACTCTGATGAAGGTCATACGCAGGAGAGTTGGGTTTAAATTAAATATGGTGATCATGGAAGATGACTTGTTGCTTTATCCTGCTTCAAATACTTTGAGCAGACCTTGAAACCTGGGTATCTTGTCACATTCCGCTTTTGGCTCATCACACCACTGTGATAGTCTACATGGTGATTAATGGCATGGATTTTTCCACTGGATGAATATGGGCATGAACATGTTCTGGCTGCTACACAAAACAGGATGAACTCTTGTCTATTACAGAAACCTCCTCTCTGCTTTATCTCTCTTCATGCACTGTTGTCAGCCTTTTACCTACCTGACCTCATGGGTAGCCAAAGAGAGCCAAAAGAGAATGCTGCTTCTTTGAAATTGTTGTTTCAGAAATTTCAGAAAGGAAATTAGTTTGTGTCAGTACTTGTGTTGCCCCAACTGGAATCAGCAACAGTGTGCATGAGGTTATTTTTCAGGATTAAAAGATTAAAAGTTTTATCATGAAGCCATCAGCCACAGTTTGTTTTTGAAAACATGAAACCAATCGAACTGAAAACAATGTAACGAAAATGCTAAAATCTATAAATCACACCTACACACATACACCGTATGGTCTTCTAAAAAAAATAAGTGTTAGATGTAATAGGAGTTGAATGACCCTTGGTGTGGGAGCTGTTCGGTGCCATGATTGGTGTCCTTGTAGAGATGCCAGGGGCTGCAGCTGGAAACTGCCATCGACACACCTGCTGGTGGGAGTGCCGTTTATTACACACACACATAAAAATACAGACATACCCACTCACACACTGCTTGTCTTACACACACACACACACACACACGCACACACACACTTGCCGTACTGAAATCAGGCGATTAGATTGCATCAGCTCTCTTCTTTGCCATGTTGTCTTTTTGTTCATTTTTTTTTTTCCAAAAATTAAACAAGCTAGTATTTACTTTTTTGAGCCTCAGATACCACAAACTCTATGAGAAATATAAAAACTTTTAGACACCCTTTATGTAAGTGTGCATGTGTGTGTGTGTGTGTGTGTGTGTTGGGTTGTGAAAGACCTCTCCTCTCTGCTTGTCACTGTTCATTGAGCTGCAGATCATCAGTTATTTACAGGTTTCAGCTTGACTCACTACCTGTTTCTTCTCAAAAGGAAGTTTCCTCTTTACAGCTTGTCAACTGTCAGCTTCCTTCCAGACTGAGGCCCTGTCAGTCTCAGTTACACACATCACCTTATGAATGGGTGACAGCCTTTTGAATTTAACATTGTAGGGGTAGACCGCAGAGTTTGTGTTAACTATACAGATGCTTGCAAATATATTTACACCTTTACTCCCCGGAAAAATCCAGGCACCTGCAGTTGCCCCTACTCTCTGTGCACCCTTACATGCACACACACAAACCCTTTACACCCCTCCCCCCCACACACACACATACATAAAGATTTGTCCTCTGGATGCTCTCATTCTCAGAAATTAGTTACACTTATCAAACCCCTACATATTGTTGGTTTTTTACCTCACCCACAGGACTTTTCCATAATTATACCTCCTGGAAGCTCATATTTGAAATAAATATGTACATTTCAGTGAAGGATTTAAAATATTTGTTGGAATTGCAAACTGAAAAGTTGAAAACTAATTTGCTCTCTTTTTATGGGTAGTTATATTTGGATTAATTATTATTTGAGTTAATGAAAACGATATTCAGCAAAACGTGATCTTTCATTAACAAATTCCAAAAATAATCATTTAGAGCCATGTCTTCAGGACATGTTTCATAATTATTTTTGAAAAATCTTACACTAATGGTTGGTTGGTAAACAGTTTGGTTTAACTCTTTTATAATGTTTGAACTTTCTTTAAAAAGTCTGTATGAAGTCTGGGAGTAATCTCTATCTTTGTGGGTGACCAAAGTGACCGTTGGTGACTAAGACTGAGGTAATATTATTGTTGGAAGATGTAATACAATATTACACAATTAATTTCCGGCTTTGCAGGTGAACTAGTTGGCGCGCGCACACTCACACACACACACACACACACACACACACACACACACACGGCACAGAAGTGCGTTGAAATGTCATATGATGACATACTGAAACTTTATCAAAAATAATTTCATAATTTATTAGCTTCCTGACAAAATGTAATCTTTCACCATGATTCTAATTTCTACAAAATAGTAGAAGGAAGAGACAGAAGGGCAGAGTATTTATCCAAATATTATATATTTGAGTAGCATATGTATTTCCTAACTCAGTGTGATAATGGAAAGCTGATGAAATCAGAGATTACTATAAAATATTTCAACACTGTCTACTGGCTAGATACTGTGGTGTGTATGTCAGCAAGTAAAACTTGGTTAATTTAGGGTTTATTTACAATCATGACAACGGATGATTTTTTTATTTAGTCATCAGGGATTGTACACAAAATCCTCAAAAGTTTCATTCAGAAAACATGTTTTGGTACTTGAAAATAATTATGCGGCAATCAAGAGGTGCGCGCCATGTTATAGTCATATTATGTCTCACTCAGTTATTTTATAAATGATCCTATTTCAAATTTGCCGTTACACGGATTTTTTAAAGTTTTCATTTATTCATCAACAGTTTAATTCAAGTATTTTTTTCTATGAAGGACAAATGGAAAACAATGTGTTACTGAAAGTCAGCAACACAAGAGGAGGAGAGAGAAGCGTCACAAGGCTCTCAAACTGTCAACTATCATTTTCATCACCTCTAACATAAATGACCAACTGCAGAGTTTTTTCACCAGCTGGAAATAAAATGTAGAGAATATGCAAAGGACTGCGTTTTTATAACAAGTACAACATAAGTGGCTTAAAATTTCCATCAAACATTTATGACTGTCTAATGTTCCTTTTGAGAGTTAAACCAAAAAACAAGGTTAACTGGAAAAATAAGTTCTATCCTTTGACGGTTGTTCAATCAAGTGAAGAGTTCTTAATTGTTCAACATTTTACAGTCTGTTTGGGACTAAAGCAAAATGCGTGTCAGGCATTTCAAACTTAATGTAATACTTAATTATATTTCCGATGTATTTGTTTAATTCAGATCGTGTAAGTTTAAATCTGTAACCTTCTGTCAGCAGTACCTGGATAGTAATAAAGATAGTTTGGCTTTGAACTGCTACAGAGTCACAATAAAAGCCTCTTTAGATGCCTTTTGGGCTGATAACAAGAGCTGATAACTAGTTCGGATGGAGCTGTGTGTCTGATCAGACTTGTTAGACTTTCCTATGTCCTATGACTAATGTACAAATGACTCTTCTTCCAAACCAGCCGTGCGTGCACAGTCACTGTTGAAGTCAGGAGAAAATACTGCAAACTCACATTGAATGAGGCTTTGATCAACATCTGAAGCTGTTATATATATCAAGTGCTTTTCGCGTTGTTATTTAAAAGTGTTCATTTTGCAGTTTTTGTACCCTGTGTGGAGTTTTTATGACAACACATGTTTCCCACCTTTTTTTAATGAGTTTTGAGAGTTTATAGATATGATTAACAAATAAATATCAGGCCTTGATTATGAAAATGAATGTATTTGTGTTAACTTTTAAATTATATTATATCTCCCAAATTGGTCAATGTACCTTCGTACCACTCTCTGAACTTCAACTGAACATTTCATTCCCTGAGAAAAACCTGTAAAATTGATCTTAGACACTTATTAATGACTAGTGTCCTTTCTTATCTGACTACATGTAGATTTCCTCCCTTGAATTTTCCTTAACCTAATGAGCAAGTACATTCACTAACCCTAGAAGCACTACAATGAATAGTTGAGGCCCTGCTAATGTGCTTCATATAACTTCAGGATAACACATTCATCTTTTTCTGTGCCCAATCCTCCCTGTCCTCCTTTCTCTTATCTCAGCTGGGGCTTCGTTGGCCCGTGAGGTGGTTATATACAGCAGGAAGAGCTCAAAATCACCCAGTGCATGCAGTAATGGAACAATGAGCTTTCCTGTGTTTGACGTGCTGTCTGGGCCTTTAGCCTCTCCTCCTCTGTTATGAGTCGCTATGTTTAGGCTGAATTGCTAACTCTGATTAGTACTACTTGTTTTCCAGCAGCCATATATGATGCTATGTGAATAGGGGGAAAAATTCTTCCCTAATTATGAGAACAGTGATAGTGATGCTTTGGTATTAAGTCCTGCAGAGGGTGAATCACCATCACTTCCAGTGTGTTTACACCTTGTCACTGGTGACTGTGGTGGGACTGGCTTTACTTTCTGTATTTCCAAATAATGTATCATCTTTATTGAGTCAGCCCCTCTCTGTGTCTTGTATATTTCACTTGACAAATCCTTCAGACTTATGTGTCAAGGGAGGGACTATCACTGTCAGGCTCTCGGGGAGAAAGCCATTGAGATGCAGAGAGGAAGGGTCGACACCTTAAAAGATTACCCAGTAGAAACTGGTGTGCCAGGGTTTAAGAGGGAACCCTGCACGTCTCCGTGAGAATGCATCCATTTACATGTGAGTCCATCTTTGAGGCAGGAGTCCATTACCAGCACAATGGGCCTGCAGATGGCTGTTCCTGCCGCACAAGGCTGTCAACATTAGGGGATCACAGCAGGCGGCCCTGCTCGGAGGGAGGCCAGGGGAGAGTCACAGGTCAGGGCAGGGCAGCCGGGGGTTGTGTCATACCGGGACTTTCCAGAATACACAGAACTGTAATAATGCAATTATAATCAGAGTAAAGGAAGACCAGTCCAGTTGTTTTAACTGGAATGAAGCACCTGAATCAGGTAGTCAAAAGGTTGTTATAGGAGTAAGCATAAATCTATTAACAGAGTTGGATTATTTCTCAGACTTTTAAATGACTCTCAGCTCTCAGCATTTACAGTGGCTTGTTGTTTGTGCCAAAAATATAACAGAATAAAATGGATTCCAAGCTGCATGTTGAAAAATGCTATGGTGCTGTGCTGCTGCTGAAGAAAAAGTTACTCTTTTGAGGGAAACAGCAACTCAACATTCATGTCACAATTAATGCTTAAAGTAATAGGTCTCTTTAAATAAAATAAAAAAAGTCAATAACAGTCAATTAAATCAATTTCTTCTCAATTCAAATTCCCTTGGACATTAACCCAAATGAGTCACTGTGTACCAATGCAAATCAAACTATTCTGGGTATTCACAATAGTGCAGTTATTTGCATGTTTGTAAAAGTACTGAAGTACTGGATTTACCAGAGAGAGTCTATCTTCATTACCTGTGGAAACTACGTCTGTGTGGTTTGGTTTCACACTGAATGTGGGGTTGTCTGGGTTGAAGCTAACGGTGTCATGGTCTTGTAAAAGCTGAAAGTCACCTAGCTGGGGGTTTTTTATGTTCTCTATATCACCACATAAGTCTGTGTGAAGCAGAAAGTACCAATTTGGAGCAGTCACTTTCTTGATCAATCAATATATTTTTATCCTTTATTAAACTGCAGTCTGTGCTAGTTATTTCACATGTGGCAATGAATTGCACCTTCAGTGAACTGAAACTGCTGCCTGTCTTTTTGTTGAATGAGGTTAAACTGGTGGAAAACCCTAAAAGTATTTTTTAACCATTTACACCTCAGCCACATCACCGCTCCAATAAATGGCCCCTTTTGAGCCATATGAGCAAAGTCTTCTTGTTAACCCAATCTGCAGGAAGGGAGTATTTTTGATCCTATTAGTCACTGAGATTTCTGGTCACCTGAGAAGCACCTTGACAAAGATGGCATTGATCAGTCATACCACAGCCTGGCCTGCTCTCCGCCAGCCCAAACGCAGTTAGACGCCTCACTTAAGATGACGGAACCAGAGGCAAACAGGGCAAGACGGTGGGAGTGAGGTATGGAGCGGCACGTCGCAACCAACTCTCTTTTTATACAGTGTCGTTAAGTTTAATGCGAGGCCCTGCGGGGCGTCCATTTTCTCATCTCCTCCACCTCCGTTCTGATTACCTTGGCCCTCAGGCTCTGACAGAAATACAGAGGCAGTAGGAGTCAGAGAGAGGTTTAAGTCCGAGCCAAAAGGTCTTACCACCGTCATTTAGAATTAATATTCAATCGCTCAAGAAGACTTATTGTTCAGAATGTGTACTGTAGGCCTATTTCTGAGGTTAATAGCACATTGAAGGACTCTGAAGGGGTGCACAATGAATAGAATGTAATTGTAGCTTTGATGAGTAAGAGTGTGTGTGTGTGTGCGTGTGTGTGTGTGTGTGTGTGTGTGTGTGTGTGTGTGTGTGTGTGCGTGTGTGTATGTATGTGTGTGTGTGTTTGTGAGAGAGAAAGAAAGACACAAAGAAAGGGAGAGGTCAGCAGCATGTTCCAGGTCTGGTGTCATGTTATGTGCCTCTCGGGCACAGTGTGTAGACCAAGACTTCCTGCTTTATCCATCCCTGATTCATTTGTTTTGGTCCCCAGTCTCACATTCTGCACATGGTGCTCACTCATCAAATCATTCCTACACATGCCCAGACCAAGGCAACAAAGTTACTTATGTATTTATTCATCAGGATAGCAACCAGCATATGTCAGATGTTGTTTTTTTTGGAAACAGTACACTATTGAGTCAGTGTTTAGAACTGCTCATTTATCAGGGGAACACAACCTTGAGCTTTTAATCAATGTCACCCACAGTCTGTTGTTCAGTAAATCCCATAATGTAAACCCATCATAATGTGCGATGTACATTATTAGTCGTCATGAGTATGTGTGTCTGTGTTTGTGTACTGTAAGAGGACAGACAGGCCCTGAGTCAGAAGCCAGCTGGCCGGACCCCTCTCCCTCCACCACACCTCAGTCAAAACAGGAATATTGTCCCCCATCAGTCCAATTCACAACAGTGACTGCTTGTGAAGGGGCAGGGGAGACGGCATGGAGATGGTTTGTCATCATTCTTACCGTAAACATGGTATCTGGTGTCTTGTCTGGTTGCAGATAATTCATGTTTCTGCCTGAAAACCAAGGCAACCATAAATCTTAATTGTGAGGGTGTGTTTTATTTGTTTTATCCCAGACACATAAATAACTTGCTTATTATTGCTTATTATATTATTTTGTCAAAGCCTAATTTATTACATTGCAAATCATACTGCTATGAAGTTTTAAAACACTTTCACACACATATAACTGCTTTGTTGTATTGGCTGATTGCGCTTTTTTTTTTACATTCATCAGTGTTGTTCCAGCACATTTAGAGGTACAGGCACACACGTCTGCAACTTTCACTTGTCTGGATTAGCTGGTTCCTACTGTAACCACAGCTTCAATGCATGCTATGGTATATACAGTATATACACCTGATCATGGTTAGAAATGAACTGCATTCGGCAATTTTACTATTTTATGCATTTGTCATGTACAAAATCTGTCACAAAAAATAATGTAATTGATCTTGCTGCATGTATTTATGCTGAATTCCTCTCACTTATAAAGCAGCCAGAGCAGAATATACAGTTTTGAAGCGGAAGACATAAAGCATTTTGTGGTTTTTGACAGGTACGTGCACAGTAACCTGTGTAACTATGTGGTTATCTGAGCTGCAAGTTATAGTGTATATGAACCGCACAGGCTCCATACAGTCCCATAGTGCACTGTATACTGAAAACCTCCTACACATATACCTTTGTGCTCACTTGACTAACCTGCTGTGTTGGATGAGTGACGTACATAGCATGTCTTATAGGACAGACAAGCTTCAAACAGTCTCAAGTTCTCAAGTTCTCATTTATTCCACGTTCCATTAATGATCCACCCTATGAGCTTGTTTCTTTGGTGTGATTCTTGCACCTAACATTTATTTAGCATGTTGTAATGTGTTCATTTAACATTCCCTGAGTAACAAGCAGTGCCCTACACCTCTTCTTCTTCTGTTTCTTTGCCTCCTCTATTTACAGCCTGCCTGTTGCTGCCGCTCTACAAGTAGCACATACATGTATACATGTATATCCTTGTCTGGATGTGTCTCCAGACACATCTGACTCATTGAACAACCCTTTCTCACCTCGGAAGGGTCTAGGCCTGGTTACCCAGTGACCCAGCAACTCCACACACCTCCACACCCAGACCAAGAGGGCATGTCGACCTGAGCCTGGGGGGTTGGAGGGCTGTTTTATGTGGCTGTCTGGGAAGTGAGAGGAATAATAGATTGCTATAATTGGTGCCCCCTGATTTCCTGGCAGCACTGCGGGCACCCAAGAGGATAGCATGTGTCTGTCCATGCTTGTCTATATATGTGTGTGTGTGTGTGTGTGTGTGTGTGTGTGTGTGTGTGTGTGTGTGTGTGTGTGTGTGTGTGTGTGTGTGTGTGTGTGTGGGCGCTGGCTGACACAGATGGCTATGGAGCAAGGATGTGATAAACACCCTAGTCAGGGGGATCTCCGTCCAGGAGTGGGTTCCATTCTTTAGTGGTGAAGTCACTGGGAAAAAGCCCGGTTGAACTGGAGGAGGAAAACACACACACACACACACAGCGATACACACACAGATATTACCTTACAACATTTGTATGTGAACATTTGTATTTTCCTTCGAATAAAGTGAAACACACTCTTCCATAAATCCATTCTTTCATTATTCCAACACTTAATAGAATAAAATTAGAGCAGTAGTGGATTTATCAAGCCGTGAGCTGAGTGTCAGTGTTTTGCGAGAGCTGGTGTCGAGGTCAGAGATTCAGAACCTCAGGTCAGAGCGCCGTCTAACCACAGTGTGCATGTGCATCTTGCGGTGTCACTGCTGTTATGTTAGGTGTGAGCTGTGGCCCTTTGGAGCATTGGGTAACACAAACTATTGCCTAAGGCAGTTGTTGTGATGAAGTCGTAATCAGTTGGACCTGGCCAGGCTGTCATGTGAGCCCTTGTTCTCTATCATCCCCTGCCCAGGACGTCAGGGCACGTGTGTGTGTGTGTGTGTGTGTGTCTGCTTGTGTGATCTTGTGTGTGTGTGCACCTTTGGGATTTCATTATCATAAAGAACAAGAACTTGTGGATTTTTTTGAGTGTGTGTGTGTGTCTGTGTGTGTGTGCGTGTGTGTGCGCGCGCTTGTGTGTGTTTGAGTGCTATTGGAGGTGGCAGCCTTCAGAAGGGGCAGACAGGTCGAAGGTCGCCTCTGACTCATGGCCTGTGGAATTTAGGTTTCATGAAATGAACACCGGACGTCTAAATAAGCTCCACACACATTGAACAGCAGCAGGAAATGATAGTTCGTTAAAAAATGAGAGGCTAGGATGGCACTCACAAATTAACCCTTTACAGCATTAATCAGGCTGCAGGACCCTGGGAGATGTGGCATTTTGAATGCTCAGAGATTTGCCATCACTTTCCATCCCTCATGAGACCAGATGTGGGGCTTTTGGTACAGAATTGTATTGTTAAAGTTACAAATTTAGAGCAAAAGATGCATTTTATATCTGCAGACCAGCAACAGACATTGTCCTGTAAAAAACAAAACAAATCTGTGCTTCCTAAGCAACAGTAGACAGCTGTATACTTAAGACATATCATTTTGTTACATGTAAGTGTGAAGATTTCCTTTCATCCTTGTATTGTTCAAAGAGAATCATTTTTTTATCATTATTATCATTTTTTAATAACATATCATTTTCAGAGGTGATCAGCCCATTTGTGTTAATGAGGAAGGTGAGCTGTACCTTCAAATCAAATTTTATTTGTATAGCCCAAAGTCACAAAATACATTTGTATTTCTACCTTTTTCTTTAATATTTAGATTTTTTTTCTGTAATTTTCAGAATTAATAATTTTGTATAAATTAGTGAAACATTTATATATACAGTCTGTCTGTGTGTGTGTGTGTGTGTGTGTGTGTATGTGTTTGTGGTTTTGTGTGTGTGTGTGTGTGTGGCGACTGTCAAGTGCAACTTGTTACTAATAACAAAGACAGTTCTTACAGCTTCAGCTTATTTTTGTTTTTTGTCACATAATGAAGCAGCCTGCACTAAATTTATTCTTGGATGAAATAATGTTCCCCTTTTTTGAAATAGTCATTTTGTGAAGAAAGAAAGGTGTGTATAGACAATAGATGTCAGCTTACAACATCATCATCAACAAAGCTAAACGTAACCCATTTTTTAAGCTGCTGAGCGCCTACTTACACATCTCACATATTGTCAGTCACGTTATATTTGTCTTGATTTTACATGTTGATTTTCCTAAATACTTTTGCCACAACTTTGTATTTCATCGTACAACCTCTTAGCTTCTATTGTTAAATACATCTGAAAAATACAATAATAAGTAGTATCCTGTTGCATCTCACATATATATATATATATATATATATATATATATATATATATATATATATATATATATATACACACTTGTGTATAATTTTTTATTATAATACAATATAATACAATTGTATACAATTGTATTTGTTGAGTCAGTTAGTGACTCAATGGAAACTACTTAATGTAGCTACAATCATTTGCTTTTAATATTGGGAAGTCTACATGTCACTTATTTGATGGCCATTAAGAAATATCACCCACCCTCATTATGTTTAAGAATATGTGTGGGTATATAAAATACACCATAAGTCACATATACACTGGAAATCATTTTTATGATCCAGGCAAGTGAAGCTCCTTATGCTTTTCTGGAAGTAATTTAATCAATTGGAGAACAACTGTTATAAAGTTTGATAGGATCCACACATGCAGGGTTTTATGGCTGTAAAACCTCCTACATTTTCAGACTTTTCATTATTGTTATTATTATCCTTTTTAATCCTCCTGTATGTTTTCTCCTCAGAAAAAGAAAGTGGGAAGAGTCAGATTTTATAGATTTTATAGATTTTATAGATCTGCTTGAATTAACTGCAGTGGCATTTATACGTGACATAAAATATATTATGTCACTTTCTATTTTTGGATACAAATAATCAATAACAAGGAGGATTATCATATAAAATGCATAGATGGATTGATCATTTGAAATATAAACAGCGTGAATTTATGTGAAAATGCATAGTTGTTTTTTCTTCTCTACTGCTACATTAAATGACGAGGAAAGCAGAAATTATCAATTGAATGTAATTTTAGGCACGTATGTTGCAGTGTTTCCAGGGGATTAAATAAAATCAGATAGAAATCTATGAGCTTTATTTTCAACATGATTATTTATGTATTTCATAGATTTAATTAGAACTTAATTATTAGAACAAACGTGCATGCTCTCCTACAGTTCTACTTGAGTGATTTAATTAATAATCTCCATAAATTGAAACATAATCAGTTTTTGTTATAAATGAGCATTTATAGTTAATACAGAAATTTGGCAAGAGCATTTAGAGTGTAAGAATCGGACTTTCTGCTTTTTAAAAAGTAAAAAGTTGTAAATAGTTTTGTTAAAACTGATTTTTTTCCCTGTTTCTCAAGGCCACAGTGTTTCACAGCCTCACAGATACAAGCGAGGAGTTTTTCTTTTACTCTGACTTAAAACACAGGATTTGAACAAACTAGTTGTTAAAGTTTGTTCAGTAGCTGCTGAGTAAATAGCTCAAGCTTATTGTTTGCCAAATTACACCTTATGACTGTTAAAATGTCAGCTACTAGTTTCTCTCACCCTCAGCTGCTCAACTCAGAAAGAACTCACAAAATGCGATTTTAAGTCTAAAAACTTTTACTAAACATTAAAACTCAACTTTTACAGCAGTAACTGTACACACAATACTATTTAGTACATATATTTAATGCATGCACAATTTACACAAATCTCTCACTTAATTCCAGATTATTCTGTCAGAGTAAAAAGGAGAATCCTCTAAACCTCTTTCACACACACACACAGAAAGATGTTGAGCACATTTTCTCAGGTACTCACGGGTAAATTATGAACATAAATCCAACACATTCGGAAACAACTGCAGTGAGTGAAAATATATTCCCAAAAAGCACAAAATCAACAGATTTTTAATGGAAAGACCAAGAGACCGTCGTGACTCGGAGGCATTAAAAACGTGTTTAGACTGCTAGCTTTGAGCTTCATTGTTGGTGAATTTGCCCAGGCCATGACTCAGTATTGCTCATCGTGAAGGAGATGATTCGCCCGCCATTTCTGAAAACTGTTTCTCTGACTCTTTGTTCTTGGCTGTTTGCTTTTATCTGCTGAACTAGTGTATTTCTGCTGTGCTTTCCAATCGTTCTTTCTCATGTGTAAACTCATATTTGGCTCTTCATTCAGGTTATATATTTTTCTTTTAGTTCGGTAAGTTTCTGTCTGAAGATGTGAGGAATTTTGTGAAGTGGGGGATGGGAATAGGAGAGGCTTTGTTTCCCTCCCAAAAAAAAAGCTTGATTTTTGATACTGTCTTAACCTTTTTCTATTGTGTAATTTAAAGCGTGATCCATCTGTTAGACTTCCTGTCTGCTTTATGCCCATTCACATGTAGGATATCCATTACCTGGTATGAAGTTAATCATTACTAAAAGCCTTCCTTGTTGTAAACTCAATCATTTAACAGTGTGTTTTTTTTTCCTTACCATAGCTTAGGTGTTTATGTGTGTGTGTGGAGGTGGGGAGGGACGGAAATGACTTGGCTCTTTCAGAGAAAGTTATCAGCTATAAACTCAACCGTATGTGACATGACTGCCCACGCAAACCTGCTCTAAAATCTTTGATGTGTCTCCGAGCTTTGATGATGTCTCGCCAGTATGAACAAAAGTGTAACATAAAGAACGCTTTGAAACAATAGCTCAGGGGATGTAATTGACTGTGTATCGCCACATAAGAGAATAAGTGAAGGTCTTTAGTATGTATTTGTTTAGTGATTAATCACTAACTCCTGCCTAGGGATGGGCCACTGATTCGCTATTCTAGGGCATTCTCTGCAGTCTCTCGCGTCTTTTTTTTCCTTTCTTTTAGTGTGTGTGTGTGTGTGTGTGTGTGCGCGTGTGAGGGGAGGAGAGGGGTGGGGCTGGTTCCAGTAGTATGCTTGTAGTTGGTGGCTAAATCTTGTAAAGGGTTTCCTAATATGGGCTGTCTTACAGGAGTGCCCTCCCCCTGTGGGCCATTCCCCCCAGATCTCAGCCAGTGATGACACAGCTTGGGTACGACTCACTTCCTCATTAATTGGCTGAAACCAGTTCTTACAGGAACCGCCTGTGATAAATGTGAGAGTTCTGAGAAGTCATTCATTTCTCCTCGCTGCAGCGGCAGAGGAGGCACTGCAGGGGAGTTGAACGAGTTCACCGATGTGTGTGTGTAAGAGGGAAAGGAAGCTGAGTATGTGTGCGTGTGTGTGAGAGAGAGCAGAGCAGAGCGGGAGAATGTGGGTGACTACGGCTGCCGTATGAGGACCAGGCAACTTTATTTTTGCTTTTTGTAAATTTTCTTTAGTTTTTTTTTTATTTGTTTGTTTGTTTTGTTTTTGAGCAATTCTATTTTCTATAGGTGTGGTACAGTTTGTACTTTTTTCCTCTGTGTATGTGTGCGTGTATATGTGTGTGTGTGTGTCTGTGTGTGTGGGGATGAGCAGTAAAGGGATTGCACTCGTTGCTCTCTCCGTCTTTCTCTCTCGTCAGAGGGAGGAAGCAGGGAAGAGCGACACTGTACAGGAGATAGGACAGCATGCCTCTCTTTGTTGCTGCCCTTGGGCTGGTGAGTAACAATGATGTGACGTGATTTGTGCCCCCCCCCCACCCTCCACCCCCCTCACCCTCACCCCCTCCCTTTCTTCCCTTCCATGCCTTCCCCTCTCCTCTCTTCCTTCCCTCCCTCTTTCCCTCCTTTCCTCTCTTCCTCCCCCTCCTCTCTCTCTCTCTCTGTGTTGGTGGAGGCAGAGCTGTTCCACTGCTGGGTGCGGCACTGCAGAAGCCCTTCAGGGAGTACTTGGAGGCCCAGAAGGCCAAGCTGCACCATCATGCCAGAGAGGGGATCCCAACTGTAAGTACAGGGGCCTCAGCCCCCAGCTCACAGCCTCTATTCATTCACATGTGCGCGCCAAGAAAAGAATGCAGCCCCCTTATTTTTGCCTCTTTCACTCCTTTTCGCTCCACTTTTTTATGTCCTCTTCTTCTCTTTATCTAAGCCTTCCCTTGTATATCTCTGACCTATTTTCTCTCATGAACACAATTAATTCTGTCTTCACCCTCTTTACCTGTTCCACTCTCTTCTGAGCTTCTAAATTATATTTTTAATTAGTTACATTTTAAGAAGAAAATTTAATAAACTTTTCAGTTTGACCGTTTTTATAAGAGACGCATTGATTGTAGGTTTTACTGTAAGCGGTAGTGTTACGGCAGATTACAGAGGCTTGTTTAGGGCCAGAATGAAAGAGTAGGTTAGCGCTGCACTGGGCGGGCTGGAGGGAAGGGAGGAGAGGGGCCAGTGTGGGGTCTGGCTCCACTCGCTGTATTGAACTGTACTACTGTAGCGCGGAGCATGCTGACTCATGCTCCATCTTACCAATTGGGAGTATGTGTGTGTGAGTGTGGTCACTCCCCTGTGTGTGTCACACACACACTTGCACTCAGTGCCCCGCCTGAACCCAGCGCTGACTGTAGACCGGGGCGGTACACCCCCCCTCCCCTCTCTGCCAGTGACAATCCATCAAAACCCCCCTGTCTAGAACAAAAAGAGCCAGTTGTAGCTGTAGCCCATTTCTCTTTCAAAGCTTTTTTTTCTCCTCCTCTCTATTTCTCACTCCTTCTTTCTCCTCTCTAAGTGATTCATTGAAAACATTTTTTCTTTTTTTATGCGCTTACTAGGAACGAAAAGGGGGGAAAAAGGATAGACTTTGAGTTGCACAAGGACAGATTAAGGCATTTCTAGAACAATGTTCCTTTTTTCTTGTAACTTGAGCCTCCTGCAGTTACAGGAGAGAAGCGAGGCAATTTAACTTGGTGGAGGCAGGCTGCAGGCTGGGGTCAGTGGGGGCGTTTGGAGGGAGGACGGTGGGGGCTGCCGCGTGTTTTATTACCCCTGATCTCTATCTGTCCTGCACATGGAGCTGGATCCCCACCTAGCCTACAGCATCAGGAGCAGAGGGGAGAGCAGGGTGTGGGGTGAAGAGGGGGGTTGGTGGAGGTGGCCCTCAGCTTACTGACCGAGCTCCTCTCTTCTTTCTCTCTGTTCTCTCTGCGGTTCCTGGCAGGAGGAAAGCTGGCTGTCGTGGCTCTTTGAGAAGGTTGTGGTCATCATGGTATGCTTCTTTGTCTGCTCCATTGTCAACTCCATGGCCCAAAGTTACGCCAAGCGCAAGCAGCAGGAGAAGCACTCGGAGGGCAAGGCGGAGTGAAGGCCAGCTCACGATAACAGCGAAACCATCAACTTCAGAAGCCTCAGTGCTTCTCCAAGCTCCCACCGATCCTTTCCTTATTTCTGCTCTCCCACCAGGCTGATGCCCCACCATTATCTGAAGCCAAATATCAGTCTCCATCAGGTTTTTCTCTTGTCATTGTAGCAACATGTTTATGCTGAACATGGACTTCCATTTACTTGCTTTTGAAGGCTTTGCATTTGGTAGTGACTCTGTAAGGTAGGTGTTTGTTGGGGTGTGTGTGAGTGTGTGTAAGCTGTTGTTAATGCATCCATGTCAGTGATTTTAGCAGCTCCCAAGCACGTGAGAAGAAGCTGCTGGCAGTAATTTTCCTCAGTGAGGCCTTAAGCTGCACTGTTTGCTCCACTAGAAGAACCTTAATGTCTATAGAGTTACTTGAATTCATGTTATTTGAATAAGCTAGGATTGTTACTTTTAATTATGCTGTGAATGTTCTGTAACACCAGTGTGAAAGTTTAGTTCTTTGTTTAATAACTTTATTCATTTAGTATCTATATTTGCCAGTTGATAAGATATTCTGTATTTATTACTTTTAAGGGTTGTTGCGCAGTATTGGCTGTTTTTTAAGTAAGACATGTAAATACACTGTAATTCATTGTCCACTTCAGAGCTGTTGAGCCCATCTCATTTCTACATATTGTAGAGCATTAAGTATTTTGTAGTGATGTTAAATCAGTGTTTCAAACAGTTCTCGGTAAACCACTTCTAGTGTGTGTGTGTGTGTAGTAAAACTCATCTTGGTACATTTGGATGAGACTTGATAAATCGGCCATGAATCACCCTGCTGGTCCCTTTGTCTGCCCTTATTGTTCTGCTTCCAGGAAGAGAGCACATGAGTCAGCCCGGGGCTACTTTACCAGATGCAGCCATGTATTGAATCAGATCTACGGCAGCGTGTTCGTGACACAGATAGTAGGCTGCGTTTGCGTGGCTGCCACATTTGTTGCTCTCCCTTTTTTATATATCTTTTCTGGATTAAAGCAGATTGTGCTCCTGCTAATAGAGTAGCAGTCTACCTGAAGTGTTAGTGTCGTAGGTAGCGGCTGTTCCCTTTAACTTAGAGGCGGTCTGTGTCATGGTAAGTGCTTTTCTTTGTCCTCACCCCATTTTTTTTTTTTAGCTAAGATCAGGACATAAAGCTCATGTTTGACATTACACGAGCAGCTCTTGAAAACAAAACTCAGCATTTAAAATGATCCGTTTTCTTTTCGCCTGTTTCTGTTTCTATTCGGGATAACGTCCGCTGGCTCTTCATATATTATGCACTACAGTCTTTTCTTTCCTCGTAATTGCCAGTGAAATGTGCTATTTTCTTCTCCCTCTCTGTACCGCTGCTGTGCTACGCTGGACTGAGCGCAGTGGGCGCTAGAGCAGGCACAAGCAGGAGGGGGGGAGAGAGAGAGAAAAAAAACCTCAGGCACACAGTGAAAAGCGTCTGTGCCGTTACCTCAGCTGAACCTTCCAATGAACTCGTTGCACCGCCTCAGTCACGGAGCCAGGAGACGAATCACTCGAGTAGATTCAAAACAGAGGGGTACTGTTGAGCCCTGCGCTCCGCACCAGCTCCACTCACAACACACATCTCCGATCCTCTCCCGCCATGGTAAGTAGGATTAGGATTTTTTATTTTTTTTATTTTTGGTTTTTCATTGTTTTCTGTACATGTGTACGTCTCAGGCATGTCCGTCACTCTCCCGGCCTGTCATATAGCTTATCAGACTGGTGTTGGCTGTTAAGATTGCAAGGCGACAACAGTCTGTAGGCTGTCTGACATTTCGGGCTCTTTCATCTGACCAGCATCCTGTTTTGTCCTTCTGTTACTGTCATTGTCTCAGTTAGCATCAGTTCCCATTTAGAGGTGTGTGTGTGTGTGTGTGCTGCGATGTCACTTCCCTTTTATGCCAAACGCTTGTGAAACGTCGGAGACATGGGTTTATTGTTTATTTCCTCCATGCTGACGTCTGTGAGAGGTTTTATGTGGTTTTATGTGAGGGAACTGTATTTTCACATGTCTGCAAATGCACATGTAGTGATGTCAATAGCGTACTTCTGTATATATGTATATGTGTGTGTGTGTGTGAGAGAGAGAAAGTTGGCACTGCCTATTTCGTATTTCCAGAGAATACACACCTTATTGCAACACATTACATTGTGACACCCACTAGGTATGGTACACGCAGTGCTCACACAACACTCCCCTTCCCTTTTACACTTCCCTCTTCTCTTTTACTGACAACTTTCCTCTGTTGCTCAATACGGACTTTTTTTTGTATGAGGCTGCATTTTATTGGAACAACTCTCTTAAGGGGGTGTTTTTCTAAGGGCCACAAATTGGTAATTATACAAAGCTGAAAATCATTGCTTGACCAGTGGATAGTTTTGCCGCAAAGCCTCGGTTTTATTTTAGATGATTCTTTTTTTTTTTTATTCAGAGCAAAAGGATAAAACTTTTTCCTGGTCATAAAAGCAAAATCATTGGATAACACTGGAATGGCTCACTGGCTTAGAGAGTGTTTTTTTTGGCAGTTTCAGGATGTCCTGTTCCATAAGGGAGCCCCCTTTTGGCACGCCTGTCTGAATGTGTGTGCGTGCACATGTTTGTCTAGAAAATCTGTTGATATTTCTTTATGTAAATTCCTGCATTTCTTGTGTAATAGATGCCTGTACCTGTAATATTTTTGAAGGTAAATGCTTTCACGTTAAATAAAGTCTCTTGAAAAGAGGATCTGTGTTGTGTTCATTATGTGATAAGTCTTGACCACACGGTGCCGGTGTTGACCCTCAAGCCTCCAAAGAATCTCACATGTCAGCCGAGAAAGAGTTACAAGGAGGATACCGAGTCCATCACAACTCCAATTTCCTGTCTAATGTTTCACATTCAAACGGTTATCACATTACTGATTTGCTCTCTCCACACTGACATCATCTCCATTTTAGATTCCAAGTTAAGCCTTTGCTGTGAGTTGTGGTGAATTATAGCTTCACTTATGCTCTTGTCATAAATTGTACTGGTTTTTAAATGCAACACTTTTATACCATAAAATAGGATTTGTATCAGTATTACAAGTAAGTAATAATAGTGAGAAACATTTTTGATGCATAAAATGTTTTCTTGCAGTTGCAGTACAAGTTATTCCACCATTAGAAAAAAATATAATGCTATAAAAATACACGCTATAAAATACAAATAATAAAATCATTAATATTGTTTTTGTTTTGTTGGTTTAGTTACACAAGCATTTACAATTAATATCCATACATAAAGAGATCAGTCCAATTCACGTACTGTACACTGCATATATTGATTTTTAATAATAGAGGTAATGTGAAAACACTATGATCTTGTGTCCTGAGGTCAGATATGTGTGACCTGTGGTGCAAAAAGTCCTGTTCCCAGAGCTGCCACACCCAGAGCACCATGAAGACGACTGTTTCCACCCACCACACCCCACCCTGCCCCGGGGCTCCGACTCAAAACCCAACATGCAATTCCTGCCTGTTCAAACAGGCTGGGGGACTGATATTCAAATAATGACACTGCTTTTGTTCTTCTTCGCTTGCTCTCTCTGATCTCTCCATATGCTGTACATATACTACAGTTTGAATCCGGTGATGCTGGTTTAATTTCTGGCAGAGTGTTTTCCCCCTCCCCCCCAAACACACACACACACACACCACCTCCCTGACTGTCTCTCACTCTCCACTTTTTCCCCTCCCTGTCAGCAGGCTAACCATCAAGAGATGCTGAAATATCCCCGTCTTCATCCACCACCCACCCACAAGCCCACTCTGCATTTGGTTATCCACTTAGTTCCTTTCACACTCTGTCTCATTAAATTATGCTGACCATGTGGATTATTTTTTCCCCCTAAAATCACATTAAGGTCTTTTGTTTTTTTGTGAGTAGAAGTCCGGGGGTCATATCAGGCCTGTCATGGTAGCATGTTACAGAAAAAAATGCTTACCAAGAGATTAGTCACTGTTGTGTTAGCAGAACAATCTTACACACCATTAACAGAATGAGAGAAGATACTGTATACACTGTAATTATTATATAACTATTTTTGAGGAAATTTTATTTAAAAATCCTAATTAATAAGTATATTCAAAATAGTGAAATATTGAGCATTGAAGAACATATGCTGGAAAAATACATTTACATTCTTTCCTCTGAAAATACTACATACAACATATATATATTATAACACACACACATATATATATATATGAAGTGTACATTTTTACACATGTTCAAGAAGAACAACACTTGAAATGACAACACCAACTCCAGCATGTTGAACCTTGTGTGAACTACAGACAAAAGTCATATTCATCTAATACATATTCACAACTGACCAATAAATTGATCTCTCTTTCTCTGTCACACACGCATACTTCTATGTGTGTACACACACACATCTTAACTGTGGTTACCACAAAGTCCCAGCACCAAAAGCTTGAGTTTCCTTTATTGTGGCTTTGGCATGCCAACATCAAACGAGCTTATCAGCGGCTTTAGAGTCTTCATAATTCACTCCATCTGAGAGGAGAGATACTTTTCGTCTCATTTGAATTAGATCACTCGGTCAAATCAGGATGATTGAGTGTTCAAGCAAACTTATCAACAGGCACTTGGCTGGCCTCTATTGTTGTATGATTTACAATTATTCAAATACAATAATTCAAAGCATTACTATCTAATGATGCGTTATTTCTGAGATTGGTTTTGACACAACAAAACATCTCTTCCTATGTTGTGTTGAACTGAATTGTGTGTGGGCGATTTTTAGCAGAGCATAGTGAGGCAGGAGCATCTGCTGCTCCTGCCCACACAGTGCCAGCATGGCAGACTAATGGTTGATGCCAGGTGGCAATGCCAGGGTACCATGAGGAAACACACACACAGCTCTGAGAGGGTTAACTCTTCAGTTAAGTCATGTATTTGTTGTCGTGTTTTAATAGATTTACAAAGGCAACAGAAATGAGTTTGTAGTTGTGATAAAGCTTTGCTCAGTGTTTGCAGGGGATGGGGGTGAGAGGGAGAAGGGGGGGGGGGTCTGTTTCTCTTCCATTGTCACAAACAAACATCATTCACAAATGACTCTTAAGCTCTTTTCCAGGAACACGGACAGAAAATCATTTTTTTCTCTTGACATACCTACATGTCATAACAAGACAGAGAGGAGTCATCGCCGACCTGCACAATGACTCGTCATGCTTCTTCACTTCTTCTACCTTTGGTGTCCCAGGAGCTTTGCCAACAAACCTGCGTCATACAGGTGTGTCATAAACACACAGATGATGTTAGTGCGCAGTAAGATTAGAAAACACATTGAAGCAGCAGTGTGTCTAAAAGTAGAGTGGGCGTAAAATTGTGTTAATATGTGTAATACTCTCATAGATCTGAGAAGACGTCAAAGATAACCTGCACTGACCGCAGCTTAAGGGTGCAGTATGTAAGATTTGGCCACCTGATCCAAACAAATCAGGAGCAGCATATCAGAAAGCACAGTTGGATAAACTGACCACATAAAGTTTTGATAATTGTTTTAGGCCCTTTGGGTACAAAGTGGTATTAGGAAACAGGACAGGCTGGGGCTAGCTGTCGATATATCTCTGCAACACAATACATAGACTTTATAGTCTTTGACATAACGTGAAAAGTATCTCTTCACATTCTGTTGATAATTTGAGTTCATTTTCGAAATGTTCTAAAGTAAAATCGTGGCTAAAATCTTACATGTTACACCTTTAAGAACAGCTTTACATGTCAGTGCAGGTTATTGTATAAACGACATGATGCCATAAAAATAATTATTGGGGAATGCCTCTCCCTGCCTTCCGAGCATACCTATGCTAGGAATGTGTGGTCTGCTCTTTACACTTACAGATGCAAATAAGCAACATTACAATGAACCGGAAAAACTGACAGCCGGTCCATATTTGGTCAGAGGTTAACGTTTTGCACGTGCACGTTAAACACACAGGATAGGGAAATGCCTGTCATCCGCTCCGTGTTGTCATCGTATCATCAGTCATCAGTCTAATCTGTTCTCTGCCTGCCTCAGGTGCACTGTTGGCATTTTAAAGCGCATGGTAAAATGGACAGTTTAACGTTTTAGAAAATACACTTCTTTACTTTTTTTGCCAGGAGTTAAGATATATATATATATATATATCTTCTGTGTCTATATACCGCCATCAAAAACAGATGACATTACTATTACAATCTGAAGCTCTCAGCCTTGGTATTGCAATCAGAGCAAATTTTAGTCATATCCACATACTCTGCATGAGGCCTATTTACCGCATGCAGTATGGTGTGTGCAGCATATCCATCAACATGCTACAAACCACAAAGAGCAAACAAAACCAGACACATCCATGGCAGACTACACAACACACACACTGTGCTCTCAGCTCATCAGAACTGAGGTGGTGACAGTGATATCCCACCTCACCTGAGCTTTATACTCCTTGTTTTTATGTTACATCCAGTGCACTGAAAGCAAGCAGTCTGTTCCACAGATCCGTCAGAGCGTTTCTCAAACCCTCCTCTCCAACTTTTGTTTCCTAATCCTCGATGTCTTCAGTTCTCAGTAGTCCACAGAAACAGCATTCTTTGAACAAGGAGACCTTTTTTTTTTTTCATCATTCTCGTTTTTAAACACAAAAAACATGACAAACTAAAGCCACCACACGACTGAAAAAGAAGGAAGAAAAAAAGAAGGAAAAGCAGGGATTAAGACCATTTATACTGCCTCCGTCTTACAGTAAGGTTCACTTTAACAATAGTTAAGTTGTTGAGATTTGCAGTTCGGTAGAAGGAGAACTTTGGGTGTCTTCTCTGTTATCGAGGTATGTTAGCTTTTGACTTTATATACTATTCAGTGTCTTAAAGGAAATTAAATTTCTTGAGGTCATCAAACATTTTTCTTCGTATGTTCCCCCAAATTCTCAGTTATATGTTAGGCAGTTTTTTTCAGGAAAAGAAAAAATAGATAAAAAAATAAATTTAAAAAAGTTAGTCATAATGTAAATTTAAAAAAAAAGTCCAAATGTGAGATATTGAGTCAAAAGGTAGATTTATCATATCATGAGCATCTTTATTTTCATCATGTCTTACTTCTTATCCATTGTTCTCCTGGAAATAGGCTTCTATAGAAATACACTGCATACATGTATAGCTACACTTCAAGCGTTATTCACCAAAGCATTTTGTTGGTTTACACATTTCAGAGCGGTTTAGAGTTTAAGTGTTCTGACACACATCTAAACCAAAACCCAGCACGGCTGACCTGACACACATATTATGGCTGACCCTGTGAGAATACTGGCCCTCGGCACAAAATAAGCATAATATGTAGAGTTTACAGGGATTACTTTACCAGATGTTTACATGTCTGGCTTTTAAAACTCACCCACACACACACTCGAACACTCTCTTTTGGAAAATGAACTATGCTGTCACCTTTTCACTGGATGTTTCTGTTGGATCTCAGCTCTGATCAAATAGCTTATTTGTCTACTGTGAAACGCTGATGTCAATTACAGGCTAGTCTACAGTTAAAGGGGAATACCTGCCATTTAAATGTTTTAGCAGTATTTATGGGGAATTTGAGCATCGTAAAAACAGATATGGAACTGTTTTTCTCATGTTATTGTTATTTATTGTTTACATTAAAAAAAAACCCCATTCAAATTGAGTCAGATCACTGCCGTAAACACCAGGCCTCAGATCAAGATGCTGACAGCTTTAAACCTACCATGTTGACAAGGCCCAAGCATGAGGGCACAACGCAGTCGGTTGATATGCAAAGTGATTCTGAATGAACACAATACTGACCTCAAGTCATCACGCAGACCCACAACAGAGCTCTGCAACTTTCTACCAGCTAAACAAAACAGAGAACACACACAGAA
Source organism: Pampus argenteus (assembly GCA_036937835.1). Classification (NCBI taxonomy): domain Eukaryota; kingdom Metazoa; phylum Chordata; class Actinopteri; order Scombriformes; family Stromateidae; genus Pampus; species Pampus argenteus. The sequence goes on from CM072874.1 coordinate 16,753,663, forward strand.
AACAGATTTTTTTTTTTACCCAGTGCAGCTGGTTTTGATCAATCAAAGTAAAACAAACTATCAGATGGAACTGAGACAGCTTAAAGTAACGCAGCCCTGCAGGGGGGAGAAGAGGGGAGGGAGGGGAAGGAGGGGAGGAAGGGGGATTACACCCCCCCTAACCACCACCACCAACCACCATAGAAGAAGCTGTGGTAAAAAGATCAACCTACCAGCTCTTAAACTGAAGACCTGCTGGGAGTTTCATCTGTAATCATTGTCACTTTTACTCCTTTACGCTGGAGGTCAAACACGGTTTAATAGTTGACCGGCTACACTGAAGGAGAAGGTGTTTGATGAAGATTACATGCAGTTAATACACACTTCCAACAGGCTTTCCTGTTTACTCCATCGTCATTATGACTAATCATCCCATAACCTTACAATCTAAAAACAACTGCTGCTTGCTGGACCCAATCCTACAAATGACTACATGTTTTCATTGTATTTAATATGAGCTTTTCTTATATCTTTTTTTTTTTTAAATGTTAACAAACTCCCTTTTTTTTATCCTGCTTGTGCTTGATGAAAAATATTATTATATTTAATCGAGATTCAGTTGTGATGCGTTTACTTGGTCACAGACTTTTTAATGATGCATATCAAGTGTCTGTACAATGTATTCAGGGTTTTTTTTCCAACTATTTACAAGACTTGATTTATATTTGAAAATTATTTTTTGCATCTCTCACAAAATGTTTAAAGCACTGGGAACGCCTGGCATGTGTTTGTACACTTAAATACGAGAAACACACATTGTTTCCTTTATCATTCACATTTAACATGTCTAAAATAATGGCAAGAATAACTGATCTGCTTGACTGTTACTCATCACCAGGGTGGTTTAGCAATATATTGGCGTTTTTTTTTCAGGATCTTGGCTTGATCAAACTGGTTTCAGCACAAAGTAAATTTCAGGATGAATGAAAAGTGGCTTTCACTGCCTGAGAAGGATTCTCTTCTTCTTACTGCCACCTACTGGTCAGAAAACGGGTTTGTAAGCAGATCCTGCGGTGAATTACAGGGTTGTAATGTGATTATGACTGGGTGGAGCACACTACCTCGCCTCAAAGCATGCATCCTCTTAGCAGGCATAATCTCAGGTGGTTGTCCAGCATCTCAGATAAAGTAAAAAATCTAAAAAAAAAATTTGAATAATAATCTGGATTGATAAACCATAATTAATCTGCTTCTGGTTGCATTGCATCACTGATCACAGCTCAGCAGTCTGTAATAGAAATAAAATATTATAGATTTTTTTTGTTAAAGGATGTCCTAAATAATTTAAATTATGCTCTGTAAACAATAATAACCACCTGTGTATATGATGTGATTTATATAAAAAATATGATGTTAAAATTTTCTAGGTTATCAGATTATAATTCCTGATCTGTGTAAAGTAGTGACACATTTACTTACACGCCCCTCTCAACCTGCTGTGAGTGAGTACAAATAATTGGGTCATTAAATGATTCCTCAGGTTTCTGGGAAGCATTGGAACTGTGTCAAGAGCTGAATGGAAAGTCAAAGTCAAGACATAAAGACCATCTGGAGGCCTGTGATGCTGGATAAACACCATAAATACATAAAGAACATAACAATGTAATGTCCACTGTTTGGATGGAGAATTATTCATCCACACTTATCAAGGAAAACTGTGGTCAAGCTCATTATATTATTATAGGATTGTTTTTTAATGTCTGAACCAATTGAAACACAACATATATTCAGTATTTAATATATTAAAATAACCTAAAGTAAATATAAATACATATTTTCTGTACTGTAGTCTCACAACAACAAACATATCAAGTTTAAATACATCATAAGACAACAAGTAAAGGCTTTAAATAAAATCCAATTTAACAAACAAAAAAAAAAGTTGTAACTTTTGATAGAATGAGGAAATGCAGCCTGGTTAATTTAGTTTAAAGGCAGCTGTGTCAATTATATATGACATCCTGTTGAGATTAGATTTGCTAACACTATCAATTGTCAACTCTTTCCTGCTAAAATTTTCATGTCACCAAGCCTGAGCTGAGTAGTGCCGGTGACCGTCACTAGAGGCTCTTGCTGCGGCTCCGTTGTTGTGTTGTTGTGGTTAGCTGGAGGTTAGCTCATGCCGTCTGCTGCAGCCGGTTGTAACGGTCATGGCTCTCCCATGAGGCGGGGGAGCTGAGCTGCGTTTTGCGACTAAACACCAAGTAAAGAGCCGCGGCCATGGCTGGCGTTTTTGACATCGATTTGGATCAACCGGGTGAGAATGTCTCTGACGACGAACTTGAAGACGAGGTGAGTTCACCTTACGTGGTCCACACGTAGCTTAGCAGCTCCGAGGCCTGTGTTGCTAACATAAGTAGCCATGTATCCATTGTCGGACACGTCCTCGCCCATCGTGTTCCCGCGGAATCTGGCAATGCCCTTAATAAAAGTCACCACAGTATTTTGAAGCTACATTTCACAGCAGTTTATGAATTTGAAACGATAACAGACTTAGAATAACGTTAGAAATTAACTTCCATTGCCAACACCGGACAGGAACAACATTAAAATAGTGCTGTGCTGTCCACCGGCGTAATGTTACCAACCACAGCATAAACACGTAAACTCTTATGAGCCGACCATGAACAGGTAAGCAAAATGGTTAACAACAAATAGAAAAAACACCAGGAAACGGCTACAACGAAAGCCGCGTACAAACGTGAAAAGAAGTCGATTGTACACCGGGCGTATAGCGACGCGTCCGATAATGGAGATATTGCCGAAGCTGTCTGCATCGGCATTCGTTTATTGTAGGGATGTAGCTGTATTACCTATAACTATTTACATGAATGCTACACGTATGGTGCGACAAGCACTTTGACATTATACTCAAGTGTGATATAAATAAACTCAGAGTTAAGCCAGTCAACAACAGGCTGAAATCCCGACAATGCTACTAGAGGAGTTAGCATCACATATTACAAACACGGGCTCATTTAAATATTGAAACAAAGTGAAGGAGAAAGTGTGTTTCTCTTAAACTAGCTTAATAATTAGCTAGCTAGCAGCACTGCTTGCTAACTTAAAGCGAAACGGGCTAAAATATTTGGCTGTTAAACACTTAGTAAAACAATACAGAGCCCATAATGTTATCCACGAACAAGCTCAGGTTGTCATATTAATATATGTCGTGTCGTTTCCTCTTGTTTTCAGGAGCAGCCCAATGAATACATGGACCAATGCAGTGGCTTTGAATTGTGAGTATAAGCAATACTGACATTCACTGGGTCCCAAAAAGGGGGAGAAGTTCTCACTGAGGTGGGCTTCAGGGTGATGTTTCTGCTGTAGTATATTAGCACTGACTCATCTTACTTTACTACACTCCCAAACCATGAAGAATGACAGATGTGTGACAATGTAAAAATGAAAATCCTTGGCATTGTCTCTGGAGCTCTACTGGAGGGACCAACATCTTTCTTCTAAACGATAAAAAGTCCTCATCTGGCGCTTCCATTAAGATGGTGGCGAGAGCATTGTCTGGTGTAAAGTCTCTCACAGATGCTTTAACTCAGATGATGATTCACTCTATATTCATACACATCAAACCATTCAGTGACCCCTCGTGTCTTTTTAATTTATCGCCCGTTTATATCGACCCAGTAATAAGTGATGTCATCTTGGATGGGCTCTCTTAAAGCAGAAAGTAATCAAATTGGGGGTCACTGGACTAAAGTGGATTTTTGTTTTTTGAGGGGGATTTTTGTATGAAAAAGTCCCCCAACAATGCACACCCATCTCACCTAGTCAGCTGTTTACACCCACAACAATAAAACTGTTGTACTCCCGTCAGCCTCAGTTGAGCCATTAACCACGTCCTATGTTGAGTCCCAATCGCTTGTAACTCTCAGTGATGATATTTCTGCTTGTGTTTTAAATGTGATTGTTTTTTTTCTTTTTTTTTTCTTTTTTGTTTGTTTTGCCAGTAACATGGATGACTGTGAGAAGTTTGAAATTTCAGAGAACAGCGTGAACAAGGGAACAGAGCAGATCAGGCCTGAATGCTTTGAGCTGCTGAAAGTTTTGGGGAAAGGTGGCTATGGAAAGGTGAGGCATGGAGATGTGAACATCAGGTGTATTAAAACACACACACACACACTTAAGTTGGAACTGTACAATATTGTACAGTGTTTGCACTTTATGTGACCCTTTCATATTACACACTCCTTCAGAAAAAAACCCTGCTAGACTCTGTAGGCTGTCGAAATGTCCTGGGAAATATCACTTTGTCATTTGCTGTTTTTTTTTTTTTTTTCCTTTTGACCTGTTGTGCATTTGCTCACACAGTGCGGGTATGTGGAGGAGGACTTTGCAGATATTGTGATATTCCAATGGGTGGAGAATTTTTTTATTTTTTTTAAATGAAGTGACTGGAAATGTAGTTTTGCAAGCTAGAAACCTCATCGTTTTTGTTTATAGTATCATTACCGCTTTCATTTCCACAAGAGATATATTCTGATGTTTTTTTCAGTTGTGAGAAAAAAACCTTTTTAACTGTAAGATCTGGCAAAAACATCTTCTCCTTTTCCCAAAATAAACATAAAAACAGAATGATAAGTTGTATTGACAGTGAGATATCATATTGCCACTATTTTATTTTGTTGTTAATGTAATGTTGTGTTGTTTTGGTCATAGCGACCAGTGGAGCTCTGCAAGTTTTCTAACATTTTCTTTTCTAAGCCTGATGACGAAAATGCACTTCAGTGTTTTTGGAAACGTTTTTTCACCTTGCCAACAGACGCATGACATATTCTTATTGAAGTGGTTTCATGTATGATGACTAAGAAGTCATTTTCTGCAATTTTCTCAGCATTACAAAGTAAATACATTTTTTGGAACACACGTGTCATTTGTTTAGATAATCTTGTGTAGTTATATGTTTTGGCACTGCTTTACTGTTCCTTGGCCAAAGGATTTTGTGGGAATACAGATGGTTAAAACACAGACGTTGCCTCATGCAGGAACAAAGCAGTTTCTGGTAGTCATCCATTTGTATGTAATGAATGCTTCACACTCAAATGGACAGGGAGAGTATTAGAAGTAGAATAGCTATTTATACACACCAAAAGTGACTTTAGTTCACTGCTTAGAATGAACACAAATATTTTTCACTTGTCCAAATCCTTTCTTACAATGTCCCCGGCATTCAGACACATCTGTAAATAAAAATAGTAACTCATAAACTTATAGCACAAATGGACTTTGCTTGATACGTTGTTAATGTTTTGTAGGTGTTTCAAGTTCGGAAGGTATCAGGTGCCACCTCCGGGAAGATATTTGCTATGAAGGTGTTGAAGAAGGTGAGTGTGTTTGGCTGTAATGTGACCGTTTTAATTTATATTGAGAGAAAATCCATAATGTTCAGATTGTCCTTCAATCACCCATCGTGTGTAACTGCCCCCTAGTGTACATACAGAATAGTGTAGTGTGATATGTAAGCAAACAGAAGTAGTATATCTATGAATTAGCTTCTTAAATACTCAGCTGATTCTTAAGCCCAACACAGCATAGCTGTGTGTAATGTTTCACGTGTACTGTACTTTTTTCTTTGTTTAGTTATGGTGACATATTGATGCATTCCGCTATGAAAGCAGAAGCTAAGGGCAGACCACCTAAAATAGTGCATAGTTTTCACATGAAACCTCAGAGCTGCTGCTTCTGCTCATCTCCTTTCTGCAGCCGACAGTAAGCCGGTGTTTTTTTTGAGAACTTTGCTTGAGAAGCCAGCTCATATTCCCTGAAGCTTAAGGTTTTGTTTATTGGCTCAATGAGACTTCATTGTAGCTACATGATTCCATCTTAACTTGTGCGGTTGAATCTCTGACACCATCTAATGGGGTTCAAGTTGACTCTCCGTGCTTCTCTGTCCCTCACTAGGCCATGATTGTGCGTAATGCAAAGGACACAGCGCACACCAAAGCTGAGAGGAACATTCTGGAGGAGGTGAAGCATCCTTTCATTGTGGACCTCATCTATGCCTTCCAGACAGGTGGAAAGTTGTACCTCATCCTGGAGTATCTTAGCGGTGAGCTCCCCACAGTCTTTACCATCATAAATGTCTTTTGATCATCTATTCATTTATTTTATGAGCACGGGACAGTGCGTGTGCATCAGAAATTGGATGGGCATTTCATTCAGCTCAGTGAAAATATGGGTCTCCATTCTAACTGTGAATGCATTTGATTTTGTATGTGGTGACTGCAGGTGGGGAGCTGTTTATGCAACTGGAAAGAGAGGGAATCTTCATGGAAGACACAGCATGGTAAGTTAGTTTGTCTGTCTGTCAGCGTCTCAAACATCTGGCCAGGGATGGATTTAGCCTCCAGGCTTGGTTTACAGTGTTTCTGGTGGTCCATGGGATTTTTTCATGAGAAATGCATTAAAAAAAAAAAGATCTTCTCCAAGTGTTTTGAAACAATTCAGGATGTTCTGCATGTCCATTTTAAATTTCTTTCAGTCTTTTCATCCGTTTTTTTGCTTATACCCACTGTGTTTATACACATATTTTCATGGCTACTACCAGTATTTACAATATAAAACCATTTCCAAATAAATATGGGGAAGTCCACAGATTGTGCACATCAAAGTCTGTTTACTGGTGTTGAGGAGTACTACTGCATATGTGAAAAAAGTATTTTTGTCTCTAGAAGGAACTGCGTTCAATTGCATAAATTGCCTCAAGTCATGTCATTAATATTATCAGTGTTAAAGTAGTGCAATACTAAATCGCCAGATAGTATCCAAACCTCATTGTGTTTTGTCGCATCTGGCAGTCCAGGTCTGTTCGTTCAGACCAGGAGGTCGAAAACATCCTAAGGGGTTTCAAGAATGACTTTTACTAGGAATAAGCACTATTCTAAGTAACTACGCATATGGAAGCTTTTCCACAACTCAAAACTAACACTTAAGTTTTTCACAGGGTGGCCGTTCAGTGGAATAATTAACCATCATTTTTTAGAAAATCCTTGAATATGAAAAACAGTTTAGGGGTTCCTAAATTGTAGATAGATTCAAGGCTATTCTGACTGATACTGCAGTTAAATAGTTTATGGCTAGAATATAATGGAAGGTGTGTCATTCTATATTGATTTAATAGTCTGTAGTTATGGATTTGAAAGCAGTGAGTATTGACTCAGATGATTTGAGAGCAGATGGGTAATGGAGAAAATGCATTAGCTTGGTGCAATAAAATTGTGCTGGGACTTGCGTCTTGTTCTGTTGACAGTTTCTACCTGGCTGAGATCTCAATGGCGCTGGGTCACTTGCACCAGAAAGGCATCATCTACAGAGACCTGAAGCCTGAGAACATCATGCTCAACAACAATGGTACAGAAACCTGAAGTGTGTCTCACAAAAGGCAGTTTACAGAAAAACTACAGCTACTTAATCTCTTGTTTACTTGGAGATTTTTTTTTCTTTTTCACATTCTTGCTGTGGCTTCATTTCCTTCTAGGACATGTAAAGCTGACAGACTTCGGTCTGTGCAAAGAGTCCATCCATGACGGAACTGTCACCCACACCTTCTGCGGCACTATTGAATACATGTAGGTTGCACAAATCAACAGGCAAATTTTAAAGATTTCAGTTTTTTAAGCATCTGTACATTCAGTCACATTTTCTACTTGTTACATAGTGCAGTGCATCTGCTGTATCATCTTGTCCGCCTCATCTCATTTCTCAGGGCTCCAGAGATCCTAATGAGGAGCGGACATAACCGCGCAGTAGACTGGTGGAGTCTGGGAGCTCTCATGTATGACATGCTGACAGGAGCAGTAAGTGCACATGTATCAAACACATAGCAGCATTGCCAAAAACTGTTTATCACAGCACCACGGCTATTAAAAGGGATTTTGTTTTGGCCTACTCTTTCATAGCCTCCATTCACTGGTGAAAACCGAAAGAAGACCATTGACAAAATCTTGAAATGCAAACTCAGCCTTCCACCTTACCTCACACAAGAAGCCAGAGACCTCCTGAAAAAGGTGAACCCCAAAATCTTTCCTTCTGCCCCACCTTCACCTGTCTCTGCTGGAACCTTTTTTGAGAGGCAGAAAAATGAACTCTGAATGTTCTCTCGTAGCTGCTGAAACGAAATGCCTCATCGCGCCTCGGGGCTGGACAGGGAGATGCGGCTGAAGTCCAGGTAAAGGCTTCTGTTGAATGTATGCGTGCAGTGTGTTTAATAAAGTGACCTGTGACTGTTAAGCGCCGCATCAAAAAATGCGGATGCATCTTGGAAAACCTGGCGGTGGTCAAGAAACATAAAAAGCCCTGCTGCTGTCTCTGTCTGTCCTAGGCTCACCCATTCTTCCGACATATAAATTGGGAGGACCTGCTCGCTCGCAAAGTGGAGCCTCCATTTAAACCTTTCCTGGTGAGTCCATCTGTTACACAGCAACGTCCTCTCGTGACCCGTCCCTGCAAGATGATTAACTGACCCACTTGTTTTGGCAGCAATCGGCTGATGACGTCAGCCAGTTTGACTCCAAGTTCACCAGCCAGACTCCAGTGGACAGCCCCGACGACTCCACGCTCAGCGAAAGTGCCAATCAAGTCTTCCTGGTGGGGAACTAGTTCTGTACCTCCCAGCAAACACTCGACCTTTCTGCTTTGCTCTCTTAATTTCTCCAATACAGAATTTCCAGAGATTTCCATAACCTATTAACAAGTTATGTATTTTCTTATAATTTTGTAGGAAGTCATAATTTGTTGTCATTCACTTTTAGGACTTTGAATAGATTTGAGCACTGTGGATTACTCTTGCTTTTAACGGTTGCTGTGTTGTCATACAGTACATACAAACAGAGGCAAGCTGTGGACATAATGTTTTTTATGTCCTTTTTCAAGAAGGTCTTACGAGAATCCGGTAATGCATCCCATCTGGTTTAGTCCTGTTGGTTTTCCTGGAATCTTCACTTACTGTTACACCACATTGCATGATTCGGTTTACTCAGCGTTTCATTGCTCATCATCAGCTGTGGGTTGTTTTTGGAAAGATTCTTTGAAGAGGTGGACTCAGATCCTTCTTCTTTTCTTCTCTTCTTTCGTCCCCTGCTCAGGGTTTCACATATGTGGCCCCATCTGTGTTGGAAAACGTCAAAGAGAAGTTCTCTTTCGAGCCAAAGGTCCGCTCACCGCGGAAGTTCCCAGGAAGCCCAAGAACACCTGTGAGGTAACAACATTATTGTTCATTCATACAGCAAGTCTACCCATCCTCCATGTCCTTTGTTGACCTTGTAAATGCAGACGGCTTGGCCTAATTAAAACAATCACGTCTCTTCCAACAGCACAATAGGAAAATAATATAAATATAGCTGGGGTCAGATAAATAGGGATCATTAGTGGAAATATTGAGATGCGCTTTATTTAGATGGTTTGTGATACTAAGAGAACACTTGCTTGTTAAGCAGAGAGAGGAAGTTGATGAAGCTTCAGAGGATCAAACATAACTCTCACGTGTCCCTCTGTCACAGTCCGGTGAAGTTTGCAGGCGGGGACTGCTGGCCCCGGGGACCCGCCCTAACAGGCTGCTCATCACTTCTGTCTGGCGGCAGCTCTGCCGAGCAACCCATGGAGGAGCAAATGGACACGAGCAGCGGCAACACCTCCGAGGCGTCGGCGCCGCTTCCCATAAGGCACCCTTCAGGCATCAATGCGGGACCCTACAAAAAGCAGGCCTACCCCATGAACTCCAAGCGGCCCGAACATCTACGAATGAACCTATGACGCACAGAAAGGGCACGAACATTAGGACTCTTCCAATTCCTCCTCCTCTTCCCTTTTATTGTTTCCTTTCAAAGAGACTTGTAGAAATATTATTATGATTATTATTTTATTTTATATTTTAAATTGACTGACACTGTCAACGCCAATCACCAGCTCTTCCAGCAGCGCCTTCCCTTCTTTTGGCCTCCCGAATCCTCCTGACCCAGCCTGATCTCCTCAGCCTGCTGCAGATAATCAGTGAAGTTCAGTAGTTATGTGGTCAGTCGGAGGAGTGATGTGAGAGACAGTGGACCTGCTTGTTGACGCGGCTGTTTAATGCCAGCTGATGAGTAGCATTATCATGATTTACTGGTGCTCTTTTATTCTCAAGTCTGGACAGTGTTACTTCTAGTTCTTATGGCTAGTTGCTTCCATTGTATTGAGTGGGATCATAGTGTGAGGTGTACAGTAGGCTTTTGGTTACAAGGTGCTTGCGTGTGTGCGTGCGTGTGTGTGTGTTTCCCCTTCAATATGCCAGGCATTTTTTTTGTTTTTGTTTTAATGATCACCTTGTGATAAAGAGTTTGCAGGATACACTGTCAGAAGGTAGAAATATTGGACAATTCCACAATGAACACAATTTTTTTGTTTTTTGTTTTGAGGAAAATAATCACAGTGTCACTGGAGCTTGTGGTCAGGTGGAGCACGAATTACACAAAAGCAGCTATAAAAAGTGAAGTGAAGTGAAGGCATCACTTCACCCACAATCAATACCAAACGCTGGCTCTGCTTTACTTGTCCAACTGGAATGCTTGCTGTAGAAAGCCTGTCCAGAAGCACTCTTCAGTTTCTTTGTGTTGAATGTCAACAGACTCTAAACGCCTTTTCTCGTGTCTCTTCAGTCTCCTGCTCTCAGATCTGACGAACGCCTGCAGCATTATTTTTAACTCATGTGGCCTCATTGCTCCTCTGTCATGGTTGGAAACGAACAAACATGTCGAGACAAGATGGCCCACAATACACTCAGCCAAACTTATATCACTGCCTTTTATTCATTCAGGCTGCATTCATGTGTTTTGTGCTTTGCATATGCTTATTGTGCATTGACGGTAACATTGCTCCCAGTGTTGGGAGATGAATGCAAACTTAAATGAGTGGATCATGTGCAAAACCCTGTTTCAGTTCAGGTGTATATCTTGTTTGTGTTTTTGAAGCTGCTATATGAGCCTCTGGGAGTCAAGCCATTGGACCCTCTTGCCCTAAAGCTGACCACACAGCCAGATGCAGATTCCCATGATGCTAATTGAAAATAGAAAGAAAGAAAAATTGTCTTCTGTTTGAATGGCTCCAGTACTTGTTACTTGCCAAAGGAACTGTTTCGGTAAACCAAATTATTAAATTTTTTTATTGGTTAACACACCCTGAAAAACAACTATAGAAGCATGTTACTGTTTTTTTTTAAACTGCTCTTTTCAGTCAACCACATTTAGTTGACAATGTTGTATGTTTTTATAGTGACTACAACATTGCATGTTTGCAGAGGTATTTGGAGAAACGATGCAGAGACCAAGATAGTAGCGTCTACCTGAACTGGTTGATTTTCTTCCTCCACCACTCAGGTACAACAACTGTGTTAAACACACTCCACTCTTTACTCCGCTTACTTTCCGTGTTAATTTGTTAGAATATTTATTTCAAGTGCCATTGTGTTTTCACTGCATTGTTCACACTATGCAAGCTATGTATTTATTATGTAGTATTCTTTAGATAAGGCAGCAGAATGTGATTATTTGATTTGGAATTATTGTCAGAGACTTATTTTGTATTTTATTATTATAAACAATTACATGTACAGTATGATTTTATTTCCATAGAACACGTCTTACAGCGACCTCAGATGCAGCTTTCTTTTCTTTTTTTTTATTCCAAAATTGTAGACGGGGACCTAAATGTCTTACAGTATTTATTGTGTGGCATAGTATCATATTCAAGGGTGACTTCCAAAACTTGAACTCGTCTTTTTGCAGTGCTTGGGGCAGTATATTATAAAATGATGAAAAAAACCAATGGGAATGGCATTGTGCCTTTACTGACAGACTACAGTGTGCATATATGGTATGCTGTACATTGTAAATGTGGCTTGGAGTGATTCACAAGGTTCACTTCCTGTTATGTCTGTTAATTTCCTAGTTTCACCAAGTTATTGTGATATGATCTGTGTGTGATCTTATCTGAATCTCAGTTGAGAAACTTAAAATGATACATTTAGTTTCTGTTGCGTCATACCTGCGTACAACGTCCTCTTATCAAGCTTACTTCAGGTGAAAAACGTCATCTTGGAGTACAACTGATGTTTTTAATCACTTGTGGGCAGGGAGAATACAATTTAATTTGTCACTCCTACATTTTAAGATGGGAAATGTTAATATGTATCATGTACATAATGAAGTCAAAATTAAAAATAAATAGATCATGTTTCTGAGCTTTTTATAAAGGATGTTGAGTTGTCAGCCAATTTACAGCATTTAAACAGGTTTTAGTCGGCCTCTGAACACTGTCATTTTACTTGGATGCATAGCTATTCAGTAGATAATGGATTGTCAGTTTGCTACATAAATCAACAAGTCACAAATGTCATTCAAATGTAGATGTTTATTCAGATAGTTTATGGATCTAAATGGGAAATATAACAGTAAAATGATTTTCATACATAATAAAATAGATGAAAGTCTTTGGTTTTTTTTACAAAAATGAGGCTACATCACCTCTATAGAAAAATAATTTATGTGTAAATCAATCTCACAAGCTCAGATCAGACATCCGTTTTATCATGAAAAAATAGTCACTAAAAATAGTCACTGAAAGCAAAGGGCAAACTATATTTAGCCTGCCATGTCCATCCTCAGTGCCTGGATGCAGGCTGGCCAGGTGTGGTCATTAGTTAGGCTTTTTGCATTGTGCTAGTTGACAGCCCTCCAATCTCACATTTATTTTAACCCTTTCAAGCTGAAAGTTGCATCTAAAACATTTCAGCAAGCACTCCCGATTAAAGGGTTTGTATGCAGATATTTATCTCCACACAATTTATTGATACAAATCAGAAAAGTTGCTTCCAAACATTTACCAACACTGGATAAAGGATTCATGTGTTGCGTGGTTGTTCAGTTGTAATAAAAGGACAAATCTGTTTAAAATACTTTTAAATATATCTCTCTTCCCTCCTATATTTAAATTTGAAGAACTTACAGATCCATGAGGAAAAATTATATTTGTCCTAAAGAAAAAGATCAGAGGTGAAACGGCAAAACAACACAGGAAGAAGTGAAAATCGGAAAATAACACTCGAGAGCATGAAAAAACAACAACTTTCAATTGTCTGTAAGTAACTAGTAGAGACATACTGGTCGTTGTGTGTCCTTATTGACCTCAGCCCTTAATCACTTAACAGTGTATACAACATTACTTGTCAGTGGAATTTGACAGCTATAAAAGAAAAAGAAAAATCACATTAAATACAAGCCAATACCAACATCCCAGACACATAAGCCCTCCACCTGTGTCTTATCCATCAATAAATCTGCAGGTGTGGCGATGTGGCTCCATCCCTCCATTTGTAGACCTTCTCTGTGATGACAGTGCGGCAGAGAGGGCAGCTCTTCTCCCGGTTAAACCACAGAGCAATGCATTCGTCACAGAATATGTGCTGCACAGGAGAGAAACAACAGGATGTCAGCGTGACTTGCTCTAACAGTACCTGATTACATCAGAATAACAGATGTACTTCAGTTCATCTACTACCAACTAAAACAATGCCAATAGCATAAGAGGCCCTGTGGTTTTACCTGACAGAGCAGAGCCCGAGGTTCCCTGTACTCTCCCTGACAGATGGGACACACGTCTCCAGCCTCGCTGCACTGACTCCTAGTGGCAGCTGTGCCTGTATGCTGAAGAACAAAAGACAAAACACTTTGAGTACAGCTGGCTACTGATTCTGAACATGTACATTAAAAAAAAAAAGACGCCACTGACCTCGCCCTTTAGAAATATCCTCACAGTTTTCAGTAAAGACATCCACTGTCCATAAAATCCCAAAAGCTGAAAGAAAAAAGGGTAAAAAAAAAAAGGAATAAACAAGTGAAGACAACTGACTTGGAAAAATAGGTTTGTTATCAAAGTAGAAGGATGTTTTCAACAAAGATCTATTGCCGTTTAGTTTGAGCAATCACACCTTCAGTATGAGGTAGACCAAAGCCAGCAAAACTCCCAGTGTGAGTCCAGGGGTGCCATCAGCCTCCTGGTAGGTGACCAAGTAGCGGAACCACAGTGGAACAGGAGCTACGGCCTGATGGACCTGACCCATCTCCTCAGTCAGCATCAGCAACCGCCCCTGCAGACATAACATACAAAATGTTGAATTATTAAAAAGAGTCCTGCAAAGACACCGCATTTCAGTGGCTTCTTATAGCAGAAATCCACAGCTCTTACCTGGGCTCTGTAGGTCACCAGTGAAGAGGGCAGATGAAGAAAAAGGCACTTTATTCCCATATAAAGGAATTTTATTATGAAGTTGGTGATGCCGACTGCCCATAGGACCTCCCAGAATCCTAGCGGCTCAATAGTTGGCCTGAGAAAGATGAGGCTGGAAGGAGGTCAACAATCAGGTTAAATGGCACGGTCCATGGTTTCATTCCATTTATTAGACTGCAGTACAGATAAGCAATGTAAACATACACTGGTTACCATGCCACAAGAATGATTACACTAGCATGTCTGCACTAGTTAATAATGGGTTTTGATGTTGAAGCCATGAGCTCTATTGAATGAAAAGGTTGTAGAATTACCACTTTGAATTCTGACTGCTTACTCTGCCCACAGAGACAAACTGAGATTATATCCTGTGAGATTATATCCTGTGACCTGGTTTTGGAACATAGTCGCATGATTGTGTTCAGGGTAAATAATGTGAGATAACGCATTCAGTCTTACCAGTGATAAAGTGTCTCAGTGAGAAAGGTGTAATAAAGCAGGAGGCTGGAAGAGACCAGGAAGAGTAGCAGCCACATACACTGCAGCTTTGAGTGCCGATCCTGAGGGGGTGCACACAAGCAAAATCACGTTTTAGAAATCAGCAGTGACCATAAAAGCATCATGAATCAATGAATGGGGTTTCTTGTTCGTGACTTACCTGAAGAAAGACTTGAGTTTGAATATTTTTATTCACATATAAAAACGTTGTGAAGAGGCCGACCCCGACTGCTAGCCCTGGTAAATGAGGATAAGCAGTAAGACGAGTTGTCTTGTGTTGACATAATGCTGTTTGATTATCTCATACTTACCGAGAGCATGTTGAATGACCAGTTTAGCACACAGTATGACGAGGAAAGGAAGACTCTTTTGGAGCCAGCGGAAGATGCAGCGAAGCTCAGACAAGGAGGTGCTGGGTTCTCCAGAGTCCAGTTCAGAGTCGGGCGGGTCGAGTTCAGGCTCTGAATTGGAGTGGTGGTGTGCTCGATTGTGTCCGTGTGAATGTGAATGGGAGTGGCTGTGCGAGCTGATTCTGGACCTTCTGGATGACGCACCTCCACTGGACTCCCCAGGACAGCTGGCCATAGGTACCCGCACCTCATTGCTCTCAGGGCTGGCGGCGGCAGCAGCAGCAGGGACCGGCGTCCTGGTCAGAAGCTCCGGTTGCAGAGTCAGGGATAAACCATTTCCTGCATGAGCGCCCTGCTCACTTGAATTCGGCTGCATTACAGTAGGAGACTCCCTCAGTTTCAGTGCTCTTCTGCAATCACTCCTTTTGACATAACAGACAAACTTTTTGTCACAATGTGTCAAACATTTAAAGCTGTAATAACAAGTTCTATAACATGTGGATAACAAAACTGCACATATAAAGGCTATCAGGAAATATAAAAAAAATGTACACACGATGAGCCACTGATGTCATCTTAAACATACAAACTACATGTAAGTGTCTAAGTAAGAGATACACAAAGCAGGTTTATTCAATAAATACTCACAAGCCGCCACACAGCAAATAAAGATAGTGTTGTTGTGGAGCGTTAATTGCATGCATATTACGCTAGAATTGCTAAAGTTATGTTTGATCACTTAAACTGACTTGCATCCAGTATTGAAGGTATTGAACTACCTCAAGTCACAATGAAAGTGTCACCTTTTATTTGAAATGTTTTGATAGCTTATTAACGTTCTCTGAATCAGCAAATGTCAAGCAATAATAATAGTAGTAGAGACGGATATTGCAGCATACAGGTGATCGCTTCTCAACGTTAGCATTAGTAGCTAACATATGCTCCCAGGCCACATTAGCAGCTGTAAACGCGTCAGCTCACCTGTCATACTGCACCCGGAGTTTCATGATAAGCTCTTGGTCCCCATCTAATACAATGTCTGTGTCGCCAAACGAAACAAAAGCGAAAGTAAACCAAAAAACAAGAACTAAGCCGTTAGCTCTCAAGCTAAGCCATAAGCTGCCCGTTCAGACATCTTGACGTCGTTTACGACAGCAAACGTTGTGAACTTCTTCTGACGGAGTTTGTATGCAGTGTCTGATGTGAAATGCTGCATTAGCGCCACCTAGTGTTTCACGTTTAAAACACAGTCCGAGGATTATACTGAAAATTAGAAAGAGAACCACTTTGGTACCACTTTCTGTAAAGGCACCCTATATAAAGGGTTTATAAGCATGAATCAATGGCTTTATTAATGAGTACTATTCACTGTTACTCTGCTCATGTGACTCTAAGTAACTCACAAAGGGAGCAATATGGAGGAATAAATGTCCAATGACACAGCTGCCCCACAAAGTAAGTAAGTAAGACTATACATATAAGATAAGTGTCGTGGCACTCTGTCAGCTCTTCTTTCTTTACTGCACCACTTCTAGAGTCAGCCAAGCGATGACACATGACAACTTCCTTTGTCTTTTCAAAATGTTTATTCAAAAACAACAAAGTAAATTACAAGGTCAGTTACCATAGTTACCACTATATAGAGACATCCCATAATAGAATTCCAAGCACGGAAACATTTTTAACCTTTTACACATTACTAATAACTGTATTTTAGACTAACATACTCTAAACCTTATATGAATTATAATGAAATTATCATCAATAATGTTTATAACAAGTGTTTTTAACTTAATTTACCACTGCTTAACTGACCCTTATTGGCCCTCACAATAAGATCTCCTCTCTACTCCCATGTGTGTTCTTCTCACCATTTTACAGCCAAATATTGATCATGAAATAAAATGCATTTACTGGCCAGATACATGCCAGAATAGTGATAGAATAATACAACAAAAATCACAGTTAAAGAGAAAATAATTTAGCCTTGTTGTTTATTTATTAATTTAGATGGTTGACTTCAGTATTTATTCCTTGAAGTATGTACCTCATATAGTATCTTCTTCTTCTCTGATATTGTAATTACTGTGTGATATTTGGTTTTTAGAGTGTTTCGGTTGATGTAAATGTTGACCATCTTGTCTGTGATGTAATTACAACTAGCAGATGTTTGTGTAGAGATGTCTGACTTTTCTTATTTGTGACATCTGACATCACAAACACAACAAAACAGCATCTGCCAGCTGTGGCTGGCGCTTCACCCTCAAGCATCTGCTCAAGCAATACAGTAGTTCCATATTTTGGGAAATACACTTTATTGTCATTTATTTAGTTAGATGAGAAGTCTAAGCCTTTTGTGGTATTACTATACTTTCAGTATTTACTTGCAGTGATCCTACTGTTGTTTCTACTGCTACTAACTGTAACATAATGAAGATGAAATTAAAATGTTGCAAGTTGGTGTGTGTTCAGGTATCCATATACTTTTGGGGAAATAGTGTAAATGATTACTTTGACCTATGCATGTAATACACTTACAGTACACACATGTTCTAATGTTCCAGTAGTGAGCTTTAATATTTATTATGCATACAGTAGATTGAGGCTGATATGTATTTCCACTGAGTTCTAGCTGACTTGCTTAAGTAAAGTTCATTTGATTAGACGGTCTGATTGCATTTGTGAGATGATCTGGAGACGGGGAGTGTGAAGTGATGAAACTATTTGATTCTCATCCTGCAGTCGGCCAGAGAAAGCCAACAAACTTACAATATGAATATGTTGTTAGTCTTCCTCTATTGCCTGGTGCTTCTGGGCCCCTGGCCAGCCATCTGTTTTGCCATGCCTGCCTGCCTGCCTGTGCACACCTGCAGCTGAAAGCTGCTGATATGATCTCCCATAGTTTAATAAATTGGGAGAAAAGCAGAAGAGGGGAAAACTTCTGTTGAACTTTCCTATAATCTCCTCTGTGACAGACTGTGCTCAGTGGACTATGCTGTGCTCTTATGGCTACAAGTTCATCCAGTGGGATTTGACTTTAAGTTACAAAGGCACCTCTAAAACGGTGCATGCAACAGTCAGAAGGAGGCCATGCTGGTGAAACAACATGCACTATTGCAGGGTGAATGTGAAACAACTATATGGGATTCAGTCATCAGTAATGTTATTAACTGCGTCTGTGCGTTTCCTGCTTTGACATGTCAAAATGTCTGCAGTGAAAAAGGACTATAGCATGGATCTATCACAGGAACTACGTCTAAATAACGTCTATAGTCTTTCAGGGTCGGGGAGATTTTGATTTCTAGTAAAGCTTTGAAAGACGTACTTGCGCGCGCAGGTGCACGCGGGCGACGCGACACAGCTAAGGCGAAGAAGAAGAAAATGAAGAAGAAGAAGAAGGAGGAGGCTGCTGCTGCTGCTAGCAAGTGCACATAGGTTTAAAAAACTTTTAAAGAAAGCTTTACACGTGTTACATGGGGAAGAAACACATACAACACGTTTATTAGACTTTAAAGATGACACTGAGAGAGTTTTGGTGAGTAACATTGAATGTAATGTCTTCTGTTTGTTTACAAGAAAACTCCATAGGGCACTTTTCCACCAACAGTGTGTTGCCAGGCAGTTAATTTAGGCTAATTACCAACAGGTGCACCAAGCAGCTACCTGCAGCCAGAGTCTGTCCTCGGAGTCTGTCCTCAGACCTGCCTCACTGAGTCCACCAAACCCAATCAAACCAAAACATACTGTACACATATACATGTGAGCCATATGGACAATTATAAAACAATTCCCAACTAATATGGACAACAACATAATCGCCACCAAATTGCGCTACGTTACAATGAAGATCACAGTTTATGGTTTGTGACAGAACTATTTACACATTATAGAAGCAAATGTAAACGTTTTAAGTTACAAGTTGAGACATAATGTGAATGTTTTAAGTGTTTGGATCACTTATTCGTTAGCAACACACTTGAGCAGAGAAAAAGAATGGTTTATTTCTCTTGGACAGATATGACAGACATTATTTGCATGACATATCATACATGACTTCACATGAATGTTTGTTTTTACCTGAAATTTAATTTGTAATCATATTTCATATCAGTGTCACAAGCAGCTGCTGTTTCTCGCCACTTTAGAGCAAATAATCATTCTGTTTCTCAACTCAGGTGTGTTGCTAACGAATAAGTGATCCAGCCACATAGAAGTGGTTGTCTATAGGAATACTACTTCAGTGTGGAATTTGACATGTATCCTTTCCTGTCCCAACTTGTAGAACATTTACATTTCCTTATACCATTATTGTTTGTCTTATACTACTACTATTAAATGGAAATGTATTTAGAAATCCTCATAAGGTGCTCATAAAATCAGTTTTCTTGTATGATCTGTATATAGTTTTGTGAATGGTATTTAATGTTGGGTAGGGTACGTTTTGGATTGTGGATTTGGCTAAACAGTTACTACATTTATTCATTGTTGCTGTTGTAGGTCTACAAGATGCCATTGAAGTGTCTAGATAGGGACGACAACCTCATCCAAAGAGCCCTGCAGCCCTGTGAGTGCATTCTTTATAAACCTTTGTTACAACAATTTGAATACTTGGAATTCAACTATAATGGCTGTAATTTTGATTTCAAATCAAAGATCATTACAATTTCAACTTAAAATGTCTTACAATACCAACAAAGAAACTAATTCAAGCCATTATCCTCTGTTATTCATACAATACAGCCATTGCCTCTTTTGAAGGTTTTCTGACTTGTGTTCCTTTCACGTATTTCTACTGAAAAGGTTTGTTTTGTCAAATGTCAGTCGTGGCATTGCCTAGACACCCAATGAGCATAAAGTCAGCCATTGTGGTGAAAGGAGTTAATGTACTACAGCTGTGAGAGCTGTTCCCCAGATCCATCCCGCTCCCGCCCTGTAATTGTGTTATTGCACTATAGAATTGTCAGCGGAGTTGTACTGCCCCAGTCAAGACATCGGAGCCAAGTCTGTGGAGGGAGGTTAACTTGACATATAAATTGCTATCTGCCAAGATGAATGGAGCTCGCCAGAGAGCAGATGAGGAGAGCAGTGACCTGACATTGCTTCTGACAGACTCCGTACATTCCCCGTCATCTTTCTCCTTTCCTCTCTCTGTTCACGGTGCCAGATGCTGCTTCCTCCAATGTCTCACTAGATCTGCCAAAGATTCAGTGGTTGTGTACATGCATGTGTGTTTGTGTGTGTGTCTATGCAGACACATCAGAGTGATTATTTATTTCATGATTGCCTGTTCACTGGGGTTATTATTTAGGACTTCTTTACCTTTCAAATAACAATTCAGAGTCTGAGTGCATGTTGAATTACTTTCTGGAGTAATTCCCACAACAGGGAAAAGACCCATAAAGCTTCCTCAGATGACATCACTGTGTACCTGCTGTTGTCATCTATCATTGTAGAATCCTTAATAACACAACCAAATATAGTTATTGCACTGGCAGCATATATGGTAGCAGCTTGTGGAAAACCTGTTGCTTTTATGCATTAATGACTCAATAATATGTTGTTAGAGATGAAGGATTCGATGACTTGCTGTGTTTATGTTTAACGCTGCAGTGTGTGCATACATAACCATACATGCCATCCAAGTTGTAGTATTCTAGGGACAGGAAGAGGAGGGGTTGGCTGTCTAGAATTAGAGAAAGATGCCAACATGATTTGGCATTAAAACATTGCTGACTGAATAATAAGCAGGTAAACCATGATGATTTGATATGGCACATTTAACAAACCAAACAGGTGTAATTGCCACACGTTATAATCTGTGTGTGTGGGTGTGTGGGTAGGTGTGGGTGCGGGTGGGTGTGTGTGTGTGTATATTTCTTAGGACGCATAATTCATAAGGTTCTTGGTCTCTGAAATGTTTGAGGATAATGCAGCTCGATAGTTTGGTCTCGGTGTTGAAATCCTCCTTAATCTCAGCCCTGCCACCCTTCTGGTTTACATATAGTAAATCTTTGTGAATTCAATAGCAACTATATTAAATCTATGTAAGATTACCAGATGGGATTT
Organism: Pampus argenteus; assembly: GCA_036937835.1. Classification (NCBI taxonomy): domain Eukaryota; kingdom Metazoa; phylum Chordata; class Actinopteri; order Scombriformes; family Stromateidae; genus Pampus; species Pampus argenteus. The sequence goes on from CM072874.1 coordinate 16,774,887, forward strand.
TTTTTTAAGATATAAAAATGTTTCTTCATGGCAGTACACATCTCCCACTAAATGACTGTATATCATTCTGAGTATATGTCCAGGTATATTTGCATGCAAAGTTGACATTTTGGCAATCCTGTTTTTATAATATAATGTCACATCAGCCAGTGGGGCGATATCATTATTTGATAGATTGTTCTTCACTTTTTACCAATGCGTTATCTATTTTTGCTATTTCATGATTCTCGCGTAGCAATCTTGATTCTGTCTTGTTTCGTCTGTCTTGAAAGTGGATTTTGAACAGATGGAATTAGAAAATGACCAGTTCTGTCATTCTCACTATTTTCAGTTGCCACTGGTTCATTTTGCTCTAAACTGGGAAGAAGATAAGAAAAGCTAAAAGGTGCCTGCGATCCAATGTTCCTTTAACCAGTAAAGTTATTTTAAGCCCCTTTCAATAGATTCAGCAATTAAAGGAACTGATTAAGATTGTATTGTGGCATCATAATATATTTTTCTGAAAAAACTCCTGAATTATAGCTGTATGAGATTTTTATAGCATTTTCTAAATGCATAAAAGGCAGTGTCACTATGTGCAGTGGCATCAAATATTACCTCAGGCTTTTCACTTATGACAGAAGTATGGAGCATCAAAGACACTAAAGGACAGAACAGTTTCTTGATACCTTACACCTCCTTGTTGGACAAAATGCTCAACATCCAGCAGGTGGTGCTGTATGATAAGTGATGAAAGGAGACACCACGTAGTCACACAACATAGACTGTTTGTCCCATATGATGGTTTTAAATAATTAATATACTTTTAACACTGCTAATTTGAAACTCAATTATAACCAGATGCTAATTTAGGTCTACACTTTGATATATTGCACATGTGCGATGCAAACACAGGTGTTCTTTCTTATAAATGGTTGTCCTTAATCAGCCGTCACAAATCATCAGAATTTACTGGTTTACTGAGCAGCTGAAGTGCATAAATCCCATAAAATTAGCTCGAGAGAGAAGTGAAGAGCAGATTAATGTAGTGCTGAGCTCTTTGCACATCCTCACATCACACGGGTGGCCACCAAGGTGAAAAGAGTCGTTCCGTGCTGACCTCTGTGTGCCAGTGCTTACTCACAGCATGCCTCACCTCCTCTGTCCTCATCCTCTTCCACAGGCCTGGTAGTCACTCACACCAGTTTGTTACAGTGCCAGTGGCTCGGCTGCACAGTTTCCCTTTCATCTTAATAGATGAGCTTCTCCCTCAGCCGCCGTAGGAAAAAAACCCAGCCTTATCGGCCACAACACGGCCTTTCAATTGTCAATCTGATCGATGTGCGCAGCCTGGATGTAGGCCACTGCATTAGTTGTGGAGGCTCCTAGCCACTCACCATGGATACGCATCGCTGCTCACATCTTGTTGCTGTTGAAGTGTAATTGTTTTGTTATTGTGGCTCCGACAGGGTATAACACAGTGTCCATTTAAATGTTCACAAACACCGGTCATCTTAATGCTCATGACCTGGTACATTTGGTTCAATGTCACCGTGAGCGGAGACACAGTTTGTGAAACTGATACATGATCAAATGGACGTAAAATAGAATAGATTTGTATTCTGTGTCTGCGGCTGTGGATCTTAAACTGGAGGTTTTACCAACCTTTTTATTTTCTATCAGCAGAAATCCAGTGTCTTTAACTGAAAGTGTTTAACAGTCAGCTATGGCTGTCAGAGTCAAGAAAGCAGTGTGAAGAAGGCATCAGAATGAACTCAAACACAGGCTAGAAAGCTTTCCTTTAAGAGGCACCATGATGTTTTCTATTGGCGGCATGTAATATCTCAGCAGAGGTCCTCCCTTTCCACCACCCTCTCCTCCCCTCTCCCCTGCAAGCTGGAGGCCAAAAGCCTGGGCTGCTATGCCAGTCCTAATAAATCCTCAGCTGAGAGTGGCGGCGGCAGCAGCAGGCCTGCATTCTTCAGGAGCCAGCACTTCCCCTAATCTGCCCTGGAGATGGAGCAACAGTTGGCCGGGCTGGTTAGGAGGGGAGTAGAGTAGAGTAGAATAGAGTAGAGAGGAGAGAAGAGAAGGGAAGAGAAGAGGGCTCCCTGGTGACAGGAGCATGATGTGTTTGTAAAAACACCGGGAATGTTGGAATTGGATACATTCACACTCTCGCTCTCCTTTAAGCAGGCTTGTGTAGAGATACAGAGGTGGATTTTTGCAGGTATGTTCATTTTCTCCACCGTCCTGCACTAAATACAAACAGGGAGCATTACCCTACCTGCCACATTTGGGTTTTTTTCCTCACACTGGTGTGTGTGCTTGTGTTGGAGAAAGCAACAGTGAGAAAAGAGAGGAAGAAACTCAGAAAGGCACAGGACGAGGAAATGCCTTGCAGATGTGTGCAGCAATGTAGCCACTTGTGTCAGCCAAGGGTTTTTTGTTATTGGCGCAGAGAAGAACATAATTCTATGTTGTAAACAGGTTTGAAGGGTCTCGTATACAGCACCGAATAGCTGAAATTTATTTGCATCTTTTTATATGTGCATCCCATTAGCTGAATGTGAAAGTGATTAACAGGATGATTATGTGAAAGACCCAGGTCAATTGGCGTGGTTTTGTGTAGTTATATAGCTGAGGCTGGCTTTATAGAGGAGATCAGACCCCCATGAATAAATTCCTCTCTGCTGGTCTCTAGTTTCAATTGATTGCTTTAATTTGGCCTATAATGAGTAGAATGCCTCCTGCCTGCAATTAGTGCATGTGTGTATGTGTGTGTGTGAGTGCGCATACTTGTGGGCTGTGTTTAATTACTGCAGCGGATGGATGCTGTGTGGCCCAGCAGGAGTCTGCAGGAATGGGAGGATCAGTGGATGCCAACACAACTGTGCTTGGCATCCACTGACACCTCTACACACAGTGTATCACGGCCAGGACTTAACTTAATACCATCCTGTCTCAGCGACGTAGCCAGGTTTCTTTTCACCTTAAGACCATGACTGCTGGTGTTTGACCTCGTGAAGTGAGCAGGGTCTGAAGTTTGTCAGAGTGAATGGAGACAAAGTGTGAGAGGGGAGGAAATTCCACATCATTTTACCTTATTGAATCAAGCAGTTTGACTTCAGCAACCGAAGATCTGGAAGATATTTATCAAAATATAAAAGAAATGAGAGGAACTGGACTGAAAGGTCAGAGAAAGTACGTTAAATATTTAAATATATTTCAGATGATAGAAAGTCCATTTTTCAATTTTGACCATTTAATCAATTTTTCTGCAAAGGTTGACATACTGAATCTGTTGTTCTGACTGTACTATGTATTGTTTTCAATTTTAGTGCACATGACAAAACAGGACAGGGAGGGAATTCACACACCAACAATGATGCAATTGAGAAACCTGGATCCAGATGGAAGACTACCGAAAGGAGTTCATGTCCTCGGCATAAGAAAATGAAATTCACCCACCCTCTGTCTCTCATTCGTCTCACTATCTCTCTGTTTTTGTTTAATAAAAGCATGCTTGCTCATCAGCAGAGGAGGCCGGGCATCTCCTCTTTCTGGGCGAGAGCAGCAGCAGCTCCCTTGGGGCATGGCGGCTGCGGCGGTGGTGGTGGGTTCAGCGCGTACTGCCGCTCTCGGTCTGTAGTGAATGCAAATGAGACTGTGCTCTCTCTGATATAGTCTGTATATACAGGCACTAACTCCATCTCCCACCATCACACTCCGTACCTTACTGTCTCTCGTCCCATCTATCTCAAGGTCCTGAGGGGTACACACCATCTTCCACCTTTGTTTAAATCATGATAATAAGGTGCACTTAGCACTCAGCTGTCTCACACACACACACACACACACACACACACACATAGCCAGAATGGCACCTTTATTACACTACAGGCATGCAGATGACTTGATAGATACCTGCTTCTAAAACTGCCAAAGCGCAGTTTGTGATCATGAATAACTTTTCGAAACAATGCTGTAGGCTGGTGTGATAATTGATTGGAAAATGTACAGCTAATGCAAGACAGCTTCCCCTGTTTTCATAGAGGAATCCCAGAAGGCAGAGTTCAAGGACTGAGTCCACACCATGCTTCTTTACCTTCAATTCAGTCCTTGATTGGATTTGAATGCTCATATTAGCTGAAAACAAGTAGTGCTATCAAGCATGACTAGCACATGTTAGTATGTGGAGAAAATATTAAACTCTGGATGATTGTTTATCCCTCATTAATAACGGTGTGGTTATTTGTTCACAAATCTCCTATCTGCAGTAGGCCTAACCTCCACCTCGATTTAATTAGCTTTGAGCTGTTTCATGCTAATTTATAGTGTAGGTTTCTTAATGATGCTGTGTGTTTTGATCACTCTCAAGCTCTTCCACCAGTAGGATGGGTACCATTTGTTTTTCTCAGTCATTAAGTAGATAATCTTATGTTGATTGCCAAAAGCTAATTACAATAGCCACGGCTGGAGTTTTCTGTGCGGTATAGAATTAAACAGCTGTACAGGTAGATCTGAAGAGCTCTTAGCAGTGCAGCCCTGCTGTTCCCCTCCGCTAATTCTCTTTATAATCCTCATAAACGCTGCTTATTGTCTCCAAGAAGAAGAAAATTAACCATCTTGCATTTTTTATTCACTGCTGCTTACTGTGGAATTGATTGACCTAACGTATTTCTATAAGCTGATCCCACAGGACCTTTTGTGCCAAGTGAGACTGAAATAAGAATAGTGCAACAACAATATTATCAACTATTTATGACCTACAGACCCTGTGACACAACACAAGAAAAGAATATTGCCGATGAAAACCCGTGTTGTTTTCCCCCATAACTGCTGGTTATTGAAAGTATATTTTCTAAGTTTAGAAAAAGTGTAACAGACGTGTTAGTGCCATTATATTTTACAATGTGGCTGTTAAAGTGCTACACTGAAGTAAATCCAATAATAAAAAAAACTGTTGAATTCTTGAGTTGATGTATAGAGTATATATATCTTTTCTGCATCACACATATTTTTAAGGGAAAACATCTTTTAGGAGTTGAGTCAGCTCCAAAATATGATCCTGTCTACAGATTATGTTCCTTCACATCCATCTCACACACTTGCAAAATGATAGTATTTGGAGTGACCTCCAGCTACACCTGCAGCTGCTCCTCGAGACAGTGAGAAAGAATAAAAAGAGGCAGATGATGCAACAGTGCCCAACCCTTGCATTCAACTCGGTCAAGTGATAACGTCACTGATAAACAACACAAATATCCACAAAGTGTAAAAGAGAGAGTCAGATCAGGTTTACAGTGATGATTCTGGCATTTCTTGTTCGTTTGCTTGAACAACAGCTAAAAAGTGTGAACTGAAGTTGAAATAAAAACACATGTAACTAGAGGAGTCAGGCTTAAAGGTAACACTTAAATTAAAGGTGTAATTATTATTATATAATTCAGTGGAATTAAAGATAAACTTCACTCTCAGAATGATTTTCTTATTATCCTACCAGTGAAGAAAAAGAAAGGGGGGATAGTAGATTGTGAAATATGAATAAAGTGTTGTAAAACCCTTACATTCTCACCAAAAATGCCAGATAGTGCACATCCTGTGTGGATACAGTTGTTGAATCGCTCCCTCCTTCAGTGTCAGCATCTGTTTCCTATAGCCCTCCTGGCAGCCATTCATCTTAGAGAAGTCTTACTGTACACACTAAAGGCACATACTTCAAACATCTCTGTCTTTCTCTTTCTTTTACATATATCTTTCATTAACCCCCCCTCTGTCTATACCATTTTTGTCTGTTATAAATATTGTTGTTATTGCTGTTGGCCTCAGCTGTAATGGCAGATATCTCTGAGATGGCAACCTCCTCCATCCTCAGGGACAAACACAGACTGATGCTCCTCGCCCTGGAAAACACCGGCTAGCAGGATGGTAAACATTTCTGTTTAGAGTATCTTACATCTGTAACAGAAAAGGACTACCGTGTGTTTATATTGTAAGATGAATCACACTAACTAGAATGGATATGAAATGGATCCCAATAATTTAAGGATAAAGTCTCCATGAGAGTTAACTGGTTGCGTTAAGGAATGCAGCTATATACAGCAGCGCTGCATTGATGTATAAATAATCAGAGGTTGTGTGTGTGTTTGCAAATGAGCCCACACAGCACAAAATGAGCCAATTAAATGTGCGTGTGTGTACCTCTGTAAGCCTGCACTTGTGTACATGCATTTGTCTTTGCACCTGTGTGTGTGTGACTTCTCTCGCCTGGCTCTGTTTTATAAGCTGAATGTTGTTGCCTCTGAGACCTGGCCCATTCCTCGCCTCCAGCTGTGGGCTGTAACCCAAGTTGCTATGGGCTGTGTGACCCACCACATCAAACGCATACACTCTCAAAACATCCACACACACACATGCATGTATCTCTAAACATGCATCTTAAGCTCTAATTTATTCAATAACCGGTCTCAATTTACATACATTACCATAGATCATACATGTCGAGACTGCTTACAAGGTCACTGCTGAAACATCCCTCCAATATTTAAATGGGAGAATAACATTTATGATGATAACATGTAGAATCCTTGATTTATTGCAGGAGCTAGCACCGGAGGTTCCTGACACTCTTTAGCGCTATATGCTATTACCCCTAGAGTTTTCCTGCTACCTGCTCTAACCGCTCAAGCAGACGTGAAATGCATAGACCTCATCACAACATAATTGCAGGGTGCACCAGCGAGGATGTCTCTCCTAGTATAAGAGCCCTTAATGCTAAACAATAGGCCCTCTGTTGCCACCGTGGGGGTATGTAATGGCGTGTGAGCTGGTGAAAAGCGGAGTGGGCTGGAACCAGTGATGTCTCCCTCATTCCCCTGTCATATCCCTCCCTCCCTCTCAGCAGGTTAATATGCATTTCATTTGGCAGGCCCGCTGTTGAGAAACCACGCTCTTTTGGCTCGTCACCTCCACTCTACAACATGATTCCCTCCAGGATCAGACGTAATGATTCTCTGAGATGGCAGCAGGTCCAAGCCCACTTTCCAATTTGCATCCAGCCACAGAGAAAGCTGCAGATAATTCACCTCTCCTCGCTCCCCCTGTCTCTAACTGAGATGGATGCAGATGAGCTTTTCTGTACCTCTCATTGTGTGCGTGTGTGTGGGAAGCTGTGTGCCTTAAGCAAGAAATGGATTGGTCTGTGTCTTTAGACTGGGCCCGGTGAGGCAGGCGGGGAGTATAATCTGATTTAAAGCATGTCAAGGATTGTGAATAATTTCCTCATTACCCCCACCCCTCCCGTCATTTCAGGGCATATTTAATTTAACAAGAAGAAGGAGATGGCTTGTGTGTATGTGTGTATGTGTGTGTATTTGTGCATGATGTGTCTTTGTGTGTATGTCACATCTATGCTGTCTGCTATCTTCCCGCTCGAGGAGGAAAGAATTACTCCTTGCATACTCTCTCTCTTTTTCCGTCTCTCACTTTGCCTCTCTCTCTATCCGACCCCCTGAGAGCTACAGCTGTCACAGTGTCACTTTTCCCATCCATAATTGAAGAGCGCGCACTGCACAAAGCCCATGAAACCATGTCAACCACTTCCAGTTGCTCCTGTTAAATAATCAGGCAGAACCAACAGTGCCAGGGGGGGAAATCTGCCTGTATCGCTGGCTTGTGCAATCAGTCCTCAACTTACTCCCGCTTCTATCTTCTTCACCAGACCTACCCTGCCCACATCCCCCTCAACCCCCTGTACTTGAATGTCGTAAGGGGAGACGAAGGGTCACGGTGCCATGATGGAGGTGAACACCAGCTGTGTTCAGTTGTCAGATAATAGGAGTGGAAGTGAGAGTGGCCAAGAGAACCCAGGTAAAAATAAGCAAAGCTAAATGTGCACGTGGGATTAAGTTGCCTTTTTTCTTCTTCAGGCACCATCCTCTGCAGAGGCGTTTGTCATTTTTCAAATGAAATCTGTGATAATTAGATCGCAATTAGCGCCCTGATTAGTGAGCCACAAGGTAGTATAAGGAGGTGTTTTTTTTCACCTTTTTTTATCCCTGCCTACATCGCTTCTGCTCTCTGTTCCCATTTCCTTCACCCCCTCCCCTCTTCATTCCTGACCCCTCCTCTCTTTCTCTCTCTCCTGATAGCAGGTTCTCGCTGGCATCTCGCAGTGTCAGGAATCAAAGCAGGCGGAAAGCTCCCAGGAAGGAATACAGCGTGCTGTGTAACAGGCGCCGAGCTACCAACCTCACCCCCCACCCCTTCCTGGGTCTCTGTATAATTAAGCATCACCACCTTCACCGTGGAACTGCAGTGACTCACACAGTTTCCAGATACAGCATCCGTTATCCTACCCTAATGATTATTGGCCACACTGACACACACATGACGAGGTTGGTTATTGGAGTACACGTGAATGGAGGCGGGGGGCTGGTTAAGATGCAGTGCAGTGTAGCTTGACATGAAAGCAAACCTTCAACCACTTCAAAACGGCAGAGAACAGCTTACATTTAGAAAATAAGCGGTGCTGCCAGGATAGGAATTGAAATGATACATTATACGTACAGAAATTGTCCTGTGACTGTGCGTCTGTGCTGCGTGATCAAAAGAGCTGTCTAGAAATGTACACCCTCTACAGAAAGGTAGAGTATAGTGAGGCTTAGTAATGAAAGATCTGTAATTACTGTGTAGTGAACAGCAATGGTAACCTCCCACTCTACAGGCTTTTGACAGCCATACAGCTCTCTCTGGGGAGCATGAATTTCTTTATATAACATGACTCTCTAATCTAAAGTCCTATAGCAAGCTAAAATATACGATGCCAGGCCCGATCCTGAATTATCCCGGAGTACAAACCACGTAGGACATTGGAGAAATCAGGTGTTGAGACAGCCACCTGTTTATTCTTGGTATAAATCCTGTAAGGCATCTCACAGTAAGAGAGATTTCTGGAATACAGTATTTATTTTCACTTACGAATACTTGCCATCCAAAATACTGGTTTGATTAATGATTAATAAATGGTGTTATATATTAGTAAATAATTAATATGATTAACATGGATACTCAGTGTATGTGCACTGGAGGCTTCAAGTTTCCACATCACACTTTCACGCAAGTTGCATACTGGACCATGATTGTCTAAAACTGGACTGGATTTTTAGAAATCATGTTTCCAAGCCACATTTTTCCATCTAGTGCTCAGAATTGAACCAGCAACCTGTCGGCTATGAACCTGCTTTTCTCACCCAGAGGCAGCGAGGAACATGTCTTTGGTTGTAGTGTTTGCTCACTGAGGGACGTCTCAGTGATCTAATATCACTTTAATAACACCTTTGACTCCGCTGTTTTTATATGCGTAACATTAATACAAGGGTGTTAATGTGCAGTGAATTTCTGTGTTATCTACTGTGTGCTACTTGAATGATGATGTCTGGGCCACCGTGCCTCTCTGCCAAGCTACTGCTTTGTTGTTATTTGTGGTGACACACGCAGGGACTGGAAAAGGTCAATGGCTTCTCCCATAAAGGGAAATAAGAGAACCTCTGGATCATAACATCTGCATATCTATGAGCCAGAGAGAGTGGCTGTGACTCGCTTCTGTGGATTTATTGACTAGCATACGAGTCTAAATGGGAAGTCATAATTGTGTGGAGTCGAAGGAATCCAAGCAGGCCATATTATGTTAATGTGGCGTCTGCTAGAGGAGAAGAAAGGAGTGTGGAGTAGTATTCGTGTTTTCCTGCCACTCAGAGTCTGCATCTCATGAAAGCAGTCAGCTTCAAGGTTTTTGCTCTCTATGTGTACTAAACCAGAGCTATTCATAGCTTTGATTGCCCCAGAGCAGAGCTTTGTCTATGTGAGTGACTTACCAAACTGTGCAAGACGCAATATATCTGAGCGATGGCTTTGTGTTTGTGTTTTTTATTTCTGTGTGTTTGAGAGAATTTCGGCTCTTTAATGGGTTTCAAATCAGGAGACAATACATGAGTCAAGCCTGAAGTATTCAGGGGAATGTCCTGATGGATCATTGGCACAACAGGTGGGAGATAATGAGTGTCATACAAAACCTGGTTCCCCAAAACTCACAAACCAAATACTGGACATAAAAAAATAAATCATAAACATGAAATATAGATTCTGATGCGCTTCCAGCCACATGCCACACCAAAATGAGAGTTTCTCATTTTGGGAAATAAGTTTTGGGAAATTTGTTGTCTTGCAGAGAGTGTGATGAGACGATCAATACCGCACTTTACAGATAGAGTGGTATTCCTGTTGAGTAAGCACACACCAGCATTAATTGTTCATTAGGAACGTTCTTCTAGAGAGTGACTTCTTAGATTATTAAACTTGATGAGCAAATTGATTTTAGTTTTGTGAAACAATTAGTTTAACACAGGATAAGTCACACAAGGTAACCAGTTTTTTTTTTTATTTGAGTCAATAACCATTTACTCTTATTTTCTGTGTTTGAATTATCGTTGCTTTTTTAGTGTTTTAATTAAGTGTGTTTTAAGTGTGTTAATTATATGGTTTCTGGGTTTTTAGGAAGTACTTAGTGAATGACCTTCATTATCTCCCACCTCTTCCTGTCCAACCCCCCTGAATAAATGCATGGAAAAGTCAGACTCAAGTATTGTTTCCTGATTTGAAGATTTTAGCTCTTTTTTTTCTCTTGAAGAGCACCAGCATTTGTTTAGTTTTAAAGTAGAATTTTGCTAATAAATCTAAAAACAAAAGTGCAAATTAAGTTGTTGTTCTCCTGGCATTGACTCCATGTGTGTGCTGCAGTGTGTAATATACATCATGTGAGGACAAGTCTGCTCATGAAAGGGCAGATTGGGTTTTATTGCACTTATTGGGTCTTATTGTGCGATTAAAAGAAACAGATTGTGTGCTGCGTCATATGTTGAGCAGAAGACAAATATATGCACAGAACAAATCTTCTCCCTTGTGCTTTCAGAGAAAGCCTCTTGACACATGGCCTCACAGAGCCAAGCATTAGGCTACTTCAGTATGCCATGTGTGGCATTAGATGTGACATGGCGGTGGATGCAGAGGATATCATGGTGATTCCTCCTGCGTTGTTTGCGTGCGTGCATGTGGTTGCGAGTTCATGTGCGGATGATCACTCTGCAGATTGGGAGGCTGCCGAACACATACTGTATGTAGGTGTTATTTAGAGGTCAAGCTGTATATCATAAGGAGCAATGCAGGGGCCTTGCAGAACATGATGGCAATCTGACTCAAGTGTTTATTCAGACCATGAGGATAATATCTGAATATCACATAACGACGTCCAGTGCTTCCTTTTATAGCTTATTCTCTCTCAAATGCATTGCCCTCAGGTAAACATTTCTCATCATAACAAGGCAGTTTAGGGGGATGATTTGGGCCCGCATTGGGATGCTTTCTTGCCGTGATGTGTGTCAGGATGGTTCCTAATGATTTCCTTGTGTTTTCAATGGCCCACCAGTCAGTGTGTGTGTCCTTGACTCTGTCAGCTGCGTTACTGCCTGTAGAACAAAGGGAGACTGTGATCCTTTGAGTACGTGCGTGCGATTGTGTTTGTGACGTGTTTGCAAGAGAGAGGGTGCAATCTAGGTGTGTGTATGTATGCGTGCATGTATGTTTTTGCGTGTCTAAACAGTTTGCGTACAGGCAGTGCCGCAACCCTGTCCTCCACTACAGCATAGACCCAAGCTCCGCTTTTCAGACATCTTGTGCGTCTCTGGTGAGTAATCAGGTAATTGATCATAGAGACAGGTAATTATTCCTGTGCCAAGCTCACTGGCAAATGAAAAGTCCAGCAAAAAGCATCCGTCTCATCCAACACAGCCTGGAGTAAGAGGACAAGGGAAGAGTAAAAATGGGGCTCTGGGAGAATAGATGGCCAAATAAAAGGCCTTAAATCATAAGCAAGGTTTTTTAGCCAGTTTAGTCTTGGTGTATTAGAGAAGTGTGTGTTCCAGATGTTCACAACCATAACTCTAGATGCGGGGTGGAAATGAAAGGGACATATTCTTATACGATTGAGGAAGGATCACTGTTTAGCAACAACATTCCCTTTTCCCTGAAGTTTTTGTTCCAATGGTCATGCTTTAGAAGTTTGAATAAATCATGACAGATGGAAATCCAGTGATTACAACATGTAAATGGTCTTGTAGTGTGTTTTTACTTGGGCCTGCACTCTGTGGGTTGTAAAAGGTGAGCTTGTGTCGGTGTGACAAAGTGCTTACAGGCAGAATTTTACCTCCCCTTGCCTACATCTGTGATCTAGATTGCTTGCTTCATTGGTGTCATTTAGGTTTGTTCTGGAGCAGTGAGTAAACCAATCTTCTTACATACACCCCCGTCTGCAGTTTGCCTTGATTTATGAACAGGGAATAACCCAGCTGAACTTGAGTCTCATTTGTCACCTGTCATTAAGATGTACTGGTAAGGTGTTTTCCTGTTACAAATAGCCCCCCTCAGCCCCCACTCTTCAAGGCACTAGTTTTGCTGCTTCTGGTGCTGTGTTGTGGAGCGCAGTAGAGAAAAAGGAAGAAGAAGAAGAGAAAAGCCTTACTGCTTCCCCAGCTATGTGTAGCTTACATAGAAGAGTATTATGTGTTGTATGTCTGCTGTAATTGCATTGTCGTCTACACCAGAAGATCTCGTTCCCCTTACGGCAATCACTCGTTGTAATTTTTTATTTGCGAGTGAGCGTGCAATGCCTTTGTGTTTGTTTGTTTTGTTTTTTTTCTCCTTCTCGTCACTCCCCACCCACCCTCACCCCTTCCTCACACACCCCTCCAGTGTGCACAAACGTGGTTGCGCTCTTGTGGGCTGAAACTCCCACTGGAGGCAGACACTTATTTGGCTGCAGGATAAAGCTAGATGTGTGCTGAATTGAAATGCTAAGTCTAGCATGAAACTCTGGGGGCCATGAGAGACTAATCAGTTGTTGAAAGGCAAATAAATAAATAAATAAAGGCACAGTGCAAATCTAATTTAGCCTGGACGTATGCATTTTGTGAGCCTGAGTGCTGCTGAAGCTCCAGCTGTAAAACACAAGCAAATGCATGAAGTTTTTCTTTGTTTCAAGCGCCGAGTGATGGAGGGATGGAGAGAAAGATAGGATGGCACATTAGCCCTAGAGAGGTGAAAGGGGGAGGAGGATGGGTGATGCTGGATGAATGGGTGAGGTTGAAAGAGGCACAGTTGCAGATTTGTCATTAAATATGTATTTCCTTCAGAAGAAATCCCTCTAAACGCACTCCCTGAACTGACTATTCAATTGGTATCCTTCGAGCTGTGTGGTGGGAGTGAGGCGGGTGGAAAGCGAAAGAGAGAGAGAGAGAGAGAGAGAGAGAAAGAGAGAGAGAGAGGGGAGAATATGTTTGACAAGAATACGAAACAAAAGCGGGAGAGGCTGTCTGGGGGGGAAAGCTGAGCCGACAAACCAGTTAATGTATTTCTAATCAAACGTGCTCGAGTGTTGAATATTCAGAAACGAAAGGGTGACACAGAATCTTAAACATAAATGGGTGCATTGTTAACCAGCTGCAGCTTCAGATCTAGAAAAATTGTAGATACTGTTCCAGTGAAATAACTGGACCATGTGTGACAGCTAAGATTACACATAGCTACACAGCTAACACTCACTAATATCTGAGCCTAATTATAGCATTCAGAACTGAACTTGTTCACTTAATAGTCAGTCTATTTCCAGAGAGGCTCTCAGTATGTGTTCACTTACCTGCTCACACAGCATAGAGGTGCTACACTGACTTGTAACAAAGGCATTTGAAAGGACACAACTTGAAGTGGCTGTTAAAGACACATAGAGGCGTTTTCTCTAACCATCATAAGTTATACTGGTAATCTCTCCGAATCAAGCATCCTTCCAGATTCATCATGTTTGCATCAATATTCAGTAACCATGCACAGAATAATGTGTTGTAGAAAAGGAAACAGATATTAATTTCTCTACCAGTAGTACCCTCTGTAGCCCAGAAGGTAGATAAGATGCACGATATCAGTAACAGGCATAATTCTCTTATTTCTTCTTGACCTGAAAAACACAGTTTCTCCTTCTTGCTGTGGAATCTGATGCTCTCTCCACCTACACGTAAAACAACAGCTGAAAGCAACAGCTTGAAGTCCATTATCTGGAAGATGACAAAATTAGGAAAATCTCTAACATAAACACCATAGTTTAGTAGTACAGCTGAGGCTGTTGGGGATGTCATTACTTCACTAGGTATCTAGTCATAAAGAATTTCACCTATTTAAATTCTGACCTGATGGTTGTGCTTGATGAAAGCTTTAGAGATCATCAAAGTGATGTAAATTCATCCTAAAGGGGACATAAATATAACAAGTTACATTTCATGTGATCTGTTGGCATAATAGAGTACATTCCAGTATGTATGTATACAGATATGTATACATATACTGATACTGATATAATAACTAGATGATAATGTTTATTCCAGATTCACTCCAAAAGGTATTAATACTGTCATTGAGCTGGAAAAAAGATGATTCCTGCAGTGTGTGTTGATTTGAGTGCAGGCTGACTCTAGCCTGCCAGTTATAAAAGTAATTGCATGCAAGATTGCATTGCATGCAAATTATTTTGCACAAAGCTCCTCCGAGGTTCCTTCTATTTCTGCAGAAAAGTAAAGTCGACATACTCCAACTATTTAAAATACACTTCCCCACCTTCTGTAGTGAGCTCAGTATGTTATATGATTGATCAGAAAAGAAAAAAGGTATCTTCACCAAAATATCCACAAACCTTATGATGATACAGCTGGGTTTTGCATTTAAGCAATGCAGAACGTTGTCACGTTGGCTCATTTGATGTTGTTAAAAGCCTTCCATGCAGGTGTTTTAATTACCCTGGCATATTAGACCTTTTTTCAGGTTGAAGTTGGGTGCAACAGAGCAGGTGCAACAAAGCTAACTGCAGAGAGGAGACATTTGAGCCCAGTTGGCACACACCCACACAGAGAAGACGTGTGTATTTAGGCAATGTAAGTAACACCTGTGTGGGTGGACTGTAGGTGTGCAGGGGCTTTAAGTCAATGCAGTTTGGAATCACTGTCCCTACTTTCATTATTTACCTTCCAGCACCCTTATGTCTTCTACTTTAGCATGTTTATTTCTTACTTTGCAAATCCCTAGAAAGAGCTGGGAATGCTGGGACGTTTTTCAGTGATAAGTGATAGAGAATAGCAAGCAAAGTTTACCACTGTTTCCCTCAGCACTGGTCTAAGTTAACCCTAATTTTGTGCGGTTTCAAGGTCGGTTCCTGTTAAGTGAAAGGTTAATCATTAGCTCTGTGCAGTAAGACCTCTCTGACTCTCAGCTGGAGTTGGCCCTGATGAACGCAGGTAGCGGGTGTCTAGTATGCATGGCTTCCGGCTGTGACTGATGGTTAGAGAAACATGGAAATTGCATTCCCAGGCTCACTGGAAACTTGCTTTCCACCCCCTGATAAACTTCAAATGTATAATCCAAAAGTATAGTTAAATGATACCTAAAACAGCTTACATGACAAATATACTTGAAGTGGACACAATTCAACCTACAAAGCCAGAGCGTTGCTGTTGTTGCCTGGGTTAAAAAACCACAAAATGACAGAAGCTAACCAACACCCACCCCTCATTCATGCTCTACCGAGGCCAACTCTGATTCATCAAGACGCACACACAGCAATGAATCAGAGAGAAAAGGCCAGAGAGAGAGAGAGAGAGTGTGTGTGTGTGCGTGTGTGTGTGTGTGTCAATCAAAACCACATCAACATACACTATCTGTGGCTGATACTTCTGGGCAGATGTTTATCTCTAATCAATATGAACACAAAGAGATTACAGCAGTGTCTTATCATCTGTCATCTATTACGGCTATGGCTCTGGTAGATCCACTGTTGTTGTCTGCTCTACCTGTTGTGCAGAGTGAAACCTACAGTAGTCAGCTGACTGAGCAGCTTTGAGCTTCACTGGCAGTGGTCCGGTCAAACACAGGCGGCTGTGCGCTTCGCAAGCTTTGTGACTGGTGTCATGAAAGCACTAAAACATGTAAGGGCACACATGATTTGCAAACCAAAATACCCTTAGTCAAAACATGCTCGTTCAGTTGTTCGGTGGAGTATATTAAAGAACTATTTGACACAAAATTATCAGTAAATAAAAGCAAATATTGCCTCTGTAAACATGCTGTAATTTTCACACACCACTTGTGCATCCGCAAATTGAAAGTTCACATAATCAAGGCTGACAATTTGGAAACATGCGTTCTGTAGAAAATGCCCTTTTCAGACAGCAGACACTGGTTGTGTTTATCATTGTTAAAACAGTGCTGTGAGTTGAGTTGTACAAGCTGAGATTCGGAGTGCATCTCTAGTAAATTCCATCTCATCGCCAGAAATGGTGCAAGCTGATCACACGCCTTATGCCAACCATATTGCCCCTCAGAACAAGACACTCCACACAGTAAATGTAAGACACAGATGCAGACATACATAATGCATGAGTGTTGAGCAAGTGTTCACATTGCGATCTGAGTGTGCATGTCGAGAGTATTTATGGCATATTGCACCGTGAATAATCACTCCAACCACACTTATGTACACACACATTGATGCACGCACTGAACTATCTAGTCTCTGCTCGCAGTACCAGGTGGATGCCTTTTTGGCAGCTTATAACCTGTATCAAATTACCTGCTTGGCTTCCACTGAGCAGGTAAAGACACATATACAAAATGATTGCATGGATTAATAGAAATGTACACTACAATATTCACTAGACTGCCTTATTCGGTGTTATTAATGAGAAGTCGTTACTGTGCTGTTTTTTACATCCACAACAGATTTGGTGTACTATCTTACTGCACCTATTGACCACTGCGCAGTAGAGGATACTGCATTGGTCAGTATTCTCCGTTGCAAAGAGACTGTTTACAGAGACCTTGGATGCTGCACTTTGCAAACTTATTGACCAGTAACTAGTATGTTCAAATAAACCCTGCTCATCAGTATTGACCGACGTCCCATAAAATATTGATGAGTGTGCCGTGCTGGATCCGAGGGAATCCTTGGTCTTGTGGTTTTGTCTGTTTCCCTGCAGATGTGTGGATGGATGGACAGGTTTTTAAAAAAAAATGTATATATAGCTGTAAATAGTCAAAAAGTATTTTCTTTACTCCAACAAAAAGAGATAAAAACATGTATCTTGTTTCCAGTGTAAATTGAGGAGGAAATATTGGAGGATTATTAAAATGACTAAAACAACATCTATTTATAGTATTTAAGCACAAGTCACATATAGATATAACAACTGCCTAACTCGTTTGACTTGACTTGACTTGGGGGCGTCACCCTGGAGCTCAGACCTTGACATTTATGAGCTGGAAATTGAATTGAGACTCGGATCTCACGAGTTAAGTGACCCAAACAAGGCTCGTTGTTTCTCACGTTTGTTATTTGTTTGAAATGCAGGTTGGCGATATCCATCAATCACAGCTGCTTTCATTCACACATTTCTGCAAGTGTTGCAGCCTTTTTTTCCCCTCTGGCATGATCAACTAACATAATAGAGCTCAGTGCGGGATGCTAAGGGGCGAGGATTGAAGTGGGCGAGGTGGGCTGGTGGCGATACTGATGGCGCAATCAAATCCTGTCATGAGGACTGGTAGCCTACTGGGTGGTGAATAGCCCTCTATATCAATCAACTGTATGAGAACACATGGGCTCTGTAGTCTCCTCCATCTCACATACAGCCTCCAATTAAACAATTAGGAAACATGGCTGGTCCTGATGTACAAGGGCCTCCACTACATCAACAGCCCTTCAGCCGCTTTACTCTATGCCACTCAGCATGCCCTTGAGTCGAACTCTAACAACCCCATCGTTCTCCGTCTCATTGCCCCCTCCTGCTCTTTCTCCCTCCCTCTTTCTCTACATGTCTACATGTCTCTCTCTGCTTCTGTTTCTGATCTAATTGCAGCGGTCCATATGGAAGGTGAGAAAACTGCAGTGTCCGCAAACCTTTGTGTATTTACCGTGACTCCTGTGTCCTTTATTATGACACACAAGCTGCAACAATTCGAGAGTAAGCATCCAGGTTTGCCTCCCAGATAGAAACAGTGATGACAAATATTTTTTCATGATCTATAAAAGTAATGACAAATATTTTTTCATGATCTATAAAAGTAATTCCATGTAGAAACGGACATTGTAAACCCTGAATAATTAAACCCTTTAGAAACACAGTGTGAGTGCTGCTTCCTCAGATGTGGCCCTTCCCACAGTGTCACCATGAGGAAAATGACAAAGCACCATGTCACACAGGAATGCCGGACATGTTGTAGCCAGTCACCCAGGTCAGTCTCCTGACAGCGGGCCAGTTTTATGGTTTTGCTGACTGTTGCTTTTGATGGTGTAATTCTGACAATGATCTCATTCTCTCGCTCTCTCTTGCCTGGTCTCAAGGAGCTCTGTGCTCAGCCTTCTGCTTCCCAGTGGCTGGCAGTCAGAAGGGAGAGGCAGAGGTGGGGGGTGGGGGGTGGTGCACATTTCATTAGCTTTCAATTCATATTGAATTTATTAATCCCATGCTGGTTCTGCAGGGTGGAAGGCTGATTAGGAAAGGGGAAAGTATCTTCGATATAGACACCTCTCCCTCCATCTGCTTGCAATGTGTGTGCAATGCAAAAGTCGATGAAAGAGAGGAGAGGTGGTGGGGGGTGGGGGGACGAGAAGGCGGGAAGAGAAAGAGGGAGAATAACAACGACAGCCTGACAACAAGGGCTTGTGAAAAGACTGCAGCGGGAAAAAGTGTGTCAGATCATTTACCAGCGGGGATGCACGACTTCGTCATTTTAAAGGCAGCAGCCCTGCAGAAAGGCTCTTGTCTAGTCAGCACTGCAACAAAGGCACAGCTATGGCTTTATTTGTGTGCCTGGAATGTTCCTGTGTGCACAGGGGCAGCACCCGAACAGCTAACCCTGGGCTCCATCAAGGGGAGGGAACATGGCGCTAACCTCAGCCAGACCTCACCCCCAGATAGAGAAGCAAAGCATTGTTGCAACCACTGAGCTGACAAGCACTTCACACTATTTAACTACAGAAGTGACTCAACAAAGAGCAGCTCTCTGCCTAACAGCCTTTGAATAACTCTGTTTGACGTCCTGAAGAGACAACGAAGCACGTTGTAGAGTTGGATTTGAGCAGGTGTCAGTTGACAAAGAGCTGAAGTTTATCCGTCCTTGTGTGAGGACAGCTCACAAGCGGACGGCTACTGTTTTTGTTTATTCGTGCTATGATGCGTTGTTGACCTGCAGAGCTAGCAGGACAATAGGCAATCAGACTGGTTCACAGTCTGTTTTGCATGACCCCCACCAATCAGCAAGTCTTTACACACTCCAGCCCAGCTACTCAGATGGAGGCTGAGGGCATGAAGCCAGCGTCTCAAGCTAATGACGAAGTGGCTGCTCCCACATTCTCATATGAAGAACTCTCAATTTTGTCATTTCTGTGCTTGTGCCAGTGTGCGGGAGGGACTGGGCGGCTCCAATTCATGTTCATGTCAACTCTTTTTACACTGGCAGCAGAACAGTGTATAATGTTGTAGTAAAGCACAATTGAAACAATTCATATCACAATTTATTTATTTAAAAAAAATTCAGCACCTGCTGATTTGGATGTTTGCTGATATCATAGTACATTATTGTCCCCTTAGGGAAATTTTTATTGGGCTCAGTGTTACTGCATCTCCCAAACATACGTACATACCTTTACATCATCCAGACATGCAATAATTAAAATAAAAAAACTCCACAAAATAAGCAGTGCTTGAGCCCCGGGTCGCGAGCAGAGCAGCGCCACTGACACATCATGACATTTTTCCTCTGCACAACCACCACCTGCCAATCAGCCACCCACACACACACGTCATCTGACAGAGATCAAACCATCCCAGCAACAGCTACTGGACCTGCAGCCAGCACACACCACCAACCATCAATGCCTGATATTCCAGTTCATTCAATAATTTATAATCAGGTAAGTATAAGGTCTACTGTGTTCTTCTGCAGGGGTCATCACGAAGAGAATTGTAGAAATGTAGAAATGTCTTTCGACCCCGCTGTGGCTTTTACATGTGAAATATTTATATTCCTCCTCCTATAAATGAGAATTCGTCACATTTCTGTGAACACACGCAGCGCAATGCAATAGTGCCACAATGACAAATGACACTAAACTTCTCAAACTCGTTCTCCCCGTTAAAATTCAAAGAACACAATTTTAAATATGTCTGGACTTAAGCCAAACAAGAGCTAATTAAATGCTGTGCATAGTGTTCTCTGTTTCTTCCAGTTCACGGGTCAGGTTTTATTTTCACCACCTGGCTTACGAGCCAATGGCGTCATTATGTTTTATGTCGCAGTGCAAGTTTGATTTACTCTCCTTTTTTTCTAAACGCTACTTTATCCGCAGACTCTGGCAATGGTTTGCTTCTATTTTCATGTTTAACTTCTCAGTTTCCAAATTTTAAAGGCCAAAGTGAAATACTTAATTGAACTTAAGACACTGTTCATAATTCATAGGAAAAAAGAAAAAAAAAAGAAAAAAAAGATGACCAGTACATTTATTTATTGCCTTTTATGTTTTTTAATTTTTTTTACTCAGTGTCAATTGCAAAAGTGGACATTACCATCAAGAGACTACGAACCAAATACAGTAAGCACTTGTATCGTGCTCTTTTTATAATTCAGATCAGCCTTGTGGCTTTTAAAAAATATTGTAATTCAAGCACAACCTTGGCTCTCACATTGTTTTTCTTCCACATTTTAATAATCTTGCAGTCAGGGCCAAGTGCCATTACGCGAGTAAATGAATGGAATAAGTGGTTGTTCTCATTATTTTCAAAAGCTCTTCTCAATCCATCTTTGCAGACTTGTGGGTGAGTGCTAGGACAAAAATGCTCAATAAGCATTATGTATCTGTGTTTGTGTGTGTGTGTGTGTGTGTGTTCATGGGAGAGAGAGAGTGGGAGGGAGGAAGGGAAGGGACGCAAAAAACACACACGTCTGTGTGCTTTAACATGGGGGCTGGGAGGAGAGCTACTTTATTTGAACATGGCACGCTGGTTGACCCTCTTCATAACTATTCCTCCTCTACAGAGGCCCAGAATGAGATATTAGCACTTAGCTTCTGTAAACACATGTTATACTGTTGAACTATGGACCTCAGAGTCATGCTCTTAAATGCCTGTCAAGGAAAAAAAAAAAAAAACCTTCCTGCCCGAATAGTCAATTTATTGATTTACAGAAAGCTTTTCAAATAGGTCACATGATTCTTGTGATTTTTCAGTAGCTGCGCTGTTCACCCTGACTCTTGTCTCTTGTCTTGTATATTAGGTCATAGGATATTATATACGCCTGAAGCCACACATTTCTTCGCATTGTGTGCACCTTTAGTATTTTCTGATCTACTGTTTCAGCATGTTAAATGATAACTGAGCCTCATTTTCCATCCTTACATACCTTACCGTTTGTCCCTCATCTGACCACTGGCTCTAATTAAATTCAGCCCATGTTCTTTCTTTGGCTA
The DNA here is from genome assembly GCA_036937835.1 of Pampus argenteus. Lineage (NCBI taxonomy): Eukaryota > Metazoa > Chordata > Actinopteri > Scombriformes > Stromateidae > Pampus > Pampus argenteus. The sequence continues at coordinate 16,796,482 of CM072874.1, forward strand.
AATCTCAGATTTATTATTCACTTTCTTTGGGATTTAGTCACACAACAGTGAGACAGGGCCATCTGACAAATGCTCCCACTGTATAGCAGAATGGCAGAGACCACAGAGCATGTCAAATCAAATGTCAGTCGGCCAACTCCAAACTATCTTACACTTCCATTTCCCCAATATTCTTGAGTGCTGCTGGGATATAGTATATGACAGAATGGCTCTGTGGGACTAAGATAAGAGGGAGCTGGAGATAAGTGAGAGAAAACCATCGCCAGATATGATAGCAATCTGGTAGTCACATTAGTTACTCTGCTATGACAACTGTGCTCATTGGCGGCACTATTAGATGTCTTTTCTGTTAAACAATCTTATATAGATCATATCAGACAACAATTGTTTTTTCAGATCAAGGAGAGTGATGATAAAGCGTGGGAAGCACTGAATTTGATTCATTCCTACGGGGAGGAATGAATGAAAAGGTTAAGCTGCTCAATCCTTTAGGATCAGATGAAAGATGCCATAGACTGCACAATAGAAGCACGAAACTCCTGTTATACATTGTATTGGTAATTGGTTTAAAGTGCTTGTGTGATTAACATATCTAAGACAGATTATATCGTTTAGATCTGGAATATTTCCTGTGTTTTTCCATGTGAGGGACAAATGCGTCTTTGGCTTGGGAGCAGTCTAAACAGTAAGCAAAAGCTGTTTTAGTTTAATGAAGACACACACAGTGGCAATGCTGGGATGTTTGAGAGGCCCACTGGCTTCTGTCTGATGTTAACAGTGTGTCTTTGTGGGAGTCACTGAATGAACAAACAGAAGAAATAACTTAAGACCTGCTTCAAGTGTTCGCATAGTTTTCATCTCCTGCAAGTCATATTGGTGAAATATCTTCCTAATGAATACTTGGGAACAAACTGATCTCCTCACATGTTGCTGTTTGGTGCAGTATTATCCCTCTTTGGGCTACCCACACGTTCATAACTCCATCAGTGTTTCAGGAGCAGCCAGCTGTTTTTTGGCCTCAATGCTGACATCGCCACCTTTATGGTCTGGTTTTCCAGTTCACACTTTCAGTAACTGAAAACAGGAAATGTTACCTATGATTCTATAATTGTGGGCTGTGATTTATGGGAACACAACCAGATATTTGCAGTGTATTTACAGAAACTACAATAACAGCAATAACTTAATAAAAAAAAACCAACAGTTACCAATAAAAGAGACGTGGTGTAATGCTTGGATCACATGGCAAATGGCAGTGCGGATTACTGCAAGAAATATGGAAGAAAGTTGTGCATTAAGTAATTACTCATTATTGAATAACAGGATAACAGAATAAATTATGGACTGGCTGGCGAACAAGTTGCCATTAATTTCTGAAATAAACTACCATGACTAAAGACAGCTTATATTGTATTATAATTAGGAGTGATAGGATAAGGACTTTCTAAATATTCAATAAACCTACAGCACTCACACTTGGAAATAGAGGAAGTAATATTCAGACTGGAAATGCCCCTTGGGGTAAAAATGAAAGGAAAAGGTCTGTTGGCTGAATTGAGTTTAAATTCCTTGCTTGTATTGGCTGTATAAAACTGAATATTTGAACCAAAAAAATAGAAAGATGGGAAAATAGGTTTAACTATTTTGAAGAATTGGTTATTTTTTTTAATGACAGTGGCTGGCAATCTTGCATCACAATACTAATTGTGCAATATAAGTCATTTTTGTTCATCTTTTATCCACAATATAAGTGTTATTGAAATGATTTATAAATGTCAGCTCCTGTTGCAGGATTATTTGCATGCACGGCCCACAGAGCAAAGCTCAGTACTATACAGTACACATAGTGGTAACACAAATTCAACTGGACAGAGAAGCCTACTTAAATGTATTAGCCTAAAGCTTAATACAGACTACAGTGCATACAAGCCAAAAGAACAGGGAAATTTGCAGCTATAATTGAAACTCTTTGGTTTGACTGAACAGCAGCTTGGATGCTGGTTGTATGAGAGCAGAGCTGCAGCTCTCTGTTGTGCCATATTTTTTGGAAAGATTATGAGAAGAAGGATTCTTGCAAAAATCATGGATGCAATATTATTTTGATGATTATTTTTGAAATGTTCGCTACAGCTAAAACCTGCGAAAACAATAAAATGCAGTTAATATCTTGAAGGCAATGTTCATTTAATTTCTGAGGACAAAAGCTCTACAAAAACTTTAACGACTATCCTGTACCAGCCTTCAAGGACAATGCTCTCACTATTGTTTTTACTGTTGAAGATTAGTTTTATAGAACATAATTCATATCCTCCAAAGTGAAGGCACATCATATTTAAATTGGCCTATGCACTGCACATACAAACCTATTTGCCTTGTAAATAAGCCCATACAGGTAGTATGATGTGTGTCGTCAACCAGAAGGCTTGATCCAATATATAACCATGACCATGAATATAACCATCCACCCTGCTGAAGTGTCCCTGAGCAACATGTCTGTACAAGTGCTGCTTTCAGGTTGTGGCAAGTAAAGCTGAGCGGAACTGGATTATTTTCTGTTGTGCATAACAGTTAGAGTAATAATATAGATAAGGTGTAATCACGTCAGTGTTATATCTTATTTATTTTTTAAATATTTTATTGTATTTATTCTTCCTCATGTTACATAATATGTAAATCACAAAGTCATAGATGATGCTGTGTTTTGAGCTTTGTCATTATTAAACTGTTGCCTGTTTTGGGAAGACATTAGAACTAAATTCTCTGTTTAACTTTATATAGTTTATTAGCTCTTATTGTATTTTATTTTATTTACTGTTGACTGTATTTGCCTGAATTATTCGTATAGCCACATCATCTTGTATTCTGTGAATGTGTCAACAAAGACATTTTATTTATCTATTAATATTCTTTAAATGTCCTCTTGGTGTAGTCGTTTCTCATATTTTATTCAACAGTATGCATTTCTTGTACATTTTAGATTTCATTTATTTTACCACAGTCGGTTAAACTGAGGTCAAGTGAATGTATGATATTTGATTGAGATAAAACCAAACAAAAGGCGCATCAATACATCTAGGTTGCACATTTCAATTGCAAGTGCAACATCTCATTCGCTAGGTGGTGCACTGTGTAAGTGAGCAAGTTTATAGGGTTTGATCATTAGTAACAAAATCTGTTGCTCAGTAGCGCCACTTGCGCTGGCCTAGCGGCAATACCTATCAGTCTTGTGTTATTACAGCCCTCATGACCACGACAGTGTCAAGTCAGCTATACTAAAACACGGAAGCTGTCGCCATGACTGTCAAAATAAAACAGACACCGACGCTAACATGCCGCACAATCTTTTTATGACACGAAAGTACCAGGACAGACGCGAATATATCGTCCAATAAATAAATATATATACTGAGGTTTTATTTTCATAAGGCTACGTTCATAGCTGAATTCATAGTCATAGAGAAAACAATTTTCTACTTTTACTGTGCCGGAAATGTTGCCTGCTTTCTGTCGTCTGTCCGTCCGTCTTGAGCTACCTTGACAAAGCTTTGACCACGAATGAGCCAATAGGCTGTGGAAGGCAGAGTTGTCCCTGTGGCCGCCATTAAAGAAAGGAATCCATGAATTCAAATGGAAACCAACAGGAACCGAGGCTGAAAAAAAAAATGATCGAAATAATCGTTAAAATATAGGCCGATGGCAGATTTCGAGAGGTTTTCACAGGATGTGTTTCGTTTCTAGGCTGAATTTTGCGATGGAGGAGTAAGACAGGACGTTTTTATTTTTTTAAGCAGAGACCGTTTTAGGGCTAAGGGGGAGGGGGGGAGTTGCTTCTTTGCTCTCCTTTTCTTTTTGTTTTATGAACATGTTTCGCTTCCTTTAATTTGTTTGGACTGTACGCTTTTAAGATGTCGACATAAAAGACTACACAAGTCTCTTTTATCCGCTTTTAGCTCCGGCGGCGGGGGGGAACTGCAATCGGGAAGGTTGTTGAATTAACTATCCAGCCAAATGTTACAAAAAAATATCTCTCGCTGATTAAGCCTGTACATCTTAGAAAACACAAATCCGCCAATTTGTTCTTTATTTCCCGGGAAGTGAAATGATGGAGAGTTGGACCTCGCAGTGAAGAAGGATGAGTTCTTGTTTTGTACCAAACGGGGCCAGCTTGGAGGATTGCCACTCCAATCTATTCTGTCTGGTAAGAGATTTAAAACTAAAGGAAAGCAGCCATTTTTAACTAGCTGAACAGGGGCTAAGCTAACGTTAGCCACAGAGACATCAGTTGATAGTAGCTTAGCGAGGCTTACGGGCCCTGTCGAGCCCACATCATTTAATTTCAATATATCCCAGTTGGCATATTATCACAATGTGTCCATTTTAAACACTTAAATGTAACGGCCAGCCAATTATCATTTTCTTTGTGCCACATTTGCATTTTTTTTCTGTTAGCAAACCAAACACTCGAGCTGAAAAGCCACTTGCTTGTAAAGCTTCATTTCCATTTACGATAACATTTCACAGTGCAGACACAGAAACATATTGCCAGTTAGCAATGGAAATACATGTGCATTTAACTGCCAGACTTGTGTCTCCCAACGAGTTAAAGTTAGTTGTTGTTGTTGTTGCTGCTGCACTTTTCCTTTCTCCCCTTCGCTTCAACACCTTTTTTTGTTGATACTAACTTGCCATTTCCTTTTCGTCACATTTCCACTACGTTTATTTATTGTGTTACCAAGTAGTGACCCGTAAACCACACACACAAAACATGCACTTCAAGTTTGCAGCATTAAGTTATGTCGCCGAGCCTGAGAATTAAACACTGCTCGAGTTCAACACTGACAACTTGTCAATGCCAAACTTGCATAGCTTGTCGGTGAAAGCACGCCCCTTTATGTTTTGACTAGAAAGCTCTTTTTCTTGGCAACTAGTATGCAAGTATGATTGTTCGTGGTAGCAGTATTTGTTTGCAAACGTTAATTATTTATGTTATGTGGCATCATCTTGTTTGTGCGTGGCTAAATCTCCTTGGACTTTATTTTCTAGCATTCACACCAACTAGGGCACAGGCCCCGGACTGATTATATAATCTCTGGCATGCATTCCTAGGCATTACAAACTTCTACTTAGATGCATATCCCTACTACTATAACTATAAGCTACTCAGGAAGTTGAGGTAAGGTGTATGATGCGTCAGTTGATGTTACCCTAAATACTTGTGGTCGTGCTCCTACACACAGGTCTTGTTTAAATCCCTTGTGTGGTAAATGGTGCACAATTCAAGACCCTTACAGCAAACTTAAAGGTGTTGCTTACAGCATACAGTTAATTCTCTGGCAGGATAATCAAGAACATGGTGTGTGTGTGTGTGTGTGTGTGTGTGTTTGTTGTTGCAGTTAATTGGCTTGTCAGCAGGCTTAACTAAAGTTTCACTTGTAGGTTAGCCGGGAAGTGTAATGCTACTTTCATGTGCTCCTGTTTACATCCTGCTTCCACTATCAGAAGTTGCAGATGTGATTTTTGTCATGTGCTGTAAAGTGACGATAAATGACGTTAAATGGGGTGAGCAGAAATGCAGCACTAGTGATGTTTACACAGAGATGCGGTATAATAACAATACAGTGAAATACTACACTGCTTTTACTACAAATTGACACAGCTTCCAAGCTGTCCGCCCCCGTAAAGGTAACATTTCATTGCAGAAAATCCCCACTCCCTCAATACTACTCAGTTGGGTCGATTGTGTGTGCTGAACTCGTAATTACAATGTTTACGGCGGCACTTGAAGGCAGCGTTGGCTACAGTGGACAGGCGAGGTAGAGGCTGGTAGATGTGGTGCTGTGTGCCTGTCTGGCTGACATTTTCCTGCACACTGAGACTAAGCATAACACCACTGCTGTTATGACTCACTCGCTGAACAGACTTCACTTTGTGGTTTTACGGTGAAAGAATGTGAACACATTGTGGTTCTTTTCCCCCCATAGTTTTTTACTGTATATGGACTATGATACTACTTGTTGCATGCTTTTTCTTTTCTTGGAATTAACCTGGGATGTAAATTCAGTTTATGAGCTCATGTCTTAATATGCACCTTTTATTGTAGCTGTCTTTTTTTATGAAATTTGTAGTTTGAGCTTCCATGCATTTAAAGTGTTAGAGTAGGCTCTAATATTTTAAAGGAGGCACTACAGAAAATCTTCTCTTTGATGGCGTTGAATGTGGCGTACAATAAAGTGACAAGTGCTGTGTATAAAGAAGCTCCAATAAAACCGAATAGAATTTGCATTCTCCTTAACCAACAAATGCAAACTCACACTTGTTAGTTTTACGTTTTGCTCCATGACAGCGTTAACTGAGGAAGAGAGAGAGGTGACAGACAGGAAAAGAGACAGAGCCGTGGTAGAAGAGGAGCATCTGCGACATGATTTGAGCAGCTTCACCTGTTGCTTGTCTCATATCTTAAAAGGCAGGAAGGCAGCTGTTTGAACACTGTGTTCCCTACTGAGACCCAAAAACGCTAAGTGGCCAGAGGGAAGGTGAGCAGCTGGCGAAATCGGAGGTCGTAACCCCCAAGTACACATCACTTCAGGAAAACTTCCTGCCTGTATCCAGTGGTTTTGGCTTTAGATTCCCGCCAAATGCTACAGTGTGATTCCTTTTTTTCTTTTTCTTTTTTGACTTTGCCGTATGAAAGATGAAACTTCTCATGACCCACATTGCCCCGCTGTGACATATTATAAACAGTTGCTCACAAACCTGAGCAAGACTTCCAGACGGTGGTGAAAGCTGTGTAGATTCCAAAGCTGTTCATAAAGAGTTAAAGGCACACTCCCGCAGGCAGCCTACATGTGTACCACACGTTGGAAGGAAATGCGCAGATATCTTTGGCACCGTCTGTTTTTGCACACAGGCTGCCACTCATTTATTTTAAAAGGACGGACAGAACAACTGCAGAAGGCGCATTCATCCTTGATAGAGCAGTCTGCCTCTTGGATATTGTTGATGAGGAATGGAGTACGGACGTGTCTAGTCTTTGACAAAGGGGCTGTCCAGCTCTGCATCTTTACAGCTCAGAAATACGAGAGGACAGCAGTTAATGTTTTTATCCGGTGCAGGGATGTGATGAAAAGATTCAGCTCACACTTTGTTTTTAATACACAGTACTTTATATTTTGTGCAAAATCTGTTTTAAGACAATTTGCACGTGCAATTTAATTTGCCTGCTAAATTTGTAGATAATACACACATCTGTGCAAGTAGAGAGGTTGTTGTTGTTAATAGTAGTATACCTCTGAAAACATTAACAGGTGTGTGTGCAGTTTTTTATCGTTATTAAGTCATGAAAGATGCGTCGTGTAGCTACACTTATCAGTACGACAGATAAACCTCTGGTATTTCATTCGTTTTGATTTTATTGGCTTTTGTCAAGAAATGTTCAATCATTTAGTTCTATTATGAATCAGCAGTGGAAATGCTTATTCTGGCGGGAGGAGGCCTGTTTCATTCAAAGTGTGTCATTACACTGAACTAACACTAACTCACGTTCTCATTTTCCTTCCTGTTGTCATACTGTATACTGCGTAAGACCCAAAAACCCCTGAAAGTCGGTGTACTCACTTTAACACTTTTATAGAGTTTCAGTACGGGTCCAGTCTGTTTCTCCATCTTCACAGTGTTGAGCTCATTGGAAGTGAAATAATAAAATCTGCTGGCCTGGTGCTCTACAGCACACCAGAGAAAAGAGCGTCTGAATGTCAGTGAGCAGATATTGGATCACAACTGAAATTGCAAACAATTTTCATCTCAGGTGGTCAGCATTATGTATCGCATCAGTTGTCATTGCACTTTAACAAACTTACTGTCTTTTCTCCTATATTGCTATATTATTTCTCTAATATTGATCACACTGAGTGTTTTATAGCCATTTTCACTAATAGTGCTATCGAATAGATTTCCTAATATTATTTTCACATCTCGGGTTAAACAGTTGATATATACCAAACTATGAAGATGCCGTCATTTCAACTGAAGTCCCTGTTGAGATAAAGAGCTCGGTGAACATTAGGCATTTTAATGTATCTTTTGAAGTAACAGTGTTGCATCTGCAGAGATCATTTATTGAGTTGAATAGAGGTGGCTGTGACAGCTCGATAATGTAACGTCTGTTAATAATGATGTTTAGATATTGAGGATGGAAGTGTCGGAGATAGACTTCAAATAATAAACATAATGCAGTCAAAAAGCAATTTATTACCGAGGATAACTGCTTGTTGACAGTAATGCTCAGCATGTGCTTATACTTTTTCCCAGTACAGCACACTTGCTGTAAGTAAAGGTTTCTTTTTGTGCCATGTATTCTAAAGGCAAGATTCATAATGCCTTCTTGGCAGAGAAACTGCAGCATGGATACAAACATCCCGATATTGACAGAAATTGTTGCAAATACAGTGATGAATAGAAATGTAATTCAAGATTGAAGAGTGGAGCCTTCTGCTCTTGTCGGCTGTTGTATTTCATTGATACAGCAGCAGCATTTAGTAGCACGTCAGCGACATGAATTGGTTATTTTAGGTGTTCAGCTAAGTTTTAGAAAGGAACCGGGTTAAACTTTCACTGCCCCCGGGATGTGGTCAGTTGGTTCAATTTGCCCTGCTTGTGCAGTTGTTCTGCCGTAACTGTAGATAATAACAACAAGCATGTGAGTGTTTTCTCCGCGTGCCACGTTAGAAGTCGCCTGATAGCAGGCTGACTGCTAATTAAACTATTTAACCTTCTCATGACCACATACAGTCGCTGGTTTGCTTGATTTTTAAAGATCTGACTCTGTGTTACTGTGCGCAGCAGCATATATCAATGAAGTGTTTCAGATGAGAAAGTGTGTCATATATAATTTGTTAACTGATAATCCAAGTTGTCATTAGGCTTATTTTCACTTGATAAATAGAAGAAACAGGAAATGTTTAGGTAGAGAAGATTTGTAATATGACCTAATGTTGATCCAAGTACAAGACGGTACACTCTAATCTTGACAATAACAAAATGTACAACAACTGCATCCACTGTCGTTCAGATCTAACCTGTAAGAGACATGGTAACATACAGTACCAGTCAAAAGACACGCTGTGTTTGTGTCCAAACTGTTGGCTGTTGCTGTATCTTCCCTCTGTTGCCTTTGTCATGGGGGATATCTCAGACAAAAGCAAGCAAATGAGCAATATTCATGTAATTCAAACTAAACTGAGATCAGATATCAGTACCTTGTCACCAGCTTGATGTCTCTTTGCATAATCACATCTAGAAGTGAAATCAATATGTGTGATGAGGAGAAGTCTCTAATAAAATCTGTGGGACACAGAAGTGTTTTATACAACGAGCCCCTAGTAACAACGGGGACTGTGACCGTGGTCAATGAGACGATGGGGGGGGGGGGGGGGTTAGCATGCTGCTTACGATCTGGTTTCACAGTTAACCGTTGTCTGCAACCTGCCTTTGCATTGTTCGCACAGATGTTTCCTAGCAAGATGCAGGTGTAACGTAGTGCTTCTCAACACTCCAGCAGGAAGGAGCGTCTTAACTGCTCAGTCGTTACATGCAAACTTAGCTCTGCTGTTTGCATCTCTGTGCTCGTCCTCAGTACATGCAGCAGCTCAGGAGCCAGACTGTTCATCAGAGATCATGCACCCAGACAGTTATAATGAGGCTGTGATGCAACCTTGGGCTTTTGTATATTTGCCAGACACTTTTTTTTCTTCTTCGAATTAGTGGAGAGCAATTTAAACACATGCTCTCAGTTTATTGATGAATACAGTGTATAATAGTGAAATATGAGTCTAGGGTATTTGCTGGTGTGGTGTATTATCTGAACATGTACACAAATCATAAATATAGTCAGAATTATTTAAACAACTTTCTCTCTGTCTTATGGCTTGCTAACTGGTTGTTGTGATCTAACTCTGCTCCAGCTGACACCACAAAATGCTCCGTTTTTACAGTCAATAACCTAACCCCCCACCCCCTCCCCCCACCGTCACAACTAACACCACAAATCTCCCAGCTTATCCCTAGCCAGGCGAAAGACCACCGCTTCGCCACAACCACGGGTAATCACTTGTTCAGGCTCAGCGCCTCTGCTCTTGAGTTAAGATATCCCCTGAATTGTAATGGATTAATTGGTTGAATATACAGAGGGACAGCTTGCCAGCTCAGCCTGAACGGAATGGGACTAAACGGCATGAAAATGAACAGTCCGTGTTCGCACAGATTAGTTGAAATGTCTACAAGGATAGATGGAGGACCAAGATTACCAGCGGAAATAGGAATGCACGCTTGAGGCATGCATTGTGTGTGTGTTTTGTGGTAGTTAGTGTGTGTGTATACGTGCATGTGTTTATGTAGACATGGGTAGTCTGTTGGCACTTGGGTGATAAGCAGCAGTGCTAGCTAGCAGTGGAGCGTAATGTTCCTGCTTTAACACTTAATAACCCCGCCAGTGATTTACTGCCTATGAGGCTTTTTCCTGTGTGTTTTGTTCTCTCTATAAAAGCCAGACAGCGTTTATAGAAAGGAAAAGCAACCCCCCCCCAGCACTCACCAGTAATGAGGATTAAGGTGGTGAGACCACGTTTACCAGCATTAGTTTTTGTGTTTTTCGAACATGTTGTACGTGGTGATATTGAAAGCACCTGAATCATAGAAACAAACAGATGTGACATTTTTTTAGGGGCAAATTCTCTTTTGTATTAACACATAATGGTACTTCTGTGTATCTTTCAATCCCCCCCCCCCCAATTTTGGCAGCCCAGGTGTCTTGTTGTCAGAAGTAGTTGGGTGGGTGAACTGCCCCATAAAAGAGGATTAATACCCACTCTTTACACTCTGCTCAGCACATGTTTACTCTGAGGTGCTGAGTGGATCCTGAGACAGCGACTCTGCACACTAACGGTCTCTTTCTCCCTCTACCTTGTCTTGCAGGCTGACTTGTCAGGTATCAAATGGAAGAGGTTTGTGTGGCAGGGTCCCACCTCTGCACCCATCCTCTTCCCGGTGACAGAGGAGGACCCCATCCTATGCAGCTTCAGCCGCTGCCTGAAGGCCGACGTGCTAAGCGTATGGCGGCGCAGTCAGCGGCAGGGCCGGAGGGAGCTTTGGCTCTTCTGGTGGGGGGACGACCCCAACTTCGCCGATCTCATCCACCATGAGCTTGCAGGTGAGGGTTGCTTGGCGTTTACAAGGTCATGTGATTTGGAAAGACATGTGTAGGTACATCCTCTTTATGCTGCTTCCTCACTACATGGAGGTCAGAGGTCACCCAGAGTGCTTGTAGGGATTGGGAGATTGAAGACACAGAGGTGGCTTTCATAGTTAAAGAGCAGTTCTTTTAACTAGCTACTGCATGATAATTAAAGGGAAACACCACAGGTTTTAAGCACAAAGTCTGTTTTTTAGGTCTGTATATGTGAAAAAAAGTTGGACAAAGCCTTTTCTGGCTCCAGGGGGAGCTGCGAGAAATCTGATAAATTGCCTCAAGTGATGTTGCTCGGTTGAGGCTGCAAGAAGTAAGGTTACAAGACTTCTGTGGCCAGAGGATAGAGGCTCAAGGCTAGATTAGCTACTACTAGCATAACAAACCCGAACTGCAAAACTGTCAGGGGTCAAGTTGTATTATGGGAAATGTAAGCGCCAGGTTTTGACAAGGTAAATGTGAATGGAATGAAAAATACGTTGTCTGCTTCTGCTGCAGCATTTGTTTTAAACTGTCTTGTTGCGATTTCGATAATGTTATAAGTGTGCCATTATAAATCGCTAGTACTCTTTAAAGCACATAGTTAAGCAAGTTGTTTTTTCTAGTTGTGTTAGCAAATTGGATGATTAAAGGAGAAGACCCGAACTGTTTGAGTCGCTGCTCTGGCAAGAAAAATAATCTGAATATGAAATTCCCCCCCGCCACCCTTTCTACACCTTTTCATGGATTCACTCAAGGTTACACAGCTAAAAGAGTGATGGCTGTAAAAGATAACGAGAAGTGTAGAGAGGGCTCGCAGCTTTTGTAAAAAGAAGCACTTGAACATAGATCACCCTGTCAAGATCAGTTGTTGGATGTGCAATGAAAAATGGTCCAGATTTCAACATCTTGAATATCAGGTAGGAACAGGGGAGTCACTGTAAGTGAGAGCCCCAGGGAAGTGTTGAAATCTGTATAATCTGATACTTCCCTAATGCCCCCCCCTAACCCTCCACTGACTGATAAACTAGCCAGCCAGTAGTGCCAGCACCTATAGGAGAAACTCGCTCTCCTTAGAGACAGTGGGCATCATGCTCTCATTTCTGCATGTGTGTTTTAAAGAGGGGCTGATGATATCTTAAGTGGCCCCTCGCTGCCTTACAGCAGACAAAGCCGCACCGTGGGTTTTTTTGTTTTTTTTGTTAGTCAAAGTAGAACAAGAAACCTAAAGATAGACGTGGCCATTCTGCAGAAGATGAACAAAAAAGGAAGAAGCTTTAGTAAACGGAGCTCAGTCCCTTCATAACTTGAGCGAGAATCACAGCACGCAGGTGCAGCCATGTGGAAACGAGACAAACACATTCACCCCCTACTTTCTTCTTTTCCCTCTACAGTAACAGTAACATTAGCGGCGAAAGATGGAAAAGGCCATCTTTATTCATGCTCTCTGCCATGGCGATTGAACTTTGGAGTCTGAGCGAGGCACAGCCCGTCTGTGACCCTCCTTCATTATGGGACATTGTGCCTGAAGTGGATTCAAAATGGGAGCTGAAGGCTACGATGGGTAGCTCATTCAGGCCTAACGGGTCCTAGTAATAACCTGAAGCGTCTGGCTCAGGCCCTCTAATGGAGTGTGCTACATTTCAAGTAGGATGGGGTGGTATGGAGAATCTATATTTGGAAATTGTTAAAGTTTCGATGTTCTTACACTGGCTTTGGGCCGATTAACCTTTTGTGTTTCAGAAGATAAAAATTAGATAATTGAATAGTGACCAGAAAATCTGCTCTGTATTTTAAAACAAAGTGATCAATCATGTGTTTGCAGGACATCAGATGCAGTGCTTTTTTGAATTTTTAATAAAACTATAGTGTAAACACATCTCTTTCTCCTTGGAATGATTTCGACCCTCAAGTGTTTTTGCACCCTGACTCAACTGTGTCTCGGTGTGAATGGTTCCCAGATGGGCGGTGTCGTAATCCATGTTTGCTGTCGGAAAGCTGCTGCTCCCTTTTTCTGTAGTGTAAGACGTTCTCTTTCTCCTCCTTGAGCCCCCCCTCCCTCCCTCCCTCTCCTGCTCCTCCTCCTCCTGTAGCGGCTGTCTGGCTCTGCCAGTGAAATGAAGCAGAGCAGCCTCTCTAGACGGGTCTTAAGTCAGTGTTTCTTTCCCTCCTCCTGTGATCCGCAGCTGCTGATCTGTCTGCTCAGGATGGTGTGCCCTGAGACCTGATAACACAGCTGAGACAGAGATGGAGGGATGTCAGGAGCTCTGTCCAGATGGCTTTACCTGTAACTGTGAACCTGTGTGTTCCACCGGGGGTGGATGCTACTAGGGCTGAACGATTTTGAAAAAAAAAAAATCTAATTATAATCATTTTTACTGACGTTGCAGCTGTGATATGATTTGCCATATATTTTTTTAACATTATTCTCATTTTCATTGAAAACTGATTCTTTTACTTTTGTTATTATTTGAGGCAAGAAAGTGTCTAATTTTAAATTGTAGTTTTACAAACATTTTGCCTTTTTTAAGAAATATTGTGCCTACTGCAGTTTGAAAATGACAGTAGGCCATATTGCGATTTGATTTTCAGCCCTAGATGCTACCAGCTCTTCTATAGTCCTTTAAGGCAGTGGACTTTTTCTAAGGCCCCATCTGGTTTTCACTTTGACTGTCTAATTGGGATGTCATGTGAATGCTGATAGAATACAAAACGATCAGTTGTTTTGAATTGACGATCACTGCTCCGCCACTAACTGAGCGTTTGCACGTGTAGCCTGAGAAGCAGGGTGATGATTGACAGCAGGGTATTTGTGGACTCTCCTGGGTGCTTTGACTGTGGAGGTGAAAATCAACAACCTGTGCGCTCAACTGGAATGTCACAACTGTTGCCGCCTTTTAACCTCCACACTTGCCGCTAGTTCGATGTTTTTTTTTTTTGCCTTTGATGATATTCTTTGAAATGTTTTCAGCCTCTCATTTGGAAAATATTTGTAAACAGGAAAACCTGCTCTTTTCCTTTCATTTCGGCAAGCTGAAATGGCACTCGCACGTCTCCCCGCCACCACCCCCTTTTCCATCCTCATTAGATTAGCGGCCTGTGAAAGTCTTTTAATTTTGAGCAAGTGCCATTTCTGTATACCAGTGTGCCAGTAATCCTTTTTCTCCAGGGAGATGAGGGGAGAAAGAGTGAGCCGTGAGAGACGAGAGTAGTGAAGGGCGGAAAACTTGAGGGATCTTTTAACGTCTAACACTTAATCACCATTGAAGGAATGTGTACGGTAACAAACCACCGAGCTCCTTCTCTACACTGTTGGACAACCCGCCTTGCTCTTACTAACACGAGCAGAAAACTAATTCTAATCTTCCCCCGGCCATGCACAGAAATTATTCCCAACAAGCCAACGCCATTGCAGAATTAAAGGCTTGCCGCCCCCCGCCCAGTGGTTGAGTATAGGCATGTATTCTTATGCAAATACTGTGCTTTCTCTCCATCGTCTTCTCCCCTCAAAAGCTGGTGGAGTCTCCTGACCAGGGGCATCCGAAGCAAAAGATAAATGGCTGCCTTTTCCTCCCCTCAAAGACCCACTGATCTTTTTTTTTTTTTTTTTTTTTTGTGCACAGAAATTAGGAATGGATGTCTGCCTGTGAGAGTAATTGTTCTGTGGTACATTTCTCCTAAATTCTCACTTCTTTTTTTTTTTTTTTTGCACTGATCCCTTTTCCCAACCTTTTATAGCATCGTTTCACTGCGCTGCAAAGTCCCACTGGGGCTTATACTGCTGACAGCCTGGCACCTCGTATCTCTCTCGGGTCTTCCCTGGCTCACTGTTCCATCAGCTGCATATGACTGTAGTGTGGGGGGGCTTCCACATTGTCGTCATTCTTGACCTTTCTGGTTTAAGAAAAGCTCAAAGAACACAAATACACAAATGTTTTTTGTCTTGTAAGCATGTAGAAACTCTATCACTGCCTATTCCTGTCTATGAGCAGCACCGGCCATGGATTTTTAGTTATTGAGGGGGAGGTTAAAAAGGAGAGACGGTCATCTTGTGTCCAGAGTGGTTTATCAGTGAGCAGTCTCCACCGAGCTCCCTGGAGGGCACACGTCCATTCATTACTGGGTGTTGGGTCAGATCTCTAGAGAACGAGAGAGGGGGAGAAATAGTGGGGGAGGGAAGAAAAAGATTGTGTATAAAATGTCCCTCTTCTCCACCAGTTAATATTGAACACATTGTTTGGGATCCACGCAGTGATTGAGGGAAGAAAAGCTCCATTTAGGCAGCACTCTGTGAGCTTGTTTTCACACTGATCTTTTGACAATTGTTTTTTTTTTGCTGGTATGCAGCAATTCTTGGAATTTTTCTAGCTTTGCCAAGTTCTTGGGATTTTATTTGTTCTTGTTTGACCATACTCTTCTGTGCCTATTATCAAGGGTGAAAAAAAAACCAACCCTTCTTTGCACCTCAGGCCAAAATATCAGTTCCAAAGGGCATATTTCAGTAGTCTGTGAGGGCTGTGTAGGCTGAGAGTTTTACTTTTTTTTTTACACGTCATCCTATTTTTATTTATTTATTTTTTTTATACCTATATACTGCCTTCTGTGGAGTTCTCACAACTTCAAAATCATTGAACTATCCTCATGTCTGAGAAATTCTCTGTTTGAAGCATCGCCTGCAGAATGCAGATGTTTGCTGGCAACATATTTCCACAGCATTGACATAGACTGCTCTTTCGCTAAGTGCTTTGGATTCTTGTTTATCTACACAGTGAGTGTGTAAAGGGTCATAAACTTAAAATGCTGCCAAGTGTGTGTGACACCTGAATATCAAAATGTGAGAAACAAATTTTAGAAACAAATCTTCCCATTCTGTGATTGGTTTAAAGTACTGCGGGGTTGTTGATGAGTAACCCTCTGAAATTGCTCAGCAAGTAGATTTATTGATTGCGTGGCATGCCAATGTGTTGTACACGCTGCTGCTGCTAATTTGTCTGGTTTCCTGGTTCCAGTCGGAGCATCTGTTTTTTTTTTTTTGTTTTTTTTTAAAAACCAGATGCCTGTATTAGGAAACTTGTCTTAGGTTTTTTTGACAAAAATGAAAATCTCGGCTCGTATTTGTCTACACCGGGTTGCCATATTCTCACAGCAGAATGTCTGACTCTGCACTAGCAATCCCAATTTAAAGATTGTACGGCATATTTTGTCCTCTTGAATAGTGACAGGAGCGATGACACACAGAAAGTGACTGTGAGTCCCGCAATGATGCAAGTCCTGCACACAGCAGCCCAGCGGACGCTCCAGGCAAGGATTCAGACAGGAGAAATACCACTCGACTCTTTAGAATTTGTCCAAATGTTATTGACTTGGATAGTCTGTGAAATTCAAACAGAATATTTAAAAAAAAAGTAAGAAAAAAAGAATAGTGACTATTAATATTGTAAAAGCTGTATTTGATCTTGGTATGAAGTGGTATATTTCCATTTTTAATACTTTTTGGTGACTGTTTGGTGAAAGTTGTGTTTAGGCTCCACACTTGTCTCACCTGGCTGTGGACACAGAAAAGCCTTGGATGTGTACCAAAGATGATTAGTCAGTGATACACTTGGTCAACCTTGGCTCAGGATTTGTGGTGCTCTCTCCTTTTTTGCCTTCAAAGATGGTTCTAAACTTGTAGTAAAGTGTGTGTGTAAAGCAGAAAATGATGAATAGATAAACCCAGACGAGCTCATAGGAGGAAAAAGTGGAAGGAGGCCGATGGCTTTTGTGCTTGGGGATCAATTTTCCAGGGCTAATCTCTTGCCTGTGAACCACCCTCCGCTTTCGTCTTTCCTCCTGCTTCTCTCACTCTCTCTGATGGATCTCCATTGGCTGGCACAAGCGCAGGGACTCGGCCATGCATGCAGCTCTGGCCCATAGGGTCTCTCTCTTTTTCTTTCTTTCTTTCTCTCTTTCTCTCTTTCTCTTTTTCTCTCTCCCTTTCTCTCTCTCTTTCTTTCTCTTTCTCTCTCTGTCTTTCTCTCTTTTCCCTCTCTGCTCAAGAAATATTCATTAATTAGTAATGGAGACTTTACAGAGCACCGCTGGTTCCTTTTCTCTCTTTCTTTGCAGATAAGGAGGAAGAGGAGGAGGAGGAGGAGAGAACCTTCTGGCCAGGCTTGGTAGAATCCCCCTGAGCACAGTCGATCACAAGGCATTAATCTTGCTGTTTAATGACCGACTGCTGCTCTAATTGCTTATACACAGATGAGCAACTGGGGGGTGAGGGGGGGGGCACCTCTAAAAATGTTCCCATTTTTTACTAAATTCCTAAACTTTTTTTACATTGTGTTTTCTGGAGAAAAACAGTACTATTGCTGCCTGGTATATTAATATTATAGCGAAAGGCTTTGTGTACTTTTTTGTCGAAGCGTGTTTTCTTGCTAGATGAGAGTATTCTTAACAGAGCTGCCATGCGCCCACTTAGGAGCTCTTATAAAGGTCAGCTCATCTGGGCCTGTTACACAGGAGGCAGAGACATGAAAGTGTCTCAGCCATCAGCTGAGCCCATAAATCTTTGTCTCAATGAGGCCACTCATCTTTCGCCCTGTGCACTGACCGCTGCACACCATGCCCCAACCTCCCCAGCACAGCAGAAATTTTTAATACAGAAGGTACCCCCTGTTTGGGTAATGTTAACATGGTGTACATTTTCTCTTCCAAGTAAGACAGTGTGATAAACCGGTTAAACTGAGGATTTGTCCTGAACAGGTCTGTTCAGATCATCTCTGTACACGGATTAAGCGTCAAACAAATGATGATGATCTTTTTATCTGTTGTGGAACCTCATAAGATGCTCCTGGTTTAGATGTTTGATATCTTTTTTTTTTTTTTTTTTGATGTGGAGTAATGTTGAGAGCTGATGCTTCTGCCTTACTAGATTCCAACTGCAACACTGTTTGTGTCTCTGTCTGAAGCGGGGAGTCTTGCATGATGAACATGAGGTCGTTAGGAACATTTGATGTAAAGCAGACGCCTGTTTTAGAGCTGCTCGGCACTAGAGGGAGAGACTGAGGAGGAACGGGCGACAGGGAGGAGGAGGTACGGGGCAGATGTGGCCTTGGCAGAGAGAAACAGATGGGATCGCCATGGCAGTTGATGTGAAAGTAGGTGTAGGGAGGTTTCTGCTAGTTTTACAGAAGACTCATCATCAACAGAGGGCTGAAGTAGGACTGCGTGGATAACAGCGAAAAAACAAAAAGCAAGCTGGTTTGATGTTGCTATAGATTTGAGCCATGCTGCACTTCTCAGTTTCCCATGTCTTTCAAATATTATCACTCACACTGATCTGTCTCTTCAGCATTAGAGTTTGGCCTAAATCCTATTTTGCCCCCCCTTCCTCTTAATCTGCTGTTAGTGCCTCAGTGGGCTGGCTTTCTTTTCTTGTTGACTTTTTGCCCTCTTGCCTGCCGTGTCTTTCAGGATGGCCAAACCAGCTGCTAAATCACCCAAAGTAGACTTGGTGAAAAATGCTCTTGATCCCATGCTTTCTCTATCACATCCACTTTTTCTGGAGAGTTAAATGGCTTTTTACCTGTTGTTGATTTATTTTTATTCTGCAGTTGCTGTTAATTTTTAATGGGAAATTACTGTTTTCCTTCCTTTTTCCTGCCTTTGCCCTGCTTTTCTGTGTTCCTGATCTTATCCCTCGAGATGTGTGTGTGTGTGTGTACCTGATGAATTAGTTTGTTGCTCTCAAATTCATTGGGCACGTAGCCCCCTTTACTTGGCAGCTAGCCTGAGGTTGTTTTACTTTGGCTGGATGTAAGGTTTTAAAGGCTAGCTGAACACGCTGCGTCTAGCAGAGCTGTGTATCTGACTGGATGGAATTAAGGATACATTCTTTCCTCTCAAAAATAAAATTGACATTCTTTTTTTTTTATATATTTTTCCAGCAGATGTTTATAATTGCACCTATTTAACATAGCTGGCAATCTGTTTAAACTGAGGAAAAGGATAAAAGCTCTCAGCATAACCTTAAACAAGCCTTTCAGACCTGGCAGGCTGACACAGGGCCCATTGTGTCTCTCTTGTTCTGGGAAGGAAATCGGTGTAATTTTGCGATTTTTATAGCCTTGGAATCGTCTACTTTTACAATATCTTTACCTACCTTTGTATTACAACGGCAAGCCATAAGTTAAGTCACTTAATAATTCAATACATTTTGATTAACTTGCTTGTGGGCTGGCTTGTGCCTCCCAGGTGCATGCCAAGCTGACACGCAGGATGGGTCGCACCCAGCATTTATTTCATCTGTGCTCAGGCAGAGATGGCACTCTCGGGGAGATGTTTGCTGGCGACTTGACTGAAGGGATCTTAAATGCTGTAAGATGAGGGCAGTGGCTGTAAATGAGATTAGACCAGCATCCAGGCCAGCGCAGAATGTGATTCAGAAAACTGAAACCCTTATACAGGTGTACCGATACATTTATTCATCCTGAACGGCTCGGTACAGAACTTGTTTCGGTTTGGTATACCGTACAGTCCTGTGAGTCGACAGGTCTAATTACAGTAACTCTCTGCACTTTTGAGTTTCTGTTCCACACCTGCAAACTCCACCCGAGAGTTTTGGTGGCGTGTCAGTTATTTGTTTGCTAAACCATGCATGTGGTTAGGCCGTCCTGTACGACAATGCAGAAAAAGAGAGGCAGAGGAGAACACTGTGTCAGATCACTTCATGTTCACTGTTTATGTCTAAAATATCACTGGACAATTACTTAATTGGGCAGACGAATGAGAATCGCCAACCAAAATCGAGTTTGTGGAAGTAGCTCGATTAAACATGTTATCTCATTTGTGACACCATCACCCAGGTATATCAATCTGTGGAGGGAGGCTGAAACACACTGAGAGGAGGCCCATCAGAGTGTTTATCGCAGCAGATATGTTACCATAGAGAGTCAAGAGTGGTGGAAGAAATATACACATTGTTTGCTCCAAAGTGTGTGAATATAACGTTCCTCCATGTGCACATTTCTAATTCCACATTAGTGAATTTTTTATTTTTTTTCTTACGTTTGAGTGCCTTCATGTTTACAGCTAAATAAAATCTCGGTATTCCCCACTGTACCGAAAACGACAACAACAAAAAAAAACCCAAAAACAAACTGTGTGTAGGGAAGCAGAAAGCGGCGAAAAACCTCTGCAGGTTTCTACTTAACCCCCCTCTCTGTCTCAGTGAGCGCGCTCCTGTTTGCATTTTCATGGCCTGTTTGCCAGCCTTTTGTGATATGATTTCCAGATGTCACTTTAGAAATGATTTACTGTTTTGCATTTCAGGAAAAGCACAATTTCCACATCTCTGTGTCCAGTATTAATATCGTTGCTCACAGCTCTGTGTTGATTAGAAAGTTTGTCACCGAGTGTGTTAAGGCCGTCAGATTAAAACTGTGCTCAAACTTCATCATCTGATCCACACAGATTCACACTTCAACCTTCACCAATCACCTTTTTTTTTTTTTTTTAATCCTAAACAAGGTGAAGCTGGGTGTTTTTAAAAATCAGATATTTTTCAATTCAAAGCTTCATATGGTCAATCAGTATAATGCGACAATATATTTAATATGACAGTCGGTGCTGTCATATTGAAACTATGATTAATATCCCTATTAGTTAATGTGCCATCTGAACAAATGGAGGGCTGCTTTATAATAAGCCTTTTCTCTGTTATTGTAAAAGGGGTTCTTACGCTGTCAATAGTGACATCATTTGCCCTGGAGAGTTCTTACCGGTTTGTAAAAATGTCACAAAAAAAAATCTTAAAGCTTTCCACTCGTCTCACTCTTTTCTGTCTCTCTGCTCTTTTTCTTTTCCCAGCTGAGGATGATGGGCTCTGGGAGAACGGCCTTTCCTACGAGTGTCGCACGCTGCTGTTCAAAGCCATCCACAACTTGCTGGAGCGCTGCCTCATGAATCGCAGCTTTGTTCGCATCGGCAAGTGGTTTGTCAAACCCTACGAGAAGGATGAGAAGCCCATCAACAAGAGGTTTGTGTCACCACTTGTTCTGTATAGTTCTAGTTCGTATCATCTCTTCTTGTTTTTACACGGGGCTCTGTTCATGCACCTGCGTTTTTTTTTTTTTGGCTTTTTGCGTTTTTTTTATTGTTGCCCTCTTAAGATATGTTACTCGCTGTCGGGATGTGATGTGGCCTGGTGCTGCTCAGTGGGCTGAGCACTGCTTCAAAAGACGCTGGGTTGACAGTTGTATCACATTTGTTTGTTCTTTAACATTAAGCTGCAGACTGAACGGTTAAAAGTCGTCTTACAGCGATTCTTTATCTCCAGCATCAACAAAATAGAGAAGTTCAAATGCAGCAGCCGTTCAGAGGTGTTACTCGCCTGTAAATTGTTGCTTAAATATATGCAAAATGAACACGCTGAACCCAGAGTGGCTCTGCTTACTGGCACATTGTCACATTAGTTCAGCTGAAACTGCTGGCTGCTGTTAATTTATTTTGTGTGCCCCACAGTTAACTTGTGGGTCACTAGTTTGCAGCTTGCTTTGCAGTTAGTTTTTTAATGGAGTGCAATGAAGCATTTTTGACAGCTGCTGTACCTAAGGCAAACAAAAAAGGAAAAGGATCGGGGCTTTATGTAAATTTAATGTTTAAAAAAAAAAAAAATCTGGATTGGCCCCAATCCTGTGGATCAACTCGGGACATCCCTACATTGTGTGTTACATTACAGTGGTGATATGAGGGTTTTAAAAACACTGAAAGAGGTGCTGTTGTGCCAGAGTGCCGGCACTGTCTGTCTCCTATCTCTCCTCTCGCTCTGAATGTGTTTGTGTACAACTGAGACATCCTCCACCTCCTCTTTGCTATCTGCTGAGCTGGATTTCTTGCCTTCGGTGTCTGGGTTTATTGATAAGAGGTGGAGGCGCGGGTAGTGAGGAGAAAATGACCGTAGCAGTTTTTGCCACGTACCCCCCACCAACTCCCTGACTCTCCCTACCTCACCCTGTCTACACATCTTTCAGCCAGCTATTGTTTGAGAGCTCTCTCTTTAATTTATTTATTTATTTTTCCTGTAATTGCCGGTGTGACGGATTGAATGCATGCATGGGTAACAACTGCAGGGCAGACAGAAGCCTCTAAATTGTGCTCAAAGAGGATGTTTTTGTTTTTCTAAATGCACTCAATAGCTTGCAAGCTCTCAGATCTCTTGCATGTGCATGTGTCACTGTGTTATTGGAGTTGTTTTGGTGGTGTCGCTAGATTTCCCGGTCAGGTGACCATGGAGGCTATTCAGCAACATAATCTTGTGTCGGTACAGACACGGGTGTTTGCAGGCTGGCTGCTCTGTCCAGGATAGAAACGACCAGAACTCTGCTCTCTGTCAGCTTGTCTTATCATTGCCGTGCTGTGGGGTCCATGGGGTGGCACATCAGAGTTTCTAGCTTTATTGCAGACTCTTTCAGGTCATTGCATCTGTAGATAATGACTCACATCTCTAAGGACAAGTGTGATAGATTTTTACTAACTAGCAGAATAATAGACAAAAGAATAGGCAAAACAATATTCTATTGCCTCTTTACCCAGTACACTGATCACAGAGGGCCCCAGTCAAGGGGAAAAAAAACACAATGGTCTTTTCCTCTGCTCTGGAATTCACAGGCCACCCTCTGTCTGTGTGTCTCTCGCTCTCCTCTCTTTCTCTCCCCCTCTCGCCTTCCCTCCATCCCCCTCTGCTGTCACGGAGCAGACTGGGCAGGTTATAAATAGTGGTGCAACCACCCTGAATCTCAGTTGTCGTCAAGGATGTTTTTCCTCTCCCTTTGGTGTGTTCTGCTGTGCCCCAGCCACGCTGGGATTTTGACAAACAAAGCACCACAAAAGTGTGACGGAAATTCACTAGACCTCTTTTGTGTTGTTGTTGTTTGACGTCGCTACTGCACCCAGACCCACCGGTCCGACATTGAAACATTTCCTCATCTGTTATTGATGTAGGGCTGTGGCGTTTGTAATTATTAAATGGCTCATGTAATGTTGGTTTAGGTTTCCGTGTGACAGTGTATTGCTAAGTACGCATCACCTCCACAAGGATCCTCGACCTCCTATACGCCTTGTCACCATGGAGATGCTTTGTCCTACTAGTAATGCCATAGAGAACAGAGTGTTCACCCCTAGGGAGACTTCATCTTCATGGGTGGCATGACAGTGGCTTTTATGTCAGTGCTCACATCTGGCATCACTCTCAGTGACGTTGATGTTTCCACAGGGAGTTGGATCGAAAGGTTTCAGGGAATTCCAGCTCTTATTGTCCCGTGGAAACTGCACATTGTTTCACGTCCGTCCTTCTAGGACACTTTTCCTTCCCTTCTAAATACAGAAACGCACACTAACCTGATTAGTTAGCAGTGTTTGCCAACACCTCTGCTCCCCCAAGCACCCTCTTCACCTCTCACTGACATGTAGGTAAGACACTTGTGTTTAACCACAAGAAGATTTGCAGCAAGGACAAGAAAACACTTCTTGTCAATTGTCATTGCGATTTAAACACAATGCAAAAGGCATGCCTTGCATTCACGCTCAACATGCAGAACATTTGACCTGTGTTTGTTACTGTTTGTACTACAAAGGACTGCCTGAAGGCTGTGATACCCAGAAGCACACAGATATATTTTATTTCAACACTGTATGATAAAATATGTTTTTGAGTTTAGAAGAAGATATTTTAAAGGAAGCAGGGGAAGTTAAGAAGAACTTTAATTTTCTATAGTATAGCCACATATTTTCCTTATATCATGCAGGCATATTTAAAAGCAGATCTCTGTTCCTGAATGAACTGGGGAATAGCACACGGTTTACCAAGAAATATGTTATATTCTTCATAAGGATGATATTCATCATTAGGTCTCTGACAGTCATGATAATACATTTTGCAAAAAAATGTAAATGTAGTAGCTAACTTTTTTCCCCCTGTGCAATTACCATTGAACACACCAACTGTGGGAGATGTCTCACCAATTAGAGTTTTCATGTGTATTTTCATAAAGATTTTTGAAAGCAAGAAATAAAAACACACGGGAAACACTGGATACCCCTCTGATCATCACACAACTCCTGTGCAGCATCCAAAGCCTCCAGTTGGTGGAGGCTGTAGCCAGCTGACACTGTTTATAACCTCAACCTCAACCGCAGACCTCAGCCTGTGTTGAAATGCTTACATCATCTCTCCCCCTCCTCCTATTTTAGTCCTCTCTCTCTCTCTCTGTGTGTGTGTGTGTGTGTGTGATAAGCAGTAAACAGTAAATCCGTATCTTTAATAACGATAACCTCTATCAGTGCCTCAATTGCCTCCTATTGTCTTCTTTTCAAGATATTATGAATAATTAGCCTTTTGTTTCTCTGTCAGACTCTCAATTAGAAAAATATATGCTCCAGAGATCAATGTTAGAACATTGAAAACAATTCAACAGACTTCTATAAATATAAGTGGTGTAACCTAATGCACATTGACTGGTCAAACCCAACAGTATGTGTTGGTACATCTGATAGTAATTCTCTTTGTCTGGAGTACAGGCGGCTCCAAGTTGTGCAGCCTGGTTGTTTCTGTGAACCTTATGCTGCGAGGTAGACTGGCTTCAGGAAACAGAGAGCGGGGGAGAGGGAGAGAACACGAGGGAGGGAGGGAACGAGCAAGGGAGAGCTCCTCTTGGTTGTCATGGCAGCAGGGAAATGCACCCTGGGATCGTGTGTTTCCAAGGTGAAGCGGGATGCTCGTGCTCTATTGGTCAGCTTGAGGCAGACTAACTCGTTGACTTGCTCCTAATTGGCTGCGTTACCCAAATTCAGAGCAACATTAAAATCTGCTTTGATGTTTCAATTTGATCAGCACAAAAGAGGTCTAATTTCTTCGTACCTGCTTAGTATGCACTCTGTATTTAAAGCGGCGCTTACACGATCTACAGTGTACTCCAACTGCGCTGCAGTCAGGAGAGTGTTCGATTACTACTCGTTACTGTTGCGTTTGAACATGTGTAAGTCTGATGTGCATCTTGTTGTCGCTGTCAAAGCGTTATTAACATATCAAGCCGGTAAGTGAGGCCGGTATGCAGCGCCTCATGTCACAATATGCAAGCATAAACGCACGTGGCAAGCTTGTCTGCACTTTTCCGCGTGTGTTATGTGTCAGAGGGCATTCTTCACTTTATTGTTTCGGCCTGATGTCGGGAGGTGCGTGTGTGCGGGGTGGCAGGCAGAAGCAGAGAGCAGTACTCTGTTAAGTAGGACAGTGCAGGATAAAGGGCCACTGCCTCCAGTCTGGGGCTAAAGTGCTAAATTTATCCCCTCCCTGCTCCCAGCACAACACAACACAACACAACACACAGGGAGACGGGCACACAAACATGCGCGTCAACAATCAGCATGCAAGCCTGTCCACACTGAGGGCAGTTACAGCGTTGGCACACGAGAAGAAGTGACATGTATGGTACATTCAGACTAGTACCACCGATGTATACATGCAGGACAGCTTGACAGTTTCCTAAATACCCCACCTTAACACTTGACCCTTTACCCCACCCCCCCTCCCACGCGCTCGTCCGTGCTCATCATCAGTCCCTCTAGCAACAGGAACTCTAGGGAGCCTGGGCTGTGGGACCATGTGACCCTCCGCTCTGGATATATCATGTTGCTGGAGAGATCCTGTCCAGAAGATAAATATGGCTCTTAAAGAAAAATACCAGTGTTTTTCATTGGTACGGGTCATTTCCTTAATTGCTGCACAATTATACATTATTAATAGTCCATTTCCCGTTGCATCACTTTAGTGTTACAATTTAAAGCAAAGTCCTTTGCATCACTGCCCTTACAAAGACCCTACAATGTGTAGCTGTGTGCAGATGTACATATTTATATGCACATTCTGTCAGCTTCAATGCAGTTTTTTAAATGTATGTTAACTGCCTTGTTTAAAACAATATTTATCCATGAAGTTGTTACCTGAGGGGAAATGAGTAAACCATTTCTCTAAATAAATCGCTCAGCTTGCTTGTACGGATAGATAGGCGGCTTTTATATCAAGGCAAACATTTGTGAACAAGGTGTATCGTTTCTGTGTTAATGACTCATGAACTATAGAAGCGAAGATGACTTTGATTATGTCTTGACACAATGCACACTGAACAAAACACTTGAGTGTTTGAAGTAGCGAGAAGAGACCATCAGAAAACTTTTTATTGTAAGATTATTTCATCAATTTCTGCTCCTGAATGCCTTTTTTTATTTCCTCTGTTGTCAGCTAGAGGCCCTTGGAGAACAAAGAATTCATCTCTAATCACTGAAGTTGTCGCATCATCACTTGTCTCATTATGTGTTGTAGTGCTCAGGAAACACATGTTGGTGTCAGCAGTAGAATTCTGAATGAAACAAGGGTGGCGGCGGGGAGAAATGTCACTCTTTATGCAGGGGATCCTTACATTTCCTCTGCTCCCTCTCAGTTCCTCTGCTCTTATCCTCCCACCTCCTCAGCCTCTGTACCATGCATTCCTCCCATTCCTCCCCATCTTCCCATGTGACCAGAGGCAATGGCAATGAGTACGGGGCCAAGCGAAGGTCTGAAGAAGTTGTCATAGTTAATCCAGGCATCAATGTGCTATCAATGCTAGACAAATGCAGATTTCAGTTTATATTCACTACACAGCCTAATAATGAAACTTAAGAAATCCTCAAGGGACATTTCCATAGTTGTAGAATATGTAATCCTGACAAAGAGCCCAGGATTAGGGGCTGTAAGTGATTCTGTCTTTGTTTCTTCTTGTTGTGCACCCATCAGCTAAAACAACTAGTCACTCAAACTCAATTGCTTTACCTCATATCTAAGAATTCATCTTGGAGGTTTCATACTGCTGTAATCTGTTACAAACGTTTTTCTGTTTCCTTTTCATAGCACGAGACAATACAGGAGGGGGTTAGGTTATGAAGACCTGCTAGATTGTAGATCTGTGCTACATTTTAAGGCCAAGTGGAAAAACCTGCAGAAACATCTCTGGAGCAAATGTTGCCTGCTAGTACTGTTGAAAAGTAGAAGAGAAGTCAGCCTGTGTTTTGTATCTCCTCTAATTGCATAGAAAAACTAAGGTGTGGGAGTCAAAATAAAGCACTTGAGACTTTTTTTTTTTGAGATGTTACAATTAACAATATGTAAAGATTATTTGCATAATGAGTTGTAGGTTTAATTTCAACATACAGAAACACCAGGCCTCTGGTATTCATTCTGACTTCCAGCAAGTTAATGAACTCGTTCAGTAAATAAAAGAGAAGCATTATAATCTTCTGTTAACCTTTCCCTGCTACTTTGCAGGCATTTAGTTCAATTTTCAGTATAGAATGTGTCACAGCTGGTAGTAAATTTTAAACCACAGTAATTCTAACGTGATTTTCAAAAAGCGTTTCAGCTCATTTGAAAGGAAAAAGGGCAAAAGCAGGCCGTTCCTTTGTGTGTTAACTGCAGAGACCCAGCTTTAATCCAGGATGAGGCTGACTAATTTGCCATGGCTCTGGGTAATGAACCTTTATTATTACAACTGCACAACTCGTATTACTAATGGCATGATAACCTAATGACTCAATGCGAGGACGGCTTAAATCAGGTTTATACGACGGTCTCTGAAACTTGTAGATTCTGATTGGCTGGAAGGTGTGGATTAAATTATAGTAACTGGACAGTATAACCGGACAGCCATGATACAGGTGTTAGCTTGCAGTGCTAAATTAATGCGCCGGTATTAAACTGTAGGCAGGGAAAGAAACATTGAGTCTTATCTTAAGAGCTTGGAGCTGGGTTTATTTATGCTCCACACCACCACTGACACCTGACAAAAAGTGTGTGTGTGTGTGTGTGTGTGTTATAGAGAGAGAGAGAGCACTATGTAACCTTATCTCTGGAAAGACAGTTTTAATATAATGCATGCAGCATGATGTATCATTGCATTCTATTCTTGCACATTAAATATGTTCAAGATTTTAGAGACTTTCTCTCCTGACTTCAAAACTCCTGGCTCAGCCTACACTTCCTATTTAGCCATATGTTGCCTAGCAACATATAGCTAAATGGAGCCCCAGGGACAGTGATATTTAAACAGGAAAAACAAATAACATAATTAGTTATACAATAATAAAGGAGTGTATTATTACTTTGTTTACATGTTGTTTTTTGTTGTGAAGTGGCTGTGGTGTAGGCAGGATAATGACCTTTAAGTATGTATGTTCAATTCCACGTCGGTCCCTTCCTCATCCATTGAAATCATGAAACATACAACTTCTCTGGTAATCTGGTATTATCCTTTTACTTAAAAGTCCTTCTTATTACCTTATTCCTTACAGACTTCTTATTTGTATTGCATAATAATCCTTATTATGTGCCTTTGTATTACAGACTATCATAATCTGTAGTTTTTCCACTGACAGGTTCACATGTCTTATTCATTATGTTTACAAGTATATCACATCCTTTCAATAGACTGCATATCCTGCAGTGATAGGGGGCCTCCTTCACAAGACGGAACAGATGTCGCATCACAAGGCATTTGCAAATTGATTGTGTGAGCATGGTAATGAGCATAATTACTGAAAATATTTGTTTCTGAAGAGCAAAGGTATCTGTTTCAGACAGTAGCTTTTTAGCTGACAGCAGGTCTATTGGAGGAGTAAGTAAGCGAGTGAGTGAGTGAGTTATTTCAGTATTATCTTTTAGTCTGCTCCTTCTGTATCTGTGTGTGTGGCTATGACACACTTGCAGAGGATCGTATGTCTTTACTTTTTACGGACTTGTCGTTCTATCTCTGTCCGTTTCCCTCTCCCCTCCAGGTTTTATCTGACATGTATAAAGAGGCTCACCCCGTCTCCATTTGTGGCAGAGGGAAATCAATTTAAAGTAATAGAGCTTTGCCTGTGTGTAAGTGAATGCGGTGGCCCTAAGAGTTTTAGTTTAGTGTTTTCTTAAGCACCCAGTCTCCTGTGTGATATGTGTGCTAAAGCTGAAGCAGGTGTGTCTCTTAGGGCTTTGTGTGTTTGTGTTGCTTTGGCAGCAGACAGTGCTGTTGTTTCCCAGTGGTCAGGTGGCGAGACAGCAGGGAAGATTATATCATCCTGGAAATGTGTCCTCTAATTCAATACTGTTTACCTGCTTCATCTTTCACTTTTGACCAAAATGCTATGATAATTAAATAAATTGTTTCTGTTTGGCATGTTTTATTTATACCGTGGCATTTGATATCAATCTTACACTGCCTTGCAATCAGGACTTAGTTTAGGACAGTTTATCTTTTTAATATGTGGACTAACATCAGACGTACATCTCCTTATTAACAAGAACCTTAGAATAACCCTCATACTGTTAAACGTATTAATGGTTGAAGCCCCCAGACTGTATTGCTTAGAAAGGCTGCAGGCATTTAACAATAAACTGGTTAACAGCTCAGTGGCATCATTCATCCCTCTGATGCTGCTGGTCAGACTCATATAAAGTCAACAAGAATTCAACTTAATTTTTTTGAAGTCCTTAAATAGTGAAGTGAACGTCTGTTTTGCTTGTTTATAACCGTTCGCTATTTGCATAACAAGCCCTGTATAGCTCAGAAGTCGGCTGCGGGTGAGAAGGGAGCGGGAGTTGACTGCTGGAAGTCTAAGACGTCGTAGTTAAGTTTATGTCCTGCTTGTCCAACAGTTGTTTGTCTCTCCGAATGACAGATGTTGTTGCACTTGTGGCAGTAAGCAGTTGTAGTCGATCTGAGTGAAGTAATACTTAATGTCTGTTTCATTGTGTGTGTGTGTGTGTGCGTGCGTGGAGCTCAGCCTTGTCTTCGTGCAAAAAGACAGCCAGAGAGAAGAGGAGGGAGACAGAGAGGAAGACAACCCATAAACCCCAGTTCCTGTCAGCTACTTGAAGTGGACAAAGTGTGCAAACTTTGTGTTTGTCATGATTATTATGTTCAATGTGAGACTTTAGCAGCAGCGTTTATCATTTATGCAAGCCCTGAGACCAGCGCGGCCCTATTGCACACGCATGAGTAGATGCATATACATATTTCTCTTTGCACAGAATAATTTTTGAAAAGCATATGCGACAGAACTCTTATTCTACAGCCCTGCTTGCAATGTTAAGTAGTCTGCAGACACATGACTATCATATAAACAACCATGCAAACTCATGAAATTAAACTTTTTGCTCCTTCTAAGAAAAAAATAAATAAATAAATAATTAACCAAGGTTTAGAGTCAAAACTACTTATCCTTGTTCATGTGGTTGTTTGACTGTTTTTGTAAGCTTTAAGCTTTTTCCAGAAACATTGTTTATTAATGTTGTGCCAGGAACACTGCCGATGCCAGCACGTCCTGTCAGTGCAGCAGCACATGACCAGTCAAAACATGTTTACATACAAGATCATATTGACATGCTGCTGCAAATGGCAGGTATCCATGAAGAAGTCAGACCAGAGAAATGGCCAGAGATGGAAACGGGGGGGCTCTTCTTAATGGCAGGGACACTTGTTGTTGTTGTTGTTGTTGTTGTTGTGCTGCAGAAGTGTTCATCAGCTAAACGGAAGCTCAGTTTTTAGAGCGCGGCCAGTCAAGCCCCACAAGCATCTGTGGAATGTCACAGCTCTGCAACCTCCTTCCTTTTTTTTAATCCCCTTTTTTTCTACTCGTGCACCTCCCTGACACTCAAGCATCCGTTTGACTTTTGATTCACCTCAAATGAAGTGGAGATGCCTCTGTAACTGTCGGCGTGCGTGTGCATCCATCTAATGCATGAAAACAAAAGCTTGTGACTCCTCAGCAAGAATATCTGTTGTTAATGATCAGTGACAGAGACACAATTTGTTTTTACACTTCCTGCAAATACTATGCAGATTAGGGAAATCTCCCCACAAGAGTAAAAACGGCTCACCTTAAAGCAAACAAAAGAAAACAAGCTAAAATCGTGTCACACTAGGGCACAATTGTGCTTGGTAACAATATCTAAAGAACACAAGGAAAAAAAGTGCAAGACAAAATGATAGCGCTGGGGAAATGATTATCAATGAAAATGCCGCTAATGCACGAGAATTTGGCAGGAACACCATAATCCCGTGAAAACAAAAATTACAATGCACATTAATTTATAGCAGCTCAGGCAGTGGATGAATACGTTTGGATGCTCAGTCCCTTTAGGTTTACATGGGGAAAGTGCTTTTGTTGCCATTTGCTGTAACAACAAGCCACAAATTCATCTGTTGGCAAGCCCGGATAGAGATAACACATAAAAGATAATGAGACGGTGTTGCTCACAGAGTAATTGTTTTATTCAGGAACAACAAGCCTGTTTCTTCCCGTCGCTGCAGTTGTCCTCTATCAATTTGTTCGATAGGAAAGGTTTGGAGTAGATAAGATATTATTTGAATTTTTTTTTAATTTTTGTTATTTTTAATGGACAGTTGATAAATGAGATGAGTGGAAAAATGTGGAATATAGTATCCAGTGCAGTTTGGAAATGTTTGGAGATGGTCTGCATGTTAACATGGAAGGATGCTCTTCTGCTTCGGGGTGTCAGTTGCTGCAGGTAATAAGATGCATGCTTTTTTTTTTGGTAATGAAAAAATGCCATATAAAAACTGGAATGAGTGATCATCTGTGCGTGTGCCACACAGCAGACAGCATCCGTGTGACGATGTTAGAGACTGTCAGTCCCACTCGGCTCGCTCTGATCTCTCCTGCCACCGCACCAGGTCGCTGCTGGCCTTTGGCACCTCATTTCCATGGCCAGCTGAAGGCAAACGTGCCCACCTGCCCTCTTTTTTTTATGTGGCCCTGCTCCAAATCCTCACTGGATTATTTTATTGTCTCCTTACCAAAGCCAAAGGGCACCGTCCATTTGCATGTGAGAGGTGGAGCAGGGAGTGTCTCTGTGGACAATCACAGTGGTGTGTGTGTGTGTGTGTGTGTGTGTGTGTGTGTGTGTGTGTGTGTGTGTGTGAGAAGGCACAGAGAGAGCAATGCATTTGCCAGTTAATAGATAGAGTAGAAGGGAGTGAGAGGAAAAGAGATGATTAAAAGATCTTGTGGCTTTTTGTCAGAGGCTATGACAGCAAATCTCTGCTCATAGAGAGGTGGATTAAAAACACGTGAAGTGAGATCCCACAATTCTAGTTAATGAACATCATAGTCTGACAAGTGTGTAGTTGTTTGGAAATCTGTTCAACTGGGTGTTTCGGGTACACTGCAGCTTGCTGTATCACACATTTACTCTGCACCGTTATGTTAAAAAGATATTATATAAGCTTTAATTCCTCTTATTATACAGCAAACAGATGAGCGGAGAAATATTGAGTCATTTAGAGAGGGATCCGTGTGTCCATTAGCTCATGCTGCTGACAGGTGGTGTGTTAATTGCACACATGCATAGTTTTGTGTGGTGCTCAACACTGGCCTTGAGGTTTGGCCTTTTATTTTTCGAAGTACAGGCAGCATCTCGCTGCAGGGGAGATGACATTCTGAAATCCCTGAGCCTTGAGGTGGGTTCGTCATGTTATAACAGACACAATGCGTCATGGATTAGGGCCCCCGAGGGCTCCTAAAGGGGCTTCTTGGGGACCCATAGGCAAAGTAAGGAATATGTTTTGAATTAAATTGTAATTTCATTCTGATTTTAATGAAAGGCAGAAGGGGGATATTACTGTGATGGCACTGTAACAAATTGTCACTTTTACACTTCTGTGTTTTAAGGATTAGACAAACAAAATATAACGTGTTGATTAAAAAGCTTTAGTGGTGCGTGCTGTTCAAGTCAACTAGTACTTGTTAGTTCCAGCCATTAGGTGACTAGTCACTGTGTGTTTATCATATTAATTTAATCAACTGCTCTACAATACAGAGAAATACAAAACTCCTTTAGAGTGAGACGTCTGTCTCCTGCTCTCTGCTGTAAACACATGCAGCTGTTGGGGAGCAGCTGCTCTCATGTCTCTCTGGGTCTCGCTGCTTGTTTTCGGCAGAAACTCTCCCGCTCTCTGACAGCCTGCTCTCGGTATCCGTCTCTGGACGTCAGGCAGGATGCTCCGGTTCTGGTTAGTTGCAGCACCAAAGCTAAGCTAACCAGCTCCATATACAAAATTATATCCAAAAGCAAAAAAGGGCCTCAGCAAATTAAATGTTTGAAAATGAAATCAACTTTAATCAGTGTTGTTGGGGCTTCCCGTTGTGCCTGCACTTTGACCTGCTCACCTCTTCCCAGCCACCACACACACACACACTTTTCCCACCATGCTTACCAGCTGCTGTTCGTGTGGCCCACATGCTGAGTCTCACGCGCTTGTGTTTGCCGCACCAGCAGCCCGTGGATGTTTGCAGAAGGATTGAATTTGGCACGATGGTGTGTTATTGTGTATTGTCACACGTGGACAGGACAGCGAACACTCCTGAACACACACACACACACGCACACAGATCCAATTGGCTTGTGCTGCTGCAGTTAAACTGTCATGTAATCACAACTGTAATGTGATCTTGAAAATCCTGTTACCTTTGTGTGTTTCAGGGAGACACACAATGTAAAAAAACATGTCATGTGTTGTTGTTGGTGTTGGTGTTGTTGTTGTTGTTTCGGTGGCACAAACCAAACACCTGTTGACACGTGAAGCACCCTTTTGTCAGCAGCCGCTCTGCAACTCAGCTGTCCGAGTAGGGCAGAGTCGGGCTAATTGTGGATACAAAACGTCATATTTCTGGACTCTTCAGTGTGCATGTGATCTTTTAATCTTTTTTGTGCTGCAACCTCAGATTAAAGAGTTTATACAAGATGACAAACCATCAGATTACAGAATCATTAAGTGACTTTTATATAGCTTAGTCATATTTTCATATAGACCAAGCTGTAATACGATCATTTTAGTGTCAACAGCTGGCATGTCTGATAATCTTCTTAACCAATCAGCTGGCGACGTCAATCTGTACAATCAGATTTCTAAAGAATCTGAACAGAATTAATTTGTGTGTGTGTGTGTGTGTGTGTGTGTGTTGCACTTCTGCCTGCTGAGCCACAGATGGCAGCCCTCTACCTCAAGCTTACAACTGCCCTGCGAACACAGATGTGTGTGAGAATGCGTCGTGTCAGGATTTCTTTGCGTGTGAGAGGATGATGGACAGTTCTGTTGATGTCACACCTCGCTCTCTCTCTTTCTCTCTCTCTCCATCGTCCCCCTCTCACTTCCTTGCCTTTGTGTACGTAAAGTAGTACACTAAGTTATTACCAGGGTGGCTTTACATTCTTGTAATAACATCTTGGGTAATAAATCCATTCATTTTAACAGGCTCACAATATTTTAGTTTATTTCTTTCAAGAGAGCCTTAAATAAGCGCAATGCTCCTCGGTAGCCTGTCTGGGTTTGCCACTGCTTCCATGATGCTGTGCTAATGAGGAGAGAACATGCTTGCCAACCATTTTAACCTCCACCTCTATTTCTCTACATGCTTTTTTTTTTTTTTTTTTTTTTTTTTTTTTTTTAAACGCACCCTGCAAGTAGCCGGGGAACATGCCCTGGTCTGGGACTGGAAGGTGTTACACAAAACACACACACACCCCTCCTCCCCGCAGCCACACACCGTAATCAAAGGAGCCGAGCGTAATTTACTACTTCAGCACTGGAGCATTCCTGACACACCTCCCAAACAAAGGCGCCTTTGCTCTCCGTGCCAGCATGTGGCCTAATTCCCCAGTTGTCTTTTCACAACCTCACCTGGCTGCCAACTAGTGTTTTCTTCTTCTGTTTGCGTTTATCCCTCCACTTCTCGTCATGTGACCAGCTGCTAATAGCTGGTGTTACTTTACTTCTACGAGCATTGTATCTTTTGATCCTGCCTCTCCCGCTGGGCTGTTGATCCTGATGGAATACTGTAGTGTTGACTGTTATGAATGAAATGTTTTATTACACTTGTTGCAAATATTGATTTTTAAAAGTTTTATTTCACTGAACGCTGCTGAAACAATGACTGGTGTTACTGGGGCTTTTTTTTTTTTTTTTTAATACAAGTGTATGACAGTTTGACTTTTATAATCCTACTACTAGTACTACTCTTATTGATGATCCTTTTTTGGTCTGGTATTTTACTACTTATCGGCTATTTTTTTTTACTGTATAAAGCAAATAATAAATTCAAAGCAGGATTAGAATTTATTTATTTCTAAATATGATTTCTAGAGCAACAACAGCTAGGCCCGAATAACAACTTACCCACTGTGTTAAATTTCCGCATATTTTGCATAAAATTGTTAATACGACCATCACACAGTTACATATATTTAACTAAATAACTGTAAGATTTAAGACTGAAGCCTCAGCTACAGACTCAAAGACAGATTTAGTCTGCCCCATAACCAAGTGTTATGCCCATATATTTATGTAAATTATAAGTGGTTGTATTATTTCCTACTGTCCACACTGGCCTTAAAGTGATCCGCAGTCCTCGCTCTGTGCAAACATGCGTTCTAAAGTTCATCAAAGGCGAATGTGAGACTTCATTAGTTGGACACATCAAGGTCAACAATGAGCTGCATTTTACTCTGCCCTCTGTATTTTACACTCTTTTTAGTACAAAATTCCTGTCGTGTAACTATTCCTCCACTGCAGCTCAACAAGTCTGTTTGTGGAAACACAAAGTTGGAATTTCTGTATTGAAAAGGCAGTAAGTTTGGAAGATACCCACATGATTAGTCTAACTCAGTTTTCTGAGGTATTAATTTCAGCCAGAATAAAGAACGGGTTTTCCACAAGGTGGTTTTGTTCCCCATCTTTTACATTGTAGTCACATTAAGGAACTCCATAGCCATGCACAGGATCAGTGATTACAAAGACCTGTCATTTAATTTCATAGTAATAGCAGTCTAATATCTAAAGATGTATATTTCTGTAGCACTGCTGATGAGGATATATCTTTTTGCTCTGACTCTGCTTCATTAGTCTATTTTTTTTCCCAGCTATAGAGCATTAAAATCTAGAATATGAATATCATACATTCATAGTCATTCACTAACTAGCTCCACCTAATTTTTAGTGGGGGGAATAAAACAAGTGTAAGATGAATGTCAAGCTCTTGGGGGCTTAGGGCATCTCTCCACTATGTAGGTGGTATTATCTTATTGAGACGGGCTTTCTCTCTACATCTCTCTATCTTCCTCTTGCTCTCCCCTCTTTGCTCCTTCTTTTCTTTAATCCTCTGCAGAGTAGTTGTGCTAGAGAGAGAAAGTGTCAGAGAGAGAAGACTGATATTTGCTTAACCAAATCCTCGGAGGAGGCAGCCCTCTTTTATCCACTTCCAAATTCACTGCGTCCACTTTCATTTGGTCATCCGTCACTTGTGCTGTCTCTCTCTCTCTCTCTCTCGCTCTGTGTATGTGTTTTTGTGTGTGTGTGTGTGTGTTAGGCGAGACTGGGCTGAAAGAGAGAGGAAAGCCCGCAGCCAATGGCCTGCATTTTGCTTGGCTCCTCTCTCCTTCCGCCCGCCTTGTTCTTGCTTTCCGTTTCTTCTTCAAACTGTCACTTTTGTTGTGTGCTGTTGAGGTCAGACTGGCACAGGCAAGCGTAAGCATGAGATCTGATGCGTGTGTGTGTGCGTGTGAGTGAATGAGAGAGACGTTACTGTTGTAGTTGAGCATATTTGCCAGGATGCCGGGATTAGCTGGGGCTTGCCTCTTTGTTTTACACTAGACAGACAAAAGTACACACCAACCACCTGTGAGCACTGCTGTGTTGACTTATTTGCATCCTGACTGCTGCTCAGGATGTTTAGGGCTCTAAAGTCAAATTTCCCGCCCATATGTGTCACTTCACTGAAGGGATTACTTGTTTATGTCACATTACCGTGGAATGATGGAACAGATGCTTCATTATCGTCAAACAGATGATATCAGAATATAGAGTTTAAAGCCTTTAAAACAATTAAATACAGGCGCAGGAGGCATCTTTGTATCACTGGAGGGTGCACAGCTTCTTCTTTTACTCCTTTGTATCCATCTCTGGCTCCATTCTTCCTATCAAGAGTCTCTGTCATGTTGAAGCAGAATATGAGTGAGAGAAGAACTGTAGCCTTTAAAAAAAAAAAGACAGGTTTTTATAATCACATTTTCTCTCTCTACCTTTCCTCTCTCTGCCAACTCCTCTTTTTTCTTTCTTTGTGAACAGTAACATAACATAGACTTATCTGATCTCCTCCTTTTTCCCCCTCACAGTCACTTCTCCAGCTCACACTCTATTGGAGTTATTCATTGCAAGCAGAACTTTTCTTCTTCAAAGGTGCATATTAAAGTAGTGTGATCCCAAATGACTCATCTTTCTCTTTGTTTCTTTCTTCTTCTTCTTCACAGTGAACACCTATCCTGCGCCTTCACCTTCTTCTTACACGGTGAGAGCAACGTGTGCACCAGCGTGGAGATCAACCAGCACCAGCCCGTCTATCACCTGACGGAGGAGCACCTCACTCTGGCTCAGCAGGCGTCCAGCCCCTTCCAAGGTGGGTCCTGTGCTACACACTGGGATGGGTTCAAAGCCACTGTCAACAATTAAAGTGAACATGTTACACGACAACAGTAAATACTGCATCCTTTGTGATTTATGTAGCCACTCTGTGGGCCAATTAGAAACAAATACAATGTGTGACCTTCCTGATATGTAATTAAAGTGGCAAGTTTGCCTTGGGGTGTCATTTCAAAAAGTTCAGTGCTGTTGAACATCATACTTGCATCGTCTAACAACCTGATCAGTAGCTGGATAAACAAATGAACAGTGTGGTTCTCTAATATGTCATTTTGATTTGACTTTCAAGTGGAGTCCTAAATCATTACCCTCAAGTATTTTTCATAATCTGATAAGTTGTATCTGAAATATTACATGTGACGGTTAAACAGAGACCAATGGACCGCGCCTGATTTTTGTGGGAGGAAATATTACAATAATGTTTTGCTACTTCTTTTCTCTCTTTTTTTTTCTTCTTTTTTTGCTTCACTGTCATGGTTTTCCTCATTTCAAAATAAGAATACCCACAAAAAATGTGATAGATGATGCACAAAACTGTGCACATTGGCCCAGTCTCACCCAAAACGGTGTGAACAACTTTCCTGAGTGAACTATAGCAGCTGTCTTTAACATCTAAAATCAGCTGAATCATTCTGTAGTGACATTTCTGCTCACAAGAGTCAACAAATACAGGTTGTCCAGCAGCATACATCAATGGACTGATATAAGGGGTGAATGTCCAGTTTGAACAAAAAACATGATATTGAAAGATAATTTTCTTAACTCTAGT
Source organism: Pampus argenteus (assembly GCA_036937835.1). Lineage (NCBI taxonomy): Eukaryota > Metazoa > Chordata > Actinopteri > Scombriformes > Stromateidae > Pampus > Pampus argenteus. Next base: position 16,835,015 of record CM072874.1, read on the forward strand.
GGATGTTCAGCAGCTACTTTTACCTCCAAGAAGCCCATTTAACCATGACTAATCTCATCTGAAAACCTAAAAATGTTGCACTATGGTCTTATTTTTGTACAGACTTTTCTGCTTGCAGTTAGTATGAGACTAATCTTTTTGCATCTGCTAAAGTAAGGCTTAATCTTCACAAGGACTCAATTTAGCTAATTTTCAACTATTGAGCAAAGCACACAACCTGTCTCTCCAAGGAGATAAAGTGTACAAGTGTTATTAAAGGCAATATGCTTTCAAAAGCATATTTTAATATTTACCTATACATTAAATGACAAATGCTCACCTTAAGCCTGAGAGTGTTATATTTTGAATGAAATATATTAGTGTGTGTGTATGTGCTGTGTCTGTAGCAGTTGCTGAGTTAATGCATGCACAATCTGCTGTCAGGCTGTCTTTCATTACAAATGGGCTCGGAGCCAGTTACAGTATAAAGAAAAGCCTCTGTAGTCACTTTAAATTATAGTGTAGTGAAGTTATAAAAATCTGTGCCTCTAATGATATTCCATCATTGGCTCTAAAATTATTACCCCACCCCAAACCATTGTTAGTTTTCATTTCCAGACGCACATACAAATGTTAGTGTAATAACTATAATATACATTTGGACCTATTTTATGCGGGGAAGGAAATTGATTGGATGTTTTTTTTTTTTTTCATGAACAACACTGAGAACAACATGATTTCACACTAGTGCCACACACTTCCTGTTGGTATCTATATGAATATCTGCATTACAAAGCGTTATTCAGCTGCCTTCCCTGATTTTTCTTTCTCTATTACAGAAGACTCAAGATAATAAACGCATTAAAAAAGAAGAAAAGAAAAAGAAAGAAAGAGCGCTGCCTAGAAAACGATTGGACTTCATGCAGCTTTAGACTAGGACAGTGATTTGTGAAACCTCTCCTTTCTACTAAAATTTTAAACGTTTCCTCCACTCATGTTTTAAGATATGTAAAAATACTCAGAATAATGTCTTTGTCTGATGTGGGTTTTCTCACTATTCAAATATGTTAAAATCCTAAAAAAATATTGATGTTTACTTCTCGCTCATTGAAAAATGCGGAATCTATGAATGTCATTTTTTTGTTTTATTTAGAGGTTTAACAGCTGCACATGAGATGTCTTCTTTAGAAAGTGACAAACTCTGCATGTTCATCGTTCAGTGAAGCTCAAACGTCCAACTTAAGAAACAAGATGAAAAAAACATTTTGGGAGTAGAAAGGGACTCACAGCTGAGCGACACATGAGCCCCGCCCGGGGAAAATTTTCCTCTTATACCCCCCACCCCCACCCCCCATCCATACAACCCCTCCAGTGTAATAACAGTGATCACTTCCTTCATTCATCACTGTAATTTCTGAATAGTCAACCCCTTTAATGTCTCTGTCGAGCTTTCCTGAAGGGATATATAATATATATAGGTGATAATATAGTCTACTTAGATACTAGTGCTTTTGATAAAAAATAAATAAAGATTATTAGAAGTCTATGTATGGATTCATATTAATGCCCGCTTTTGCTAACTTATATTTTCCCAGTCATGTGATTCTGGACTTTTTACACACACACACACACACACACCTAGTTCTTATCCACTGTGAGATAAGATTACTGCAGTTATATTGCTTGAGTACTCAGTTCGTTTGGATTATCTCGATATTGATTATTAAAGTTAAATTAAATTCTCATTTTGATTGGACCTGCTGGAATCACCCTCAAGCACCCCTGGAGGTACCTGGACCTCATTTTGATAACCACTGATTTAATTGTGCTCAAAGCACATGAAGCAGGCATGTGCATTTATAGTGTGTATGTACTTTATGATAAGCACAGGCTGTGGGATCTTTTGAGTATGGCATGCCTGCGCACAGGTATGTGTGTGTTCAGCGCTACAGTATCTCCTCCCGGCTAACAAAGCATAGAGGAGGAAGGGCTGACTTCCATCCCCCTTGATCCATCCATCTCCTCCCTTCCTCCCTTCTCCTTTCTCACCCTCACCTCTGCCAAGCTTGGTTTACTGTGCGGCAGAGCGCTCCAGCAGGCAGACCTCTCCAGGATGTGACCTCATAAAAGGGCGTAGAGTGAATGTAATGAACTCTCAGCCCATTACACTGATCTGAGCACATTTGACATGTCTTCAGGGAGCCAGAGATAGACTCGCAGTAAGAGAGGGAGGAGGGGGGGCAGAAGGGATAGAGGAGGGGGATACGTTGAAGTGGTGTGATAGGGGGGAACGGTAAACCATTTCCATAATTGTGCTGAATTTGATCTCAGGTGTGTGTGTGTGTGTGGGGCAAGAAATGCAGAAATAAAAGGGCTTTTAAATTAAGGTTAATATGATCGGCCATAGCTGGATGATGTTATGTAGCGCAACATAAATAACCTTTTGTTCTTCCCTCTGCGCGGTCATTTTTGCTGATGTAGTCTGTACTGTAGGCTGAAGTGAAACGTCCCGCTGAGGTGCATTCAGGACCAGTGTAGCTGTAGCATGTTTCGTGCTATAGCTTTAAAAATGTTTTGATGTTTTATACGCCACTCCAGTTGATTTGACAGGGTAAAGAATATTATCTCCCTCTGTACCTGGTAATGCCCAACAGTGCTCCTGCTCCCCTACCTTGTCACTTATCTTCCTCCACCACCTGCTAGTCACCACCTTGAAATACCCAGAAGTGTTGGATCTGTATATTTCATTTTTTTTCTCTCTTTCAAACCAATAATTTTAAGTGTTGGAACATTTGGAAGGTGAAGCTCTGTCAGAAAACACTGCAGACTCCGAGCCCTTTACACTGAAAGACGATTAATGCACCTCGTCTTCCTCTTCCTGCTCTTGTCTTTCCTTTGTCTCCCGCCATTTTCCTCGTCCTGGAATCTGTGCTATGGTCCAACCGCAGGATCAATACCTGGGGACAGAGGCCATCCTGTCTCGTAATGACACAGTAGAAAAAGCAGAGCAGAGAGGGACATTAACAAATGCTCGCTCGCACACCCACCCAGCAAGTGTGTCGTTGGAACCATTTATACCCGTTCTCCACTGTATGATAGACGCAGAGAAAGAGATTGGATGCGTAACAAGCCGACGGGTTGTGTGTGTGTGTATATTTGCGTGTCAAGTTGATATTTGTATGGTCTCTGTGCTCATATGTATGCATTATGCATGTTAGTATGTGGTTCTATCTGCATTCACTGATGGATGTAGGTCTGTTCTATAAGCAGACTGATGGGCTCTCTGTGTGACTCCCATATGTCTGTGCAGTGAAGTGTGTTTGCAGAGGAGTGGCCTTTTTATATGCCTGTTTATGGGCTCTGAGAGGCCACCGCTTGCCAATAATTGGAGTCTGGATTGCTCTGTAAGTATTTGGCGAGTCAGTCGGGACCGGCTGGGTCCAGCGGTGCTCTGGAAAGGTCAGAGCGCTGCTGATTCGACTGGAGATGGCAATACAAGGAAAGGAAAGCATAAGAAAAGAAAGGAAAAGATGATCAGAATAAAAAGATTTGGATTGTTGTCAGAGTGGGGAAAAAAAGAGAAGCAATGAAGGATGGTATAAATTGATGGACATAATTTTGAAAAAGGGGTATAAGGAATGACAGATGATATAAAGGAATAAGGGTCAGGATTGAAAAGAGGTGAAGATGTAGAAATAAAAGAGGAATTAAAACTATGGAATGAAAGGTTAAAGAAGTAGGACTAAGGAAGGGAAAATGGAAATTAAGGAGAGAAAAAAGAAGCCAGGAAATCAGAAAAGTTACAAGATGAAGTGAGGGAGGATGATGCAGGCTTGATCGAAGCACTGACGCTGACCAACATTGTCTCGACTTTCTCTTCTCTTCTCCCCAACCTTTCCTCCTGAATAGTGATCCTGAGTCCTTTTGGCCTGAACGGGACACTGACTGGCCAGTCGTTCAAGATGTCAGACCCCCCCACCCAGAAGCTAATTGAAGAGTGGAACCAGTTCTATCCCATCAGCCCCCGCGCCAAGGAGTGTGTGTCAGAGGACAAGGCAGAGGACATGGACTGGGAAGATGACTCCCTGGCCTCCGTGGAGGTTCTTGTCGGTCAGTAGTTTAATACCAGTAACTTAATTTGAGTACAGTTTCAAAAGTAGAGTTGATTTTTGGTTTTGATTGCTCTGGTTTCTGAACATCCTGTGTGTGTGTGTGTGTGTGTGCGCAGGTGGGGTGCGGATGGTGTACCCAGCCTGCCTGGTGCTGGTACCCCAGTCAGACATCCCTGTTGTGGCCCCTGTGGGGTCCTCGCACTGCACTGCCGTCTACTCGGGTGGCCACCAAGTGCCTGCTTCCCAGCGAGAGCCAGCCATGTCTCTGGTGACCCTCACCCCTCCCACATCGCCTGAGGAGGCGCAGACAGGTAGTGATAAACACAGCATGGATTTATAACGCAGAAGTATGAAGACTTAAGTCTCACTTCACTGAAGTCCTAAGGTCAAGGCGTGCTTTTGAAATGATCTGTATCATTAAATCGTTTTTTTTAACCTTGCGCTCTTCTTCTCCAGTGGACTCTCACTCAGCCCAGAAGTGGGTTAAGATGCCTTCATCGACTGACGCGTTTAGCGTGGACAGAACAAGCCACCATGGAGGCAAGATTCCACGCAGGCTAGCCAGTCAGGTGGTGGAGCGTGTCTGGCAAGAGTGCAATATCAACCGAGCCCAGAACAAGTAAGTCTGTTATTTTGTCTAGAAAAGCGGCACATATTAATTAACCATGCTATAAATGGAAATTGCCAGAACTCCAAATAAAATGCTGTAAAAAGTGAATGCGAAACACGGCTTCCCTCGAACAACCACCTATCAGTTATCTATCATATCATGTATTTATTGTCAGCTGATTACAACGGTCCAACTCTTGAGGGCTTTTTCTCTTGTGCAACTCCAAGGTGGGATTTCATGAGGCAGGGAATATTCTCAATTGACTTTTCCTGACTGTTTAAAAATATTATATGTGAGGGTTATACTGTAAACTAAGCACACAAACGCACAAATAAGACACAAAAACAATGTCTACTTTCCACATACCAGTAACTTAATTTGAGTACGGTTGCGGTGCTCCTTGGATTTATTATTTTTTAATTTTTTTTATGAACACCCACAAGTTGTAACAAGCAGAGTAAAGAAAAGCAGGATGAGGTTTTCAGCTTCAAGCACCTGAATGGAAAGTTGAATATCTCATTTTTAATTCAAATAACTATTAAGTATAAAGGTGACAGCCTTTAGGTGCTTTTCTTTTCCCATCTATCCACATTTGTCATATACTGTGTGCTACATTGATATCTCAAGTGTCAAACTGTTTTTAAATATGCTTATTATTATCCATATATAAACTGTACTACATACAAGACAAACCTAGATAAAGATGACCGCTAGTGATTACACTAAGATTTAGCTTGCAGTTTTGTCCCTTGGTTCTTTTTGTTTTAGTCACCATCAGTGGATCTGACACATTGGGAGCATCCTGGGATCTGTTACCCCTTGACCAAGCACAGAATGTCAGTTGTAGTTAGCTGTTGGCTTGTCACCCAAAATATTATTGCTCCAAGCAGGGACATGAATTCAGCCTGGGCAGCACACAGCTTTTACCAGTCGCGGCTGTATACCAAAGGAACGTGGGTCAGGGCTGTACACTTGGAGGATTTGTGTCATAATTTGAAACTAAACGGGAGGTGTGGCGCTTGGGTAGAGTTGTGTCTGAGTGTTTTTGATGTTGTTTTGTTTCCTCTTTAGACGGAAGTTCTCAGCTGCAACCAACGGTACCTGTGAGGAGGAGCGGACTGAGAAAGTGGGAGCGTGGGATTTTGTGGAGCCTTCACAAAGATCATACTGCAGCTGTTCCAGGTCAGTCACTTTCCACGTGGATGTACATTATTTACACGTATTGTTCATATAAATTGTGCACTCAAAGACATTTCCGAAAAGGTGAAACACAGTCAACAGAGCTTGGAACACAGGGACACAGAGGGGCACAGTCAGCTAAATATCTGCAACTTATATCCACGTCTGGAGTTTGACAAGCATATTATTCTTCATATTTTTCAATTTATCACTATTTTGTGTATATGACAGTGGTACTGGGGCTGGAACCCTGAAACCTTTTTTTTTTCCGTCCTTACAACGATGGGAATAATTTGAGGGAGAAAGAATAAAGAATTTGACCTATGATGACGCACTTAAGGGATAGTGGCAAAACTCACGTTGACAAAGCTCAAAACATGTTGAATGAGTCAGTGTGTATCTTTTTAAATGTCATTGTTTTGTTCTCTAGGAGAGATGAGAGGCAGAGTTGCAGCAGATTCATATTGTCAGCAGGGGTATAGATGGGGAAAGACTACATTTGTAAACACCCACACTAAGAATAAACATGCAGGTATATAATTTGTTGCCTGCCAGCATAATGATAATTATATTCTTTGTTGTGCATGCTTACACCACCCCACGTGATTATTTTCTTTATTCAGCCTCATGAATAGTTCAATTTCAGTATTTTCTCCATCACAATTTTGATTTCATGACTGACTTTGAGGCCTCATTCTTGAATTAAATGGCAAATCGGCTGTGTCCTGCGTTCTTCACGTCCAACCACAGTTGCAACCAGCAGAACCATGTAAACACAAGCTAGTGCCATCTACTGCAGACTGCAAGTCCTGTCAGTGAGCTGGAGCTAATGGATTAAAAGAGAACTCGGATTCATGGTTGTGAGCAAGTACTATCTAGACTGATGTTTTTTTTTTGTGTGTGTGTGTGTGTGTGTGTGTGTGTGTGTGTTTTCATCCATCCAAGTTTGGGCATACCCTGGCTGGGGAATCCCTTGCATTAGGCTTTTTTCCCCACCAAGGGAGAGGAGCACCGGCTTGGACCGCAGATGAGAGCAGGGTGGTTTGGGCCAGTCAGCTGGAGCATGTTAATTTGTTGGAAGCCACCCAGCACTTTGGCGACACAGAAACGGGAAGCTCTGTGCATTACGAGTTTTAATGGCCATTAGTTTTATTTTGTAGATGGAAACCTTCCGTGTGTCCGCTTATCTTGATATCTAATTGTCAGGACACGCAAGAACCCTGGCACAGCTTCCTCATCAACACACAGCAGTAGACTGAGTGGTGACCCAGCAACAGAGAGGATAAAGAAACACTAATGCTGACCCAAGAGACTCCGACACATGTCTCCATAGGTTTAGGCAATGTGTTTTCACAGTGGTAGCTGTAGGAGAAGGCGGGTGAGGATGACTCGGTTCACTGTGGTCAGAGAGCAGATAGCCTGCAGGGCAACCAACACTTCCTGATGGTGAAGCATTTGTACGCTGTATTTCTAGTTTAAAGGAACCAGACAAATTTGAATCTGCTGCATTGGCAGTATGGTTAAGAGATAATGTTTCTTTGCTACTGACAGCACTTGAATTATTTGCTTTAATGATTTTCTTTTTGGATGTTTTGCCAAAAGGTCTTGTACAGAAGATGCATTTTCTTCATGTCGAGTTTGTGTGAGAAAAAAATAAGGAAATTATGCACATGCAATAACATTTGTTGATTATTCATTACAATGTTACCCTCACGCAACTTAATTGTTGTCTGCAGTGTTTCTTGCTGTTATTGATTTGACATTAATTAGCGAGGCCGCCATGTTGCATGTGAGAGTAATTGAGATAATTGATGTTTTCTGGAAAAGCTGATGTGAGGCTTTAGAGAGACTTTACCGGGGCTGCACAACATGTCTGCGTGTCATGAAAATGAAAAATCCTCATTGTGCATCTTCACAGTTTACTAGATTCTCTTGTTTTCTGCATATTTCTCTGCTGCATTATCACTACTGCATCATAGTCTCACCATATTTCCATGTTTTTCTTCTCCCCTACAGATACAAATCAGTGAAGCAGCGAACAGGCAGCACCCCAGGCCAGGTTCAGTCTGCAGGTCAGCCCTCCCAGCCTCCTACCAAGCACAAAGCTGGGGGAGAGAAGCCAGAGAAAGGTGACAAGCAGCAGAAAAGACCTCAGACGCCCTTCCATCATCGAAGCCTGACCAGCGATGACTCCTCAATCGAGACTGACGCAACAGCAGGCCAAAGGCTGGCCATGAGGGGCCAGGACGGAGGAAGATTCCCTAGTATTCGCTCAGCGGATGTATCCGCCATCCAAAAAGCCCCTCAGCACCACAGTGGGGGGGTCGGCACTGGGCAGTCAGACCAGGCCAACTCCCCCCAACCCCCACCACTTAGCCCCCACCCCTGCGAGCGTGGCGAGGACTCAGGGGAGGGCATGAAGAACCCTTCAACCCCCAACAGCCAACACTTTTACCAGCCACCCCCAGAGCCCTGCCTTATCGGGGTGAAGGGTGGTGGAGAGGAGCCCGGGGGGCCGGAGAGTCTGAATCAGCACTTCCACTCGCACCACCCCCACCCTGCATCCTCGTCCTACTCTGAGCCACCTGAACCCACTGTGTACGTGGGTGCAGCGGTTAACCAGGAGGACGACGGCTCTCACACACCATGGAGGTTATTCAACCTGCCCCGAAGGAAAGAAGCGGAGGTGCCCACGCCACTGCTGCCTGGAGACAAGCTGAGAGACGAGGCCTCATCACAGGACAACCTGGTGTCAGTCACAGAGTGAGTGACACCTGACAATTAATAATCAATAATTAGTACCCTCTCACACACACCAACACTCATAGGGCAATCATTTCTGTCATTTGACAACTGACTAAGCAGTTAAGCACTCCCGCCTTTTCCTCTGTTACAGAATGACCCCGGGCTGCTTTGGAGCACTTTCAGTAGTCCAGAAAAAATGTTTTTGAAAGAGTAATGATGCAAAACCCTCCTTCTCCTTCCCTCTGAGATACCCTCCACCCCTCACCCCTCAGCTTCAGAATGTTCGCTGTAGTGCTTAGCTGCACACAGCATGTTAATCTCTTGCTATGTGCCCTTTTGACATCATACATCACCAATGTGCAGGCCCAGCACTACTCATTGATTCCTGCACACAAACGGACACTCACACGGTGGAGCTAGGAAAGGGGAAGAGTAATGGTAGGGTTAGATAAAGATTAAACCTCTGCTATTGTAATAGAGTCGAAGCTGAGGGAAATACCGTCTTGCACCATGAAGAAGCTGTAACACTGGACAGTGCTAGCAAGCAAGAGAATCACAGATGGACATGGCCACGGGCTTGTCTAGTGTGGTGACAAGGAGGCCATAGGGTGGCCATAGTGGGAATTATCAGTGGGGTTATGCAATCCCAAGGGGCCAGCCACTTGGTTGAGTTATTCTAGTGAGCTGTAATCCTCCCAGCCACAGCTCTGAATGGCGGCTAATCTCTGGCCCAGGCCACTGCACACCATCACCTCACATCAGAGCTGGACAGGCATGACGAGAGGACAGAAGTACAGAGAAATGTAAGAGGCAGCGAAGGGGAGGGATAACACATAAGTTGGGCCAGTCCCTCCTCTCCTGACAAGCAGCAAGTGCCCCCCCCCCTTTCCCTGTTCTGTCACATGTGTGGAACAAGTAGGCCACAGTCATAGCGGATAGATGAGCCATGTCACAGTAACAAGTGATAGATGTGTCTGCCTGTTAGTGTATGAGCAGTCAGTGCTGGAGACACCATGTTCCCATAAATGCGCTCGAAATGTAATTGTCTGACTACAAACATGATGCATCCAGTTCTGCTGCTTGACAGCTGTCGGAGTTGTTTGCAGTCACTGCCATTTCTGTTACTGCACATACACACGACAGCAACACTGACATATGATATGAGGCAGCATCATGCTAAAACACGGCAGTGGAGAAATACAGAGAGGCGTTTTCTCAGACTGCTACTTTATAATGGTCCGTAATTACAGTACAGCTCTTGCAAATCACAAAAGGAAAGAATAGGTTACTCCATAGTCCTCACACATCAGCATTTCTGTCCTTCCAGGCTGATGTCCACATCCAAATGGCCTCTGAAGGTGTCTGAAGAACGAGTTCAGATGTATCGAGCCAGGAGGAACCAGTACTTGTACGCTGCCATAACAGACGGAGATCACGAGCCCGAGGTGGATCCGTATGCTTTTGAGGAAGGAGACGTCAAGTTCACATTCTCCAACAAGAAGGATAAATCAGGCGGGGAGCGCGAGCCGGGCAAGAAACATAAGGTAAGTGTAGAATGTTTCTTTGCTGGAGTATCACTTGTCCAGGCTTTGAAGTAACTATGTATTGTATTGTATTGTTCCTTCCTGTTAAAATGGCCTGATGTCTTTTACTAGAGCCTTACATAGACACCAGGTAAAATGTCAGGTCTAAATGTCAGGTTAAAACTATTACATTTTGTGCATAATCAACTAAATGGTGTACGGATAAGTTGACGTGTTACGCGACTTGTTTTCATTACCAGTGTGAAGACTCTTTATTCATAAGCACTTGATTTGAACGATCTTTTATTATACTCAAGATATTTTATGTAGATGTTTTGATTAGAGGTACAACAATCAGTTTATTAATCAATTCAACAGGATGAACAGGAAATCAACCAGCAACTCTTTTGATAATTGATCAGTAATTTAAGTAATTTGTTGAGCAAAAATGTCAGCAAAAAGGTTGGTTTTAGCTTCTAAAGTGGGCCAAATTGCTGCTTTTCCTTGTCTTAAGTTCACTGAATAATGATCTGACAAAACAAAACAAAACATTTGCTTGGATTCTTGGAAATTGTGATTATCTTGAAGAAATCTTTCAACTCTCCACAGTGTACAGTTAAAATGACAGCACAGTTTCATTTTGAACCTTATCTAGAAACGTAATGAGTCACCAACATGCCACATGTTCAGGGCATCCTGTCATCATAATGCTGTGTGTGTGTGTGTGTGTGTGTGTGTGTGTGAGACACACGTTTTCATCACTGCAGCTCAAGAAACAATAATGCTAAAAAGCTTTATACTTAAGACCACACATACCCCAATTATACCCGAAGGAGTATGGTGGGATACTTAACTGGCTACACTGGTGGTTCTTGTAAATAAACCTGACAACCTGCCATTTCTTCATTGTGACTAGTTGACCTGAAAAACAGTCCATGTTGAACTTTAGTCAGCTTTACAGTATAAGACTCTTCCTAAAAATAAGCCACACACGCAAGTTTGCTGCTTTTAATCTAGTTTGCAGCCACACCCCTTTGGATTTAAAGCAAAAAAAAAAGCAGTGTCAGTTTGAAAAAAAAAAGCATAGTGGTGTGAAACCTTTCTAGGTAGAGGATCTTTAACACCTTCCTCACTAGTTGCTCAGGGTGAAAAGGGGACAAGAGGGCTGATTTTGAAGATCAGGGAACAGGGGAGGTGGGAAATAGGCCATCAGCATCCTTAGGACTGCACTAAAAATAACGGTGCGACCGCTCTCCACATACATCCGCTTTCACTGCCCGAGTCCAACTGAACAGGAACCCATCCCTGATCCCTATTGTTAGTCGAGCCCAGAGGAACACCAAATAGTTAGCCTGTCCAGTTTCCTTTTTAAGTTATGTTTTCCCTATTTGATCTGCCCTCTCCCTCCTTCACCTTCTCAATGTATTCCTCTGCTCTGCCTCTGGGGTTTTTGGCTCCGGTTCCAGACAAGGACCACCTGTTAGCTGTGGATCGCCCTCAGCTTTGGAAGGGAGATCCGATGTGCGTGTGTGTTCATTCCCTGGCTGCATGTTTGCGTAGAGTCTAAGCACAGTACCAAACCTAGCTCACTGAAGCATTAAGCTTAAAAAGCACACTCTAATATATATATTTTTATATATATATTATATATGTATTGCTCGCCCCCCGGTCTTTGCTGGAATTTAAGGGTGAAGGCAGCTCCCAGTGGAGCAGAGTCCCCAAAGAGCAGTCTGTGCAGTGGAGCCTTTTCCACTGTCTGCTTCATGTGCTGCGTGTATTTCCACCACACGCATGTGGGAGGGTTTGCAGACACATGGATTCCTTTTTCTCCCTTCTTTTTTGATTTCAGAATAATAATTCCACAGCCTTTTTCATTCCTTGTAGATGCAAGATATTTAACCTCCTACCTGGCTGATGTTGAATCTAAACTTGGAGCACAAGAGAATCTCCTGTTTTATAGATGCATTTGGGATTCCAGTAGTTATTCCTTACCATTTTACCCTTTTTTTTTTTGTAAGTGTGTTTGAAGCTCGCCAAGCTGTTACGACATCTTCTTTATTCAATGCTCGGCAGACTATCAAACCACTTACTGGTGGATCACTATAGAGTGCAGCGACTGAAATCTTCAAACTGGAGAGCCACTGACGGCTGCTGTAGGCCATGTGACACGTGAATTCCATATCATTTTATCCTACTGCACAGAACTGCTCGATTAAGTACAGGATAAAGTAAGATAGTGATAAAAGGTGATGGGATGTTTTCATACATGCAGCCTTGCAGACAAACATGTTTTGCAATATTTAAAATACTCCACATATACAATTTCCCACCCAAGGCCAGGCAAGGGGTTAAGGCATCATTACCGCCTATAGACTGTAGCCTTGGTGTGGATGTTGTGCACCGCAGCGGATTGGTCCTTTTAAGGGAGACAGATTAAAGTCTGCGTAACTCAGAGAAAAGCCCTGGAGCGTAATGAAATCAATGGCTAGAACATAACATTCCTGTTCCCCAGCTAGCACTGCACAGCACACAGTGTACACACAACCCGTCATAAGAGCGTATACACACACTCGCACACAGAGAGAAGGCCAGCCCTCTCAGATATTGATGTCTGTGTAGGAGCCTAAGAGGCCATTCCTTGGATCATGATTTCACTCTGATCCTCGCTGGAAATCTCATTTAGCACAGCAGAGGCAGGCAGTCCCTTCTCCCTGTTCTTCTGTTTTTGTCCAGTTTTCCTTTTCATTATTGCTACACTATTAGTGTCATTATAATTTTTGCTTTGAATTGAAAAGGGAATTCTTTTGTAAGTGGATTCTTGCTGGGTTCTTGCTGGCTGTTTGATGACATGTTTTTTTTTTTTTGTGTAGCTCCGTATTCTGTTTTGTGATTTTTATCCCAGTTGAGATTCAGTCATTTATTTTGCATAGTTTTTAATCACAGTTTCAGTGCTCAAAGGATTTCACGCACCTACATTTTAACAGTAGTGAAACTGGCGGTAGGAGAAACTACATCCCGAGCATTGTTATATCAAATACTTACTGTTTTATTGATGTGCTGGCTTTTTTTGTTTTGTTTTTTCTTCCCATCTTCTAACCTTTCCTTCTTTGTTTTTCCTCACAGGGTGAAGATGGTGGATCAGGTCCATCTGATGGTAAGGAGCCTCTTCTTTCCCCCCCTAGCAAACCCCTTGGCTATTTCTATGACTTGGCTGCTGTTGCATATAATCATACTGCCAAAGGGCTCACTCTGTATCTAAGCTTCAGATCCACAAGCATTTCAAAAATTGAATTTGGAAGAAAATCAACTTCCTGAGTTGATTGAATAGAGCGAATTGAGACCGACCCCGGTTATCAGTCAGCATAAACCAGCTCAAAGTCATATTTTTGCCTACTTGATGAAGTTAACAGTTCAAACTCTGATATTGTGTTGTTAACATTATATGTGTGTGTGTGTGTGTGTGTGTGTACACAGATGCTCAGCGGGCGGCCGCTCACAACCGCATGGCTTCCACCAGCCTGATCCACGAGACGGACCTGGTGGTGTCCATCAACGACCTGGACAACCTCTTCAACTCAGATGAGGATGATCTGGCGGTTAGTAGCTCACACTGCAATGAATATCACATTACACAGTGTAGTCTGGCACAGTGTGACTCTGCGTGCGTGCATGTGTGTGTGTGTGTGTGACTGTTGTTTTTTCCTTTGGCATTTATGTGCCAAAGCAGTGTCTCCACTCTGCCCATCATCAGCTGACAGCTCTCACTACACACTGCATTTACGCTAAGAAGGTGTTATGTGTGATACTGACTTGCAGGCGCCACAGGTGTGAGAAATACAACTGGAATGAATGCATTAACACTGACACTTTGAGTTACACAAATGGTTAGGTGCTAAAATACATTTCTTTTTTTTTTTCCTTTTTTTTGTCTACAGCCTGGTTCCAGACGGCCGGTAAATGGAACAGATGAGAAATTTGGCAGCAAGGAAGCGAAGCCATGCACTTTGGACCCCGTGTCCTGCATTAGTATGTATCTCTACTGATGTCTTTCTCTCTTTTCTCCTCAATCTAGATTTCGTCACACCTGTGAACCCCGTGAAAGTTAAGAATGAGACACTGAGATTTTGCCAGAAGCCACTTGAGTTTTAATCCAAGTTTTCCCTTTTGTTCACAATGTCAGCTAAGTGGAATGGCATCATCTGATAATCCACTAAATAAATGAGACTACTACAGCATCATTGATGCTCACCCTCGGCTTTGCCACCTAGTGGTGAAGAAATGGTCCTTATTAACTTCTCTGACAAGTGACAGCTTAGAGTCATCCTGTAGCTGCTGTCTTGTCGTCTCCTTGGCTTTTTTTATGCTGTGAACAGAGATCTCGCCTTAAAGTGACAACCAGTTTGTTACATACAAAACATCAGCAGCTAAAAGTTACTGTTTTTTAATTTGGTTATTTATTTTTTAGGTTTGAGCTCAGGGACACTAATGTAGAACTAAAGAGATTTTAAGGACACCGATATTTTACTGTGAAGCAAATTGGTCTCAGGTCAGCCATTTTGGTTTAGTTATATGTGCAGATCCTCTGCAGTTTGAGACTCTGCCCTTTTAGCATGAATTGTGTATCGAGCCCCCTGGATGCATTTTGCAATTACAAAACGTTTTGAGAGTTTGAGGCTCTCTGGCTATCTTTGGAGTCCAGCCTCTTTACCAGGAAACTTGTCACTCTAGTGTAGAGTAGAATTATTTCATGAAAATGAAAGCATTATAAAAAAAAAATGGTGCTCCTGTTTTTACCCCTTTTTAAAATTTGCAGAAACAGCTGCATCTGCAAGGCTCTGTAAATATTCTCAATACCATATAAAAATAAAAACATACAGCAGCAAGCATCTCAGCACAGCTTAAAATGACTCATCTTACATTAAGTCAGCCACATGATAGCCCCTTGTTCTTTTCAACCACCAGGCTCAGCAGACCTGCACCAGATGTTTCCCACACCCCCCTCCTTGGAGCAGCACATCATGGGTTACTCACCCATGAACATGTGCAGCAAGGAGTACGGCAGCATGGAGCCCAACACAGGCATGACGACGCTGGATGGAACATCGTCTCTGGGAGGCCACTTCAAGATTGAGGTGGAGGAGAGTTTCTGCAGCCCCAAGCCATCTGAGATCAAGGTGAGCTAAGAACCAGTAAATCTGTCTGGTATTTATTCAGTTATAACCGACTGAATACTGATACATCATTCTGTATTGATATATCGATTCAATGAATCAACGATCCAACATATCAATCCATATCATTATCTTTAAGTTAAGCCTTTGTTTTGAAATTCCCATAGTATGTCTGAAATGTGGCATTTTATAGTGAAAGGCTGGAGGTCTATTTTTTTTATTTCTTTTTATTTTAGGATCTGTATCAAGTCTATAATTATTATACTTGGCTACTTGGATGAAGCTGCCACAGATGTTGTCACAATGTAAAGTAGCAAAGTCTTAGCCAGTACTGCCTTGATTCTTCCTTTTTCTTTAGTTTGTTCATCCTGTCTGTATTCACATTTCTGATGTTGCTGTGCCCGTGTGCTGTAACCTTCCTGGAGGGTAGATTTTCTCTGCAATGGTCAGTGCAGACATAATTTATTTTCTCCCTTGTTTTCTATCCATTTTGTAGGACTATTCATTCGTGTACAAGCCGGAGCTGTGTCAGGCTTTTGTAGGCTGCTCCATGTTTGCTCCCCTGAAGACATTGCCCAGCCAGTGTCTCCCACCTATCAAAATACCAGAAGACTGCATCTACCGGCCGAGCTGGACCATGGGCCGCGAAATGCTCAACCCTGTGCCTGTCATGACCTTCCTCAACAAGGACAGGTATGACGCTGTTGTGCTTTTTCACTGACGTTTTTTGTTTAAAAAAAAAAAAGTATCTTGTAAGAGCAGAAACGCCTGTCTTTGGAGGATCTTGGTATCACACAGCTAATATTTTTAATATCCTGTGGGTAGACAGTACTATGATGCAACCGGTGAAGTAAAATTATAGATTTAATGAAGTACCTACAGTGGTGTCAATACCTCACCTTTGCTCACATTCTTCTACATGCTTTAATTCTGGATGAATCCTTTCTAGCCCGTTTCAAAGATTCCTTATAATTTATCAAGATGATCTTGACAGAAGGTTACTGAGGCGTTTTAATTCAGGCTAACAGAAGGCATACCAAGGCTGCGCTGGCTGGTTTGCGTTTTTGTGTGCAAGGAAGCATACACTCACACTCTGGTCTCTCTCTGTCCACGCACACCCTCTGCTCTCTCCCCGGACACCCCCTTAGCAGGCTGCTCAATTTCCCATGCATGGCTGCCTCAGGCGGAGCAGGGAAATGAGTGTAAAATGCCTCCTCGGTTGAAGATAAGGATTATCACTGAAGTGGTGAGCGGGACCCACACAGCGGCTCACCAGTCATAGCAGCTTTGATTGTCTAGGTTATATGTTACAGTTCCTCTAGTCTGCAACTCTCCACACCCGAACATTTCCAATCAACATGTTTATCAGAAAAAACACAAAACAGTTCTATTGATTTTGTGCTTTTTTTTGTAATCAGTGCTGTGACTTTTTTTTTTTTTTTTAAATTGAAGTTTAAAATTATTCCTGCGACTTATTGACCAGGGAACATGAAATCTGACAGGCTCACTAAACATGGGAGGTTCATTAATCTAAATCTAACCTGATTTCAGCGTAATGCACCACCTGGTTCACTTTTGAATAATGCCAACCTAACTTTGTGTGTTTGGCCATATGATATTAACCGCATAAAATGCATTGCAAACCATTCAGTTATCAACAAACGACACAAACGCTGTAAAATGATAAAACAGTCTGGAGCAAAACCCCCAAAGTGTTTAGTCAGGTATGATTGTGGTTGGATTGTGGTCTAGACAGTGTGCAGCTGTCGTGCTAATCCAGGTTAAGATGTGTCGGCACTTGGCTCAGCTTGGCCAGTGTCCAGAGAGTCGTGAGTAAAGACCTTTTATAAGAATGTAGTGGCGCTGCCTTCGTGTCTGCATCCCATCATGAACGTGTCCTGGCTGCAGGACAGAGAGTTGTGCTTGGGACTTCCTTCTACAATGGGTCTGTGCCAGAAGTCGTTCCTCACATACTGTACAGCGAGGGACATGATGTGCTCACCCTCCTTCCTTCTCGCTTCCTCTGTCTCATGCACTCTTTCTCTTTCTCTCACCCGCCTTCTCACAGTAGCTCGCCAGCCCAAAAATAAACCTTACCTCAGAGGGACACTTGTTGAAATGTTTATCGAATGTCTTTCTCGCTCCCTCCGCTGCTTTTCGCTGCATGTTTCTCATTCTCTCTCTCTCTCTCTCTCTCTCTCTGTCTCTCTGTCTCTCTGTCTCTCTCTCTCTCTCTCTCTCTCTCTCTCTCTCTCTCTCTCTCTCTCTCTCTCTCTCTCTCTCTCTCTCTCTCTCACGCATTCTTGTTCTCTCGTGTGTAAACATGTGTGCAGTCTAAGCATTACTCCAACTGTCTTCCCAAATGCAGCGAGACAGTTAGATAACAGTATGCTGCTGTTCAGGTTAAAACAAATATCGGATGAACCACTATGTTCTGTGTACTTTGTGATTTACATCTATTTATCATGCCACAGTTAGATGTACTCCCCTTAATGATGTATATCATCATACAGGTGACACATACGGGCTTTGTCCATGGAACCTGTATGTGAGTTTTGATTTCATGCAAAAGCAATAATTTGACTGATGTCTAACAGTTGTAATTTTTAATAGTTCTCATTGCTTTGTTGGAGATCACAGCCAGTTTTAATTTTGGCAACTGATTTTCTTTTGATATAAATCAGTGTTAGTCACGCGTTAGTCATTTGAATTTTTGTTTCAGTCAACCAAATAATACTCGAGAGTTGATTTTAAAAACCAGAGTGACATTGGCAGAAAAGGCACAGAGAAACTAAAACGTTGGATAGCGTAGTGATATTTCTTTGGTGAGCATCGAGAGGAACATGTAGAAGGTTGACTGCTGACATTCCTCCTGAAAGCAACATGATAGATAGCTGACTTAAAGTAAAGTTAATGTTACACCCACATCCACAGCACTTGATAATGTTACATGACCTTTTTGTAAATGTCAGCATTCTTTCTGCATGTTTTCTTAGTTTATTCAGCTGTTTTGTTGCTCCTTCTCTTCTTACTCTTAGTGGATTGTAAATGAATGTAATCCGTAAATCTGTTTCTTCCAAGAACTGGTCACGTCACATAACATTACTGGCAGAGACAAAACAAGATGCTTCATATTAACTGTAGCGCAACAAGTCAAACAGTTGAATCAGCTTATTAAGAAAGTTATCTCAAGGAGATTAAATCGAACGCAACTTGACTTGGTTATTTGTCTTTGTCGTTCATGAACTGATGAAGCCTCTTGGATGAGAGGTGAAACGTCTTCAAAGACAAATAACCAAGTCCAGTTGCGTTTGATTTAATCTCCTTGAGATAACGATGACCTGGATGAATGAGAATATTCACAGGTTTATGAAGAAAGATATTTGGGCGGCAGAGGAAGCTGTTTTACTGATCTGGAACTAGTGTGTGATTCTGTGCATGCATACAGGTGGTTGGCTAATCATAGTTCTCATTTTCAAAGGGTACTTTTCCTCTTGTTTGACAGAAAAAAAATGTTAGCAAATTTATTTTGTCCGCGTTTTCGTTGACAAAATGAGCACTGCAGGCTTCTTAAGGACCCCTGCACACGTCCAGCCCCATGTTAAAACCCTGCTGTGTTTCCACACTGTGAACATAGTACCTTCTTTTTAGCTTTTGCGTCATTTCTTACTTGTGTTCTTTTGTCTTTCTACCACTAGTAACATCCCCAGTGTGGGCAGCACCATGGACCAGGACTACAGCCAGACCTACACCCCTCAGACCCACACACCTTTCATGTCAAACAGTGCTCCACCAAGTAACAGTGGCGCTGGCATCCTGCCTTCTCCTGCCACCCCACGTTTCTCTGCCCCCACCCCGCGAACGCCACGCACACCACGCACCCCTCGAGGCCCCTCCAGTGTTCAGGGCTCACTCAAGTACGAGAACTCTGACCTGTATTCGCCAGCGTCCACCCCCTCCACCTGCCGACCGCTAAACTCTGTGGAACCGGCCACCGTACCCTCTATCCCCGAGGCCCACAGCCTCTACGTCACCCTCATCCTCTCAGAGTCAGTCATGAACCTCTTCAAGGACTGCAACTTTGACAGCTGCTGCATCTGCGTGTGTAACATGAACATTAAAGGAGCCGACGTGGGCGTGTACCTGAGCGACCCCATCAGTGAAGCCCAGGAACCCTGCAGTTGTGGCTTTAGCGCTGTGGTCAACCGGCGTTACGGCAACGGCTCAGGCCTCTTCCTGGAGGATGAGTTGGATATCATCGGCCGTGGCTCGGACGTCAGCCGCGAGGCAGAAAAGCGCTTTGAAGAGCTGCGGCTCTCCTCGCTAGAGAGAACTGGAGTTGGGAGGTGCGACCGTGTCCCAGATGAGGTGATTCTCCTCCTGCAGGACCAGTGTACCAACCCCTTTTCACCTATTTCAATCCTGGAACATGACATAGTGTCACGGGGGCCAAGCGGAGCCCCTGTACTGCCCTGTGTAAGGGTGGAGGAGAGGGACTACCACAGTGACTGCTACATGGCCCTGGAGCACGGCAGGCAGTTCATGGACAACATGTCAGGTGGCAAGGTGGATGAGGCGCTGGTCAAGAGCACCTGCCTGCACCACTGGTCCAAACAAAACGGTAAGAAATAAGGCATGTTGGAAGACTTTTAAGTAAATGCTGCCTACAGATGCTAAAAATGGCTTGAATTGGACCCCATACATTTACTAGCCATTGTAGTTTTAAGACTGTTTTTAGTTAATTATAAAAAAAAAGCTGGACGGTAAAGGTTATTCGTCTTAAACGTAAAACCAAACTAATACAGAAGTATATCAGTTACTATGTAATTATGTGTAACAGTTGGTGCCAATAGTCTGCCTTGGATTGATTTGTTTTGACATGATATCACCTGCATTTGTAATAATCATAAATCTCACTAAATGTACACCTGTAATCCAAATGTCAAAAGGTTATAACAAGATCTAAAATAGTAAATGTTCTCCAGCAGTGGACGTGAGTGCACTGTGCTCTCAGGACGTCCTGCGGGTGCTGATGTCCCTCCAGCCCGTACTTCAGGATGCAATCCAGAAGAAAAGGACGGTTCGGTCGTGGGGCGTTCAGGGTCCCCTCACCTGGCAGCAGTTCCACAAAATGGCCGGACGGGGCTCATACGGTAAAGCTGGGGGCGAGCTGGGGGAGTTCATCTGTGTGATGCACAATGGTGACTGATGTTGAGCTGCCAAGCAGATTAGAGGTAGAACTAAGCGATTGGTGGACATGTTTTAGAATCAGGTATCAGTGAATTAACATTAATCCACAACATCTAATGAGGCGTCAGATTTTTGTGCCAAGGATAAGATTGTCTGAAATTCATGACGAACACACCTGTAAGTACAGGGACATGGTATGTGTCATCTTAAGTACAAAAGAATAACTGGTCAAATCTATGATATCTACAACTTTTGGTGTTGGTGTGCATGATATTCGAGTTGTGTGTTTTCGGAGTAGAAAACTGGATGTTGTCAGATCAATCGACAGTCTGGTCCCTCTGCTGTGATCCAGATGTCAGCTCTGTCGGGAGGAGCTGTCAGATAGTTTGGTGACCTCACATCCTGATGCACAGTGGAGGGCAGCTGACCCCTGACCTGTTAACACTTGCTCACTGTTATTTCTCTTTCTTTCTGTCTGTCTCTCTTGCTTTTCCCGTCTTTCTCCTCCTCCTCTCCCCCTCACGCTCACAGGCACAGACGAGTCCCCAGAGCCACTGCCCATCCCCACCTTCCTGGTGGGTTATGAGTATGACTTTGTGGTGCTGTCACCGTTTGGTCTGCCCTACTGGGAGAAACTGTTGCTGGATCCCTTCGGCTCCCAACGGGACATCGGGTACTTGGTGGTTTGTCCTGACAACGAGGCCCTGCTCAGTGGCGCCAAGAGCTTCTTCCGAGACCTCACAGCTGTCTACGAGGTAGAGACACTGAAGAAGGGTGGAAACTCTGCTTTACTCATCTCCCGGCAGTGGCAGTATTTCTGGTGCTGCCTGGCATTGAATTATGCAAATAGGATAATTACCTTTACTTATTCTTTTTTTTAATTGTAAACATGAAAATATATCAAAACATTTTGTTGTTGACCTGATAAACTACAACTAAACTCGAGCCTCTTCCATCCATTTCCACATGAAATTAATTTAGGTGTCAGTTCGTACGCTCATTGTCATTGCCACTTTGTATCTGTCTTCACAGTCATGTCGACTGGGCCAGCACCGGCCCATTTCCAAAGGCTACCCCGATGGCATAGTCCTCGTAGGAGGCAACGGAGCCAAGAACCTTATAGATCAGCCAGTCAGTGACTGGTTCCTCAAGGCTGCCAGCAGCAACAGCGACGCCTTCACTAAGCTCAAACTCTATGCACAAGTGTGCCGCCACAACCTCGGTACGTGTCATATACAGCCTAGCAAGTATCTGCTTTGTTTTGGATTAGTGAGCTGTTTGTTTCTGAATTTCCAACTTCGACACCACTTGGTTTAGTTATTATTAAAAGTCAAGTTTGAGAGCCTTGACAGCTTAAAAGAGCGAAGCTTTGAAATGTGATCAGCCTAGAAGGAGGTCAAGTTGAAATGGAATAATGGTTCTATCTTTTCGTTCTTTAAAGTGTGTTTTAATTTCATTAATAAAAGTCAAATTTTCTCTTTCTCCCTTTTAGCTCCATACCTCGCATCACAGCCATTGGACAGTTCCCTTCTAACACAGCCCAGTCCCCCACCCTTGTCCAGCCTGTCATCATCCACACAACTGCCTAGCTCTGCCTCCAGTTCAGTTGGCCAGCAAAGCTCAGTAAATGCTGCAGGCTCCTCTGTTCCCAACAACAACAACAACAACAGTGGGTCTGGAAATGGCTCTGCGCCATCCAACAGCCTAGTGACATCGTCAGGCCAGCCTGGCAGCGGGATGCCGCCTGCCAAGCCCAGCTCTTTCCCCCCCTTTGGGAGCATGGGCAGCCAGGGAGGTGGCCCCCAGAGTGGACAGCTGGGACAGCAGGCTGGTACCCAGAATACTGGCACCTCAGGGGACAACTCCAACAGCCAGGGCCAGGGCCCCACAGAGCCTCCTGAAAGGTACTGCAGGACACACTAGCCTGCATAGCATCAAATTAAAAATGAAATAAATGAAAGAAGACACAATAATATAATGCCATAATAAAGCGGAGGACAAGATTGGTTTTATAATACAGTCTGTGTGTGTGTGTGTTGTTTTTTTCTCCAGCACTTTGGAACGAGAGAAGGTGGGTGTGCCCACAGACGGGGACTCCCATGCCATCACGTATCCACCTGCCATTGTTGTTTACATTGTGGACCCCTTTAGCTACGAGGAGGCCGACGGTGGCCCGGGGCCAGTGCCGGCCCACTCCAGCGTGTGGACGCTGGGTTTGCTACGCTGCTACCTGGAGATGCTTCAGTTCCTGCCCCCACACATCCGCAATTCTATTTCTGTACAGGTAAGTAGACTTCCCAGGAGAGACAGACTGGATGAGTGAAAATGCATTAATTGTGTATTCAATGTCAGTGTGTCAATTACTCCTTAATGGTTAACAGATTATACTCAGCAGCATCATTGCTGGCATATCCATCATCACCAGAAGCGCTCGGTTATTCATGAATAACAACAAGTTACCCTGAGTGAAGAGAAAAAAGAAACACCATAATAGTGTAAAGCAATATACTAGCAATAGATAGTACCTTACTTGAAATTGGTCACTTGGTCAATGACACTCTCTAAGTATCAGATATTGCATATTATTGAAGTAGAGAGTGTGTGGGCAATGTTTGACAACTTCCTCGCCTTTTTTTTTCCAAAATCTCAGATCGTCCCCTGCCAGTACCTGCTTCAGCCAGTACGAGGTGAAGACCGCCATATCTACGCCCAGCACCTCAAGTCTTTAGCCTTCTCTGTCTTCGCTCAGTGCAGACGGCCGCTGCCCACCTCCACCAATGTCAAGTCGCTGACGGGCTTCGGCCCGGGTTTAGCCATCGACACTGCACTGAAGAGCCCAGAGGTAAGTGTGACACCGAAGCAGTCGCACTCTTAATTTCTTTGACGTGACCCATCTGTAAGAGCAGAGACAGTAGTTGTGCTAGCATGCTGTCTCAGTTCAACTCTTTAGCTCATCAGTATCAGCATCCTGTTAGCATTTTGTGTCAGCACTGGCGTGCTAGCGTTGTCCTGTGATCGATAGGCAAGCAAACAGAGGCTGGCACCGGTGTCCTCACAGCAGCAATTCACTTGCTTTCAGCTCTCCAGCCAGACATGACCCTGCCTGATACGACACAGCCTTTTGCTTCGGCTGTGTTCAGTCTGCCACGGAACAGAAAGAAAGCAATGAAATATAGAGTTTTTAGTGCTAACTATCCTCGTAGTTTTTTTTCTGTTGGAACAGGACCAAGGGAACTTGTAACCCTCTGCTACTCTAGAGTTTTCTTTCCATTATCTGCTTGGCTAGCTCTTTGAGACCTCCATAATGGGATCTCGACTCCAGGTTTAGACAAAGGGGCGCTTTAGATCAAGACCTAATTCAGTTGACTTCCTTCCTCACAGCCAGTGCTACCTTTTCCCTTTAATACACTGGAAAAACCTTGAGCTGCCTCGCTGGGAAAGCTGGCCTATACATGGGACAATAGAGATCACATGCTCGAACAGATATTTAGAATGTGAGCTCAGCAAAAATCGGGATATTGAAAGAGAGGATTTCCTGCAGCTGTGAAAGTCCTGCAGCCAATCAAGTGTGCAGATAATTTACATATGTGGAGCACGTCCAGTTTTTATTCATTTATGTTGAAAGGCTGAAGATTTATCCTAAATCCTTTTTCCTGATATCTTCACCTCCCCATCTGCAGAGGCCAGAGTGTCTGCGTCTGTATACACCTCCGTTCATCCTGGCACCGGTAAAGGACAAGCAGACGGAGCTCGGGGAGACTTTTGGTGAGGCATCGCAAAAATACAACGTGCTGTTCGTAGGATACTGTTTGTCCCACGACCAACGCTGGATCCTTGCTACGTGCACTGACCTGTATGGGGAACTCCTGGAGACCTGCATTATCAACATAGATGTTCCTAATAGGTAGGACTGCCACCTTCATCACTATATTAAAACCTACCTTCACAGTCAATATTACCATTAATAAAAGTAAAGCCACTGGAACCCCACACTGGTGTTTTGGCTTTTTCTCAGGTTGAGGTGAACTAGGAATTTTTGAAGATCATTGAACTCCATAAACTAATACCAACAGAAGCGTGTTTGACAAAGTGACAGAAAATGTGTCGTGTAATGTTTTTGTATGTAAAAAAAAACAACAAAAAAACAAGACTTCATACAGTAAACAACTTATTTGAATATTTGTTCTGAATACTGTATATTCTAAAAGTGCCTTGCATGTGTGTTCTGCAGAGCGCGGAGGAAAAAGGGCTCGGTTCGGCGGCTTGGCCTGCAGAAGCTGTGGGATTGGTGCTTAGGACTGGTACAGATGACATCAGTCCCCTGGAGGGTGGTGATTGGACGACTTGGCAGGATAGGGCACGGAGAGTTAAAAGGTGAGTGCTTATAATAAATAAGAGAAGGAGAGCTTTCAAGACATTGTAATATTATTCATACCAGTGTGTAACTTATTCATTCATCCTTTCTTCTCCTCATGTTCCAGACTGGAGTATTCTGCTGAGCAGGAGAAACCTCCAGTCACTGAGTCGCCGTCTGAAGGAAATGTGTCGAATGTGTGGTATCTCCGCCTCAGATACTCCCAGCATCCTGAGCGTGTGCTTGGTTGCCATGGAGCCCCAGGGATCCTTTATCATCATGCCAGGTATAGTTTGTGCACAAGACAAAGATTATAAATACACTTAGTATCTGTTTTAAGAAGGGCAACCCTGTGTGTGTGTGTCTGTGTGTGTGTGTGTTTCTGTGTGTGTGTGTGTCTGTGTGTGATGGATGGCAGCAGCATATCACAATGCGTGTCACCTCCTTGTCCAGAGCAGATTGATTGCAGGGAAGATCATGTACCTTTTCGCTCATAAAGCACTACCTCTCAGATGCCCATTGATCTCAATGCGGTGTGATGGAGAGCCAGATCAATGAGTTTATTTTGGGAAACGAGTGGGGGATTGTCAGTGCATCATAGCAGGATTGTGTTGAGCGATGCCGGCCTGTGAGGACATCTCCTTCCTAAAAATCTCTTCAAGCTGGAAAAGATTAGCGAGGCTGTGTTATCCTCAGATATACAGACATGCTAGAGCTACGACAAGGGTGATTTTACAGGAAACATTTAAAATCTAGTTTCTTGAAGTACAGGAAAAAAAATTTCAAACTTTCCACTAAGTTTATTTTATGCAGTCAGTACAATATATATCATAAGATTATGAAATTATTTGAGCAGTAATTTTTTTAGTAATTACAATTGTTAAGCTCTCACTTGATTTACTTATTAGTATGTTGCAATAAATCAAATCAATTAAAAGCAATGAAAAGACAAGCTTTAAAAAGTAACTTCGGACACTTTTAAATGTGTCTGCTTTGTCCTTTATGATTGTGTCTGGTCAGAATTCCCTTCTGGTACAGAGCACAGTTAAAGTCATAGCTAGATATCACCAGCTATATAGAGGGATTGATGGAGGATTACATTTAAATGGTTTGTTTTGCGGTATTGATCAGTTTCAAAGAAGAGTTTGGGTTTGTCGTGCTCTTTTCTCTATTTGATATCTGCAGCTCAAACAATTGCTCAGTCAGAGGCCACTTAAAATATGTTTCTCATAGTAAATACAAGGATAATGACAAGAATTCTCATTTCTTAGTCGCTCGCTTTATTGACCGCTGTCTCTTTCCTCTGTGCGTCCCATCAGACTCTGTGTCGACAGGCTCAGTGTTTGGCCGTAGCACCACCCTGAATATGCAGACGTCCCAGCTGAGCACCCCGCAGGATACCTCCTGCACCCACATCCTGGTCTTCCCCACCTCCGCCTTCGTCCAAGTGGCCAGCTCCAATTACACCAACATCGACCCCAACATTGACATTCTCAATGCCACCACTGGTCAGTAACGCGCCTTCATTTATCCTGCAGTCATTCCCTGGGATTCCCTTTTTTTTTTTTTTTTTTTTTTTTTATATTCATGCCAGCTCATCCTATTTGTTGAACCTTAAACAAACTCACTGCTGTTGAAAGGAAATGCAGCAATTACTGAGTTTTTCCATCTGCGCTGTTTGTTTTCAAATCCTTCCTGTTTGCTTCTCCAGTCTATTAATATTCAGTGTTGTACTAGTGTGGTAGTGTGTGCTTAGCATCTACAGCAAGCCTCACGTATCTTAAGGTTATTTCATTTGTGCTAATTTAATGTCACTAGAAATGTAAGACATTGTTGCACACACTCCATATACTCTATAGTAAATAGCAAACTGACCCTATAATGTCAAACAAAAGTTTATTGCCCCTACAAATACATGTATTTTTATCATCAGTTTATTTATTCTCCTGTTCTCCTCAGATGGGTCTGATGCTATTGGGATTTTTGACCTGCTGGACCAGGAGAACGAGTTGGTGGACCCAGACATCATCAACATTTCACCCACCACTTCACCAGTACACTCCCCTGGCTCTCATTACCACCACGGAGGAGATGGCAGTAAGGTGAGGCCCCTCGTTCCTCTGAATGTTGTCGTCAAAATAAAGCAATGCCGTAATTCCATACAGTAGATCATCAAGATGCCACAAGGAAACAAAGCTAATCTTAATTTTCTACCTTCTGCAGGGCCAGAGTACCGACCGTATGGAGTCTCATGAAGAGGTTCCTAACCTCCTGCAGCAGCCCCTTGCCCTTGGCTACTTTGTGTCCACGGCCAAAGCCGGCCCACTACCCGACTGGTTCTGGTCAGCGTGTCCGCAGGCTCAGAACCAGTGTCCGCTCTTCCTCAAGGTACCACTCTGCCCTCCCGCATGATAGGCTTCTTTTAGTGCTGCCTTTTTTTTTTTCCACAAGTGCAAAAATAAACTATAGTAAGGCAACTACAGTAGACCAGTTCGACTTGTGTGTTTAGTTTAGACTTTGAATAATGCAAAGATATTGACTTTCTTCAAAAATGCAATTAACATGTAAACCGCAATTCAGTCCCCACTAGAGGTTGGAAACATTTTTCGACAGGTCCTTTAGTTTGCACTGTTCATTAATGAACCGCAAACCTGTCTTATAGTATTTGTGTTGCTTGTGTTTCTCTACCTTAGCCAAGTGGTGTCCTAGTGTGTAAACAAATGACACATACAAGGGGACCTAGTTCGGATTTGAAGCTTGACATCATGTTGTCTTTGACAACATCTCTCTGCTTGTGCTTTCCCTCTCAGGCCTCTTTGCACCTCCATGTGTCTTCAGTGCAATCAGATGAACTATTGCACAGCAAACACTCCCACCCCCTCGACTCCAATCAGACCTCAGATGTACTCAGGTAAACGGCACCAGAACACACTCTGCCATGCTGTGTTTACAGGGTGGTTTTTGGATTAGCAGATTTTATTCAGACTGAACTTGTTTTTAAATACAAATTGTGATGATATACAAGAACTAAACATACATTTGTAATTGTTTTTGAGTTTAAACTGCTTTGTGTAAACACCTGTTTTGTGTATATCAGTTAGTTGTAGCCCAGGATTGGACCATTGTGTAAACTGGAGGCTTACTTTATTTGTACAAGTCTAAATTGTTTAGAACGTATAAGAATGTATTGCCAATATATAACTCATTTCTTTTGTATGCCTGGACAGATTTGTGCTGGAGCAGTACAACGCCCTCTCCTGGCTGACGTGTGACCCGGCTACACAGGACCGACGATCATGTCTACCCATTCACTTTGTGGTGCTCAACCAGATGTACAACTTCATCATGAACATGTTGTAACCTAGAGCCTGTCACAGGAGGGGGCGCATGGGAAACATTTCAGAGAAATGGAAATCGACAACTCCGAAGGGGTTTCATCAAGACTGAAGCAAAACTGCGAGAACCAGACCAGAGTAGAGAGCTGGATCCTGCACCGAGATGGGATTAGTCGGCTGTTCAAAGCTGAGACGGTCCTGTCCCCCCCGTGGCTGTTGGTGGTTGAGACAGCCCTGTCCCTGTGGTCTAAAGACATGCACATAGAGACAAGGGAATGAAGAAGAAGGGGAAACCTGAATTTGAGTCCTAATTAATGAACGTGAGAGAATGACAGATTGGTTGTCATGGCGCAGTATGTAGCATGGCAGCACAGTCACTGGCCAGTCTGTATTTGGAGAGATGAATCTCTGTCAAGTTATTGGAAGAAAAGGGACATATTTGATCAAGGAAAAAAACCCAAGAATAGATCTTTGGTTTTAAGATCTGAAATTCCTTTATATTCCTTTGGATGAAAGTATCCAAATGAAATGCCTGCATCTATCTTATTTATTGTAAGTTTTTAAATGTATAATTTGTCTTATTTCTTAACCTCTTTTATATATAAAAAATGGAGAAGGTTTATATCACCTTCCTGCTTTAAAGCAATTGGTCTAAGATATATGTAATCGTCTTAATTAAAAAAACAACCAGGAAAAAAAAACCTATAAAAATTAAATAAAGTCCCAGTAGGTTGCTTTTAGAGTATTATTTTTTGTAATGGAGACAGAATATTTGTATTGTCACAATGTACAGAAGAATTAGTGGAGAATTATCTTCCATGCCTTTGAGCATGAAGGACTTACAGCAAAGCTGTAGCTACAGAGGACTTGTACAGCAATGAACTTCACTGTGTTCAAATAAAGAGGTACATTGTTGTATATAGTATTTTATACCACACATTTAGACACAAAAACCAAACGGCAATATATATAAATAATTATATATGAATGCCATGCCAGCAGTTGGTGGTGTGGCTTCTGTTTTAGGAATAAAGTGCGTCAACTTATTTTTCCTGTGCTTGTCTTCATTGCCTTTGGGGAGGGGGAGGGGGGACTGTGATGTGCAATTAGAGGAGGACACCCATAGTGAAGGAGAACTATTGGCATCTTTTGGAAGTAGCTGACCTCAGGTTTGATCTTTTTTTTTTTTTTTTTTTTTTTTTTTTTTTTTTTTTTTTTTTTTTTTTTTTTTTTTGTGTGTATGAGGAGAAAGAAAATGAGAGATTTAGAATATGAAAACGGTCTTAAAGGCAGAATAGCAGTGTCCTTTTCAGCACATCCCTTTAGTTTACTGTACCTCTACTCTGGCTCTTTTGGCACCGCTTCTCATTGGTTATGGATACATTTAGACCAATCTCATTTTACTTCAGTGTGAAAGTAAATGTGTGGTGTAAATGAACTTTAACCAGCTACAGATGGCTGCCCGTTGGATATGCAGTATTTGTGAACAGACTACTGTCTGGATTGCTCCTGTTAAGAGGGAAACTGTACTTCATCAATTGCTGTTGCTCTTTATTTTGCATATTGGCATCAGAAATTTGACCATCAAAATGTATTTGGTCTTCTTTTGAGTGCAGATAAATACATTCAGTATTTAATAAAACTCTGAACATTTATTGTCAGTCCAGTGCCATGTTTTTTGGGAAATCATGGTTGTTTGCAGTAACCCATCTGCCCATCTGCTACTAATATACAGTAGGTCTGCAAGCTTTCTACCACACGTGTACCACAAGTGGGAAAGCCAGTGAAATAACCCTGCATAATAATTTGAGTCTGATATCTCACTTGTAAATTGCTTTGTGTAGTAGCAGCTGGCAATCCATCCTTTTGAGAATTTTCTGTATTTCTCCTCGCTGTCAGCAGACTGAATACACAGAGGTCCTGCTCCGTTTTCCTTCATCCATCAGCAACTGCTGTCAGTGTGCCCTTGAAAATATAGTAGAGTTCACACTAACGACATGTTAGTGACTGGGTAGGTAAAAGTCTTATAGTTATGAATCTACAGACACCTGGGATACATGTCTGGTTATGTCCTGTCATAATTAATATACACCAAATGTCTCACTATCCTTTAATCTAGAAATGCTTTCGGTTTCTACATATTAATTATTGTTTATTGTGTCATCCAAATAAATTCATTGTTAAAGCTCAAACAGGTATAAATAAAATGCCCGTCCACCACCAGTATGGAGAAAGGATTGGGTGTCTGAATATATGTCCATTCATTATCATTGGTGCAGAAATTTACCTTATATGGGAGGTAATTAAAATTCAGTTAAACATACCGCTGATCTGTATTTATCCAATCAGTGCCCTTTTCACTTATTTCCCAACAAACTGTAAAGGAACTTTACCTGAAGAACCGGACAACATTATGTAAAATGAATTTTGTTTTATTTTGAAAATTATATAAGGTTTCCACTATCGTCTTATAGTATTGTGCTTGCGTCCGCCCGGCACACGTTTGATCACGGACACGACTGAGTATCATATAGAGTCACTGTCAGTCAGACAGCGCTGCTCCACGGTGCTGACGGGAACAGTTCCCTCACTGTCACACCGACATAGTAATCACTGTAGATAACGATCAGATCCAAATGGACAAGCGGAATCTATAATGGACAGGGCGTGAAAAAAATGCAAAGACATTTCCATAAACCTATCGGCAACAGCTAAGTCGAGCTTCTTTATCTGACACTGGCTATCTTAGGACTCCCCTATAACGTTAGAGGCTGAGTCCGAGGTCTGACGGCCTCCATGCTGACATTTCTTTAAAAAAAAAAAAGACAAAGTATCATCCTAATAAGTGAGGTAAGACCATTCTTGTCGAGTTATTATATTTATGTTAGACTTTACACAGCATAGACAGACTAGAGAGCACACGCGGGTATTGTTGTTTGACAAGTTAGCCTAGCATTTAGCTTGCTAGCTAGTAGCATGCTAAGAGGCGCTCCAAAAGCAATGAAGATAGTGAATGAGTTAGCTACCGCTAGCTATCTAGTAAGCGAGCGTTAATAAGATGCATTGTAAAAGTTAAAGGGCGAGAGAAAACGTTACGATATTTGCTTGCACGTTAACAAGACACCTAGTAAACATTTGTGTGTGATATTCGCAAATCTAGGGTATGTTTTGACTTGGTCGGGCAGATTTCACGTCAGTTAAACGTTGTTTAATCTTCCCGGTATTAGCATTAGCACGGACCTTCGGGTTAGTTAGCCGTAGCCAACGTTGGCTACCTTGTTTTTGTCAGTAACGTTGTAATAACAACAACCTTGGCGTTATTCTGTAGCAACCAAGTAACCAAACTTCTAGATAAATTAGCAAACAAATACATTATAAAATTGGTCTGAGATAATGTTACAAACAGAAATGAATACACTGACACTTTGTGACTACCGTTCACTCAAGCTACTTGTAGCAGATGAAATCTACTTGTCTGGCTTTTGTAGAGTTTTGTAGTGTCCGCTAAACTAAAGTAACTTCATCTGCTTATGCACAACAAGATCCTGCATCAGATCCTGCCCTTCAACTGTTCTGCATGTTCCCACAGGGTTTAGTAGCAGAGAGATGGCAGACAGTACAGGGCTGCAGTTTGTCAGCTCCTATGCCTTTGAAGCTATGCAGAAAGTGGATGTGGTGCGCCTGGCTGCCCTAAGTGACCCAGAGCTGAGGCTGCTGCTGCCCTGCCTGGTGAGGATGGCTTTATGTGCTCCAGCTGATCAGAGTCAGTCCTGGGCACAGGACAAAAAGCTCATCCTCCGCCTGCTCTCTGGAGTAGAAGCTGTCAACTCCATCGTAGCACTGCTGTCGGTTGACTTTCATGCCTTGGAGCAGGATGCAAGAAAGGAGCAGCAGCTCAGGTAGACCTGACTTCCAGACAGTAATGTGATAAATGTTACTGTCTGATAATAAGTAAAATGGACCACTTCTGTTTTGTTGATCAAGGCATACACTTATTGATTTTATTCAGAAAAACTCACCACTGTTTTTTTAAAAAACCCACTTTAAAAGTATACCTCATGTGCCTAATTTCTTCTACCAGGCACAAGGCGGGTGGCTCTAATGGAGAGAGCATCCTGGTGTCACAGCTACAGCATGGCCTCACCCTGGAGTTTGAACACAGTGATCCCCTCAGGAGACTCCGTCTGGCCCTCAGTGAGCTGTTGGCGATCATGAATAAGGTACGGTCAGAGGTCCCCAAATAAGCATTATTGAAGTGAATGGCACTTGAAAGTATTATTCTTATAGAGATACAAACCAGCAACAAGACGCCACATGATAAGAAGTGTTATATGTTAAAAAATATGCAAATCAAGTTTATAAGAGGGTTTTAATCAATGATTTTAGTACTGAATATGACTAATTTACCTGGATAACTAGCTGTGTTGATATGTTGCCGAGACCTTTTAGGAATGGGGGGCTTTTACCAGCCTAAGACTAAGCTGCTGCATTTTATACAATGTGATGTGAAAGAGACATCTGATTGATGCTTGAATACAAAGAGACATTGTTATCTAAATAAAGAGAAATTAAAGCACGAATGATTAAAATATCTTAATTGTGCAAATGAGTCTCGCATGAAAGACATTTCCAGCAGCTGCTCTCACATTGACTGATGAATGATGTATTATTTTCATCTTTAGCTAATAGGATGACTTGATTTCCCTTGTTGTTTCTTAGGTGGCAGACTCGAACGGAGAGTTTTTCCTAAAGTCCTCTGAACTCTTTGAAAGCCCTGTTTACTTGGAAGAGGTTGCAGATGTCCTCTGCATTTTACAAGCAGGTACCTGACTCCTTTCATCTTCTTAATAGTTTGACTTAGAGGCTTGAATACAATAGCTTTTGTACACAAATACCTCATTTCTAGGATAAAAATAGTAGGATCCAGAGTTCAGAAAGTTTTTTTGTAGCCTCTTATAAAGAGTGCTTGTGAAAAGGTTATTCAAACGTTCATATTTGACTAATTAGAAACCGCAGCCCTGCCGATAGTGAGGTGTCAATATATGTAAGCCAACATTAGCTGTATATTAGTAAAATAACTCAATGTCTCTGTAAAGCCAACCTCAAAATGATTTGACCTCATCTGCAGTTGACAAATAATTTTCTACAACGTGTGTGTGTGTATTTTTTTATTCATATTGATTTTTATTTATGTATTTTTTTTTCAGAGCTGCCTTCCTTGCTGCCCATTGTGGATGTAGCAGAGGCTTTGCTTCATGTCCGCAATGGAGACTGGTTTCTGTGTCTGCTGGTTGCTAATGTTCCTGACAGCTTCAATGAAGGTAATTCATCTGCCCCACAACACTGCACCTGCTGTCAGCTGATAATGTGAGACAGAGCGACTGGTTATCTGGCAGTGTTGGCTTCATATCCTTGATAAGTGTACCTACTGTGGCAGAAATGGGCATTTAGCATAACATTATCTTAGAAGCTCTCATTATGGTTAAAGGTAGACGGTTATTGAGGTGCCATTGCATGTTTTCTTTCTGAGTTTAGCTGTTTCTCCTCTAATTCTAGCCATGCCACTTGCCTGAGGGTGTGTGTGTGTGTGTGTGTGTATTTATCTTTGATTGATGATGTGCATTATTGCCTCTGTGTGCTGAGAGACGCATTGTAAGAAGATGCCCACTGTCTCCAGTAACTCCTTATCACACAAAGGGTCAGCGCTAAGTCAGTATCGTATTAGTGTGTATTATATAGCAGTCAACATCAGGGAATCCTTTTTGCTTTGTTACTGGAAAATACCTTGTTTTATTGAATTAAAAGTGAAATGAATTGATCTAACAGAGAAGTGCAGGAAATGGCTCTGTCCAGAAGCATCAAGGTCTGTCATGTTGAACACAAACTGGTAACCAGACCTAATTCCACTGGCTCCTTTATGGCATTTGAAATAATCCAGAAGTGGCAGAGATGGAAACTAATATAATTTTAGCACATGTCACAGTCTCGCTCAACCATAAACATTTTACCTTTTAAAACTAAACTGTCAGCTGTGGGAAAAGTACTGGAGAAATGAGATAAGGCTTTGGAAATGCTTTCCTCTGATGGCTGTTAAATCTAATTTACAGGAAAATAAATGAGTCATGATTCGAGGGTTCAGGGTATTTATGGAGGAACATGACTTGGCCGTGACACTGGAGAAGTGATACACAGGACTGACTGTTAGTGATGTACAGACAACCAGGAGACCTCTTGGCAAGGGTTATATGTTTAAACAAACATGGCATACAACGTAGAAGTAGGAAAATGACATTGCCTGAACATGTTGCTAATAACCTAAATGACAGCAGCAAAATGTAAAATTCCATGGAAATTCAATCCTTTAAGGTATTTATAAATGTTTGTGTTGTATGATGACCTACATTACTGAAATGTGCATGTCTGTCTTTGCAGTTTGCAGAGGTTTGATCAAGAATGGAGAGCGTCAGGATGAGGAGAGTGTAGGTGGTCGACGCAGAACAGAAGCATTGAGGCAACTCTGTCAGATGAACCCCTCACAGGCCCTGAACATCAGAGCTATGGTGGTCAGTGATACTGTTCACATAATCACATGACAACACACTCATGCCAGAATCACACCTAATCCATAACCTCCCAGTGTCGATCTGTTTCAAAAGAAAGAATCCACCACAGCTGCTATATTCTGCTGGAGATGCATTTGTTTCACATTTATGCTGTTATCCTGATTTTATTCACATTAATGATGGATGTGAATGTGATAGATAAATCTAGATTAATTTCAAGATATCAGTGATGAAAATGTATCTATGCCCACTATATATATATATATATATATATATATATATATATATATATATATTAGTAAGACACAAACACACAGGATAATTTTTTCTTTGCTGATTTATGTGACATACTTTGCGATAGCAGGGAGAGATTTGTCTTCTAGCTTTTCAGAGG
Organism: Pampus argenteus; assembly: GCA_036937835.1. Taxonomy (NCBI): domain Eukaryota; kingdom Metazoa; phylum Chordata; class Actinopteri; order Scombriformes; family Stromateidae; genus Pampus; species Pampus argenteus. The sequence continues at coordinate 16,870,170 of CM072874.1, forward strand.
GAGGTTACAGCACAAGGTCAGATATTGAGCAAGGCTTCAGGAGGTCAGTGGCATCAACAGGATTCGTACTTTGCGGTCTCAGACAATAGGGCCGGGGGATTGATGTCATGTTGTGCTGAAATGTAGGCATTTCAGGAACTAATCTGCCATAGTTGTTTATAGCTGGCGTTTGTTAACATGTGGATCAGATGCTACTTCAGAGAGAGAGAAAGAGAGAGACTACTCTTTTGACCATAAGAATGTTCTTAGAATGATCAGATAAGAGCAGATAACACACAAGTGACGCAGAAAGCCAAGGAACGATGACATGAAACAGCGGACAATGGTGTAACAGCAGGAATAGTATTTTGAGGAATTTTGTTGAAACACCTAAAACATTGTGCATTAATTTAAATGCTGAATATGCCAAAATACACCCTCCAGTGTAATATACTGTATGCTTGTCCCTAGGTGGAGGAGTGCCACCTGCCTGGTCTGGGTGTGGCTCTGACTCTGGACTATAAACCAGATACAGCAGATGAGGCGGTCAGTCCCCTCGTCTCTTATGTCAGCGGTTTGCTGCTGGGTACCAATAGCAAAGTCCGTACCTGGTTCAGCATGTTTATTCGCAATGGACAACAGGTGAGGGCCAATGGTTTATTCTGTATTGCATGCAATGTATTTATGTATATACACACACACACACACACACACACACACACACACACTTTTTGTTTACATAGAGAAGATTGTGATACGATAAGATCCACATCAGTATCTTAAAACAAAGTGTAAGCATTGGGCAGCGTTGGGCAGAGTACTATAGTACGATGCTGCAGGGTACAACAGTGTCACAATGTTAAAGCCAACCACTTCTGAGTCTACTGGATGAAATGAGGCTACATTAAGTTAAACTAGGTCATGCCTACATGAATAATGATTTAACGTATTGAGTAAATATTGAGAATGACATGTTTATATGTTTTGTGTGTGTAGTCATAGTGGCATCACCATACTGACAGGACTGAGCCTGGGTTTCTAATGCACATATAATGTAGTCATTCTCTCACACACATCTATAATCTCATACACACTCTCTGTCATCATCTGTGTTTCCTTCTGGGACAAATCAGTTGGTTCAGCTTGTCGTGAACATCCAAATTCAAATATTGTGTGCAACCTTAGTTTTACACCAGCCCCCTTTCTTTGCTCTCTTTCCTATCTGTTAGCTCTTGAATTGGATTGTCCCAAATTTAAGACAAAGTTTGAAATAACACAGATTAAGTGTTTTGTCATTTATTAAACAAAAATGCCAAAAAGGTTTGTTGGAGCTTCAATATAAATATCTGGATGGAATCTCAGCCTGACTCAGGCTTATCTCTTGCTTTTTCTTTGCACTGCCAGAGAAAGAGAGAAGGCAGCTCTGTACTGTGGCAGATGCGCAGGCAGCTTCTGCTGGAGCTGGTTGCCATCCTGCCACGCTCACGCAGCACCCACGTGCCCAACGACGGTGACATAGGAGAGGGCAGCTCAGGGTACTCTGGCCTCAGAGAGGAGCATGTGGTGAAGGCCAGCGCTTTGCTCCGACTGTACTGTGCCCTCATGGGCATCGCAGGCCTCAGGTAGTTAAATGCAGTTTTTGTTACTTCTGTGATCATGACTTCTCAGCTCAGAATGCCTACTTTAGTCCAGTACAAATATTAAAAATGTTCCACAGTTAATGAATTTGGGATTTTATGAAATAAAGTAAAGCATTGATTTAATTAGTTTGTTTTAAAGAGAATGCACTTTTTGTTATCCTGCTCCAGACCTACTGATGAAGAGGCCGAGCAGCTGCTGCAGCTGATGACGAGTCGGCCTCCGGCCACTCCTGCCGGTGTTCGCTTTGTCTCCCTGTCCTTCTGCAAGCTGCTGGCCTTCCCTACTCTGGTCAGGTACATAAAAACAGTCTTATTGACTCTTACTTTTACAAGTCTTTGTTTTATTCACCAAACACAAATAGATAGTTTCACAAACTCAACTCACCTAACATGTGTTGAACAATATCCTCTGTGTCCAGCACTCCAGAGCAGGAGCAGCTGATGGTCATGTGGCTCAGCTGGATGATCAAGGAGGAGGAATACTTTGAGAGGTAAGAAAAAGCTACATATTCATGCTAACGACAATAGGAATTACTACAATAGATACTATGCTTCAAAATTCTCTTCTGTAAGTGAACAGCAAGTTAAATTTGTGGATGAACTCAAATGTGATTTGTGTGATGATTTATGTGTTAAGTAATATAATAAAATACTGAAGCAATACTGTGATAATGATCACAATGTTAGATTAGTACATACCTCTCATTTCTAATTGTAACATTAGTCATGATTAGACCATGTACTTGTTTTAGATATTAACACAGACGTTATGTAGAGGTCACCCATGCTCCTTAAATTACTGTTACATTCTACCAGCTTGAAAAGTTGTTTTAACATCCTAAAAGAGCTTCCATAATATATTATTGATTAATATTGTAAATCTCTAAAACGGTCACGTTAAAACATTCATGTCAATATGTTGGATATGGTTGCTTTTACATAATTAGTATTATTAGCCAATATGAAAAAGCATTATTCAAATTGTATAAATATATTAAATATAATTCTGGCAGCCTCTCTACACACAGAGTTTATTGAGACTTTATAATAAATGAAAGAGAAGGGCAGAAACAATAATACTCACAAAAAAAAACCAAAGAAGGAGCAGGAGAATATTGAATGCATATGAGATTCATTAACTAAGTCAGGAAGCTGCGATGCCTCATGATTTATTGCTGCAGTTATTGGACTTCAGCCTGAGATGACAGTCCGAAGTCCTAGGCCTGTGACAAACTAAGCAAACTCAGATGAAGATTTTGTTTATTTGTATGTTTAAATAGCTTTAATATGGCCTGTCTAAACAACAGATTATAACTGCAGTAGTGCATATGAGTGTGTGTGTTTGATCCTAGTCCATAAAGGATAAATCATCACAGTCTTAAGTGACATAAGGGGGGACAAAAGGGATATAGTCTGATAGAAGAGTGTGTGGGTGGGTCGCTGTGGATGCAGCTAGCAGAATCAGTTTATTAAAATTCCGTCCTGTAAAAATGCAGGATTAACAACAAGTCTAAGTGTCTTTTCTCACTTGCCTCGCATGCATATGTGTGTCCTCCTTACAGCGCTGCAGGCGTATCTGCTTCTTTTGGAGAGATGCTATTACTGGTTGCCATGTATTTCCATAGCAACCAGCTCAGCTCCATTATTGAGTTGGTGTGCTCTACTTTGGGGATGAAGGTAAGATTTGAAGGTGGGAGGGAGGAAGGGAGGCAGTAATCAATACATCAGTCTGACTGACCAGCCAGTGGCCCACTCCTCCACTGCAGCAATGGCACATATAAAGACTATATCACTGATGAGACACTTGGAGCATACACGTATCTACAAAGACACTCTATACCCTGTGGCCAATTTGCTGTTTTATTACTTATTAAGTGTGCTGTTGTTTCCTGCCTCTGTGCTAAGTAGTTTTCCTGTCTGTGTATTTTCCACAAAGATGTGTAATATGTAATTGGATTTAGAGCCTGTTTGTTTCTACCCCTAGGGCAATCCTATCAATTCAGAGTTGTGCCTGCCGTGTAGAATTTTTCTTATGAAATATGAAAAGAGGGAATTACAAAATGCCAGCACTGTTGCCTGCAGGTTGTTTTCACTCACAGTATTTTTATTTATTTATTTATGTATTTGTGTGGGGGTAATGTTTAATGTTCTACAGATTGCCATCAAACCCAGCTCTTTAAGCAAGATGAAGACTATCTTCACGCAGGAGATCTTCACAGAACAGGTACACACATTATAAATCCACTCTCACTTTCTACCTGCAGTGATCAACTAATTTCCAGCTAATACAGTGTTCCCTGATTTTAATTTTTTTTAACATTAATACATTTTTTTCTCTCCAGAGCTACTGTAAAGTCACTAAATCTAAGTCATTAAATCTAATGAAATGTCCCTCTAAAAAATACAATATTTTTGGGGGGAACATTGTCAAGTTTAGTAAACATTATCATCATTATTATTATTATTACATTAACTGTGATCACATGCTACATCATGCTTATTGTCACACCATCAAATAAAGATGTTTAACACCCTTTAATGTCTGCGTTACATCTGTGTGGGTGATTTGTCAATTTTCAGTTGTTGCTTTATTGATAACTTGTTTATTATATCTGCTGCGTAGGTGGTTACAGCCCATGCGGTGAGAGTTGCAGTGACCAACAACTTAAGTGCCAACATCACAGGATTCCTCCCTATTCACTGCATCTACCAGCTGCTTCGAAGCCGAGCCTTCACCAAGCACAAAGTGTCCATCAAGGTAGGAGATGCTCATAATAATAACTAGATGTAAAACTAAAAAGTGTTGTGTCTGTTTTAAAACATTAATTTTGCCCTCCGGTACTGTCCTTGTGTGCATCCTCCAGGATTGGATCTATCGCCAGCTCTGTGAGACGACCACCCCTATCCACACCCAACTGATTCCCCTAATTGACGCCTATATCAACTCAATCCTCACTCCAGCATCCAAGGCCAACCCAGAGGCCACCAACCAACCTATCACTGAGCAGGAGATCCTCAATGTCTTCCAAGCCTCTGCTGGGGTGAGTCACCTTTTACATCTCCTCCACCTTTAACAATTAATGACATTGATTTCAGGTTGAATATGTGGTTCAGGTATCTTCACCTATCATCCATGGTACTTTACAGAACTTCTCTTCAGTTTTTCTGCCAACCTGAATTTACTGTACTTGACTTACTTGTACTGTACTTGATTTGTTTTAGCAGTAACTATTGCTGGATTTTAGTAACTCCCACACTGTACTATATATTCGTCATCTCCATCCCTCTAGTTGCTTCTGATCATTAAATAAATATCCCCTTTGTTGCTACCAGAATTCAAAAGTTATGGATTATATGTAAGTAATGAGTTGTAGCATTATTCTCTTCTCTATATATTTTTTTTAAAGCAAGGGGAGGTTAGTCGAGGAGGACGACAGCGCTACTCCATCACCACCCAACTCCTTATCCTCTACTACATCTTGTCTTATGAGGAGAACTTGTTGGCTAGCACAAAACAACTGGGTATGTACAACAAGACAATAACTGTGTCTCATACAACACTGCACTGTGTCCGGTTCTCTTCTGTGCCGTTGGCTCACTTCCTTTCTGTTTTTTATTTTCCCCTTTTCTGCCTGTCTAAAGCATCCATTGTCATCTCCTCCACTGAAGGAGTCTTTGTATTTAAGATGGAGGGAATTTGTCGGGCAGTGAGAGGAGAAAGGAAGCTTTTGTCCTCTGTTAAGTTGTAGGAGATGCTCCCACTCTGGATGTGCAGTCATTCATCCTTTTCTCTCTGGGCACTGAAAGTTGGCTGCTTCATAGAGAATAAATGGAGGGCTGACAAAAAGCCAAGTACAATGGCTGCGGGAGCTAAGCTAACTAGGACGGCTGTAGGTTAGATTGAGCATTTGCAGTTAGCCTAGTCAGTGTTTATTCTCTCCCATGACGAGCTCTCCTCTTGCCCTTCATTAGGCCAGATTTATGTGAGAGTTTATGCCCATCTCTTTAATTGCTGTGTTTACCCAAGTGCTCCTGCAGCCTTCAAGGAAGGAGTAATGAAGCCCATCAGCAGCGGTAATGAACCCACGTCAATGAAAAATCACCTCAGTTCCTCTTACGCATTGGCACAGCGGCTATGGCGTCCTTACACAGCCAAATAAAACACTTATGCTCTGTCTTGTCCTTTTCTTGCTTTATGTTTTCATATATTCTTTTTTTTTTTTTATTTCAAACACCCCATTTTCTGTTTTTTTTTTAAAGCTTTGATGCAGAAGAAGCCAAAGTCCTACTCAGCTGCCCTGATGGACCAAATCCCCATTAAATACCTGGTTACCCAGGCCCAGGGACTGCAACAGGAGTTTGGAGGTGAGACATGGAGTTAACATTTGGTTGCAACTCTATATTCACGTTTTCTATTTCTAATATGCGAATCACGGGCCAAGATTATAGTTGTAGCCTCACATTACTTTACTTCACTTTACTGTATATATTATATACACATTCAACCTACTACATAACCTTATTTCTAGGCTGTGAAAATGAGCACCACTTATTCCTCTGTCTGTTTTTCCCTGTTCTTAGGTCTGCACTCTGCCCTGTTGAGGTTGCTGGCCACCAACTACCCCCACCTATGTCTAGTGGAGGACTGGGTGTGTGAGGAGGAGGTGACTGGTACCCTGCCCCTGCTGAGGAAGATGATGCTCCCCAGCAACACCTGCAGATACACTCAGAGCCAGCTCCACCAGGGTGAGGAGGGTGGGGATAAGGAACACAGAGGAAAAAAGAAATGGGATTGTCAGATTTTCAGAAGTGTGGGAAATGATAAAAACATATTTAACATGACACTTCTTGAGTTAATAAGATACAGTTAAAGGATACACTGAAGTAGTTTAAATTGAAAAGAGGAAGCCAGTATGGCATTTACCGGCGAAAGCCTTTATCCAATTAAAATCTTATCACCATGGTCAATCCTTCAGGGTTTAGAGGATTATGCTGTAATTGGCTCTTGTTTGATAGAGATCCTTGACCAACTGCAAGTGTAACACACACCATCATGCAGGTTAATGCACAGTGTACGTTTACATTTTAATTAATATTTTTATGTACAGTATTTATGCAACTCTGTGCAACTGTGATGTGGTAATACATCCAACAGTAAGTCAGTATATAGTATAATGCGGACAAGGATGAAAATGATATTGCTGATTTGTTAGAAAAAGACAAGTATGGTAAGAAATAGAAATATTGTTTAGTTCCTTTGCCTCCCTGGGTTTGGTGTGAGGAGGTGAGCAGCAGACTTTGAAGATTAATTCAACTGTTGTTTCTTCCTCAGCCTTCCAGAAGTTACCATCCAGCAGTCCCAGGCTGATGCGGATCCTGGAGCACTTAACACTGCTTTCACCCGCAGACCTGATCCCTTATGCGGAGGCCCTCACAACCAGCACGGCTCTGCTTCTGGAGCCTGCTGTGCCTCGCCGCATACTGCAGACCCTCAACAAGCTCTGGATGGGCCTCAACACTGTGATGCCCCGCAGGTACATGCTCTCACAATTTGATGGTGTGGGCATAGAATAGAAAATACTACTGTAGGAATAACACTGAATTTCACTCATTCGCTCAGTAATTCATGATGTTAATATGAATACTCAATTTGTTTACATGCTTGGAAGTAATTGATATTCCTTTGTGGATATAATATATTTTCTGCCTTAGTGCTTAGTATTAGTAATACTTCAATTAATTGCATCACTTATTGGCACTCAAAATCAATTAAGATAAATAAGTACTACAAAAGTATTTAGTTAGATTTTAGGATATTTTGTTTAATTTAATAAGAACATTAATATGAATCCACAGATTTAAGTGATATTGCCTTTTTGGCTGTTGGTTAACCTCCTAATGTTATGTTGTTAAAAGTAGTACAGTAGTCTCTCCCAAGGCTGTGTAAAGTTGCTGTGAGACTTAGTAAATGGATTAAACGAAGACCTGTGGAACAAGAGTTGTTGCCCTTAACCCCAGGCTTGTTGCTCTGTGATTATTGTGAGAATAGATTAGAGGTATTGAGCCAGGCAACTCTGTCAGCCTTGCGTGAACTCACTGGACAGAAGAGGGTGACCCTCCCTCTGCCCTTAGGCCCACAGGAGCACAGTTACCAAAGCTCTGAGCAGACATCCTATCGATCCAAAAGGGGTCTGTAACAAGAAGAGCTCAGGGCAGGAAAACTGAGGGAGACTCCATGAGGGAGATTTAAGGGATTTTTGCCCCCTCCCTCATTCCCTCTTGTAGTATTGAATGTTGCAGAGAGGCTCTTGTGAATCTAGGAGGATGACAGCACTGTCCAATTTCACACAGATCCTCTGATTGATGCCAGTGTGTAAGCTGCAGGAAAGCTTGAAACTCCAGGAGTACCGCACTGTTTATAGTTTTAGCACCGGTCTGTAAGAGAGGGTGAAATGCTGCCTCAGGGTAATTTGTGGGTAACTGAATTTTTGAAATCATTAAACCCAGACTGAAGTGTGTGTCATATATTTTAGTAGCAGTTTAGTTTGGTATTTTTCCTACGAAAAAAATTATTCAGTTTTGGACAAAAAGTTCATAATTGATAATAATAGAGACAGTTCATAATTAGTCATTATTAGTTTATCTGAATTTGCATGACATTGTTTTATTACCCAGAGATGTTAATATTATCATGTCTTTTCATCTGCTAATCGGTCATTTCAAATGTCTGTTATGAAGCTCTAAAAGTGTGATATGAATGAAAGTTGAAACTGTTTGTGTTGCAGGTTGTGGGTGATGACAGTAAATGCTCTCCAACCCTCAGCTAAGCTGCTCAGACAGCAGAGGTACACTCAGAACGACCTGATGGTGGATCCTCTCATTGTGCTGCGCTGTGATCAGAGAGTGTACAGGTAACTACTATAGGACATGATCTAAAGGGCTGGATACAGACAGACAATTCTCTTATGCTACGTTATGTTTGTTGTATGGTAAGGGGAAAAGTGCAGATTGAGGTAGAATACAACAGAAGAAAAGGCTGTGTGCATACAATATAAAATGGTATGTAAGCGAGTCTAAGGAAAAGAATATTAATTAAAGAAAAAAATGTAGACTTTAGGTTTTAACCAAATAATTGTGGCTGTGTAAACGTATATTCAGTGAGAGTTTTTGTACTTTTGTTAAGGTAGTCACACATTATTATTGAATCTGTGAATTTACTCTTTGAATTTGGTTTGTTATGGCAGCTGAAAATACTTGTCAGAATCTGATCTCCAACATGAATACAGCTTCAGGGTTGCTGTGATTCCACTGTGCTGGTATCTATTATATTGTTGTTGATTTCTTTATCCAGCACTGAAGTTGTTTGGATTTTCCCTGTTGTTGATTTTTATGCATCATGATGATCCCAAATTGACCTGAAATTCATACCAAAGCAAACAAACTACAGGTTTGACTTATGTTTTTGTTTGTTTGTTTCCTCCAGGTGTCCTCCTTTGATGGACATTGTTCTTCACATGCTGAATGGCTACCTGCTGGCCTCAAAAGCCTACTTACACTGCCACTTGAAGGAGACGGCTGACTTTGATCGGCAGAGCCAGACAGTCTCGAACCTGGGTGTGCCTGGACAGCCAGATACGCCTGAGGTTACCAGGGAGGAGCTGAAGAACGCTCTCCTAGCTGCGCAGGTATTTTAGTCACTAACATATATATATATATATAGAATACACTTATTTTTATTTTCACGTGATGGGAGTTTGGTGAAATATGAATAGGGAAATAATATCACATAACATGACAAACTGGAACTGTGAGAGATGACCTTTAACATGTAGCTGTGGTAACCACATGTTTCTGTTTAACCCCAGGATAGTGCAGCTGTCCAGATACTCCTGGAGGTTTGTCTGCCAACCTCCGAAGAGCAACAGCTGGGGGCCAACACCGAGAGCCTGCTGAGGAGCATTAGGGGCCCCATGCCAGGGAAATCGAAACAGGGAAGCCTGGGGCCGAGAGCCAGGGGGAGCGTGAAGGACGCTGAGCCAGAGGGAGGCTTGCTCAGTGACTTGAGGGAGGTGCAATGTCTCATCTGTTGTCTGCTGCATCAGATGTTCATCGCTGACCCCAACATTGCCAAGTTGGTCCATTTTCAGGTAAAACACACATGTGGAAAAAATGCAGTGGGTTTTACACTTGATGCTTGTTTACAGAGTCAGTAACAGGACTGAATCCAGGAGCAGCAGGGGTACATGTTGCTCTTGAGCCAGTGATTTTTAATCAGCACCCTTGAGTGGTGATTAAACTATATGAAATTCCTGCATAACTACACTTTCTCACTTCCTCCAAAATATTTGGAGGAATCATATTGCTATGATAGGGTCATATTGCTGAAAATACCTTCAGGTTTTTCCACAAGAGCCAAGTTATGTTGACCCCATTAGTCATCTCATTCTGCCATAACATTAGTGGTAAGCGACTGCAGCACTCCCATGAGTAGCAGACAGCCATATGGTAGACTTCATCAAACCGATCCTTTCTCTGTTATACTAATCCACCCTTGACCACGCTGCCAAGCAAAAGCTGCTGTGAGCATTTGTGTACACACACACAGTTGATATAAAAGTACTTGTTTGTTCATTCTTGGTTTTTATCATCATCATCATGTTTTATATTTCCTGTTCTCTCGCTCTCTCTCTTTCTATCTCTGTGTCAGGGTTACCCTCAAGCTCTGCTGCCTCTAACTGTGGCAGGCATCCCCTCCATCCATATCTGTCTGGACTTCATCCCAGAGCTGCTGGCCCAGCCCCAGCTGGAAAAGCAGGTGAGGCCTCCCAACCTCCTCTTTCCTCTCCTCTCTTTTTCCTGGCTTGAAATCCTAGAGTTGCCCTGGGCTTGTGCCAGAGCCTCGCTCACACTGTTGTGTTTCTTTTAAAGCAGCTCTAGTGGGTGCACTCTGCTGAGTGCATATTTGCTAAATAAATAAGTGGAAAACATGTGTGTAGCTGTTATGAATGTGTGTGTCCCCATAGATTTTTGCAATCCAGTTGCTGTCGTACCTGTGTACCCAGTATGCTCTACCCAAGTCGCTCAGTGTTGCCAGGTTGGCCATCAGTGTTATGGGCACACTACTAACAGGTCAGTGAACAGCCTTTCTTGTCTTTACGTCTCACGCTTTCATGTTTTTGGTTGTAGTCTCCTTTATTCACCTATACTTCTCTTTTACTTCAACATCTACATCATTGAATTTGATATTTGCCTCCAGCAGATTCACTGTACTAAATGCAACAGATGCACCAAAAGCATCCTGTAAATATCAACTATTGTCAAACACTATGTCTTGATATATTTCTCCCTGTATTTGGCTGCCATCATCTGGCCTTTTGCTGCTAGTGCAACATTCATTCCCCATTACATAAGTGTACAGTATGTACCAGCCTATAAGCCACTGTGAAAGTGTTTACACTGGTTTTTGGATGTACTGTGTTTTGTAAGTATGTGTATGTGTATACTTTTTAGTGCTGACTCGTGCCAAGCGTTTCTCCTTCTTCATGCCCACCCTGCCATGCCTGGTGGCCTTCTGTCAGGCCTTCCCTCCACTCTATGATGATGTAGCAGCCCTGCTTGTACAAGTGGGTCAGGTCTGTGCCTCTGACGTGGCCACCAAAGCCAGGCACATTGATCCTCTTATTGCCCGTAAGTATAGTTTCTCACTTGGGTGGCATTGTAACAATTTGGTAAATGGCATTGAGATTTTTTTTTCATTAGGTTACACTTTTTATCAGTACACGTGATTTGTAACAGTTCGTTTTCGCACTGGCAAACACTGTCCCCATTGCATTATTCATGTTACGCACCACTAATTCATCCAACATAAAATGACTCAACTGTAGTCATTGACACAATATTTCATGAATTTTGTTTGATATTGGAGACGGCTGAACCCGCTGTACCACTGCACCACTCACAGACTTAAACAACTGGTTCTCAAGATAAGTCACACGCTTGAGCGATGTCGTGATAAAATGAAAATTGGCCTACATAAAGCAGCATTACGCTTTACCTAAAGTAGACTTGCTTTACATTTCAATCCAACTTGCATCAATATTCTTGACAGCTGAGTAGTTCTCAATTAAGTAAATGCATCCATTAAAGATTTCCTTTAATGGTTAAGGAAAAGGACACAATCTTTCACTGGAGTCCTACTCTGCAAATTTGCTGGACTATTTACTAATTTCTCATCACAATAAGACAACATCATTGATATGGTATATGATATGGTGATGAAGAATCTTTCTAGAGATACAGTACCAATCAAATGTTTGGACATACTATCTCATTCAAAGGAATGGGAAGACATGTCTGAACTTTTGACTAGTTTTGTATGTACATACCAGAACCTGCAAACAAATCTGTAGCATGAATCAGTCGCCACCACAACAATCATAAAACATCATTTAAAAGTTCTAAATAAAATGCATAAGCAGTTTGTTGTTATTCCACCCACAGGCCTGCAGTATCTGAAAGAGAAACCGCAGGAGGCTGTGGTTCCAGTCGAAGGCTCCTCCAAGCTCACTCTACCCCAGAGGACAGCAGAGGAATTAGGTGGCACTGATCCTGATGTCCAGATCTGCTACTGCGTAGAGGCCACCTTTATGGACATCATCAGCTCGACTCTTCATGGACTATAGACCACACACACACACACATTATAGAGGGAGAGGAGTGACTGGGTTTGAACAAACAATTGTAAACACTGCCTCTGAAAGACATTCACACTCCTGAGAGGGCTACTGTCACCACACATCCATTCATCTATAACACATGTTAAGGGCTTTCGGACAATGCTAGGTTGTGGATTATTCTCATTCTGTGCACATGGGCGGTGTTGGTTGGGTGATGTACTCTATATCCACTATCTTTAGGCTCCATGTTGACACATTGTAAATAAATCACAATTTGCAATTCATTTAGAAAATTTATTTTAAATGTGCTCTGTTACGATATGTAGAAAGTGAAAAAACGTTAAACGTTAAATGGGTCCATTTTCTTGACCTGTAGACATATTTTTCTAAGCATCAAGTGCTGTGACCTTTTTTTCTCAGTGACAGAAAAAAGGAAAACGTTGCCTTTTAAATATGTAGAAATTCTGTATTGTATTTGTTTGTAATAAAACAAAGAAACGTGTAAACGGATGAGATGTGTTTGAATTACGAGGACAACATGTCGGACGAGAAAACGGAGAGAAAAGTCTCGCGATATTTGTTCAAGAAGTAACTTTGGGGTAATGGTGCTGTAATGGTGCTGTGATGCTAGGCAGGAGACTGACGGTGCAGGCAGTGTGTGAAAACTGTTTCTGCGCGAAACGGTACACATTGTTACTCTGAGAAGGAGACGAGCGGACTTGTTATACTGTCGACCACTAACTTAAAGTTATGTGGTCTAAAGTGTGAGGAGCTGGCAACGAAAGAAAGACGGTAGAGATGTTTCCAGACCTGCTGAGGCTGTATGCGGTTCAAGCTACCAGGTAAGTGGGGTGGAGGCTTTATTTATTAAACTGGTAAATTGATATTTTTAGACTTAATTGAAAGATTAACTTTTACTTGTACTCAAAAACTCGAGAATAAAAGCCATAAGTCATATTTAAGTAAGTTTAGACGACCTGGTAAGACGTGACTTAGCTAGGGTTAGCTAACTGCGATAGTAGCCTACAGCATTTGTCACGATTAAAATGGTCGACATTTCCTCAATGTGTATAATTCGGAATGGAGTATTTTAGTGTCGCAGTTGGGACTGTTGTGTACTTGAAGTTATGTCCAACACAAGTGGAAAAGCGAAGTTGCATTTCGCTGCTTCAGTTTCCCGCCATGGCGGGTCAAAATGTCTGCTGTGAAAAGCGCCGCCTCTTCAGTTTGTTTTTATTACATTCACAATAATTCATCCCTATGAATAGCTCTATATTTATTATGTACTATCTTCATATGTCAGTTACTAAAGATGTTTGATTTTACACAAAATAAATAAAAGATAAAAATCTTATCTTTTATGCCTTTTGCAGAATATTTTATCACAGGAATTATATTTTTTTGTGGCACAAGGTCAGATACTTGTCTGGTTGGGTATTCCTGCTCTGAGGTGACATAAAGTGCATCCAGTTGAGGTTTCTGTAGTGGCTTTGTCAGCTGATAAGCAGCCTGTGTCTAATGTACTTCTGACATGGTCTTGTCTACAGTCATTACAGCAGAAGACATTGACTGGTTTGGCTTATGGTCATATTCAAGATGAATATCTTAAAATCCACAATTACTGTCATCCTCATCTTTGTGGCTTTCATTATAAAAGCATCTTATTGCACATATCAGTCTGGTACAGTTTCTTTCTCACGTCATGCTCAGTATAGCTCATAAACACGTCGGCTTCCGAAGCAGCTTACTGCATTTTGTGAGATGTTAAATAGGCTGTTGTTGTGTTTATAAGCATCGGTTGTAGATCCAGTTTTATGTATCCATGCCAAAGCAAACATGAATTGTTAGCTTTGAATGAACTCGTCATTGACATATTGTGCTTCAAGACAGAATTGTAGCCTGTTTGAGTTTATCATTCAACACCCACTATATATAATACAGAGGATAGTTAGTAGACAGAGCCTAGTTGAAGCGACTGCCTTCTTGTCTTTTATGCTACTCATTGCACTTACGACCACACATTAATCCACATTATTGCAGCTGTACCATTAAATCCTAATAGATATATACTGGTGATTCACCAGAGGGCAGTCTTGCCACAGCGAAAACAACTGATCTTTCCTGTCTGACTAAAGTCATTAATTACATAAATCTTCACTAGTCAATAGAAGAACTTGAGTGTAGGTTTGCACATATAATCTTGAAGCGCAGAAATCAAGTCAATTGTATGTAAATAGCCACCTTTTAAGTAAAAAATCCCCCAGAAACCCTTTTTAATGGGGAAAAGATGGAAAGAAACCTCAGGAAGAGCAACAGAGGAGGGATCCTTCTTCCACGACGTACAGACGTGAAATAAATGCGTGTACAGAAATGACCAAAGTAACAATATGGATATTGATTTTTCAAAACTATCACTGTCACAATGTTGCGAGGGGATAATATCCAAAATCTTTTAATATCCATGTTTTTAACTATAACTACACACTGAATCACAATTGTAAAAGAAAAAATAAATAAATAAATATATATATATATATATATAATTTTTTTTTCCTGTTACAGTTGTGATTTACTGTGTAGTTATAGTTAAAAACATATGTATATGTATATGTACAGATGCTGGAAAAGATATATTCTGTGTTTTGTAATCTTTGATGTGAAGAGTGTTAGACAGATTGACTTGCTTCAGAGTTGTGGAGGTATTTACGAAGCCCTGCGGCAGTTTGTTGTGCTGCTGCAGTTTCCCGATGTTGTGAGAGTTGCCTGAAGCAAGTGAGGGTGAAATTACAGAGCAGGTTTGTTTTTCCTGGTTTTGCCGCCGTGCTTGCATCTAAAATACAACCCCACTGCGATACTGCAGGAAAAGGGTGCTTGGAAGGAAGTTAGAGAAAGCAGATGGGATAATCTCTTTCAACATGAAGACAAGACGAATGTAAATTTAGAGCGAAACCCCTCATCTCTACAGTGAAGCGAACTGCGTTCAGTTTGCTGTTTGACATGGCCGTTTGTGTGGCTGCAGCGATTGTTTTTGTGGAATTGGAAAGACGTGATGAAGACACCCATTAACAATTTGATGCTATTTTACAATACCTGATTAAGAGGATTGCAGTTTGTGAGAAGGTTGAATGTAACTTAATATTTCTTTTGAATTCAATCCCGTAGTTGTTGTAAAAAACGCCAACCGGATGAACCGGAATTTAGTTTCTTGTTAGGAATTCTGTTGAGACACATGATGGTAATTGAGATTCAGTGCAACGTGGTGCACAGGATCTGTCGACTTTGAGCTGAATCTCTTATTTGTGGTGTTATCTTTTTATTTCTTCCAGACCTTGCACGTTAGCCAAGGATGAGTAAACACCAACCTTGCTGAAAACAGTTTCCCAATAATGCCTCTACCTCTTAAGAAATCTCCTGAAGAATGCTCGAGGGAAGCACTTAAATGGTGTTCTTAATGCACTTAGCCAGGTATACACTACCTCCAGCTTTTTCAATTCACATCACAGGTCTATTTGCTTCTGTTTACTTGATGGTAATAAAAGGCAAGCCCTTAAGAGGCAGCAGAAAATCCCACTTCAGCTTGTTACAAGAGTCATCGAGGTTAGCAGAGCATTCTCTCCCTGTTGGCCTCATGGCTCTTTGAAAGAAAGGTACTTCAGGTATAATACATTAAACACCCACATACTGCTGTGACTACTGCTAAGCCATCCACAAGGACAATGTTTGTCTCTCTGGTGCTCTTTGGGTATCTGAATTTGGAAGGTCCTTCATACCTACATACTGAGGTAAGAGCACCAGATGCCTCATGTGTTTTTTCCAAACTGGATTTCTGGATATTCTAGTATAGCTTTCACTTAATTTTATTTAATTTATCTGCTGCCTGTGCACACGTTGGTTGAGTTAACAATTTTTCTAATTATAGATAATACCGTTGTTGTTTTTCCCCCTGTTCTTGCTATTAAATTGGCTTCATGGATGTCAGTGTCCCTCGGTCGGTCCACCACGTTGGTCCAGACGGATGGATAATCATTGTTCCTTTTTTAATTTCCAAATACATCACCCAATGAATGAATGGATATTTGTCCTGCACAGATAACATGGTTTTCTCTTTAGCTAAATGTCTTCGATGTGAAAAGAGCCTTGTTTTGTCTGATCAAAGAACAAGGAGAGACAAGTCAGATACCGGTTTCTCTTGGATCTCCCCCCCCCATCATCTTCAGCTGGAAGAAGCTGAGGGAATTGATTACACGGAGCAGGAGCACTTTGTCAGGCCTGAATGCGTTTTTCACAATGTGTTGCCAGGAACAAAGGGACACTATTAAAGCTTTCGTAACACCCTCTAAAACTTTTGATTTCCCCCTCGGTTGAGCAGAAAGACAGCAATTGAAAATTAATTGGCAGTGTGTCAGCAGCGTATTTACATTTTGTTCTTTTAAAGATGCAATTAATTACAAGAGATGAAGAACTCTGCAGAGAGATGAGATGCGTTGCGTTGGTTGGCGTCGTCCCTGCAGACCGTCTTCTGCACTGAGGGAGTGTAAGCAGGCTTGCCAATTAACCACAGACTAAAAAAGACCCAAAGCTCCCATGTTTCAGCAGGTAAAAAGACCCAAATTTAAATTGCCTGGCAGGAGAGGTAACAGACAGACAGTAGCGGCGGTTTGCATGTGATTATGCTTCAAGCTACACTGGGAACATGTAACAAATGTTCTCTTTCAAGAGTTTTGTATCTCCAGGAAACTGTTGCAAATTAGAAGCAGGGCAGGTATAAACTGTAAGTGCTGTGTGCAATAAGTTAAGGTCCCCTATTGCTTCTGCTTTTATTGGCAAATTAGCTTTTTTCTCAATGTATAACTAACAGGACTGAACCAGAAAAATGTGCCTGTGCTCACTCTCACATAAGGTGTCTGGCATTCATCACCATCAAGGGAGCAGTTACATCAACATCTTGCAGTCTTCCCCTTCTCCACCCTTGGACTATTTATATCACTGAAATTAACTGAAAACAGTAGACAGTCAGCTAGTAAAAGAAATGAAACAATGCATAGTGTTCTGCTCAGCAGCACAGTTAAAGGATTGGTATTATGGAAAACAAGAAAAATCAGCTTTGGGGTGGATTATGAGGATGAATGTGTCGCCCTTCCATTGGTCCCTCAGATGCTGCCTCGGTCAAAGCACCTGAACTCCAGCAGCCTGGAGCGTCCAGGGCTGACCAACTCTCCTCTGTGAGAGACGTGACATCTGTTTTTTTTTTTTTTTTGATTGACTGTTTTTTTTTCTTCTAAAACCTAACTAACTAAACTAACCTAAACAATTAACAACTGGAGGCCAGGTGGTTCGCAGGCGGGTCCTTAACCGGGGGCACAGCTGGCACAAAATCAGCAAAAAAGCTGGAAACAATATAAAACTGAGGATGAATGTGTCGCCCATACATTTCGTTCCTCAGATGCCACCTCGGTCTCTGCAAAGGACCAGCCTCCAGCAGCCTGGAGCGTCCAGAGCCGACCAACTCTCCTCTGTGGGAGAGGTTAAACTTAATTCTGATGCGGGTCCTATATATAACCTCCTGTCACATGACCAGTAACTTCATATACTGTGTGATGTCATACAGTATATGTCTGTAGTATTGTAACCTCTAGTGTGTTGTCATACTAAAGAGAGACCCCTGTTACAACAATGCAAGGGTTAGGCTGTCTCACTCCTTTTAATGCTAAAACACAAAGTGGAGCTGTCAGAAATGCCCTGAGGGAAAATAAGGAATATTTTTGTTCCTGCCCATCTTCCCAAGCGATCACAAACACAGCACCCAGGAGTTGCTGCAGAGCTTCTTTAAAAGCAACATATGCTTTTGTACTGGAAATACATTAGTCATAAGGTGGAGGGAGGGGGGGCAATTGAAGTTTGGCAATAACATCTTAAATGCCCCACATTTCCACTTTGGCAGTAAGTGTGGAAAAGTTTGGGAAGAAAGAGAAAGTTTGATGTAAGAACATAAAAAGGAATAATGCTAGATACCTTGGGAGCTTGCTTGCTTCACAAATTCCTATGAAGACCAAAGAGGGCCTTTTAAAAAGCTTGTATAATTGATTCCACCCAGAGGTAACCCAAGGCAATCACCTACCTCACCAAAAGCGAACACTAAAGCCCTGTGTAAAGAGCGGTAGTTTCTGTGCCATGCTATTGCTCTCCAGTCCCTGCCATCTTTTTTTTTTGTTTTTTTTATTGGTGCTTTCATCTGCGAGTGTGAATAACTGCGAAGTGAGGAAAAGCTGAATAAACAATGTCTGAAAAGGTGATTGATGGATCAATTTGGGTCCCTCGTTTCCCAGCGCGGGTGGTGGCATTCACATTGATTATGTTGCCTATGGTCGCTGGCCAAAATACAGTCCTTGAAATGAGTATGTCTGTTGGAAAAGGTCCAGCACTGCCTCAGACAAACAGATGGCTCCCAATGCTGCAGTCATATCCATATTAATGGCGTGATTACAATGCATTACAATCGAGAGATCTTGTCATTAACGTGGTGATTTAAAAAGCAATTATGGGTTTTGATTATCCTTCGCCGTAGCTATAAGGTTTGTGTGTGTGTGTGTGTTGATTTGCCTGTGGGCCCGTAGAGATTGATTCCTCAGCTGAGGACTGTGTTTAGCCTCCTGACTGACTGACACCTAATGAGCTGGAATAGCTTCTGCATAATGATGGATAAGAGCAGGGTCGAAGGGTGAGAGTGGCTCAGAGGGGAATGTGAAAATGGTCATAAGAGCATTATTTTGGGTGAGAATAGATGCTCTGTTTTTGTGTGCTGGGCACTAAACACTAAACTAGGGAAGTGGTATCCATACATACTGTATAAGATTAGAAACCTCCTTGTTTGATTACCAAACTGTTTTAAAAATAAAAGGAAAAGGCCAAAATGTGTCATGTTGATGTTTATTCAAGTTTGCTATTTGCTATTTATTCTGAAGTTTGTTTTCTTGATTACATTTTTCTTAGTTATTTGATGATATAAAAAGGGGGTGTGGCATCATGATTGACAGCTGTGACAGCCGCAAATGACATCACACAAGCAAGATGGCAGCTCCCACAAATTCAATATTGTGGCTTCGTTTTTGCATAGCGGTAGAAAGAGGAGTATTGTTGTCTTTCTTTATATACAGCCTATGCTGGCGCTCCTTCAACTCAGACCATCTCGAGCACTCCTACAGTTTCAGGGCACTGTTTAGATGACGTAAAAAGTGCATATGGTGCATGTGTCTATAGTAGGGACAAACATGAGTAATTTCATCATGCCAGATATTATATTATATGTGGCAGATAGCCAAGATTCACTCATCAAATGGTAAATCTACCTACATTTGGAGCGTGTTAATTTCAGAACCTGCATATAAGCAAACTTGCAAGTTGTGAAAGGTCCTGTAAACTGCAAAAAATCAGTGAGTGAAGTCCAAGTAGACAAGGCAGAGAGAGGGAAAGTAAAATTACAAAATTATAGTACTTCAGATGATGATACTTAATAATCTAAGAGTTTGTAGAAGCATTTGTATGATTTACAAAAAGCCCTGAAATCACACACACACACACACCTACAATTTTAATTTAGTTATTACAACGAGACACAAAAAACATACCCTTTGTACCAAGTAATCTCGCTAGATGAATAAGAGTTGCTGAAGGAAAAATGAGAAGCAGTGGAGTTAAGTGAATGTAAGACACCGTGTTGCTCTTTTAAAGAACATGCTAGTTTAAGACATTGTAAAGGGTAACACAGTCTTCCCTGATGAAGAGAAACAGACGTGTAGCAGTGTAAGAATTTGATCCCATCTTCTACCTCCGCTTTGTTATTATCTCAGGTGTGAAATCCTTCCCCGCTCACGCCAGAGAACCAAGCGGGCGTGCTGAGCTGTGAAATTGTATCTGTTCTGCTCCCTCCGCCCCCCTCCCACCAGTTACTCTCTCCATCCTCCAACAGGATAAGAAAATGCTTTTTTTTTTCCTTGGCTTAAACAAATGCAATGCTTCCTATGGTAATGTGAATCCATTCTGCTCCACAGCTGAATAATCGGATATCTTCTTCTGTGTGGCTCTTGCTGCTAATATTGAAGGTCTCAGAAACCCAGAAGCACCTTGACACCGCAGCAGTACGTCTGTACGCTGCTGTCACGAGTTGAGACAGATGACTGCTCCCATTACCAGGTGACTGGGCTAATGTTGGCTTGTAAGAACACTCAGAGGAGACGAATCCCACACAGAGCTGAAAAGCTTCATCTTGGGGATGTTTGAATTGAGATGTAAAGAAAGCATGGCAAAAAGGTGCCATCTGGTAACATTACAAGGCAGTTTGAGCACATTTTAAGTGCACAATGTTGAGCTGGTGCAGCCACGCAGCTTAGGGCCTGTTTGCCTAATCCTGCGTAGGTCCTCTGTGGCTTCTCCCATGTCTTGACAGCGATGCCCTATTTTCTATGTGGTTTCCCCCTGTGAGAACAGATTGCTCTTCCACACCTCTCAACACTGCCAGGGGGGCAAGGGAGCAGTAGTTTGCCTGGGGCTTTATGGCTCATAAAGTGCTGGCCTGAATGATGACATGTCACACTACTGGAATACATAACCCAGGGGACTGGAGACTAAATTTGATTTTATTCATTCAGAATATAATGGCTTTAAATCAAATTTTCATTTGTCGCAGTCGGATTGAAGTCCCTAAGAATTCAGTCCTGTTTGATTTGGCGAGCTGTGCGTTTTAATACCACAGGCCACATAATTCTAGGGGCAGCAAAAACACTTTGAAATAAATACAACAGAGCAACTAGTGCTTAGTATAGTCACAACGCAACCAAACAAACAAAGAAGTCAGTCAGTAATTGTCTTTTTTTTCATCAGACCAGTGACCATATACTGTATGACATCGCACAAGAGGTTACAATACTACAATTCAACCTGTGACATCACATTGAAGATTCTGAACACAAGTCATATTAGTTACATCCATATTATTGCAATGACTGCTTGTACATCCTGCAGATTCAAACATTCACCAGTTTCTTTACTGACTTTACTATTTATCTGGATCAACATAGATTTTCAATAGTCACTTATTAGCTGGCAACAAGGATATTACTCTGTTACTCTGCTCCAGACTAAAATTAGATGATTGTCATCTGAAATGTGTCATTATATTCGTTATGCGCATATTCATGTGTAGTTTGCTGCGTAGACTGGAAGAGTTTCAGAGGAAGCAGATGTGTTACGGATTTGATTTTTCAAACTGCATTTGAACCTGTGGTTTCATGATGAGGCACTTTTTGTGTTTTTAAAGAACTAAAAACTCACATTTTAAAGAGGATTTGACATTTGTTCACAGATTTCACTCAACTCAAGAGTGATGGCGGGGTGCCGTCTGTGCTGTACATTTACTCAATTCTGTCTCCATGATCTTTTAAAGTTATTTGAAACTTTGAAATTCACAGCTCCAGAGTTGTTGGTGTTGAGGTGGGACCTGTTTATTCGTCACACCAGAAAGTCAAAACAAATATGCTAATATTTCGAGCAAAGCAGGACACTGGAAGTATTAGTTGGTTCTTCAGAAGCCCGTCTTTCTTTCTGTTATCGGCAAGTGTGTGTGTGTGTGTGTATGCGTGTGCTGCATATTTTACAGCTGACTGTCTGCTTAATGAAGACTGAGTACACCACAGGAATTTCAATTTTTTGATGTTTTAAAATATTCTTTATTTCTGTTACTCAAAGGAATATATCTGTGCTAAAGCTAAGCTAGTGACCTCTGGCAACCTTTGAAATATTGGATTTTGCTTTGTTAGGAAACTGATACGATCTCACTGTTCTGAAACATCTCACCTGTGCCTCAGCAGCTTCATTCAGGATCAGACTGCTTCATAGACTGCTATACAGTATACTGTCTCCAGCTGCATCCATTACTCCATGTAAAGATGTAGCGCAATTATTCATGAGGTAGTATTCTGATTGGTTAGAGGTGAAAGTGGGGGCCATGCCTCTAGCCAGTTGTACTAAGTGGTCATTAATAATGCATTTTATGTAAATAGCTTCCAAAACAGCCTGGACAGACGGTAATCTGTGCTGTATGGAAAGATGGATTTCAAGAAATCTAAGTGTCACAGATAAAAATCCCATAATAACATGAATATTACATTTCTATTTACAATTTTCTGTAGTGGTCCCAGTAATATTTGTACTGAAGTAGCATATTACATGACATGGTTGAGCTACGTTTGGCTGGTTCTTTTTAATGAATATATACTTTTTTAAATAATAAATTCAGAACAGGATTAGAATAGATTTTATATTTTAATTAACGCTAGACATTGTAATATCTAGAGCAGCAGCAGTACTGTTTACTACAACAAATTCACTCAATAATATCTCATTAGAAATGAATCATGTCAGTAAAATAAATAATATTCCTGACATCCAGATACTGAGGGAAGTTTAGGAAGGATGAAGAACACAGACATCAGTCATTGTCAGTCATCATTCATCCTGTCCTCTATCCTCCTCCCTCTGCTGAGCTGATTCACTGCCTGCAGGTACCACTTGTAGAGAGGACGGGCTGGTTTGGGAGGGGTGACTGACCTATCAGCCGGTAGCTGAGTTTACAAGAATTAAAAAACTAGTTTTAATATGTGCCATCTGTTTTGTAGCCTTTCTTGCTAAGGTTATTCCATCTGTTTGTGTTGTTCACTATCATATTTTTGCGTCGAACATATATGGCTGTATTTCAGAATTAAAGTAGTGAAATTCTACTATAGTTTGTTGAATGGTTTGTTGGCATAGCCTCTCTCCAGGGGCATCTTCCAAGAGTTGGCCAATCAGAACGTCCTCTGAAGGGACACAATAGCTGAACTACGGGACTGCATAAAGGGAGTATGAGAAAAGATTTTCTTTTAAAAACTGTAAATCATGCTAAGATATTCCAGTAGAGCCCCATATAAAAATGTAGACCTGTAAATAGGAATAATATGGCCCCTTTTAAGGGTTATAAATAAAAGGTGAGATCAGAGTTAAACTAAAACACAAACAGCAGACACAGCATATTCTGTGATGATGGTTCACCAGAACTGAAACTTAGGGTTCAACCTCAGTGTATCATTATTATCACTTGCTTGATTCACTAGCTGCAATGATTTTCCAAGTGTTAGCTTACCCCACTGGTTTGTCTTTCTTTTGTGTGATTTACTTCCCCTGCAGCACAAAATGTTGGTGAGACATACTGCATGTAATAAATCCCTTCCCTATGAAGATGTTTCTGGGGCTCTGTGCTAAAAGTGATAAATAACATTCTAGCTTCTAAAAAAAATATGACAATAACACCAGAGGAGGCATTTTTATGTGACTATAGGAGCAACAGTAACTCATTAGGAACAGGTTGAGTACTGCAGGCTGCAACAAAATGCCCATAATCCCAAAAAGGAGGGTTGAACCAATCAGTGATAATGTTAATAGAAAGGGAAAATTATGCAGATTATTACTGGGAAATATCGACACAATTTTAATTAATCTCTTACTCTGAAATCCGCCATTGTATAAATTATATTTTTTCATATTTTTTTTGATATACTAACGCACCACCATTGCCAATAACCTTTCAACAGGCAACATGAGCTCCAAAACCCTTTATAACAGAATTGTGTTTCCCTTCCTCCAACCCTCAGTGGAGCGGGCCTGACAGTATGAACGCCTGCAGAATAATTTAACAGGACTGTGGGGAGAGCCAGAGAAAAGACAAAGCCCTCCAATATGATCTCTGAGGACCCCGCAGCAATCCACTGTTCTCCTCATGCCATTGCCATTACTGACGCTATTGATTATGGCTCTGGGAGTGATGATAGTATTCGGCTCTCCCCCTCCAGCGGAAGCCACAATCACGCCACTGTTGCCCAAATGATAGACTGTCTCGGAAATGAAAGAGGAGGTTAGGGCTGGAGAGAGAGAGAGATAAGGGTGATTGAGAAAGATATGAGACGGGGGCGGTGGGAATGGTGGCTGGTGAGGGGGGGGTGTTAATATGGCTCGGTTAGTTTTTCATAGCAGCTGAGGAATGTAATGTTCCTGTCGGCCGTATTAAAACACGAGGGCACGATGTCAGAGTTGTGTCGGAGGCAGCGGGGCCTCTGTGGGAACATGAAAATGGCATAATTGCCTCTTTGCCTGTTTTGAATTGCTAACAAGGGAGCCTGACATTTTCAAATGGTCCTGATTGCGGAGAGCTCAGGACACCCAGGCAGCCGTGGCTCTTATGTTATCTGTTACTTTTAAATGAGACAACGGGCAGCCTGCTTGTACATATGGAGCGAATAAAAATAAAAAAATCAACTGGATCTGCAATA
This sequence comes from Pampus argenteus, assembly GCA_036937835.1. Classification (NCBI taxonomy): domain Eukaryota; kingdom Metazoa; phylum Chordata; class Actinopteri; order Scombriformes; family Stromateidae; genus Pampus; species Pampus argenteus. The sequence continues at coordinate 16,894,821 of CM072874.1, forward strand.
TCATCTGGATTGTCTGCATACACAAGAGCAGCAACTTTTCATCTCTGTTAGGAGACACACACACACACACACACATACTGCATGTCACACGCCAGGTGGCTCCTTGATTTAATTAGCACAGTGGAGCTCCAATTAGCTGCAGTAGTAAATCAGATGGTGCTTTCCGTCATGGCACTGAGCTGATAGATCCAGTAGACCACCCAGACTGTTCTCCATCTCCTCCAGGTAAGATTGTGGATCACAGTCAGCTGAGTGGAGGATTATAGAAGGATTATAAGTTGACTTTACTACTTTAAGACCGTTCTCTATCGTGGTCTTTGTCTTTGAACCTCAGGAACAGAAAATGGGAGTGTCAGACAAACAAGATTACCTTTGGTTGTTCTCTGCCCTGATAGTCCAGTACTGTGCTGTTTAGTGTATCAGTATTCAAACCTTAAAGGGAAAAAAACAAAATAAAACAGCACCCGGTGGTGAAGTTGAGTATTGTGTATTTGGCAGAGGTGGCAGTTCAGTATTGATATCAAATGAAGTACCCTATTGTTATCAGAATCAAGTATTGGTACTGGTATTGTAATTTTTTTTATAATGATAGCCAGCCCTAAAGCTGTTTCATTCTCATTTAACATTCTCAGAAGAACCCTATAATAGTGCAAAATCAAATCGTATTATCTGTATCTTATTTAATCTTAAGACTGTTTGGAGGTTACAGTCAAATGAAAAATTACCTTATTTAAAAGAATATTATCTCGTTTCCCATGTCATAAACCACACCTTTCTAATAAATTAATTCTGTCTGCACACATACTGCACAATAATGGTGTTATCCTACTCATTGATACTGTAGCTACTCCCAGATATCGTTTGTTTTATGTAAATTGGACTGCTAGACTTATAAATCTTTCTCTGACACAATCAGATTTTTGAACAATCCTGATGCATGATTGCAGACATCGCGCCATTTTTTTTCCCCTCCTGAGTACTATTGAGGTGGTGCTGACCTTCATCACAACCACTTCACACTCAGCTGCAGTGTGAGGAGTCTTCTGCCTGTTGAAACAGGCAAGCAATGCATCATCTGCAAAGATAAGAGACACAATCCTATGTCCATGAAACTGGAAATTGAAAATCACTTGAAGATGCATCAAACGTCCCTACATCATTACCAACCATTTTTAACATTACTGTATCAGTCATGGGTTATTCCCTCACGCAAGATCTGCAGGATTATGGAAAGTGTTCATTAAGGCCTCAGGACGTCTGTCAGAGCCCTTGTGCATATTGCTAAGTTCTCATGGATTTATGGGAACTGCACCTGAAATAGGTTTGTCTATGAAGGCAGATTCTTGGATTGGACCTAACGACCCTGCTGAAGAGCACTTTGCAGATGTTTGTAAAAGTATTTTTTTCCTATTCAGGATTTAAACTGGAACTCACTCTACTGGAATACAGCTATAGGAAACATGGGCTGGAGTCCCCACTGCATGAGTCCCAACTGTCGGTCCAGATGATGTTTGAATGACAGCTCAGTGTGAGGTTGAGTGGTTCGAGAGATACTGACAGTGTGCGACACACACACACACACACACACAGACACACACACACACAGACACACACACACAGAGGAAGTTCAGTTAAATCAGCGATAACAAGGTTTTTGCCTGATTGAGCTGCCAGTACCTTGAGAGCTTTGTGTATGTGTGTGTCACTAATTGAATTGAGGGACCCTGGCGCAATGAGACAGTGTTCACGTTCTCTGCAACCCTGCTTTGCATTTATCGTTATGAATCAGGCCAGCGTTTAATTTCTGCTCCTGATTCCCTTCATCCACATTCATTTTGTTCAAACCTATACCTGAAGAACACCCTGTACTATGACTAATATGACTTTAAACATTTATTTGCATATTGGTCATGTTTGAAATATGACAGCAGAGCTTTGAACAGATTATCTTATCATGGTAGCTGTGCAGCAATGATGTGTTACTCCGGTAAGGGGTTGCTGTGCCATGTAAAAGTGCATATGGAAGTAGAGAAGAACTACATGTTCATTTTTATACTGCATTATTACAATCTAAAAATCACTAGGACTCCTTCCTCTGGGGACCAGGAATATCAACAGCAAATTCCATGACCGTCAGTTTTCAAGATGCCTTATGGATGGAAGTGTTGGTAGTAGAGACATTTTGAACTGAAATGAAAGGTTGAAGGGATTCAGCTGTCTTTAATTTTCTTTAAAACAAACAAAAGATGCAGATGTGAGATGCAGTGTCATGATACAATTTAAATTTTCTATGAAAGTGCATGCTAGGAAAAAAAAGTAAGCTACCACTCTCTCATCCTCAGCTGTGGAGCCAGCGAGGCCCATCAAAGGACCAGATGAAAGGCTGACCCAGAGAGCTCAGCTCAGCTCTCAAAATCAAACGCTGACATATGCTGCTGCACTTCCCGGCTGCAGCCGCGGTGAAGGCTAAGCAGATGGAGGACGGCCCAGGAAGGTACCATCAACTCTGTGTGTGAGAGTGTGAGTGATGTTGGGCAGGAGGCAGGGTGCTGGCTTGATCCTAAAGCCTTCAGCACCTTAACCTCCTCTCTGCATTTTTATATGAGCATTTTCATACACACCTGCCACACTGAGCCAGCTGAGCTGCTGTGGGTTTCCAGATGTTCTGCTTTGAATGTGTGTGTGTGCAGTTATTGAGGGCCACTACTGTCTTTCTCTACATGTCAGTGACAGCTTGTATTTCACTACCAGTCACACATACATTTAGACTGAAAATGAATAATCAATTAGAAAAGAACTATGTGACAGGTTTAAATAACAGGGACTTTATTTTCTGCATGTATGTTTTGATTTTTTTTATAGGCTTCTCTGTGACAAGCTTATTGCAGACAATAATATCTCCAGTGTTATTTTCAGCACAGCTTCAGTAAGTGGCATACCTCTAGGTACAGCAGTGTTAATGTGTTGCTTGGTTCATCCACCACTTTTGTTGAAACTGAAATATCTCAACAACTATGGGATGCATGGCCCCCATAATCAATCCTTATTACTTAGGTGATCCCTTGATTTCCCTCCAGTGTCACCATGAGGTTGACATTGTGGTTTTAAGTGAAGTATCTTGACAACTTTTGGATGGATTGTAAAGCATTTGGTGCAAACATTCATGTTTCAGAATGAACTAAATGTTTGGTGATCCTTTCACTTTTCATCTAGCGCCATCATCACTGCATAATTTGTCCAGAATGCCCAGTTGTTTGTGTTTACTGTTAACTGGCAAATGTTAGCAGGCCTACATGGTAAACTCAGGTGGTAAACATGTTTCACAATGCTTAAACACGTTCATTATGAGGATCGTAGAATGACGATATTGGCATTTAAGCACTACTGTACAATACAGCTTAAGACAGCTGCTAGTAGTTTCTTTTGGTGTCAATCCCTCAAATTGAATTCACCAACAAGTCCTCTAAAACAAGCTATTTCTCAATGCTTTCTAATGGTGATGTGAGAAAACCATCATTTACTGTTGGTAGGAGAGGCTGTGGATGCTGTAAGAAGCTATACAAGTTGCCAAACTTTTTTTAATGAAACTTCAGGAACCTATGTGAATCTAAAATGCTAATGTCTGATTGAATAGCAGAGTCAAGTTGTAAAAAGTGATGTGATTTCTCAGATAATACACGTTAATATGAATAATGGTTGGTCAGTGCCATTAAATGTCTATCTGACAGGAGAGGGTGGGAGGAAACGGGAGATGTGAGAAGATTAGATGGAGTGAAAAATGGGTCGTTATGAGCAATACTAAAGTAGTAGATTGACAAAGATGGATATCCCACAGTTCCCTGATGTCCAATATATCACCAGGGGCTGGATTTGTCCTTCACTGTAAACCCTGATAACTACAATCTAATTTAAAGTACCTGAAAACAGTTCAGGAATGTCACCCAGCTTACTTTGTATGACATTAAAAAATGTCATTTCAGTTAATTAACTGATGATGATGATGATGATGATAATCGATTGAACTTATAGTCTTGATTTATTGATGTTTTTGTTCTGGGTTTAGCAAGTCCTACTTCTGATAAGAGCCTTTGTCTCTTTAGACAGCTTTATTCACACCCTAAAAATAATTCTCTGTGAACAAGTTATATTTTTCTTTTTTGTTTTCTTCCTTGCAGGCTCGAGTAAGCTGACATAAGAATTATATTTGTGTGACATCTAACTTTTAGTTGTGATGCAAACCGCTGTGCGCTCGTTCTGTTTATTACCTGCCTGTTGGTTCTCTCAACTTTTTTTATAATCCACTTTTGTGTAGTTACATTTCCAACATTTCCTGTATGTAGTTTAATTTCTTCTTCCTCTTCTGTGGTTTTATTTCAAGGCAATATGCTTTCAGGGACAAGGTTTTTCTCAAAAAGGCATTTAAGATGATTATTAATCTTTTTATCTTAATGAAAAAGGGACTGGAAATGAAACCGAAATGAGCAGACACCCTGTGAGTTTTTCTTGAGTCTTACCCAGTAACATCTTAACTAAAGTAATTCCATTAAAACCAGACGCAGCGGCTGAGTCAGAATGTGCTCCAGGCCTATGAAGATGAAGGATGCTAGATTATAACAGCTGAACACATTGAGGCTAAAAACTTTCAGATGAACAGACAAGCCTGGGATAATCACATCTGTGGCCACTTCCATTTACATAGCTATCCATCTTTGATAGCAGAACTGTGGTTTTGTTTTGACCAGAAGGAGTGGAATAGCTTCTCTATCAAACACAACAGTTGCTCTCTAAACACAACCAATTAGGATGACGGATGACTTGCGCCTCTGCAAGCATCCCACGAGAGACATGAACATACAACTCGAATAACAACACAAACAAAGAAAAACAAAGATCAACATCAGAGAGAAAAGTGGAATATTTTTCATCCTGGGAATTTTTGTGCTTTGATTCCCTCCCCTTGGTCGATTGTTCTTTATCACGCCTGACACTGTTCTATTTGAAGAGATTTGTAGCGCAGGGTTTTGATGCATAATGGATGGGGGCTGACTCGGAAAAGGTGCCTTGTGGGAAGATGGAGGAGAGCTCAGGAGGGTGTGCCGCTGTTGCTGATTGCTTCTTATTGAGCCCAGGCGCCCTTGGGATCGGTGTTATGAAGCGCACAGCATGCAGAAGCACTGTACTGTGTCATGCCTCGTGCTATGACCTACATGAGTTACATGCAGTATATCTTACGGTGTTCACAAAAGAGCTTGTTTCCCTTATTTACAATTCAGTAACATACCATTATTTCCTTCAACCTCACGTCCTGTCTGAGACACTGAAGGTCTCATTGAAGAAATCAAGCAGGTGGTAAACAATGTCGGGATGTCGAGATGAGTTCCAGGAAACCAAACCTAGAGAGGACTCGCTAAGAGCGTTCTGCAAATCCATTAAGAAAACTCATTACTGAGAATTACTGGTGAGAAACCTGTTAAATGAATACTTTATACCCTGAGGACAGAATTGCAGAACAACAGAGGAATTCTTGTTGTTTTTGTTTCTATATTTATAAATTAATATCCATGTGTCCAATGTTGCCCAGGGGTAATATAGGATGTACAAATTTACAACTATCACAAGTTATTATCAGCATTTCTTACTTTGTTGCAATACAATTCATATGTAGTGTGTACATACACCCAAGATACATATTAAAATTTGGGTTGAAATTACCAACATGCTTTGTGATCCCTCCAGCTGCATCTTTTCTGATTCCTTTATCTTGCTCCTGTCCGCTTTCATTTTTCCCTACATAGTGGTGTCTTTGTCATAGCTGCCATCGCCTACTCAAATACATTCGAGCCCTGGCTCTGTTAAAAAAAGGAGTTATGTTCAGTGATGTCAAGAATTGATTTCCAATTTCCTCTACAATGACTGCATCATTTCCAGCGACTCAGGCAATTTGGCCTACATTACTGAGGTTGCCGGGGGCTGTAGATCAGGGTGACAGCTGTCTTCACCTGAGGCTCCGCTCACTGAGATCAGAGAGAGAGAGAGAGAGAGATTTACTCTCTGCCTGTTTTCAGAAATTGGTTGTGTTTGGAGAATTTAACATTTGCACCCTTTTCGCAGATGGAACAAATGTGCTTTGTGTTTTTATATGAGGGATGATTTTTTTGTGTGTGTTTAACACAGCCTTTTAAAACGTGTTGCTGAGATTCTGATTGTTTGATTTTACATTTTTTACATTTATTCGTTGTTTTTGAATTTGGTAATGTTTTAAGCGGTCTCATCCTCTCTTCCAGAGAAGGTAATTCTTCACTTTTCTGGACCACACAAACTCATTCTAAATACATTGGAAATCTATCCTGTTTAAATAGTTGGATCATCGTATCAATATCCTGCAGATACCTCAAAGCTGTCTAAGAGTAGAGTGGGGAAAAATGTGTGTGCAATATTAACGGCCCATCTAGATTCTGAGGTTATGAGATGTTTTTTACGCATATGGGAGATATTTCTAAATGGCATCAGACATGCATTACTATAGATTTCTTGCGTTTTGCTTTTGGATTAATCAATGAAACAGTCTAAATTAATACATACATTTTATCAGTCTGTCTTGTGAACTAAACACATGAGGGTAGAAGCAGCAAGTTCATATCTGAAGCTTAGCTCACTCACCTTTGGCTACAGGGTTTTTGATAAAAGTTCCAGCACAGGGGTAAATATGCTGTATTGATTGGCTTTTCTTTTTCAAACCTCTCCATCCCCCCACAGGCAGGGGAATCTATAGTCAAAATTACCTTTTTACCACCTCACAAAATTAGATCAGCTAAAGTTCAATTGAGCACATTGATCCCAGATTAGCAATTGACTTGCTGCTGTTGCAGAGTCAAAGGTTACACTGGCATTGCTTTTTAGGGCTCCTCTTACTGATTTATGCACTTTTAATGTTGTTTGTAGGTCATCTTGTGTGTTATGGGTCCTTCAGCAGAATGGAGGCTTTGTTGTTTTACGAAGTTGTGATTTAGAAATGTGTTGATTCAGTGTTTCTGAGAGTGTTTCATGATGAGCAGTTACAGAGTGATGAGCAGGTTCTGTGGCTGGATGTGTGTGTTTATGTGTGTTGAGATTGGAGATGGGGTGGGAGGGTGGGGGGTTGTAGCCATGAACAGTTCAACAATCAGCCTCCGGCTGTCAGCTCTCCACCAGCGTCCCTCACCTCTGTTGGCAGATCTGCAAATGTCAAACTGTTAGGACAAGAGGGCCTGTCAATACACACAAAACATTTACATCCATTGCATGGTTTTGTTTTTGTATCAGTGATACATGGGGTGAGAAAATCTATGATTGTCTATAGCTACCCAAATGTCAGTTTACCTCACAAAACCATTTCCTAAAGGCAACAAATCCTATACCAAACCAGCAGACACAGATCATGCCACGACCAGTACCGCAGAGACTGGGGTGACTGTTCACCCATTAGAAAGACATCATCGCCCAATTTACCCTGTGTGTTTTGTGTTAAATTAGGTCTCCATAAGGTGACAATGTCTTCTATTAGGCGTGGTGTGAGGATGGAGCTTTATCATAGTGCTGGTGCAGAGGGATAAGTGGGAGGCCGTTTATCAGCTGTAATGCATTGCTCACAGCAGTTTTAATCAAAGAGCACTTTGTCCTTTTGACGGATGTTTTGGTGGAGCGGTGTTCAGCATCGAAACACTTTGTGGCCGTGTTGGATAACAGGATGGAATTAAGCTTCAGTTACAGCATATGATACTGTATGTACCAGTGTCACTGTTGTTTTCATTTTTCTTAACTCATTTTGCTATATCTCACTAAGCTGCTGTGGTGTATCAGTGGGGCTTGATCAAGAAATGCCAGCTTTTCAGGAATTTCATTGAGAACAAGAATAAGGGTGTTTGGAAAGACGCAAGTAGACACAAATTTGCCCGCCATGGTCAAACTGACACGTAACTTGAGTTGTAAGAGTCGACAGACATGCTACCAGCTCTGTGAGGCTGTGCTGTGCTGTGCTGGACGATGCACAATGTTTTGTGTCATTTGCGTAACAGCTAAGGCTAACATATGTATTTGGTCATGAACCAAAATGTTGGATAAATTACATTTTTGACCAGGTGATGGTCATCCTGAAGGGAACATAAACCAGATCTCATGACCATCCATCAAGCATTGTTGAGATATTTCATCCCGAACTCAAGAAGGAAACTCAAGGGAACACCAAGGTGATTAGGATACATAATTTGAGAACCACGAAGGTCTGCGCCAAATATCACAGACCAAAGTGGTGGGCCAACTGAATGTGTGACCGACATTATCATTATAGTCGTGACACATGTTACTCTTGCTGCTGTCAGTCTTCATTTCAAGCAAAGACACGGTAATCACTGTTGTAAGGTTTTTAGCTGCGGTAATCTACATGCTCTTTTCAGTGAGCATGATGGGGGAATTGTTCTCCGTGTCACCTCAGATTTTTTGTTCTGCTAAAGAAATCATTGCAGCAGATATAAGCTTTTTGTTTTGGTACATTTTAAAGGCTTCACATGGAATTATAATTAGATCAGAGAGATATAGTTCCTACCCACCCCCCAAAGGATCACAAAGAGAATTTAGTATAATTAAACTAATCCCAAGATGGCTGTAGCAGTTTATAGGAAAATTCATTAGCTCTTACTCAACAGGAAATGGGTTTACAAATCAGTTTTAAATACTATTTAAAGCAGAAATGCAAGACTTTTTTTTTCTCTTTGATAGGTATCCTTTTTCTTAAACTAAGATTGCAGTGTACGCTTTAGTTCATACTTCAACAGCAGGCTAAGGAGCTAAATATAATTCAAAGGTCAGAGCCTAAACTCTGTGCACAATTGCTAGGGTATGAAATGAACAAAGACATGAGTGTGAAGCTCTTACCAAAACATTTCTTTCCATTCTGCTGTTCCCTCAAAGACATTAGGGTCACAATTAAGTCCTCACACATCCATGTAATATTCCAAATAGCTGAACATCTCTAATACTGTTGACTAATGAGTTGGCTTATCCAAAGCAAGAGCTGAATCTATGTACAAGCCAGTGTCTGGATGAATGAGAGGTGCTGCCCAATGTGTCTGGGCACTTTATGGTGGCCCAGTCTGTGATTAAACTGAGGGTGGCGAGGGAAAAAAAAATCAATAGTTGAATTCATCTCCCAGATCCCAGGAATGTATTCGCGTTGTTAAACACATTCCACTTAAGCAGCAGATGAGCTCTTTTCAGACACATAAAATGAGTCATCGTTTAAACCCTCTTTTAGTAGTGTGTCTAGCCATTAAACGCTGCCAAACTGTCATTAAGCTACATCTCATTTCTTGTCGGTGTTAGTGTCGATGACACTCATTCATAGCTGCAGATGTCTCAGCTGATGAACACCATAGGGTGCTTTGCGTTCTATTGTATGTCCTATTTCATTTTTTTTATATATGACATATTTAAATTGGAATTTGGAAATTATAATTTTCTTTTAATAGCATTTAGTATTTTTTTCTTTTGCATTCACTGCAAGTCTGACAGTACTTTTCTACTATTTTCAGCTGTTCTTGTATCTCTTGTTTAGATCAAACACACGGTTGTTTTGTGGATCAGTGATATCAGGTTCAGTTGCTGTTCATCTATTCAGATCTCCAGTTAGAAGCACATTTCCCTGAGTTTGAAAATAGGCGAGTTTCAAAAATGTCTTCTTCAGAATAAGAAGAATCTTTTGGAGTTATATAAATAGCATGGAGCTATAGATCCGTTATATCCTGGGTTTGATCCAGGATCAACACTGACCAAATGTATGGTTTGGCCTGTTTTACTGGTGATGTGACTGCAAAGGTCTCCTTCATACCACACCAAGATCTCCCCGATGTAGATCATTTTGACACCATGTTTCTGTCAACACAGTTGTATCTTATCTCCCTCTCACTGTCGCTCTTTTACTCTCCCTCCCTCTCTCACGCTCTCTTTCTTGCTTTTACTCTCTCACACAGCTGTACACAAACTGTGTTTTAGAGCACATTAGAAGTATCATTCTATGCAACAGCTTCTTTAGTCTTAGGACAATAATGATCTCATGTTCTGTAATATTGTTTTGATAATATAGGGATGCAATGCAAGGGGCTCTTTAGAGGATCAATGCTTGGCCACAGGGTGGTGATGTTTGCCTATGAATAATCTTTGGGATTACGTATTGCTACAGTATGCTTGGAAGCAATATCACCTTATACTTCACACGTTTGTCTTCATCATAGCTTAGCTAGGGCAGAAATCTGCTCTTGGGCCAACATTATTTACTCAGACACCCAGAAACTAACCAGTACTCCTACATTATGCTGATGTAATACTGCCTGGCCCTGGTTTTTCTCTGTGTTTTGTTTATGCTAATTAAACATGACTTCCTTTAGGACTACTCACCCTTTGAGTACAACATGCAAACATATAATAAAGGCCTTAAAGCTAATTTGTGACACAGGACCTCTACACAATGGGTACTCGAGATAGAAACGAGGGATCTGTTTTGAATTTTAGTGGTGCAAATTCTCTATCTCAGCCTTTTTCTTTCAAAATGTTCTCTCTGTGTAACCAACACTTGATTTTTAGTTTCAACAGTACTTCCAATACAGCAGAAATATTAATCTGCTCCTGTATCTGTCACTCCTGCCCTTGTCTGTACAGTTATTTTACTGGAGCAACCAGACGGTGGTTTACCAATGATTCACTTACTATGAGGCCAGTGTCTCAGTATTCTCCATTTCTCTCGCGTCCCTCCACTCACTCGGTCTGCCAGTGTTGCTGTCGCAGCGCATGCCAAAACACGGTCTTAAAGCCTCAGCTGAGCATGACAGCCCTGCGCCCTGCTGTTTCTAGCCCCACTACTCTTGGGGATACGCCTTAATTGGCTCTCTTGTGTAGCGACAGGTCCCCCTCTGCTCGTAAGTCTTAAGTACAGTGAACCATTAGTATTTGCTCATGCAAAGAGGGTCTTCTAAAGCTCTTTCCAAAGAAGTGCCACTGATCTTTCCCAGGGCTCAGTTCAAAGGGAACGTCAGCGCTGGCCAGATGGGTGCGAGAGAAGATCAGGCTTGCCAAATGAGCTCTCTCCCTCTCTCAGCCATCTGCACACATGAACAAAAAGGCATGCACGCACACTTTTCTTTCCCTGATCCAGTCATTGTAACTCAGATCACTAGTTAAGTTAACCCTTTAGCGCACTGTCTTCATTAGAAATAGATGTGTCCCAGGGAAGAAATTGAATATATGTTGTGATGGAAAGATAGGATGTGTTAGAGCTGTGTAATATATGTGTACAGTTGACATAACCTACAGTGCCAGATTTCAACAAGAGGAAAAGAAAAGGGAGAATGTGGCAGGGAAGAAAGAAAAATGACTAAGTGTGCTGAAATCAGAGCAGGACTAGCTTTAAATCAAACACTTAATTTAAGGGAGATAAGATGGATCTGCCTGCCAGGTCATGTCTTCCCAAACTCTGCTCTGATTCTGAAGTGCCTTCACAGGCAGACAGATCGATACACACAATGCTACCAGGCTTTTGGCACAAGTCACAAATTCAGCAAAGCACAATATCCTGTAACCCACCGTTAAATTAGATCAATATTTCCTGCTCTCTTCCTTTTTGCTAAGTGTGTTCCAATGTGATATTTCTTTTAGTCTATAAAGGGAACCTACTGGAGCACGAGTAGAGATTTAGTGTAGCAGAAACAAGTGCTTCATTATCACTGGAAGTCGTAGTTGGAGTCTGTGTAGTTACTCAGAGGGATGCTTTGAAGCAACACATGCTTAGTTAGCAAAGATGTCAGGTACACTGCATCTGCATCATCAATCAGATGGACTGGTATACATGCATCTTCCTTCGTGGGCCTCCTTATTCTTCAACACTACATGAATCTTCTGCTTGCACTGTAAAGCATTTATAGTACTACCAGTTGAGCTCTGTCAAAGGCAACTTCTATCCAGTTGTGAGTCTGAAATTAAATTAAAAATCGAGCAGATTTACGGTACCAATCCTACCTACACAATGTAAAATGTGTGTAGGGGCTGGAGGAGGCTACCAGTCTTATGCATCTATTTGTTTACATTAATGCTCATGTTGCCACAAAATGATTGGGTAAAGATTTATTGATGATCTAAAATCTTAAACACAGCATAGCAGCCCAACAGGCAGCAGAGCAGAGCAGAGCAGAGAAGAAGCGAGGCAGTAATGGAGGACAGGACGTTGGAGGGCTTTACAAGCTACAGAGGTTTTGACATCCTAATTAGATTCCACTGTCAGGCCTCTGCTCATTAACGCAGCTTTCCTTCCTTTAAGGGAAAACGCTGCTTCCTCTCTGGCTTCTTTAATCTCATCCTGCAGCGTTGCGAAGGTACTGCGTAGGAAGATGTAGCAGCCGAGCAAGACATATAGCGAAGGGCAATGATGTTGACACAGTCAGCTATCAAAGGAAGTCATGTTTATCAGGCAGGAAACATGCCTCACCTTGCAAGGCATTGCATTATTTATTTACAGCCGAAGCCTCTTTCAGAGTAAGCAGCACAACAGAACGTCACTTCAGTTTGCGTCTTACCTGAATGGTTGATAAGCAGCGCTTGAAGTTGCTGCAATCATTGTTCCATGTGCGATTTTTCTAAAGCTTTACTCTTGTTAAGCCTCAAGGATAAAAGTGTACTCCAAGAAGTATAGACATTGTGGAAATTAGAAATGGAGCTTTAGATTGATTTGACACTGAAAATCGCAGACAAGCGATAAAAGCCTCTCTAGTCATATATAAGCCGTTGAACACAACCTGGTCAGAGGAGTAAAGCTGCAGCTTTGTACACTGTTCTGAGCTCTAGTGATGCCATTCGGTATTGCAGCAGAGACAAACTAAACTGACAATACAAAACCAGTGTACTGGGTGTTGTTTTTCTACACTACTGGGAAAAAAAAAAGAAAACTTTTAAATGCAGCATTAAACATCGTCAGACAAACTGTTTTAGCTAACTACCTCTGAACACAAAATGAAATATTGCAACTATGTGTTTGTGCATGTACACGAGCTGTAGCAGACAGACGGGACCAATGGACAGATAAATAAAATGGGACACTAACTGTGTTTAAATTCTCTCTCCTTCAGATCGCGGGACAGTGATTTGTGGAGACGGGGAAGAGACATGGGCTGATGTGCTCAGATATCATGATGGCGTGCTACTGATTGAAGACTCTGACCAGCGAGCGCTTCCTGTCGTCTTCTTGTTCAGGTCAGTACCAGACAGCAGACAGAAGTGATGGATGTCAGGTTTCTGATTAACTAAAGCCAGACACTCGACTGGGATTCCTGAAAGCAGGTTTGAAGTACAGATACATTTGTCCCACTTACCCAGTTCTGATGGAGGATTAAGTTACAGGATGTTATGTGTGATATTAGATTGTTACTATATTGTTGATCTCACTAAAAGTGGCCGACAAATTGAGTGAAACATGATTCTGTGGCTTATTTATAACATGGAATGTAAAACTTCAGCAGAATTCACCTCTAATGCTGGATAAATGGAAATAATGGGATAGCTTTTAGACCTGCACCACAGCGTCTAGGTACACAGTGGTATAAGGTGGCTTCCAAAAACATAATTTACTTGATTCATAAACTAATATAATTTCTGAAGAAGTATTTTTATTTTTGTAACCTGAATTTGTGAACTCCACAGATGGTAGTTTTCTATCATATCTTAGTGTTATTTATCATCTAACCTCTCACATTAGACATTCTGTAACTGCCTTTCTACATGAGGACTTGGAGTGTGTGTGTGTGTGTGTGTGTGTGTGTGTGTGTGTGTGTGTGATAGGGATATGTTTGAGACAGTGAGAATGAAGGGAGATTGGTTAAGAGCTGCCGATCAGACTGTCATTCATCGTTCAGCTCAATGCCCGTCATCATCTTCAGTCTAAATAATTTTTTCCTAGCAGCTGATTACTTTTTATTACACACCACAGTAATAATCCAGGAGAGAGCCTACACACACACACACACACACACATCAAAGAAAGATGTCTGTTGACGTCTGACAGCTGTGGTCGACTCAGGATCACTCCACCATGTCGAGTTTCTGCCAGAGGAAACGGAGAGAACGTGTTTGATTCTCATGCAGCGTGAGGAGGAAGGGGAGGGTGGGAAGGGACGGCAGTGAAATTCATTAATTCCAGCGATTTGCCAGTCAAAGCTTCTTTTTTTCCCAACCAGACCAAACATAAACAAACACAATCATGTGCAAATGAGTCCAAATGAGATGTGACAGTTCTATTGGGCTTAATTTATTAGCAATGATTATGCAGGCCCGCTTTCCACTGGCAGCCAGCAAAGACGACTGAGCGTAAATAAAAGAAATCAGCATCTTTATGAAAAGTGGATATTATTAATAGTGATGACTAAAGCTGCTGGCATGATGAGATTCATTTAAGCACTGATATGCCCAGCCTTTATGAAAGGAATTGTATTTTTTCACTTCTTGAGCACTCAATTCAAATTGGAAATTAGCTTTTCAAGGCTCGCTCCAGGCACTATTGTTACAGCAGGGGTTAAACGAACACTATGAATTTTTAATGCCATATTTTAGGTTTTTGCATAATAACGCACTGTAAGCTTCATGGCAAGTTGGGGGGAAATTGTAATGTAAAGATTGTTTGTGCTTGACATAAAACTAAAGCTGATTATCTGAAAGCTTTCCAAGTCTGCTTCCACAACTTGTTTGCCTTATAAAGATTTGTATTACAATTTGTATTTGTGTTTTAGTCATAATCCTGTTGAATTGAACCACAGCATTTGTAGGGAAGACTATAGAAGTACATATAGTGTATATATGAAATATAGATACAGTTTATGTTGTGCAGTGGCAGTGAGGATGCCAAAAAAAAGTCTTTTACTCTACAAAAATACATAATGGTTTGTTGGGTGAGTCCCATGATACAAGACCTTGTACTGAATGCACGGAGAAGATACAAGTATACAGTGAATAAAGTATCACTGTGTAAATACATTCAGCTTTCTGTCACTGTTGACAGCTGTTGAGAGGGACCTGTTTCTACTTGCGGAATAGCTTATATTCATCTAAAAAAGAGAGACTGGTTAAGACTTGTAGATACAGTACACGCATGTAGCACCGAATATAAATATATTTATATATACACCCATTTTGTCTCAGTCTTATATAGGAGAGCTATAAATAGCTCTCCTACAATGTTATGCACTTGGATATACTGTAAGTTTGAAGTAGAGACAGACGGGCAAAGAGAAAAGAGGGCGAGGTGCGAGGCATTGATTACACACTGTGATTACACTGTGCTGACAGCTTGCCGTTAATCATCTCTGGTGGCGTGGAGGAGCTAATATACAGCATTACCATGAAGGACCATACCTTGTCACCTAGAAAACCAAAATCACTGACGTCCCTCTGATCAATAATCCGGTCAGGCGGGTGGCTGTGACACTGCCGGCTGCTGGGACTTGTTTAATCAACCCGTCGGCTGAAGCTGTCCACTCTGCTCTGCCAGGAATCGGCTGATTTCTCAAAGGAGTGGTCCTCTAAGCTGAATAGGGGTCAAAAGTTTCGGGGCCGTGGGGGTTTGTGGTGTTATTTGGACACACAGAGTGGTGGCTGACTCTTAACAAAACTTGTTTGGGGAATAATGCTTCCCTCTTGGGGAGTTTTTTTCCATTTCATTTGCAGTGTCGTGCTCAGATCGATAATCGCATTACATTCGATCAGCAGATTACTGTTGACTAATGGATGGTAATAAAGGACAAACCATGAACCACAGAATTACGAATGTCTCTTCACATAATCATCATTCCATAGTCATCTAAAATAAATGTCTTTTATCTAAGCAGGTTTGTTTAACAAGGTGTTTAATTTGCCAGATTAGCATAATTTGCGCGTTAGAGATGAAAACAAAAACAACGGACAGAATAACATTTGAAGAGCCTTAATTAGGCGTAGGAAGATGCTCCATAATTGCTGTAGCTTTGGTGTTGTTGTAAATAGTCTGTTTGTGTTCATGTGTACACATCTGTTCCTGTACACTTTCATCTAGATTTTGGGATAATTATAAAGGTTTATAAAGTTTGGATGAGGATCATGTCTTTCCAGAATGAAAGAGACACCTACCTCCTAAACACAAACTTGCCAGAGAAAAAGAATACTTTGGAAGGTACTCATTTACTTGTTTGGCCTAAATTCAGTCTGATTCAGCTGAATTCTTTTTACATGAAATGAGGACTTTCTCATCACTTAAGTGCCTTAAGAATGTAATTTGTCAATAAAACACAGTCTGCACACCCCTACACACTGCTAAAATGGCGTTAATCATCCAAAATAAGTGAAGTTACATGACTGCGGGTATACCATGTGTGCAGGTTTTTTATTTTTTTAGTATAGGAGAAAAGGAGAAAAGAAATATCCCACAAGATGTTTTGGGAAAGGCTGTAGTTATCAAATCCACCAGTGAGTTCAGTCCTCTAGAGCAAACGTGATAGATCTGTCTGGACCTCCCAGCGTGTGGTAACGGAAAGCTTGTCCTCCAATAGAGTGAGATCAGAGCAATATTCTTAATATTGACCTTTTTGCAGACATTCATGGTGTCTGAGTAATGAGCCTGTAGCCAAGGCCTTAAAACCCATTACATGTTCTGATTGTGTCAATCTAATGCGCTAATTGAATGCTATCCCTCAGCCACTTTTCATCAGTGAAGAGCCCATGCTGGTGAACTGATTTGGATATAATTTGAACAGCGAGAGCCTCAATCACAAGAGACAAACATTTTCCCTCTCATTAAAGAGCACATTAAAGATTATCTTCTCTAGTTGCCACAGTGACTATCTAATATGATTTGCTGGAAGTGTGCAGAGAACAATTTCCCTGTGATCCAGTGAGACTTGTATTTTCTCTCCTTCTCTCTCTTCTCTCGCCTTCTCTGTCTTCTGCAGTAAGTGAGTCTAAAGAGACCTCTTTGATCTTGTCTCATTGCTCTCAATACTCCAGACTGAATTTAAATCACAAGGCCGACTATTTTAAGAACAAAGCTGCCGTCGTGCTGAACAAGGGAAAAGAGAAGCTCACTTTTATTTCTCCCACTATCCTGTCAGAGTGAAATATGCTACGCAGTAGTGGAAGCTGTGCTTATTACAGTATGTCATTTGAATCCATGACGAGACATATGAAAAATGAGCCTTGGGATGTGGCGTTGATAGTTAGATGCAGTGAAATAATATTTTGCTGATTTGAGACTAATTGCAAAAATGTGTTTGCATTTACTGCTTTGATTTTGGAAATGGAATTATATACTGGAATTATATGTATCACACATTTTACAGGGAAAGAGGACTTAAATCTAACAACACAAGTTTCAAGTGAATAATTTATGACCAACTCTTGGTATTGTGGAATCAGACATTAGGATTCATGTCAACTTTTTACGATTCATTCATTCTTGTGTTTAATGAATTAGGCATATAGTAAATGTATTATTGTTGTTTAGTGCTAAAGAAACTGCCCACCGTTAATTAAAATGTTAGGTTTCAATAGAATAGGACAATTTACTTGCCACATCTCTCGTCATAAAATGCTTAAATTAATGTATTCGAATTAAACACATTTAATTAAACACAGAACATTTAATTGCATAGTACACACAGGGAGGAGCTGCGCTGACCTACAGCATTATTGTTATAGCTTATAATGAATGCAAATATGTTTCTCACATGCGTGGCCCAGGTCAGAATTAAACTGCTAGTCTTCTGGCACACTGTTAACACTGTTCTCTTCCAACTGAATGACAGTATACAGAGTGCATTACTGCCAGGGGATGAGTTTATTATGTGAGGTGAGCGATGTTTTCATGAGCCCTACGTTTAGCAGAATTCTATGTCCATACAGCATTTTCAGAAGGCAACAGCAATAATGCACCTTTTTTTTGTGATAGTCTTAATTATTTTTGTACAATGTTTTCATTTTCATTTTTTAAACGGTGAGTTATTGTGTCTTATGTCTGATACTAATTGTTGATCATAGCTGGAGCCTCAGACGGCCATAGTCCTGTAGGTCTCAAACAGGGAATAATTTGCCCTTTAAGATACCTCCACATACCAGCCTAGTGTTAACATCACTATCTGTTAAACATTATCTGAAGAGGTCAAATGGATGTTTGTGGTTGTCCAACTTTTAAAATAAGGGTCAGATAAGGATTTAGATTTCTGGGCTGAATTTTTGACTACTCTTCTCTGTAACTGTTTTGTCTTCCTGTTTTGTAATACTGTGTAATATCACTGAGCTGTCGGTGTCAGTGCTAAATGGTGCTTAATTTTTCAACCTGACATCATTCTGATTAGAAAGTCCAACTTAACTATTACATGGACACTAAATAAACTCATTATATAAAATATGCATGACATGCAAGCATTTAATCAGAATATAACTTCATGTGCAAAGGGGTTCTGCCTGCTGTGAGGCATCTAATCTGCCAGAAATATAATGGAAGAAGCAGAAGTGGTTCTGCCTGTCTTTCAAGATGGACCCACCATGTCCTGTTAACAACATTTGTGTTTCTATTCTTTTAAATTAAGCAGCAATCTCAGTAGAACTTACTTTTAAAGTCTCAACAAAAAAGGCTGTATCATCCACAGATCAGCTTTGTTTTGCTCTTGCCATGTTTCTGTCTTTCCTGGAAGCTCATGTCAACTAATGTTACCCCCACGTGGGGAAAACATAGGCTGAAAGAATATATTTATTCCAACCAGAGAGAAACGATTGGATTAGGCGTTTACATGGTTATTGAGCACTAATATTGTCGTATTTATCAATGTCTTACACCACCCCTCTGAACCCTTTAAATTTCCTTCGGATCAGGCCCGTCTCCTCAGATTGAGGTGGTTACATGAGGCATTTTTATCCTGACTGGGCTATTATAATGATTATTACTGGAACATTGGAGTTCATGTAAATGCAGCGGCATTTCTAAGGTTTTGGCCTGCTCATCTACCTTTTCTCTCTGCTGTACAAAAATCCTTGCTCTTATTTTTCATGGTTGCCCTTTTCAAAAAAGCCAGCGGGAAAAAAAAAGCCAGCAAACATGCCAGGAGAAAGGTCAGCAGGACCTGAATAACATTTAAGATCTTAGCAGCGTCTTTTCACTAATCTCTACCAGCCAAAAAAGACATCGATCCGCTCTTCTCCTCCACAGGTAACTCTTAAGGTACAAAACTGTAGACTAGTTTCACACTAATCTGCGAGTGCTTTCTCTCCTGCTTGACTCTCACCCTGACAGACTCTTGGCATCACTATTGCTTTTATTTTGCTGACTGACATAAAATTTACTGGCAGAGGGTTTCTTGTAGTAAACAAAGAGGGGATGTGTCAAAGGTTGGCGCAGTAGGGATTTAAACTTGACAAGGGATCTAGGCTGAAAGCCACATAAAGCCTTAGTCATAAAAGGGCACGACTCCCTGTAGCAGGTGTCGAACAAGGAAGATGCAGGTAATGGCTCTTTGCTGCCAGGAGAGAATGAGAGAGGACTAGTTTGCCCCCATGTGAAAGGATTTCACATGGGGGCAGTGTTGCACCACCTGTCACACTTCCTTCCTTCACTCCATTATCTCCCACCCCGCCATCCTCCTCGTGATGATGTGTTCTTCATCAACTCCACCCTGGGTCTTCTCATTTCCTCCTCTCATGTTGCTTCTTATAAAAGACAACCACAACACCCGACATCACTTAAAGTACCGATAGGAAAGTGGCACTAGTATCAGCAGCATCTACAGATATTAAAAATGATCATTTCTGAGTAAAGCAGTTGATATCTAATATTTTGCTTTCATTGCTTAACAAATCACATAAAAATTACATATTCAAAACTCCCAGGATTTTCTTTTTAAGTCAAGGCAGTGACATGCTACGTTTCCCAAGAAAATAATGTCCTCCTTTTTTAACAATGCAGTATTAATTATTTATGGAATATGAGTTGAACTGAGTTTCATGGATATTTTTATATATATATGGGAAGCACTGACTAGCCAATATTCTTTTTCTTCTTTTTAATAAAAAGCCAAACTTGACCCGATATTTTAGTAAACAGACAGAAAACTGTTGGAGATGAATCTGTGTAAACCCCCCACCCACCCCCGTCTGAAGCAAAAGCACCCCACGCAGTCTCTGCTTACACGAGTCTCTCACAGGTGAGAGAAAGCGAGTGCAGTCTGGTTCATTGTATCACAGCAGGCTACTTTTCTCACTGGTTCACAATAACCATTGATTTGTGAGCTGATGCTGCGCTGTTCCCTCGGCAGTCTGAGGCATCTCTCCTCTCGCACTCTCTCTGTTTCTCTGCTTAGTCACCCCCGGCCTGGCAGCAGTCATCTGAGGACAACTGCGGCGCCAGAAGAAGGCAACACATCAGTGTTTGGGTGGGGTGTTCATTAGACACCCCTGTGCACAGTGGAAGAGGTAGTTCATACAGACAGCACGTACATTTATTTTGCAAGAGCTGTTGGGAAAGAGATGGAAACAAATTGATTTTGAAAAAGCTTTAATGGCTGTGCATCTGGATCCTAATGAGAAACACAATGTTTTCTAAATGAGCTTGGCAGGAACTATTTATTAAATATTTTATAAGTCCTATGTAGCCTGTGATGAATTTCCTCTATATTCCATGATCATGATTTACATTTTACTTGTGGAATCGTTCTACAAAGAAACGCAGAGCTCTCAGACTTTCTTTGATTTTCACTATGAAGCACTATGTGATACACAGAAGATAACATTGGATTGTTGTATATGAATTCAGGCTGTGGCAAGCACTGACGTTAACTATCTGGACTGGAATACACTGTGACCTATAACCTCTCTCAAAGGCATTCCTGAGGTAGAAAAGAGTCATTATGGAGCAGGATATTGCAACAGACTGCTTCCAGTGGGCTCAGATGAAACTGATCAGACATAAACCACATTTTATATACTCTCATTTGGACAGACTCTTGCTGAGCTGTGTATTTTCCACCTGCTGATGGAAAGAGTCCTTTTGTTCATTCTTACTCCCGATCTCTCTGCGACAGCCTGACTTGGGCTGCTGGGTCTTCTGATTTAAAGATGGACCGACTCAAGGAAAGCCAAGATCAGGGAACCAGGCTAAATGCAGGCTTGGTTTTGAAGACTGTATGTCCAAACTGACAGAAAATAAGTAGTGTGAAACTGATAAGTAACCTCTTGCTCTTTTTTTGCTGCACGTTCTTCTCTTCAGGAACATTCCTGCAGTGAAAAGTCACTGCTGGATCCTATTTCCTACCAGCCTGTGCTGAGAGCACACAGAGACAAACACACATGGAGATTGTTACCCGTTCAAAAGGCCGTGTAATCCAACCAGTTACCCTTTAGTTTACCCTTTTTTTTTCTCTTCCCTGACCGTAAAACACAGTTTATTTCAATCAAGGTTCACTCTAACTGCTACTGTGATTCAGCGTATGTGTTTTTGGAGCTGGATAAGTGACAACTTTTCCTATCCTGAAAACTTGGTCAAGTATGGAGGCTTCTGTCATTCAGGACTCAGTGGAAGCCTGAGAGTTGTCCTTGTGGGTTATTATGGACAATAGTGATGGATAGATAATAATGTCTGTCTGTCCTCTGGCTCATGAACACATTCTTTTAAAGCAGTGCAGTGGTTGATGACCTGTTGAAGGGTTTTGAGGAGGACATTTAATCCATGATCTGACTGGAAATGAGGAATTGGCTCAGTACTTGTGGTTTAGCTCTGCTTTGTGATGCATTACCATCCCGTTCTACGAGATGTTAAGATTTCTACAGCTTTTTTCCACTAATCTTGCATATCTTGCATGCATATTATGTTAAGAATTATCGTTCATTCAGAAGATGTTATAGCTTGTAGAGAACTAAGTTTTAGTTTCTGGCTGGAGCAGTTGACAAGAGGCCATAAACAAAACCAAACAAACAAAAAAACTTGTTTTGTGTGTTTCAGTCCAGTGTGCAGATGTGGCGGGCATAAACATTTCATTAAATTAATTTGCAGATGCATTATATCCTCTCAAAGTGTATTTTTAAACATTATTATCTGGACATTCTGTGCCTCTGTCTGACTGCAGTGTTTGATCACCTGCTCGGGTCACTTACTGCCCACTTAATCCTGTCTAATTAAAGTATTAGAGGGTGGAATGAAAGCTAACAGACCTCTCACTCCTTCAGGACAAGAGAAGTCCATCTGTTCCATAAAACTCACTCCACATAAAAACACAAGAAGTCCTTATCGCCTCTGCAGCTCTATGCCCATTATTATCCTTCCCCTCTACCCCTGTAATATAGAACAGCTGTTGTTTTGAAATAATCTTTTTGGTGTTTAGCTCTATAATTAGACTAATAACACTGTCATATCACATTCAGACATGTGCTTTGATCCACAGAATCAGTTCTGTAAGTAAAGGGTTGAACTGTGTCTGGAACACCTAAACTGTAAACTAGCCAGCTGATTGCACTGGATATTCATGCTTAACACTCATCTCTTCTTCAGTACCAAAACATCACACGATGTTTACACTGCATGAAATATTGATCCTAACCAGTCATGTATTCTCATAGTGGGTCTCTTAAATTCATTTTACAAATGAGTGAACCGATATCTGCAGATGGGGTGTGATAATTTCACTTATTTCCACTGTAGATTAAGTTAAAATCTTGAAATGAAGCTGCTTTTTGAGATTAATATCACTTGACCCAAGAACATTCTTGAAATGCGTTGATTTGTTTTGGAATAAAGTGGAATTATCTCGCTCTGCTGGCTGTGTCCTACTTATTTTATGGATAACAAGATTTTATAACCAAACACTTGAGAAAATAAGACGTTAAAATGGCCATTTTCTGCAGTGTAAACATACAAAACTGTTTTTTGTCTCTATTTCTCTGCCTTCCTCTCAGGATGTTTCCCTTGAGCTTAATGCCTCCTATCTCTCGCCGCACAGTGTTTTTTTGTCCAGAAAGCCAATTTTCTCCAGGATATAGTTGCTTCAGGAGACCAAAGGAAACCTTTCCCAAACCTAATCCCTCACACCTCCAGGGACTCTGAGTTTACATGTTGAAGCACCTCGATCTGATAAACTCCCCGCAGGCTCACATTGCATCTCTCCAAGCCAGCACAACACACTCATTGCATCCACCTATCCTTACCTGCAAACTCCATTTATGCATTTCAAAGTGTGGACTGGGTGATATCAACTTTCCTCATGATGTGAGAAGTGGAGATATAGAAGTTTCACGGAAAAATAAACAAATACTTTGTAATTGAACTATTTTGTCACTCCCCTGTGAGAATGTCTGTACGAAGACAATGTTTGAGATAAAAAAGATATTCTAAGGAGAGTTGTCTGTTTACCAGCAGCCAGACTGTAAGGGGAAAAGTGTATGTGCATTCAACATGTGAGGAATTCATCTGTTCTTTGCCTCCTCTGTCAGTGAACTACACCCTCATGAATGAGCTCTTGCAAATGTTGGAGATAGCAATCAGTGTTTCAAAGCACACTTTGTCCTTGCTAACTGTTCCCATGGTCTTTTGACTGCACAACACCGATGCCTCATTGCATCAGTGTGGCTAAAGGATGCAGAATCCCAAGACACCTCCAGGGTTTTTGAGTTTTTGTGTCACTATAGAAACTCTTCAGACTCTAGCTTGGCACCAGGGAAATGCCAACAGCTCTGTGTGGTTTTTACCTGGAGTTGCTGTTTTGTTGACGGCATTTTGTGCAGCACTTTGTGAAATTGTCTAATGTGAAAAGAAAAAAAAGACTATTTTGTTAAAGTACTTGAATCTTGCACAGATTCAGTGCTTTTTTTGTTGAAGAAAATAAGTTCCTTGATCCATAATATGGCTGTTTTTTTTAATCTGGCTCATTTTCACAGTAGAATCACCACTTTAGACAAATATTCCTGCGAGTTATTTAGCAAACCCCAATCTGGCAGTGCTTCGGTTATAGATATAGACCCAACATCTTGGCAGAATATCCAATCTCTCAGTGCTTGTTTTGGATGTAAAGTTATATAGGAAATATTTATCGCAGCCATCTGCAACAGTGACACTGATGGTTGATTTTGACACGTTTTCATCGTGTCATAATACCACCCCATATGTAATGCATACTGTATATTTGCAGTTAGGTGCAGTGATACAGACTCTGTTTTGGCAAGATAAAACTATATGAGGTCCATAACATGAAGAATGATGTAAGGGTTTGATTCTCCAGTTCCTTCACATTGTGCTGACACATACAGACTGTACATGAAGGTATTCTATATTGAGGAGTTATGTTTATGAAATACACTGACCAGGGGAATTATTGCCTCTGTTAAGACTGTAAAAGTGGTTTTAATGCAGTAGTCCTGTGCTCAGGTACGTGCAACAAATATAGTAGGCAGCCAGTGTAACACAATTGCCATTCCATTTGAATAGTGGGTAGTAAATCACCAAGAAAATTTTCCATGGCAACCATGCTGGTTAATGGTTGTGCTTCGGCTTAATGATATGCCTGGTGAGAGAGGGAGAGAGATGATAATAAGGAAGTCGTATGAATAATCATTAGATTAATGTCATCCCCATCGACTGCATGTCAATAAGTGTGAAATTAAATTTGACGTTTCTCTTAGCAGCCATTAGCAGTCGATCTAATTGGCCAATTGGACAGGGAATTGTTTCATTCTTTAATCTGTTCGATTCCAAATCAATTAAATTAATTGAATAGGTAAGATGAAACATCCGTGCATCAGGCAATACCTGCTATTGTGTCATAGCCACAGCATGTAATCATGTGGTATTACCATTACTATGGCATGGAATACATGAGCCTGGCTCTGTTTTGTGTGTGTGCACCTTTGCCTAAAGGTGTCATCTGCAGACAAATCAGACTCTTTATCCATGTCACCAACCTGTTGCTGTCAAAGTAATAATTTCCTGCTCTTCATCACTACCTCTCTATCCACTTTCCTCCCAGCTCTCAACAAGCCTGTTTGACAAACGTCATATCTAATTAGAGTCACTTTGCTCAGATAAATGTCATAAATTAAACCTCTTTACTTCATTACACAGTGATTTGTGAACTTATTACTTCCTTGTGTCACAGATTTAACGGTTCGGTATTTATGGGGTGATTTACAATATGTAACGATATACATGGTGAGCAATCATTTTTTTGCACAGTTGAGTGAAAGATGTACTATAAATTATTAGTGATGGATTTTTTTTTAACGATAGACGTTCACCAGTTCTGTCTATTAGTGCTTATTGCGGTGACTGAATGCGTATTGATTTGATGACGGTGTTCAATAAAATTTTTGTAGAGGAAGTGATGTTTTCTGAAAATGTTGCCCTTTGTCTGCTTTCTGTTAATGGATCCACAAACTGTAGATTTTAGTGTTTTTTCAGTAGTCATGTTGTTTACCGGGATTTGTAAATAGAGCCACAAAGCTACAGGATGTCACTCAATATGGTGCCAAATTGTGTGAACTATGTCTACTGTCTAAGGCAATGGTGGCAGGCGTGAATTGTTAAATCGCTGCTCTCTAAATGGAAATTAATTAGAATTTGTAATCAGTTTAGTCACTTTAATATTTAATTACACTGCTCAAAGTTATGTTATGTTTTTACAGCTTTACTTGGTATAGAAAATGTTGCTGTCACAGATACACAGCATTTATTTGCACTTGCTTAATGTTATCTCACTCGTCACACACACACACACACACACACTGACGGCTAGCTGCTGTAAATGAGCCTGCGTTAGGTGTGAGCTTGAGTGAGATCACTTATAAATGTGAAAAAGGCATGCTGACAGTGATGCCTAAGTTAGCATTTTACCAGAGGGCGAACTCACAGCACAAATGATCACTGCAACCTAATTTACCTGTTCTGTTCACTGGTGAAAAATGTAGTTACAAACTAAAGCTGAAACACAAAATGAATTTGCAACAATTTTAATATCCTCTTAATCGTTTAAACTCAAGCATAAATGAGAAAAATGTTGTGGTTGCAGCTTCTCACATGTAAATGTTTGCTGCTGTTCTTCCTCTTTAATGATAATGAATGTGGTATTTTTGACTGTTGGTAGGACAGAGCAAGCTATTTTGTAGACTTTCATAGACTGAAACATAATTTGTTTTTAATGAGCCCATAGGTACATGTTTCCTCATGCGTTTTATGTGCATGCAGGCTTATTAGTAGCAGCATATACTATGTTGAAGTGAGATCATCAGCCAGTGTCACGCTCTCCATAAACACTCACTCCCATCCACTCACTTTGAGGAGTCTTGGGTGCACTTCATTTGTACTCCCCTCTCTGGCTGAGTGGGGTCAAAGGTCAAACAACTTATATGCTAACTCAACATGCTGCCATCTGCCTGGTCATTAGTGCCGACCTTTCACTAGTTAAGTGGGGTCACGGAGTAGCAGAATAAGAGCAGCCATGTTACATTGATAGTATATAGACACATAATGGCTTGCCCACTGCTGTGTGGGATTTCAGCACTTGTGTAGAAATCTTATGTGAGTATGAGCATGTCAAACTGTAAATGCAAACAGATAAAAATATCCTTTATATTTTTTTAATGTCTAAAATTTTTGCATGATTGTATTTTAAAAACACGTTTACATTGTTGCTTCAGTTCTTTGCTGGCTGTGAGATCTGTTCTTGTAAGTAAGCTGCAGCACACTAAGTATTATTAGTGAGCTTGTATATACTGTATGCCTTGGCATATCATTGGCTATAAACGTCCATTTCCAGACCTGGACATTCACACAAATGCACAGAGAGAAACCAGACTTGTAATGATAGTGCATAGCTGTACCTACCTCGCATCAATCCTCTAATCCCCACAACTCAGACCCCACACACCGACAGCAACAACACACAAGGTAGCTGTAACACCGAAAGGACCGAGGATTTGGCTGACAACAATTTACTGCTGATACAGAGGGGGAGGGAGGGCAGTTTAAGGAATTGGCCCAGTGTAATGGCCTTCACCCGACCACATGGCCTGATTTTTACAGAGTCACACTGAGGTGAGAGAGAGCGAGTAATATTTCCAGGCCTGGCTGGACATGAGTGATAGGAGATGAAGATAGTGCTGATAGAGGGTAATGATTGTGATCTCTCTGTCTTGCTGAGACTGCGTCTAGGTTAATGGGAGTCAGGTCAGAGGGGTCCGGGGCTCTCTGTGTGATGGTCATCTGGTTATCTAGGCTGACTTATTGTGGGACAAATGAATGCTGATAGTCTGGCTGGACATACAGCAATAAATAAATAAATAAAAATATGTATACAATTCACAGCCATCATCGAGGTCCAATGCAATAATTGTTGAGACAATAAAATCACATCAATGTCAACATCATGGTTGCACTATAGGAAAAATCAAGAGATTACAGATTACAAAGCCAATTAAGCTTCATTCTCTGGAGACGATGACTACAAAAAATTCATGGCAATTAATTTAATAGATGTGTTGAGATATTTCAGTCTGATCAAAGGAATAGACAGACTGGCGTACTGACAGACCGACATTGTCTTCCATAGAGCCTCTAGCGTCGCTAAAAATAAACTTCTGGCGAGAAAATCCATGTACAGCAAGTAGAAATAAAAGTGAATATTCTAATATGGTAACTGCATGTTGTTAATACTACATGCATTAACAAAGTGGCCAGCTATCCTGTCAAATAACCACAGCTTAGAGTGATCTATTCATCATGGGAATTATGGGTAGATGTCACGGTGCATCAGAGGATACAAATGCAGCTCTTTCATCTTGAGATTGAAACATTCAACATTCACAGTCTTAATATTAACCTACGTGCTGCAAAACAGATGATAGATGAAGTTGGACAGGTGGCCATGTGGGAAATGACTTGAGTCTTGGTACCATGTTACTGCTGAGCTCCATAGAGAGGATGGATTGAAGAAATATGGTAAGAATGAATTTGCTCACCTGTCATCCACTATATCTTGAGATTTAGTTAGAGATCTTATAATGATTTATATATGTTAATAAATTGGGAAATAAATTGTCTTTATAAGCTGAGGGATTATAGTTGTAAATGCAGTTAGCTGCTGGTTACACTGGTACCCAACCAGAAAATCAGCGCTCATTCTCACTGTACGACGCCTAAACTAATCCGTTGTACTTCTGTGCTTTTCCACGGCAGCGTGTTGAGCATTCCTCTCCTGTCTTATGTCATTAAGAAAACAATTACTCTGCTCCCCATACCTCATCTGGGCCTACCAGCGGCAGTCACAGGCACCATATGGCCATATGTCACCAAGTACTATATATCACTAACACACTGATGTTAACCTGCAGACATGTTATTGTTCATATTCTTGTAATTCATGTCATTTCTTCTTACAACAAGACACTTTCCTCTATTTTCCATTGACAGTGTTTCAGCCACTTAATTTACCTTTTTCGAAGTCACAAAGATTACAGATGGAAGTGAGTGATATATTATCCTGATACAGTGTTGTTGAGGAACAAAATTGAGATTGTTGCAAATTGATTAAAAATAAAAAGTATAAGCATACTGTATTTTCCGGACTATAAGCCCCTACTTTTTTCCCCATACTTTGAACCATGCTGCTTATACAGAGATGCAGCTCTTCTATGATTTTTTTTTCAGCCCACAT
This sequence comes from Pampus argenteus, assembly GCA_036937835.1. Classification (NCBI taxonomy): domain Eukaryota; kingdom Metazoa; phylum Chordata; class Actinopteri; order Scombriformes; family Stromateidae; genus Pampus; species Pampus argenteus. Next base: position 16,923,539 of record CM072874.1, read on the forward strand.
TGGGTATATAATATTATTACACCCTCACCCCCCAAAATGGAAAACCCACGAAGAAATTCCTATGATGCAGCTTTTAAGTTGAATGTGATCGATCTGGCTATTCGTGAAGGAAACAGAGCGGCTGCACTAAGTTTGCCGTTAATGAATCTATGGTGAGACGGTATGTGATGAAGATTATTGGAGGCTGTTCAACTCTGACACTGAAGAGGACGACTTCAGTGTCTTCAGTGCACAGAAGAAATAAAATGACAGTGGTATGGTGTTCATTAGTTTTAAATGCTCAGGAGGAAGATAAATAGTGACGTGTGGCTTCAGTGCATGGGAGAATGAAGCGACTTTAATAGTTGCGTAGTTGCGCTTTAACAGTGTGCGGGAGGAAGACAGTGATTTGGTGTTTAATGGTTTCAGGATGCAAGAGGAAGAAAAATAAAGTAACTTAGTTTTAGTGCACAGGAGGAAGATGAATAAAACCATCAATGACATTTCTGTTTTGTTTATCAGCACCTGCGGCTTATATGTGACAAAATATATATTTAATTTGAATTTTAGTGAAAATATGGTAAATATTTGCAGCCTTTGTGGGCAAACTCAAAATTGAGCTCAGGTGCGTTCTGTTTCCACTGAGCATCCTTGAGATGTTTCTACAGCTTAATTGGAGTCCACCTGTGGTAAATTCAGTTGATTAGACATGATTTGGAAAGGCACACACCTGTCTAAATAAGATCCCACAGTTAACAGAGCATGTCAGACCTCAAAACAAGCATGAATGGGAAGGAATTGCCTGTAGACCTCAGACACAGGATTGTCTTGAGGCACAGATCTGGGGAAGAAACAGAAAAAAAATTGTTGCTTTAAAAGTTCCACTGATCTCAGTGGCTCCATCATCTGTAAACAGAAGAAGTTTGGTGTTTGATCGGGGGAGAAGAGCTTTAGTTAGGGAGGTGACCAGACTTGAATCCCATCATACATCTCTGGAAGGATCTGAAAATGGCTTATTATTGAATGGAATCTCAGATGCAAAGGGCTTTGCTGGCATTTAAGTGAAATAACATGCTGTCGCATAGATTCAAATGGTGGATCACAGTGGCTCTTTTGTTTTAGCTTCTACAAGCTGTACATACTGCAAGATAATAACTAGTGATTGTCACTTCTTTCAATGATTTTAATGTCCAACATACCAAAGTTAATTATCTACTGCATATCTGACTTGTCTTAGCCTGCTACTGCATATCATGTGGATTGCTGGGTTAATCCATCTCAACTACTAGATAGTATATTCTTCTTTTGGGAATGGCGGCTGGTCCGTATTCATAGAGAAAATCTCTTCCAGATTGTTGGCTGACTGAAATCAGGCTTCTCAGATCACTGCAGGAACAGTTTTTTTTCTAGGTCACTAGGTTCTTCATAAAGAGACTGTATAGGCTGTTGGATGACCTCCATGTCCTTGAAATCTCACCAGAGAGAATAGTCAAATTACAGATAAGGGTCAAGGATTTAACTATCAGATGGGAAGACATTTTCAGCACGTCAAGGGCAGCGGTTATCAGATTTGTTTGATTCACAGTGGTACATCATGCACATTGTGCCTTAAACAGTAATACTGATGACATTGCATATGCCCCTTTAATACTGTATGATGAGAAGAAAAAACACTGCCTGTAAATGATAAAACAATGAACTGCAGTCCTGCTTGAAAATGCGTTTTGGGAGATAATTTGACCTCAAATCATTGCATTATTCTGTGCTTTGTTTATGGTGTAATCAGTCCTAATCTGTTTTTACTGGATTTTTAAATACCATTAGGAAATCACAGGGGTGCTATAATCCTTGTTTGTTTTTTTTCTTGCATAATTAGTGAGCCTGACTGAGGAAAAGAGGAATCCACAATAATGTAGACTCAGCATAAAGAGATTTATTAACCAGCAAATTAGTGATTTAATTAATGCACCATGTTCTGTATAGTAGCTCAATAAGGCAGTCATATACATAAGGTCCCCACAGACCTTGAAAAACATTTAAGTTTGATTAAAAAAAAGGACCTTTTTCAAATTTTCCATAACCTTTTGAAAATCACAACCTTGAAAGTAAATGAGTTTTTAATTGGAATTTTACTGCATCTATTTTTAAGATGTGGGTCTCTCTTAGGATCAGCTGTTCCCATCCTTGGGAAACCCTACACACACATTTTAAAAAGAATGATTTCACCAGGATTACAGCCATTGGTATCAAATGGGGCCTTAGTGATGTCTCATGTGGTAACCATGGTATTCATTATATCTGTTTCAATAGACCGAATCATTGTGGCGTCATGTTAACAACAACAGTCACTTCTGGGTGGACAACTGGCGTCTGAATTATGGAGATATGGGAAGTAGGCAGATTTGTTTATATCTGTTGTCATTGTCAGCCGTAACTGTAACGTTTAAAGATATAGTTAAACACGGGGGTCCAACCTGTCTAGATGACCCTATTTATCTTGGATAAACAAAGTCTACCCAACGGTGACATCTCCCTGCGAGTCGGACTAACTGCTGGGTTTGTTTAAACTCAAGTTGTTTAGTATGTGACCCAACAGGTAAATTAGGTCTCCAACCTAACGTTAGTGAAAGTGTTATTAATGAGATACCAAAGCATCAAAAATGCATTTTAGATGAATGATATGTAACTTGTGCACTTGGAATAACATCATTAAAAAATTTATTGTTGCTGTCAGAGAATTGTATCAATTACAAATCAGTGTCATTTCATTCAGTGGTGGATAAAGACCCTCACATCACAGCGGGCTGGGGCTTCTGGCCTCTGACTGGCTTTAAACAGACACTGCACTAGTGAATTTAAAGCAGCAGCAGACCTTTCCATGAAACTAAGCGCCAAACATTACAGAAGCAACAGTAAATAAAACTATTTTCATGTCAAAAGTGTGTGAATATTTGCTCAAGAAACGATGGATAAATTGAGACTCAGAGGTAGGGTGTTTTTTCTGAATGGCAAATATTTTGATTTGCTGTATTGCTCTCCCAACATGTACATGCAACACAGACAACTGTCAGCCATTATGTGGTCACCTCATGTAAAAATGAAAAACAGATTGTGCTGTGATGTCTTTATCAGATACCAACACACTTTAGAGACAGATTTTTAGAGCTTTGAGGGTGTTGTGCTCTTTATAGTTAGACCATGTTTGTGCGATTTAAAATATCTCTGAGTAAAGAATTCAGGGCCGTCAATAATCACAACGCAGTTCTTGAATCTTTTTTTTAATTACTACAGGCATATGTCTATGCAGTATGCGTGGAGTAGGCCACAAGATCAGAAAATGTAGGCGTTAAAAAAACACAGGCGCTGTCTCATTGAAAACAGCTGAAACACAAGAAGCTGACACTTCAAAACAGAAACCCAAATCTATGTTGCTCAATCCATGTCTTATTTTAAGCATAATTATAAACAGCTGGTTGTTCTTCGAAATCACCCTTCTCGCTGTGATGAATGGAGAACTTAATGGATGGATGGATGGATGGAAAATTGTGATTGTTTCTATTCTATATACATGTTACTAAAAAAGAATGAATAAGAACCCCTCTATATATTAAATTTACATGAGATTTAGAATTTAAAGTGAGTGAATATTCTGCAGTACAAAGGGTTGAATTTATATATCACATGATCCACCGCTACATTTAAATAAGCAGTGATTTTGATCAGCTGTCCCGATTTTGTTAAGGTATTGTTGAGGTGTTATTGTGTTGTAGATTTCATCTGTGCTGTCCCGCTGTTCCTCGAGGGCCAAAAGATTTGAACTCCCCTGATTAGATAAAAAAAAAAGACCAGGTGTGTTCAGTGTTTGCTGCGCGCTAGCGATAAGGCTCGGTGCACCACTTTGTTTCAGACTGAAATATCCAAGCAGCTAGTTTCTATGTAATGAGGAACATACTCCTGCATCTGTACTCACTGATGAAGGTCAGCTGGCTGAAAAAGTTTTGTGAGATATTAACAATTAAATCAAATGAATGATGTACTTCTAAGAGATTTTAAAAGAGATTTCCTATTCAGTTGAGGCCTAGTAATCATGTGTCTCCAGTCCTCCTTCTTCTTTCGTGTGTTACATTTATAGTTACATTTATATCATAGATTGTGAGATATTTTTGGATTAATTTATGTATTTCTTTGATAATGCTGCAGAAACCGCAAAATTGATTTGAATGGAGACAATTAGCCCGTTTCATTGAGACTCTTAAGCAGTCAGCTATCCTAGCTATTCAGTCAGAACTCACTTAACGCAGCCTGTATTTCCATATTGCTATATATTTTACTTGTTCTCTCTCAGATTAATGCATTCTTCCTAGTTTACGTCACTGAGTAAATACCACATTAGTGTTTATTCTGCTTTTCTTGGTGGCAAAATAAAGCATTAGTGTAGCATGCAGCAGTATAGGTGTGGGAGACTGTATCATTGCATTTTCCTCTTTAATAAGAACCCCCAAGGACCATCGGTAGGGATCTGTCTTTTGAGAGCCAAGGGATCAGAGAGCTCCAGCTACCAGCTCCCCTGTGACTGGCAGCATAATAGCAAAGCGAGTTAGCCTTCTTCCCTGGTTTGATTCTCTGGTCCCACTGGGTTTGCTCCAATGGGAGATGATGGGAGGAAGTAAGTATGAGCAAGAGAATGAAGAATAAGGAGTTGACTTTTCAGAGTTACTATACACCAGACTCATGTTGGAGTTTGGAGAAATGTTTCTGATTACAGGGAATAGAGCTCCCTCTCTCTGGGTTTCAGTTTGTGCTCGGTATGCAGGGAAGGCTGTCTGCCTATTGAACTCATGCTTATAAATGGCTGGCCCTGAGCTCACTACTGGGTCCTGGTCCTCCTTTTAACTCTGGTGGTTAATGAGCGGTCCTGTTTGCCCTGGTAATGCTCTGACCCAAGAACAAAGTTAATAGTAATTGGCTGACCCTGGAGTGCTTACGTGCAAAATAGGATTTAATTCATAAATTGGACTTTTGAAATCGACTAAAGTTTGTTTACAGAGCTGCACAAATTAAGCCTAATGAATGTTTTCTTGAAACTAAGAATTTGTGTGAAAGAGGTCCAGATGAACGGTAGGCATAAAGCGAGTATCATTAGCTGTTATAAAATATCCCATTTCTATTTAGCTTTTGCTGAGCTCTCAAGAATCCAAATCCCACAGCACAAATAAAATATTCAGTAATGCTTTCAACTCAATTATAGGCAGCGTGCAACTGTATCCCACAAGGTTTTTGGTAGCGTGAGTCCTTGCAGACTTTAAGCCCTGCCATCAGCTGCACTGAAGAGAGCCATCCCACCTTGTTCTTGCCTCATTTGACAGTAATGCCTGTCAGAGCCAGTGTCTACCCATCTGCCTGTCATACAGGGTCAACTCTGACCACCGAGCTGAGAAGATCTGTCCCTCTGTGAAGCTTTGTGGAGAGACAGCCTCACTCTTATCCTCCAAAGGCTCATCAGATAAGAAACGGTTAAAGGCCCCAGAGAGTTTCTCCCCAGAGGGAAGGGATTTCAGTTCCTTTGTGCACTTTCTTCTCTGCTTTCTCTCCCTCTTTTTCTCTTTCTCATTTTTTTGCTCTGCTTTTCCTCTGTGTGTATCTCTCCAGCTGGCTGAGGGAGAATCCTAGCCTCCCAGGGGCCTATGAAGGAAGGAAATCTCAGTAGTTCAAAGTATAAACAGTCACTGTTAACATTTGAGACTGTGGGGGTTTGAAGATTCAAGGAGATCATTGTGTATTGTATGTAAAGGATATACACACAGTGTTTTCAATGTCCATTGATCAGGGTTCAGTGATATAACTGTCATCAAAAATAGCCCTAACTGTAAGCTACTTTACATTGGTACTGAACACCTTAGGGATTTGCTGAGCATGTGTTGGAGTGTTTGTTTGCTGTGTTTTGCAGCAGAAATGACAGAATTACACAACATATCCTCTACAGGCTTTTACAAAGTGTTGGCTGCAACATGTGGAGCTTTGATAGTCCATGGTGTCCTAGCACCATGCTAGGACACCATGTTCCATATTTTCAGTGTTTTTATGTTTGCTTACCTTATGCAACAACACTAGGGAGAGTTACATCAGATCACAGATCTACTGAAAAATATCTCATCCAAATTTTTATTTATTTTCTTGGAAAGAGTACTTGACATCAACAGAGTGACTATCTGACAGCTTATAAAAACGACAAACAGGAAGAAATAGACCCCTTTGGGGCGCCACGGGCTGAAGACTAACAGCAACACCCTTACTGACTCGCAACGAGAGCACGTTGAACCAGACAAAAGCTTGGTCATGATAAGAAATGTGATGAGCGTAGCCCAGGAACCTAGCAGATAGTGGAGGGAAGAAGCTCCAGGTCTTCTCCTGGGAATGATAAAGAGATACTTGACAGTCAAGGGACCTTACATTGATTACCTCTTGATTCAAGTCATGTCAAGTTTATTGTATTTCTAGAAGACCTTTTAACAAACCCACTTTACAGAGAAAAAAATGTGAGACTAGGCAAGTAAAGGTTAGTGAAAGATAAAAGATGAGGCTCAGCAGATGTATCAAAAATGACAGTGTCTAGTTTGGAGTAGGTGCCTTGTACCTTTGATTGAGTGACAAAGAGTCCTGCTTCTTGTTATGGGAGGGGACGGGAAAGCCTGGCAGGATATCAGTCAGAGTGCTTCTGCTGAAACAGGAATTATATCAACAAATTGCATTGAATATGCAGGACATGTGAGATAGGACAAAGGATCAAAGATATGAGAGCAAGCAAAGCCATTAGATCAAGTGCAGGAGAAAACAGAAAGAGTCAGTTTGTCTCGTCTGAATTAGCAAACAGGACAAAAGTAAACGGCTCAAAAGACGAGGATGCTGTCGTTGTCGTGTCTTTACTCAAGGCAGTTATACTAGACTGACGCTGCTTAGAATTAAAAAAGAAAAGAAAAAAGTATATTGTATTGAATCCATTCTGTCACATATAAATATATTACATTCTGGACATTGCATTTGTTTTCAGTTGAGATTTCTTTTTTATTTCAGAAAAAACCTCTTCCAAGAAAACCCACAAATATTTGAAACACCTCTCATAACACCACAGTTAAATTCTCAAAAACGGCAGCATTGCCAGGTGCTTTTACTGTGATGGTAATCGATGAGACATTAAAAAGTGTTGTGTGTTGTGAAACGCTGCTTTGCTTTTGTCAATTAGGTGGTTGTTAGATAAAATAAGTGCAGGCTGAAAACTGCAAATCTACCTGCCACAAAACAACAACTGTTTGTCAAGAATAGATTTTTTTTTTAAATGTGTCAATTGCCATGTGATTATTTTCAAAGAAGAAGAGGAAAAATCAACACAAACAAAACATTTCACTTTCATGAGGAAGCAGCTTCAGTCCTGTGAAAGACATCAGAGATACTGTATTGCACAGAAATGTTAGGAATAGTACTGCAAATCACAAAGAGATATTTTCCCCTCAAGAATGTGTTTTTCTTGAACCTGCAGTTGGATGTTTGAGCTTCAGTGTACAGAATGATACAGAGTTTGACACTAGATGGCTGTTTTCACATTCATCAGCTGAAGGGGGGGAAAGTTGAATCTTGGTTTGAAACGTGTATCTCCGAGGATGATTTGTGACAGTGTGATGTGGAAACTTGGAGCCTCCAGTCATCGTGCAGCAGTAAACTTTAGAAATGAAACATTTGCTTATTTCGACTCTAATAGCAGGTCACGAGAGTCCTGACAACAGCTGCATCGTCCTTGTCGACACAGAGAAAATGTACATCAGGTTTTAGTTTTGAGAATGGAGCTGGAGTGAGAGTGTAAACAGATGAGTGGCCAACTAAAGCAGTCTGGGATACTTGGTGTCAGAGCAACCTGGGAGTCTCTCCTCCATCTGTTCAGATCAGTCTCATTAAGTCAAACAAGTGGCCCAGAGCTCCTGCACTCAGCACGCTGTGTCTATCTCTCATAGTCTACTGCTGTCCCGGGGCAATGATTACATGAAGCCTAACCTTGTAGAAAATGACATTAGAGGATGCAAAACTATGGTAATGGTTCAGCTGTACGGTCCACTGGCTGTCAGTTAACCCTGGCCTGTAAGAAAGCAAATACTAACACGTGCATTTAATGGGAGTGACTTAAAGGTTTTTCAACTTCTTATTGCATTAGTTGATGTTGAATGAATTGTCATTGTATGCATATGTATCTTTGTCTAAATGCACAAACGTATGACCACATATATTGTAAACAAAACAAATTTAACACAGTCTCTGAAGGTTTTACAGTTATGTTCTGTATTAACATTTAACACATTAATTAAACTATGTTGACTGAATAATATAATTCAGGTGACATTATGTTCCTGGCAAAATCTATTTGCCATTGCAAATAAGCAGTATGTAAATGTAATTTCAGGGTTGGATGTAGTTATGGAGTAAAAACGAGTGATGTAAAAGATGGAGCTCCTCACAAAGCAGGACAACTGAGCATAGGAACAGATGTTTGATGAAAGACAAAGTCAGACATCAGATCAGGCTGTCTGTGTATGAATTTGACGAGGTCAGCTGCTGGCACTGATGTGAATTACGTGACTCCTCTGGGAATACTTAGTGAGCAGAGGAGATGTGGAGAAGAGTGAATGGATGTGACTGAAAATGTGATTGCAGCACAAGTTGTTTTATACATTATGTTGTTGGCGCGCATTATGTTCAAGGACAGACCCTCTCCCTCAACATGTCTGCACCCAGCTGCACTTTTTAAAGGACTTGGTGTTTTTAAGATCATTTAAACTGAGTGCAATGTGTTGCAGTAATTGCAATGAGAAAATCTGCCTATCTTCACAGCAGAGGAAAGAGTCAGAGGAACAAATCCGAGCTCAGGTGTTTATGCAGCATCTCAGCAGGGGTGGAGAGTGAAGGACGGACTGTGTGAGAATACTCGAGCATAACTAACAGTTAAAGGTTCCTCAAATGTAGATTAGAACCGAGTATAACTCCCAAAGTTTAAAAATGAGCAACAACACATTTGGGATTTCTTGTGTATAACAGTTATTATAAAACTAGAAAGTGTGTTGGTTAACATTTTTTATTGCAATAATTAACACAAATCTCAAAGAACAAAGAAATCTCTACAATATTTGCGAGAGCTTGCAGTTGTGCTAAATTGTCACATTATTGAATGAAATGGTCAAATCAACAGAGCACTTCTAATTTGGACTTATTGTTGCATTTCGTATTATGTTAAGTTATAACTTATGTTATCACATAAAACATTGCAATTTGTATTACAATTTTTCAAATTGGAAAATGAAACATTTTTGGTTTCAGTAATCACAAAAAATGTGAAATTCTGGGACTGACAGACGCAAAGCCTGTTTATCTTTTTCCATGCAACACTTGATGTGTTGGAGAGTAATTTTGGGTTATGTGAACACCTGCCAGCGACATCACTACATCACTACAGATACCCACAATGGGGAATTTGACCTATTTTGTGAAAGTGTGTCCTTTTTAAAGAACAGTGGGGGGATTCAGCTGACCCTTGGTCACACACAAAAGCACAGACATGTTTCTTTAATCTCTGGCACATACTATCATCCCGTACTGTGAGGCATGTGTGTTTGCAGGTGAGAATGTGGATCTGGAACATCCAAGGCAGCTGAAAAACATAACTTATGCAGCAACTTTGTAAGTTTGTGAATAGTTTAACTTGTACAAAGGTTCACACTCTACTACTAAATGCCTTTTAGCTACTATGCATGCTGTGGAACAGTCAGCGCTGATGTTGGATATGGGACCGTGGCCATATATTGATTCCTTATTGTGGAGTACTAATGACTTAATCAAGAAGACATGGATCTTTTCACCTTTTTCCTGAATGAGCAGGCAGACAGAACAGTACTTCAGTGCTACTGTGATGCTGTTTTTATGGCCAGTGCATATTGCACCACCTGCACACTCCAGGGTTACTGCGGCTGCCCTTCTGCCCCCTACCTCACACTTTTTCCTCTGTTGTGTCTGTGGTACAGCAATTTTCTAATCAGGGTTTAATTAGGGAGGGGAAGCTCAGCGTCTTCCCTCTTAATGATTGACAAAGTAGCTAAATTGTCAAGCCTGTGGAGTCTCTAATGGGAAATGCTGAGGGGCCCTGGATGGCAATGCAGCCAATGAACCAACAGCATTGAAAGAAGGATCATGCATCTTCACTCTGAAGCAATTTCAAAAGCTGACAAAAGGATATTCTATTACCATTCGCCGCCATAATAGCAACACAAACCACCTAATTGTTATTTCATTTGACTGTGTTGTAGGCAGTTTTCACAGGAAACATCATTACAATATGAAGCAGGACGTTCAGAGAAGATATAGATTATATAGGTTATAGACGGAAGGAAAGGACTTGGCGATCCGCTTTTTGCTTGAGGAGCCACATGAAACAATTTGACAGATGTGGCTGGAGTGGGGCTAATACCCGCTGAATGCCATCGCACTTTGGGTAATGCAAAGTAGCTTGACATTTAAGAAGCAGAGGCTGCGTGTAATTGGAGCTGTGGCCTTTCGGTGGCTGTTCTCCTCCCACTATGTCAGGACAAAGCCAACAGGCCACCTCTCTGTGAAAAATACTGAGCCCACTAAATGAACAACTGAGAGCCAACTCAGGGTAAAATGGTCACATCCACTACCTGTTTTTTAATGAAAGGCGAAGCAGGAGTCTCTGCTCAACAGCTGAGAGCAATTTACATTGACAGTTCTATTTTAAGTAAGGTACATGAACATCTCCTATTATGTTGGTGAGGAATCTGTGAAGTTCACGGAGGTTTAAAGAGTTATTGCCAAGGCAGACATGGAGCAACAACTCATTTCTGATGCTTCACCTTGCTAAAGACCTTTGTCTTAAGACTTGTCCCATTTAATTTGCCACTCAAAAAGTGTAATTTCAGTGACATCATAAAAGGGCAATAAACTGACATTAAATGGCATATTCATATGCAATCTTGCTCGTAAAAATGATGTAGATTAATTGCCCCTCTCTCTGAAATGAAAGGGCAAGGGGCAAGGGAGGATTTACTGCCATAATGACCAAAGTGACATAATGCTGTCCGTCTGCAGGCTACCACTGCCCATATGTCATCTGTGAAAGAACATGGATTATGATGATAGTGAAAGTAATAATTTTACAGATGACATTAACAAAACGGAGACTCTAGGCCAGTTGAGGCCAGTGCTCCATGAACCAGTTTTACTGTTCCTTAGTCCATGCAGCTACAATCAATAATGTGACATAAAATATAGATTTTTAAAAGAAATTTTAATGATTTGAAAATGATTTTATTGCCTGCGCTTACAAATATTCTACTGTTGGAACTGCATCCATAGCAATGTAAACTCCGTAGCCTTTTTAAGATTAGCCTAGTGTTATAATCCACGTTAAACTGAACATTTCCATCGATGGTGAAGTGAGATAAGGTGAATGGGACTTCTTTGAGAATGTTGATGTTTTCTGTCCTCATTCATCTCAACGTTTCCTTCTTGCCGGAGCTTTGCAGGAGACACGCGTGGCAACCCAGTTTTTACTAATGTTACAACTGCTAACAATATTACAATTGTCACTACTGATTATTGCTAAAGTTAATATGTAAATCAGAGGCGCTCACCAGATCTGCTGCCACTGTCTGGATGGGAGATCAGGATCTTGATCTACCTTTTGCTATCTGTAATGCTTTTTGGCCACAGGAGGTCACAAATGAGCTGCTGCTGTTAAATTAGCTTGAATTCTTGTTTCAGATTGATATGGTTGGACGTCGCCCTCCATAGTCTATAATCAGAATTGAGTATTCATCAAAGCCATGTAATAAAGTATATTGTATGCTTGTTTTCTGCAGAATATAGCACAGTATCCTCTACCATATAAATATTTCAAAGTGCAGTCCATTGCCTGCATGACTGTTTGTCAGAAGGCTTCAGTTCCTGTGACTGCACAGGAGCAGCTCTGCTCACTGATGCTTTATGAAACTACTGTGTAAAATACCCAGTAATTTCCTCTGACTGTCTGGGTTGAGGGTTGTTGGAGTCCATGACCCTGTAATTCCCCTCCCGCTCTAGGAGCGACCCACCCTATTACACTTTTACAGACTCCTCCAGACTCCCATTGCTTTGCTCAATTCTAGTAAATTTTCCCCATTTGTCAATATGAATTGAGATCTTGTACAGATGGCCCCACTGTGGCAGTCAAAATGATGTATTATATTCAACGTGTGTCATATCAAATTTACCTGCAAGGAAACAGCTCATATAGTATGCCAATAAAACTTTGACTGTCCAAAGGCTGTCACTGCAATGAGTCCGAAGGGAAGCTGGTAGGAGGATAGAAGCAACTCTGAGGATCATAATGAGATGTCCTGTGTATAAACAGTGGTGATCACTGCTCTGCGTAGCCCCCGCATTGCTACACCTCCTCACTATCAAATCAGATTGCTGCTGGCTAATAAATTAAAACAACATGGGGTGTAGCCCCACCCCGTCCCCCATTACCAAATCAATAGTGTCCCCTCTTGGCTGACAGCTTAATCGCCTGTACTGCCTGACCCAACAAAATAAAAGCCCATTGTGCTGGCCCAGCACTTTTTCTCCCCTTTCTCCCACTCTGACCTTGCTAAAACCAATAAACTCCACTCCTCCTCACTTACCCGCAATAGTATCTCATTCAGAGGACTGAGACCAGATAACACATGTAATAAGTGCGTCTGTCCTCTCTATCAATGGGAGTACCGATCCAAAGTAGGTATTAATAAAGACTGGGTGCCTGACTGAGGCACGGCAATGATTTGCCTGATACAGGTATCAATAAGATATTCAATAGAGGCTGTTGTCAGTTAAAAAAAAAGACTATTTCTTCATTCTCTGTCTAAGATCCTCTGGCATGCTTTCCCTGGTAGCAAAACAGAAGTGACCCCAGTGCAAAATCAATGCAGCTGCTGCATTCTGAGGGCTCGGCTGTTTTTTCACATGACTGCCTTTTCGGAAAACCCAATCCAATCTGGCTTTTATTGGTTTTTACGGTGATTGTCACTAATCTGGTCTGTTGGTTATTGGAGCACAAACCTTAGAGTTAAAATCTAAGGAAATCTATAACTTTATCTTTACTTTACTTTAGGGAAAGATCAAGGTTTGGGTTACAAGTATCACTTTGTTAAGGTTAGAGGAACATTGCGGTTTGGTTTCAAATACCGTATTTTCCGAACTATAGAGCGCACCTAAATATAAGACGCACCCACTAAAATTTGAATGAAATATATATTTTGTCACATATAAGCAGCACCGGACTATAAGCCACAGATATATACATACGCCGATACATAAATGTTTATTCGTATACCTGAACTGATTGTTTCCGAACAGTGGCGCAATAAAAGTAGCAATAAACGCGGCAATAAAAGTGCTGATAAACAAAACAGAAAAGTCATTGATGGTTTTATTCATCTTCCTCCTGTGCACTAAAACTAAGTTACTTTATTTTTCTTCTCCTGCATACTGAAACCATTAAACACCAAATCACTGTCACCGTTTCTTCCTGCACACTTAATGCGCAACTGCGCAACTATTAAAGTCGCTTCATTCTCCCATGCACTGAAGCCACAAGTCACTATTTATCTTCCTCCTGAGCATTTAAAACTAATGAACACCATACCACTGTCACTTCATTTCTTCTGCGCACTGAAGCCACTGAAGTCGTCCTCTTCAGTGTCGGAGTTGAACAGCGTCAGATAATCTTCATCACATATCGTCTCACCATAGATTCATTAATGGCAAGCTTACGTGCAGCCGCTCTGTTTCCTTCACGGATAGCCAGATCACCAGATTGTGGTCATAGTTTAAAAAAACAATGCTGACCTGTGGTTGCAAACAGGAAATGAAGAGCTGTCTTTTGGGATAAAGTTTGTAACCCATCCATCCTCCCCAACAAATTAACATCACCTGATTTACTCCTTTGCTCCCATCATAATTACATCTGACTTTAAAGGGCTTCTGTTACAGAAGTTTTAGTTTAAGTTACATCAGCAACTGTCACTGTGAGTTTCCTGGCCTCATAGAGACAAAATAGTGGTGAGCAATGGACTTTAGTATATCTAAGACGACAAAAGATACACCAGGCCTTCCAGTTGGGGTAAGAATAGTCTTGTGATGTTTTCAATACTGAAAGGTAGAAGACACTACTCGTAGTTTCTGTTTTGCTGAGTAGACTGAGGGACTTTGAGTGTGATGGATTATCATGCCTTGTGAATGCAGTTTACTTTCCCACGTCTGTCTGCCCACCTCACATTCTCTCCGCTTGTTCTGCTCCAATTAATACCCCGCTAATTCTATAAATATAACAACAGCTTTAATTAGGCCTGCCTGTAATCTCAGCACCGTGAAACAGATTGCCACAGGTAAAGAAACACTCCGTAGAAATTACACTACATACTGTTGAGAGAAGGGGGGTGAAGGCAGGAAATGAAATGGAGCGATAAAATTGAAATGTGATCCCAATGGAAATTAGCATGCTGAAATGGGCCTGAAAATATTTATGATCCCATCACAGCTGCTTGTTTGTTCATTTTGTTTGTTTTTTTTAAATTAGTGCCACTGTCTACAATACCTCATTTAGAAGTGCATCACACACACATTCACTCAGAGTGGCAAATCCACAGGAAGATACATGCTATCTTATTAGCAGGGGTGTGACCAAAGATATATTGGGCGGGATAAGCCTGTGCTGGGAGACTTGGACTCAAACAGCCATGAAGTGCTTCTTACCTATGCTTTTGAAAATGTCCTGGAATCAATGAATCACATGGCTCTGTTGTAGCAAAATACAATGCTTCTTAGGTGCATATGTTGTTTTGTATAATACTCCATTTCCAATCCTAAAAATATTAAATAATGTCAAGCATTAATCAAAATAATTTGAGGACCCAGCAGAGTGAGCACACTTTTGTCAGTATCAGTTATCTTTTTTTTTTTTTTCTGAATTTTTTTTTTTCTGAATTTCTGCCATCGTGTCTGTCTGTCCGTATGGTTTTATTTCTATTAAAAGTAATTTTTAATACTTTAGACTTCAAAGGGTATCATGGATGAGCAGCATGAATGGAATGAATGAACATACATCTGTACAAAAACTGATTTATACAAAAGGAGGAGGTTTGAGAACTGTCATGTTGGCCACTAGTTTTCAATGGCTTCACATTGGAAAGCTCAATGATATAAGTGCATGAGATGAGCTGTTGTCTGTTCAGTCAACTGTAGCTTAGTGAAACATAACTTGAGAATGCGCTGTCCTTGCAATGAACTGTACAGGTTGCCCTACATTTGTTTCCTCATGATGCTTTTTTAAAAATAAAGTAATTTGTCTGCCAAAGAATTAAATGCTCATGTAATTAGACTTGTGTTTTTGTAAACTACGTTATGTACTGTAAAAATACATCTTTTTTTTGTAAATGCACCTAACAACCCAGTAGTACACTAAAGTGAGATATGTGGTCAGTGACATGAAACATGCTGGATGAGGTAAACAAAGTGAGTGACAGGCCCTGGAGCAAGTGTGGTTGGAGAGCTGTCTACCATTTATATTAAACTACAAGATACAACATTTCCTCTTCACTCCGGCTTCTTGCCTATCAGAGTCAACTTGATTGACTCCTCTTTTTAAACAATTCGTCTGGTCGACATACAGAATGCATGCCTTGTAGTCTCTCACAGATTCTCCCATGTGTTTCCTCCCAAAGATCTTCCCATAAACTGCACATTGCATATTCATCAGTTCGAATTTGCCTCCATCTCTCAGGAATATCTCCTGAATAAAATGCACTCTCTCCCTCTTTGCTTCCAGCTTGGCTGCTTTCTCTTTCATTGGCTGAAAACACAAGGAGTGATTTTCATGTGCACAGCGCAGTGCCCCTCTGCTCTCTGCATGTTAATTCACCAAGGTCACAGAAAGTCCGTAACTTGTGCTATTTTGATCCCGCAGTCCTCCAACAAGAATGGCCATCCTTATTAGGGAAAGCACAGCTCTGGTGATCATGTGGTGATTAATATTCATAAGCAGGGAGGCAAGTAAGAACCTCTGACTTCCTACCAGTTATTTTACCTGATCCTACATGGGTTTTATGTAAATGCCTTTCTAGCTCTGTATACATTATTGAGATCAACCGGGAAAGTTAGAGGACATATGCTTACCCACAGATGTTGTTAAGGCTTAATGGGAATAGTGCTTAAGGTCTTTGCTGTCATGTTATTTTTGTCTGCATGTAACAAGCTCTTCACATCTACGGCTCAGTAATTGAAAAAAAAGTGATGTTTCACTTAAGGAGAAGATTTCTAGTTATAATATGCGTGCAGCTATTGAATATTTGTTCTGCAACAACCCTGTGGCTTCTCTAACTGTTTCTCTGTCAGAGCATGTACTGAATGAACAGCAGTGAAATATTAATGTTGAGAGATTTCCAGGTGAGCTGCTGTCAAGAGGTTTACAACTCTGAGGTTTGCATGTGACAAAAAAAAAAAGTTTCAAGGTTATTAGATTGGATTTGCAGTGTGCTGCAAATCATTAGTGGAGTTTGAATGGGTGCAGGTCTATTCAAATATTAACACACCATCTCAATAGCTATCTTAACTGCATGAAATGTTTCATGCTGGCTCTTAATAAGACATTCATATCTGAAATGGATGGAGATAGCCTCGGGGCACGGTGCTTAGAACTGAACCTGTCATCCTTTCATCTGTACTGAATGTCTACATTATCTCTTGCATACTGGTGAGGCTTTTTTTTTTTTTTTTTTTTTTTGTAATTAGACAAGGTATGGTGTAGAATACATTTATTAAATTTTGATTTAGATGCGTTTAAAGTGCTATTTTTTATATATGAACCATTCTACAAACATACTTAACACTGAAAGCCTCCACTGTCTAGACATTATCTTGTCTGTAAACATTCCCCAGATGGCAGTATATGTAATGGTATGATTAGACCCTGAAGCAACAGTGCTGAATTTCCTACCTCTTTGTCTAAGTATCAAACTACAGAAAATGTATTTACATCAAAACAAAAATCCTGTTGTTTCATAATTGTCTTTAATTGTCATTTTTCGCATTGTCACTCTGCTTCTGCAGTGTCATAAATCATAAATGCATTTTCTAGATTAATTTTCGTTTACACACATATAACACTGTGATAATTATGCGAATTCAAATTACATTTCTGACGACAAACGCATCAACCTTACTTGTTCTTTGTGCTCGTGTTCAGAAGATGTTTGTTTGTTTGTTTGTTTTGAAAAGCCTGTCAGTGCACCCGGGCTGTATTTACAGCTGGGTTCAAGATGTGTTTTGTCCTGATCTGCCGGGATGCATGCTACAATATTCCCTGCAGCAGTTAAAGGTTTGACCGGGAACTGTACAGCCCATATTTATGCATCTCTGTTTAGATAAGAGTCACCCTGGCCTCTTCACTACCTCACCTCCTCTCATTCCCACCTCTGTGTCCCGCTGAGTCTCCATTGATAAAATGCTGAAAGGGCCACAGGAGCATACCTCAGCTCAGAATATGCTCTCTGTCAGACGCAGGCTTTGAATTTCATATGCACCAGTGGGTCATCTCTTTTGTTGCGTTCCTTTGTGTAATAAGAAATAAAATTCAAGGAGATAGCAGTTGGCCTCTTCTCTTTGTAACAACCTTCGTGTTTTATAGCGAAGCCTTTTATTTTCTCAGGGGTTTGATCCATTGTTAGTTTATTGTTGTCTGCTGCACACTGGGAATGCCTATATACTGATTTGTAATTGCAGAGTCATTTTCACAATGGATTCTGTTTGTGTGAGTGTTGATGCTCTGGGCAAAGTCTTATTGGTTTTTCAGTTACTATCAAAACCTCTCTTGTAAGTGGAGGGAATCATTTTTAATTATATTTGGGTTTTTTTTTAACATTGCATGATTTAGATTCAATAGTACACAAAGAGGAATCCATACTGACTGGATTATCTCCCTCCAACTTGTGTATTAACAACTCTCATCAACCATAATGAGAAATCCTTTTGGTCAAACGGCCTGCTGACACTCGGATCCAAAGGCAGCAGTCAAAGACAGCCAGGCTGACATGTTTGGTCCGTAACAGGAATCCTCTAGCAATGCCTTCTTACTGTGCATCAATAGTGCCAGAGTCACAGCTCATTAGTTTGGATTATGGAGCTCTGCCAGGGAACAAGTCCCTTTTTCAGATGTAATAAGACTGCATATACAATTGTGAGAGACTTACAAAGGAGCCTCTCCAGTCAACATGTTTTTTTCAGTATTGCGTTATCCAGGGCAAGAATTTATTTGTTGATGTGTTTATTTTTAGGCAAATCTCAAGTGACTTTTTTACTTTTATAGCATAAAATGATTATTAACACATGTTTACAGATGGAAAATATGCTCAGAATAATCAGAACAAAAGCCAGCACTGCAAGCAATAAATGTTTTATTAGTATTATAAGCAAGACTATGCAGAACAGATGGCTTGCACAAAACTATCTGTGGTCTTATATTTTGTAGGTTTTTATTTCAAAGATAAGTGAAGGGTTGTGGAGCACAAAGTAAATCAATAAGCCAAGAAAATCACTCTGTGTACTGACAATTAAGAATTAATTAGTTTGTGTTGGTTCAACCGCTGAAGAAAATAGTGCAGTGATAGAAGAAGCATACTGCAGGGCTGCTTTTCTAATATCCAGATTAGACACGTTACATTTGTTAGCTGTTTTTCTTTTTTGACTTTTAATTTATAAGAAATGGAAGTTCATTAAAATAAATAGGAAACAGGTTATACAATCCTTCTCTAATATCATGTTCATGGGGAATAAACGCAGTACATTAGATAAGAGATGTACAGCCTGTTTTCTCATTTATCTACATGTTTTTTGGTGCTAAAATTTTGAGAATAAGTGTTTCAGAGATTACAAACTGATCTATGGCAAAACAGTTTTATGGTTGTTTAAGTTTCCACTGCGTTTCATACAGCCCTTTAGGAAGTACAGTGTATAAAATTTAGAATATTTTGCCTTGTTTAAATTGAACATCCTTTCCTTACGGGGCATGCTTTTTGTAGCAAGCTAACATGCTGTAAAATCAACACAGGGAGTCTCACAAACATTTATGATGGCAGTTATTATGATGGAGGAGCTTTCAGGCAGACTTAATGTTTTTTTATGACCCATCCCATGACATCCAATGTGTCAACAGGTGATGGGTGGAAGCACACTGATGTAAGATGCAGATTGGCGAGGCAGCTGGTGCGGCCCCTTGGGTGCTGCCACTCCACCTGGAATCTCTTTGAGGCTTCACCTGCTGTTCCCGTGGAGAAAACGCAACGTTTCCACATATCGACTCTCAGTCAGCTTAGTGCAAAAGATCAAATTGCAGCTACAATCTCAGAGGGGCTGACACTTAATCAGGTTCATTACTTGTGAAGACACCTGGAACCGACTGGAGTGCAAGGTTTATGTTTTTCAGTGTTTAAGTGGATAAAACATGTGACTGCAGATGCAGAAGGGGAATGTAATTAATGAATAGGGGTTGTAGTGTTTTTTTAATAGGCACTCTCTGCTTCGCTTTCCCTCTACATTTCCCATCAACGCCTCTGTTCAAGTGTGCCTTCTGCGCGGGATTGACCTAAGCCAACTGAGGCTTCTGACAGATGGCAGAACACTGAATCACTTAAACTGTGCACCGATACAATACTGAGGAGCTGTTGTAGTGGGGTGAATTTGTTATTAATGTGATGTATCAAAATGATAGTATACAAAATAGATCTACTGTTTACAATTTGTATTGTGCTGGCACTCTGAGAATGGGCTTCAGAGACGCTTTAGCCTGTTGGCTCATGTTCATTTATTGCCTAAACAGCTGCAGCAGTGAATTTCAATATTGTTGCCAAGTGGTTGATTCCCTTGCTTGTGCAAGCTCCACAGCTCTATGCACAACATACCTGTAGACAGGCGCAGCAAAACCTGAGTCGGGGAACAAAATTGGTCCAATTCAGATTTTATAGAGCAGCTTTTGTTTTGTATTGTATTCCATTATCGGGGGCTTGCTTTAGTGGCTCAGTGACCACTGATTTTCTGCCAGATCCCATCACATTCAATAGGCTCCGGCTCCCCCTCCTTCCAGATAACAACAGAAAGGGTTTCTCTGGGCTTTTAAACACTTCTAGGAGACTTATCTATAGCCCTGATGGCCTGTCCACACTAATCCATTTCAGCTCTGCTCCTCCCTTACCACCTTATTGATAAAGTGGTACTATTTTATTAGACTAGAAGCTGACAAAACCGCTCTTAAGGGAAATATCTTGTTGTTTTTTTTTAATGGGTTTAGGGGGTGCGGGAAAGCCAGTTGAATTACGTCCTCTTTTTACTGCAGTTGAGGCATATTTTAATAGTCCCTAACATTCCTGTTTAAATTAAGGTATCATTAAAATTGAAATGAATTGGTTTGTACAGTGTAATTTTCTCTGTTGTGCTGGAGGAGGGAGAAGAAGGGTCTGAGCTGCTGTCAGATGGTGTGTGTATGTATGTGTGCGTGCGTGTGTGTGTGTGTGTTTGAGTGGGTTTATTGACACTTAGCCAGAGAAGAGTAATTGGAGCTCTGAAGAAAAATGAGAACGAGAGAGAGGGAGACAGAGAGATAGAGGGTGAAGGCAGGAAAGGCAGAGATAGAGGGTCTAATCTATGGGGTGTCAGACCAATGCCAGATGAAATCCACCACTCCTTTGATGAGAAAAGGCCTTGAGATGTAGAGCTAATGGGAGGGATTGGGAGAGGGATGGCTCCAATCTACAGGTCAATCCTGTTCAGGGATCCCCACCGCTGGAAGGACAGAGGGGTTATCAGTGCTGGAGGCTCAGGAGAACCTTTTTTGTAGCTAAATTTGAACTACCATGAACACTGCTACCTGGGGAAAAAGATATCCATACACAGATAAATTTTATTAAAAACCTGTCATCTGTTTGTCACATGAGTGAGGTCACTGCAAGGGGAACGATGGAGGATGGATAGAAAGCATGTCCTGGGCCAACAGTTAGCTACGTCTTCAAGGAACTAATGCTGTTATCTCAGGGAGTGTACCTGTCACTAATCTGATTGTGGTCCTTTCATTCTCTCCATGGCAGATTGATGTTGAATAATGAAAGGTGGTGGTGCCCAGACAAAGCACAAAGCCACAGGGATTAGTTCCCATCCAGGAGACATTGATTTGGTTTTAATGCTCACAAATATTGATGGACTGCAGAGTGGAGAGGCCAAAACACAAGGCTGGGTTTCTAAAAAGCCAAGGCTCTCTATTCCCCCCTCAGGAATCTGTGGAAAGAAAAATCACCAGTAAACAAACTAAGCGTGCTATTGCAGTTCAATTCAGACATCTTCTGTGTGTCGTGCCATTCCTTATGCCTGCTGATTGTGGGTGGCCCTACCTGGTTCCAGAGGAGTTGATGTGCTGCCATGTTTGCACAGTAACTGGCAGCAAAGTCAAAGTAGGCACAGAAGGGCCAAAGATTTTTGATGACCAGCGAAGCAAAAAAAGCTAGAAAGCCCTTTGGATGAATAGCTTTCATCCGTTCTCCCTGTATTTCTCCATCTCTATCAGTCTCCCTCATCATGATGAAGCGTAGAAACCAGCAACACAGATGAGAGCTCTGAACTCAATTGCATGCAATACACATAAGGTTTTGTATTCATTCCGTATAAGCAAGCTGCACATCAAAAGTACTTATTCAGATGATTAATTTGCACAATCTACCCGCAGGCCATGCGTTGTTCCACTTACTTATGCGCTACCTGTGTGTGTGTGGTCTCGTGTATGTGTTTGATGCTGTATCTTGGCTCTTGTGTCGGAAAAACTGCCAGTCTGCCTGGGGAAACGAGTGAGACATCAAATATGAGAGCAATGCAGGTCACTCCCTGGGAAAATCTGAGACCTCGTGGAGTTAGACTTCTATATCCTTGAATCCCGGCATTCCTCTCTTGGTCTCCCACTCTTCCCCAGAGTCACTTCAACCCAGTTATCACACAATACATCTGAGCAAAGCCTGGGAATGACAGGCCACAGAGCAAAGGGCCGTTAAACCTACGTGGAAAATGCTCATTACTACAAACTTGCTTTCCTTGTTCTCCAAGCAGATATAATGTCATTACACTGCAAGCCTGAGCCTGAGACGCTGTCTGAGACTCAGCCTGTACTCAGAACTGCCAGTGTTTCTCCTATGGCGTCATCCCTCAGCTTCGATGATGAGCTGATTGAGTTGCAGCTGTAATGGCAGATGCCTGTCAAACTCAGTGACTTTGACGGATTGATGAGATTAGTTCCTCAGTCGACATGAGGAATTGTGAGTCCCCGTTTTTTATCCACCCACAAAACAAAAGAGGTCAGTCTAACTGAAAGTGATTGCTGAGAAATACATCACAGAACATTGGCACTCAACCAACTGTAGTTTTATATCTTCTAGCAGCTGGATAGCAGCAGTTTCTTTTTTCATTTCAACTGTGGATTAGGATGCCCTTTCTCATCTTCCTCAGTTGTAAATTTTGGGGTTGATGAGATGAGGTCCACCTATCATACTGTACTTTTGACTTAGTTTCAACTGCGATGTTATTAAATATGAGTAAGTAACTACAAACACCACTGCTGATGGTGTGTGCGTATGTGTTGTGTCAGATCTTCAAAACTGCAATTTCAACTTTCACTTTAGCATTTCACTGTACAATCTGTTATTGTTGTCAGTACAATGAGATCACAATTGTCTAAATGGATAATCAAAAACAAAAGTAGGGAGTGCTGAGAAGTTGGGGGCTATAAAATGAGGAATCCACATGTGGTTGCTGCCAAATGTGCAAAAAATCTCAGATATGTTTGGTGCAGGGGCTGCAGCAGTAGCTTCAACATCTATGGCAACAGTATATGGTATGGTTACATGTTACTACTGTCTGCAGGGTAACGTAGGCCTACATGCCTAATTCAGACCTTACTCCAGCTACAATATGTTCAAACTGTTTGGTGTTGCCCAAACAAACAAGCACACCCTTGATTTAATTGCCCTATTACATAAAATCTCTATTACTTCAGTCAGTATTTGGGTTAGACTTGCAATCTGTATGACCTGTATCCAATGAAATAAGATGGAACAGCTGCATTAATTGAATAAACAACTATTTAGTCATTGCCAGTATGGTTATTGTTTCAGTTGTCGAGCTTTTTGTAGATATTTGTCAGGGAATTTCAACAATTCTGCATCTGAATTTATAATCCTATTAATACCTAATTGATTGTAATCATCTCTCCTTATATCATTGTCTAGTCAAACCAGGTTGTTGTGGTTGTGGGTGGTGTTGGGCTGATTGTGGGGGCCAGTCTGGGCCAAAAATGCCAGTGCTGAATTTTTTATTCATTTATTTATTTTTGTCCCAGTCCAGCCCTGGTGCTGCAGCAATACTAATTGTATGTACTTTGGCTTAAGTGGTGGGTCTCTTGTTATCCCTCTACTGAGGATACCCTGAAATAATGAACACTTTATCTGACATCAAGGAGAAAAAAAAAGCTCTAATGGTACTGATACCAAATTTGTCTGAAGATAAAGTTTCCCTGCGGACCTGTGAACTGTAGGAACAGAAACATGCTTTCATGCCGGTTCAAAATGCTTTATGTCTTCTCCTTTTTCTTTTGCAGGCTGGTTCGTTTTGTTCCTAAAAGATAAGAGGGTATTCATCTTTTTGTCTTTGTAGAGTAATAAAATGATTAAGTCAATTAAAAGCCAGCCAAGTTTCTAACTGTGAAAAAGCTTCTGTGGCAGTGAATTATCAAGCCTAAGTGCTCTCTCTTTATAACACCCACATGCACACACTGTGCTCTTTCAGCTGTATTCATTTGTCAAGATACAAGAGGACACCGTGTCTAACACTGACAGACAAAGTGATATACATGAAAACGGTTGCATATTCTGAGCCCTGACAGTCAGCAGTCCGTCATGATCAAAAATAGCTACTGCAAATAACGGCATTCCTGTACCTGTTTCATGTGAAAAATAGGTTGATGTTATTTCTGTAGATATGATAGCTATCAAACTGGAGAAAAGCACAGGGGTGGGGTGGGAGAAACAAATTGGTGCGTACAAAAAAAAAAAAAAAAAGGACACGTCATTTTGCAAAGGTCATCATCAGCCTACAACTGTGTAAGGATCTCCCATGCTGTTTGTGTGTCTGTCTGTCGGTCAGCTTTGGTTCAATGACAGAGACGAGGCTGGGAGCCATCACTCCAGATGACAACAAAAACCATCTGTCCCTCTGCTCATCATTAACCCTGCTGGCTGTGCTGACACAGATAGAGGATAGATATGGATGAGGCTCCCCGCTGAAATAACTGGCAAAAACTGACATATCTCCGGCACAGACGGACGATTCCATCATAGCCCGGCATATTTTGT
Organism: Pampus argenteus; assembly: GCA_036937835.1. Lineage (NCBI taxonomy): Eukaryota > Metazoa > Chordata > Actinopteri > Scombriformes > Stromateidae > Pampus > Pampus argenteus. Next base: position 16,948,024 of record CM072874.1, read on the forward strand.
TGTAAGCGGCAACAGAATGATTCCTGACATTTGCTTTTTCTTTTTTCTAAGCGTTTCAGAGAACATCTAAAGCACTGTGTTGCTGCATATTTTGATGCAGCATCTGTCTGTAGAGAACGTCTTCGGGCTGGAGCTGATACGGATATTTCTGTCAGGGAGGATGAGGATTCTCTAGCATGAGCTGTGATGCCAGCTGTACACAATGAAGTCATTCTAATAGCTTTTATTACCATATGCTGTGATTAGTTATGTATTCATTATCTTTCATTATCTATGATGTAGATCTAAATCCTAGTGTAATTTATTTGTATGTGCAAATTAATCTAGTAGTGGAAAAAAAACAAAATATAAATCCTGCAGTATAGTAATGGTATTGCAAATTATACCAACTAGATACAGATATGAGCATTTCAATTACTGTTATCTCCTCATTTTAAGTATTACTTTCACAGTGTTCCATCTTAACAATTGGTACACATATTCAAAATTGTAAAATATTGTTTCACTTTTAATAAAACAGGGGAATCTGATACCTGAAACAGCTGCAGAAAGTCATCAAAGAAACATGAGGCAGATATCAGTTATTCAGGTGTGTGTTGGTATTAACTCCAACACAGCAGAAGCGCTGGTCAGCTTAGAGATGCATCCACATCTCTTTTATCTTGATGTAAAACGCTGACATGAATATTTATGACGTTTTCTTTTAACTGAGGCGGTCATGTGATTTTAATAAAACGTTCCTACAAAACTACGCCTTCATCCAGCATTAGAGGATATAGTGCACGAGACTAGTAATATTGAATTATTGACTACTTCAACTTTCTGAATATATGTAAAGATTATTCCCATTAGAAATTCAACACAGAACAGGGAACCCAAGTACAATGTTGTTTTAATGTGAAGATTGTAGCTGGTGTGTCTGTGACTGTGTGACTGAAGTACATAGTTTTATATAAAGCCCATGTATTTGAGTAACCCGATGCACCAGATGGTTTGTTAAGCAGAACCATCTGAGAAGTCGTCCTTGGAAACTGCTTGGAAAATGGACAAGCGCTTTCAAAGGAATACTAGGCGGGTGACTGGATGAACCATCTGTCTATCACCGCCCATCGTCATCTTACCTTGCGAGGTTGCTGGATTTGTGAGATCACGTGAGAATCTTCATCGGATGCTGATTGGTTGTTCGGACACAAGCGCTTAACTTGACCAGACAAGATGGATTCTCACATGATGTTGTGATCTTGTGAATGCAGCTGCCTCACACGGTAGATATTTCAATGCCACATACATAATTTCCAATTGAATAACAAAGCTCAACGCTAACTCACCGCATTCAGAAGGAAACTGTGCATTGCATAATAAGGCAGTTTATGACTCCTTAAAGTTTTATTGGCTTTCTAATTGTCACCAATAGTCACTATCACATGTATAATACTGATGGGGAAGATGCAGGATTACTTACTGCCACCAACAGTATAAGCCTAAAAAAGAAACTGTTTGGATAGTATAGGTATATAATCAAAACATTTTCTCCTTGATGTTATGAAAATATATATAATTTGTTATCCCAATGATGTTTTGAAAGAAACTTAATTGCGGCATTGATTATTATTATTATTATTGATTATTATTGATTTTTTTTTTCCTTAAGGAAGAGAAAAAGCTCTATGCTTTTGTACTTCATGCAGCTGTGGAGGTGATCAGAACTGATTGTGGGCGTAACGTAAGGCAAGTGCAGTGAGTGCTTAAAGAAGCATTTAAAAAGTTTAATTATGCTTTAGTTGCTATAAGCAGATATTGTATTGGAAGAGCTGATATTGTAATTATGTATTTACAATCAATTAACAATGTTTCCTCAATATGTTTCTGCAAAAAGTCATCTGATTGGCATTATATTACGGATATATTGTTGCTTGTAAGTCACTTCGGATAGTGTCTGACTAAATGTAAATAACAATCACTACTGAAGGTCATATTGATGTCAGATGTAAACGCCAAATTCTTTATTGGTTTGAATGATAAAAAATAAAAACAAATTGAGTGCAGATATAAGATACACTTGTGCAGAGCAGCACATCTTAACGCGTGTGAGTAGTTTCAAACAAATGGTGAAAGTGTTCAATAAGAGATGCAATCTGCCGGTCCGAACATGAACATATTTCTCTCAGAAAGCTCTGCTGAATCTGTACAGTACAATGTCATGACAGCATAGCAGCTGTGATGAAAGACTTCCAGCATGTCGCCACAGATATATGTTCAAGCTGTGCCATGGAGCCCCATATGAACTGACCCTGCTCTTCATGATCCAGAAAAACCTCTGCTAATGCCTTGCAGGTTGTAAGTGTCAACTGGATGAATGGGTCATGATGGATACGGTCAGGAGTTCAAATCTCTCTGTATCCACTGAGAAACTGATTCTGATGTTTCAAGCCCAGAAAATATTGCACTTTCTGACCTACCGATACAATTCATCACCTCATCCGTGGACATTTTTCATGATGCTGTCAGACACACCGGTAAAAGATGCCTTTAACTTTATCTGCTATACTTAAACATTTGCACAAGAGATGAAAGTGTTTACGGCAAAGCATCCGAGTTGTGAAAGTCTTGTACAGCAGGATTTATGATGCATATAGCCGACATTACCTACTGTAATTTACATCCTATCTGGAACGATGTCCTTGAGTAGTCCTTAAAGTAGATGTTTTTGTTGCAGGAAAAAGCTGCTTTTTTAATCAGTTTAGCCTGATATTTGTCTTTTATTATTCATTTATTTATTTATTTTTACTAATGTGATAGATGGATACATATTAACACTAACATATAGGCCTATATGGCAACCACTTTGATGACAATACATAGAGCAAATGGTTGTCATGTCAGCTACAGCCTAAAGTTGTTTGCAGATTGATAGCAGCATTTTTTCATCTCATGCCACATGTTTGCCTCATCTTCAGTGCTCCCCTAAAGAGGCTTTTGTTTTTCCTTTTTGACTTCGTCCTGTGGAACGTCCACAACAATTACAGACCATATCCTGTCATTTCCCCATGGTTAAAATGCTGTTCATAGCGATAAGTGAATATTTCATCACCCGCCTCCCTTTTGTAATGTTAATCCTGTCCATATGGGGCTTAAAACACATTAAATTAGCAAATCCATTACACATCCAGAGTATAGAAGAATATCTGTTTCCTACATATTCATACTAGGTTTCCTTCTCCTTGATGTCTTTCTCACTGTCTGTTTTTTCTCCCTCTGTTTCGCCCACATATACATTTGAAGTAGGAAAGCTTTGCTTTGAATGATGAGATATTGATGTGGCACGCTGAATCTGATCTTTTCTTTGAGCCGGTGTAGAAATAAGCAGTGAAAGGATCAGCCGGCGCTGCCTGTCACGAGGAGTACCCTTGATTGGCCATCAGTGCAGTGAACAACCAGTGAAGCATTCTCATCATGTTTGCCTCTCCAACATATTGGCAGTACTTGGCAGAAGGGCATGAGAAATTGACTTGGCAGTAAGTGAAGTGAGGTGAAGTGTGTTTGTGTTTGTGCATGTGTGTGAGAGAAAGAGAGAGAGAGAGAGAATGGCGGACTTGTGTGTAAATTAGACGGAATTCATGGGAGGTTGAAGAATTTGTTATTGTAATAATTATAAAAGCATTCTTTCCAAATAAAAGCCAGCATCTAATCAAGAAAATTTACCTCAGAGAATGGAGCAACACTCTGTAATTGGCTCAATATAAATAGAAATGAAAAATGCCAGTTTTAATTAATGCATTGATAATTACCATCTCACTGAGAAAGAGGTCTCTGGGCTTTTGTAGTACAGCAACAAACATGTGCTAGTGTATAATTCTCTGCATCTGTTTATTATATGTAAACCGCTGTCTTTAATTAGATGGTGTTTATTGCCTGAGCTCAAACAATGCGGTAAAGACATCAGTTAAATGGGAAAAAAAATGCTTGTTTTTCTCAGATTTAATAACACCCACACCAGGTGGTTAATAATTTAATATGGCTTTCCTTCTTTACATTTTGTATACCAACAACTGTCAGAGCACTTATGATAATAGGTACATTCAGGGGCAGGAACCGGATCAAGCTGTGGGACAGAAACAAAAAAATGATGCAGCAGAAGCCCCAATATCCTGATTTGTACCTCTTAATCAACCCTGATTGCCCTTTTATTTTCACTTTATTCAGCCTGAGATGGTGTTCATGTTAGTCATGTTGTGTGTGGGAGAAATTAGGAGTGACTGACATGTCTCTTCTGCCGTTATAATTTTCAGTTGACACCTGAGGTGCGGTGGAGGTTGCTAGGAGCAGTTAATTTAATTAAGTGTGAAAGTTCATCCTTGACCATAATTTGACGGAAGAAAAACATTCCCCACAGGGTCCAAGCAGTTTCTTAAAGTTTGAAATATGCTGATATTGTTTTCTATACTGTAAATGGACTGTTCTCTTGCAGTTTCTCTTCGGTTATTTGTCTGGCCCTGACACAGGTCATCTTGTTGGCAAATCTCTGAACGCCTCTCTTGTTTTTCCAAGCAGGCAAACGGCTGTCGATGAGCACATGACCAGACCTGTTTGAGTCGCTAAAACAAATCAGAGATGATACATTCCAAGTAGCATCTCTTCACAGTTCACAAGTCCCAATTTGTAAAGCAGGCTTTTTGTTAAAAAAAACCATTAAAAAAGTCAAGCTGATGTCGTCTCTGATGATGTCATCAGGCTTATATCACCAGAGAGCCAAAATGAGCTCCTGCACACTCTTTGTCACTGCTAGCAGTCTGTATTGGATGTCAGAGCCACAGACGCAACACCTTTAGCCCTTTGTGAGTCCTCAGCCCTGAGCTGATCGGTGTAATGACCCCAGTGAGAACGTGGAGGAGAAATCAATACGACTGCCCCAGGTTTTCATGATGCATTCATGCACTCTCTGGCCCCTGATTTAGGGAGCAGACAGAATAAGAACATTATTTTGTACGGTTGTATCTCTTTAATACTCGTAAGACTTAAATCTGCATGCACAGCTTTACCATCATTGTCATATAATCTGTGCTTCCTTTAGCATCTAATCCACTTTTATCCAGGGGAAAGTAGATAGAGTTCAGTTGTACTACAGTAAAAATATCTGCATGTCTATGCAGCAGAGAAGCTATGCATACAGAAACAGTCATTTTGCTGTTTTCTCATTGACAAAACCACTAAGTGAGAGTGGTGGAGTTGAGTGGAGTTCTTCACAAATACAAACATGATGAAGTGGTCAGCAGAATGGTTAGGAGGCATTTAGAGACAATACAGGTACAGTGATGTATTCAGACTCTCAGTGCTGTTGTATAAACCGATCATCTGTCTCCAGCTCTCTGTCCCCTTGGTCGGCCAAATGGAGTATAGACATACAAATGGATCATGTTATAGGAAAATACACCTTGAAATGCAATTACCACATGTTATTTTAATGATACTGTAAAGTTTCATTTTGTGAATTTGAACCAGTCTGCTTAAGCTGAACACCAGACAGACTGTAGTCATGACGTCATCAACAGACAAATCCTGCAGCTGCTCCACAGACGGTAAATAATGAAAATCTCCAAAGTCACTATGGGAGTCACAGCACCGTGGAGAATTTACTGGAATATGAGCACATCCTCTAATTCACAGCCGTAAGCCTTGTACTAAAATAAAACTCATTTGGATGTAGCATAAATTCCCACAGAGCCCACAGTGTAATTCATTTTAAATGGACCAACTCCATAACTCCCAGTTGTCAAGTCAAGTCTTACAAACACAAAGAGTGTTTGTATATATTGACGTAACTGTACAAAATAACAGAAATAGAACAAAAGTTTTCTGGGTGGGGGGGTTGTTGGTTTTTTTGGGGGGGTGAATTTTCCCTTTAAATGTCCCTGCATGGCAGCTATGAGAGGGAATAATGATTAATGGATGCAAGAGCTGGAACACAACCGTATTACGTCCTGGATTGCTAGTGGAATATGGACAGTGCGTGTGTTGTATTAGGGTGGTGGTGCTGGCAGAGATGTGATTCTCCATCAGCCCATCTCATAGCTCATGTCTACTTCAGTTGGTTCTGTGATTGCTCATAGAAATGAAAGTGCTTTCAGAATGGTGCTGCATGCACACGTTATCTAATCATACATTAATACACCTCGTGATCCATATCCTCATATCTGTGGCAACACTGCATTAACCAAATAACCAAATAATTAAATGGTGTATTGTATCTTTTCTTTTCCACTGTATAGTTAAACATTTATTGCTAATTAGCTGTTGGTGTCACAGTTCACTATACATTTATGTTGAGTAGATGAAAAATGTAATTAAATGAGTCATCCTGCTTTACACGTTTTCTCTAATATAATGCATAATAGTGGAACATAGTGCATTACATTACAACATAGCTAGACTATTTTACTAAATATTCTGCACGTTTGTCCAATTGTGCTATTGATATTGTAAATATGTGTGATATTTATGTCAGCCATTTTGCCCTTATAAAAACATGAAACACATCTGTGCACCAGAAGACACCAGATGGTTCAAACATGTAAAGTGTTGACAGCAACACAGACAAACAAAACGAAAGTGTAAGTAATGCTCTTGATTCTGAGTTTAATTAGTTGGATTGTTAATTTAATGTGTGTTAATGTAAATTCAAGGAATTTAATTTCATATGCTCATACGCTCTCTTTTTAGAAATGTAAAACTGAACACAAATCATAAAAAACTAGATGGTTTTTTTTTTGTCTCTTTGTGCAGAAGTTTATTTTCGTTTGTATGATAGTGTGTTGCATAGCCAAACTCAACTCCACCCCCAGCTCCCCATGGTAATGTAATGATTGATGCAAATAATGCCTGTCCTCTGTCTGAACCTCTCCATATGCACACAGGGGGCATGTCAATCATCCTCGGAGTCTACAAAATGTGAAATAGTACAAGTGAGACAGAATGAGAACTCACATTTCACATTCTGCTCCGAGAAGGGAAAAAAAAAAAGAAGACAAAATGCATGACTGGAAAGCCTCCTTAAAAGGATTGCATTATAAACACAGCCATTTCCCTCAGCAAGAGCGATTTTCTACTGAGCCAGAGTTGCATAATAAGGCAAACAGACTGCAGGCTACATATTTACACAAACAGGGGTCTTAAAACCAGCCCTCCTGAGTCATTTGTGCTCAGGGCAAAGTGCTCTCAAGGAAAGAGATTTATTTGGCTTCATTATGTTTGCACGGAAAGGCTTGTGCAGCCATCATTTCTATTAGACACTTTTCTGGCCCATTAAACCTCATTACATATTGATCCTGTTCCTCAAAATGATAATGTACCATTTATTTCCATCACTTCCACCTCTTTATTCTTTCGTTGTCTATAAAGTGTCATTGACTGCCAGTACGGATGCACGCAGTTGTTTTTACATCACGGCAGTTCTCCCTGTCAGGTACGGTTCTTGCACATACAACATTAAACATGATCATTTTTGACACGCAAGTAAACATCTGCAGAGTTTTTTTTACGACCCACGATAAAGTGTGCTTTGTTGACTTTAACTTATCTAGGAGACTTTTCCAAACAGACTATAAAAATCGACTAATATTTACACACCGCCTGTGCTCATAAAGGCACTGACTGCGATGGTCGCTGTATTAGTCTTGGAAAGGGCTTGTTTTCTATCGTCTTCCTCTGGGATTGATGATTTTATGACATTATTATTATTATTCAGTGTTTTAATGGCAGTACATTTTACTACTTATAATTATTATACTATAAGACATCCATATACAGGGAGAGACTGTATAATTTTGCACTTTTGCCTCAGTCTAATGTCTCCGTAAACACCCGACCTGTACCAGTGATGTTACAGTGGATAATTTCCATCATGGCGCATTCTGCCTGCTCGTATGTGCCTCCATCTTTAAGTTGGAAGTGTAGATGTGTAGATATTTGCATTGGCACACCCTGCAGGCGTAAATGGTTTTATTTGTTGAAGGAACTTTATTTATTGTGTTGCTACCTGCATTCCAGTCTCTGCTTCTTGCTATCGCTATCTATAACCCCAGTCTTTTGATTTATTTGATGTTCTTCTTTTTGCACTTCAGCTGCTGCAATGATGCAATTTCCCTGTGGAGATCATTAAAGTTTCATCTCATCGCTTTTTACATAAACCTGTTTCACTCCCCTCAGCCCCCATCACAAAGCACTGTATCATTTTTATGAAATCAGAACAACACCTGACTGAATCGTCACCTATTTAGTATTTACAATGGCTATGAATTGCTTTGACATATATAAGAAAATGTGTTGTTCTTGGTAACTCTGAAAGGCAGCTGAACATCACTGTCAAGACGGTGCATGTTGCATAACTCAACACTAAAAATGCAATATTCAGTCATGCAATGTCTGTGCAGTGTCACATCTAATACTACACTTTCATGAATCATCTGCAGGGCCTTTAGTTTGCTAAAGTAACGTTCTGCAGCTCCCAGTTTTGACAGTGAAAAAAAAAAAAAAGACTCGGGCTGTTTTTAGGCGTCTGTCACCTGTGCTCTGCCCCAGTTGTACCAGCTGAGTAGTTTCCCTCTAGGCTGTCAATTCACTTCACCCTCAACCTTTGTTGTTTATCCGCTGCATGATCAGCTGCCTGCATAACAGCATGCGATGATTTTTGTGTGCGTGGCAGGGACATGAACACAGTGACAACCCCTCTGTGGTCGTTCTCGCTGTCACAAGGGTGAGGTCTCTGTCTGAGGCCACCTGGTATCCCTCGGGGGACATAATTTATGATGCTAATGAAATGTGAGCATGCATTGGCCATTGCGAAGCAAGTGATGAATCTCCTGCACTGAGCTTGTCATCCATCACAGACCCCATTCCCCCTGCCTGTAGAAGCCTACAGGAAGCCCAAGCCTGTTCTTCACTGATTAATGTTTAGACTGATGCACCTCTAAGATTATCTCTTTTGATCGTGTCATCTCTTTGTTATTGCCACTGCAGGCTTTTGCTGATTAGATCATCTCTTTTTTTAATACAAAGTCACTGTGAGAAATATTTGACTTTGCCTAAAGAGGAATTAAATCATCAAGCGGAATAACACATCTACTGCTGCACTGCGCGACTGTTCTGCAGACCAGATTTTACTGTTGCTTTTCCTTTATTTAACCTTGCTTATTTTCCGTCAGAGAAAGCTTTAGTTACATGCCAATTATACCAGATAAGTTCTATTGTTTAAATGCAGATTGGATCCATTTAGTTCCACTCAAAGACAGAACATTTGAACAGACAGTGGGGATTTTTGCAATTACATTTATCTGAGAATGTCTGTCGCTTTGTACACTGAAAAGTAATTTTGGTCAGCAGAGATTTGCAAGCATTGCTACGGCTGCTGAATTTAAACAGTCTTTTAGACATGTTTATTAAAAATCCAGCAGTGTTTATCTGTGTGAAACAAGTTTTACCCTCTAGAATGGCTGCGTTAACAGAGGTGCATTGAATATATGCAAATATACCCCTCCCTCTCTCTCTCTCTCTCTGTCTGTGTCTATCAGTGTATAGACAAATTACATTTTTATGCAAATAAAAGATGTGAGCAGAGATCCCAGATACCTCAGTGGTGCAAGATTAGTTAGCTTTTAGCATTGCAACCATGTATTCAATAGTAATAATATACATTTTTTTAAAAATATAAACCAAAAAGTCATCTTCTGTTTGAAAGAAAATAATGGCAAATATCTAACGCAGAGAGTTCAAAGTGATGTTTTAACTGCTTGTTTCCAGCCATGCTAGTGACTCGGGACAGCAATGACAGTCAGCCCATCATGCTGGTCCAGACAGAAAGATCTAACTACTGCACGGACTGACTGTATTGTACAATGCAGATCGATTCAAAGGCTCACAAGTCCCATTAACACAAGCGGCACTGAACCACCAAAATGGCTCCTTCAACATTGTCAACCTGTGTGTGTGTGTCTCTGCATGTAAGATGCATTAGATTCAGCGTTTGCATAATTAGATCGGAGTGGTGAACTAGTTAGACTATGTTGAGACATCCTTCTCTTCACTTCAGTGGTTATCGGAGCAGCTTTATTCCAGTTCCTCCCAGTGAGTCTGCATGAAACTATCCTGCCAAGACGCCTCCTCCACCCCCTACCCCTCCCCACCGCTGTCATCTCCAATAGCTTTCCACCTTGCCATGATGAAGTGTCGGGCTCTGCCCTCGTTGCCCTCCCCTCATGCAGGCAGGCTGGTGAGCCAGCAGAGTAGAGAAAACAGGCACAGCTGGTGTGAGACATGAGGCAACACTTTCTGCACCCAGTATAGATGATGTGTTACTGGGCTGCACAGCATAAAAAGTAAACTACTTCTAAATGAATTAGCTGCAGTCAGAATGGTAATTAGATTAAAAGTGCCAGGAATTTACTTTGTTTGAGATAAACATGGGAACAGGTTGAAAATTTGAATTAGTGAAGGAATAGTGATTGTATAAAAAGAGGAGGAGTAGTTGACAAGTACCTCTTCCTCTCTGACAACGCCATATACACTGATCTTTAACCGTTCAACCGTTCTTCATCTTATCCTCCTGCCTGTCTTGTTTGCGACGCTGGCCCACTTATCGTCCCTCTCTCGTTTGGCAAACCCCTGAATTCTTTGTACTTGCTTACCTTTGCTAATATTATTTCTGAAGACATAACGACCTTGAGGCTGACATAAATTAAAGAGAGCGAGAAGAAAATAAAACACCCTTTCTCATGTAAACAAATTTTAATGAACTCCTGCGGAAATGAGACGTGAAGGGGAGAAAACCTTCATCATTAGGCGCTCTAGGTATTCTTGTTCTTTGAGTGTCTTGTTTGTTGATTCGTGTAGGCATGCGTCGTGTAAATGAATACTCTCGATGCAAAGAAAGAAATTAATTGAACGTGGGCTCTTGTGAGTTAGGACGCGGTTGTTTGAATCAAAGTAAAGCTCGGCACAGGAATCTACTACATTTTCTTGTTTAGACCCTGGTCTCTGCAGGATGTCTACAAGTGAATAACATCAGTTGTTTAGGTTGTCCTTGACACAAGAACCTCTGTGCATGTACACGCAATATTAAACTAACAAGCCACGCTGACTGGGATATATACTCCTTGGATGCCTTATTTTTCCGCTATTGCAGAAAGGCAAAGCTGTTTTCCTCACCGTCACTCTCGCGTCGCTGGAGGGGCTCAAGCTGTCTGTCAGGCAGCCTGGTATTATGTACATTTCTGCCTGTGTGGGTGCTTACATAGAGATTTTACTCATAATGGACTTGTGGCATAACTCCATTTTACAGCAGTCAGCCCAAGTCTGTCACTTTGTACAGAGGGAAATTGTAAATGTGAAAAATATGCTCCTTGCTGACACATTCATAACCACTCCAGATGTGAATAGCAGTTGCAAAACACACAACAGTTACTTTACAGCTTATACAACTAGTCCTATTCGTATCCCTACCAACCCCCGCGTCTGTATTTCTTACAGCAGCCAACGCTGTGCAGTAGTCATTGCAGTCATTTTAAATATATGCATTTGTAAGGATTTCTTTATGAAATGAGGCCTGCTTGCCAATGCTGTGTGTGCGTGTGCGTGCGTGTGTGTGTGTGTGTGTGTGTGTGTGTAAATGCATAGGTGCATACCAGCTATGTTTCTTCTCATAATAGCCAGACATTAGTTTTAAAACATGCCTTGCCAAAATGAAAAAGTTTCTTATACTTACAGGTATATACACTTTGTATAAACGTCATCATTAACTCTCAAAACATCAAGAAGATTGTTATATCAATCTTTAACTACAGCATATCTACAAACAGCGTTTATAAACTATATAGAACTGGACCTCCACCTCACATTTTGACTGCACAGCAGGAGGTGAGTCAGTGAAACCAACCAGAAAACAGCTGCCATGTGACAGGGGCCAACACAGAGCTGACAGTGACCTGCAAACAAGTCATCACATCAATTAATAACCTTTACCTCAGCACACATAGCTGACAGCCGACATGTCAAAATATTATTTTTCACAGTTCATTTGCAGCAAGTGTTTTCCGTCATGGTCCTGTCGCGTAGAGATTTGAAGGGTCGGGGGTCATGGGTGCTGTGTAATGGAAACAGATTTTTGTTGAGGCTGACCCTATGAGGCTTTAGGGCTGTAATGTCACATCACGGAGCACCTGCGTCCAGAAATCCACTCAGAGCTAAGCAGCTAGCCCTCATGTGGTCAGTGTGATTACACTAATACGATTAGCTATTGCTTTTCGGTCCTGTCTGGATTAGAATATTGGAAAGCTGAGTAGAGAGGAACATATTTTAGACTTTAATGATTTAAGAGATTACCAGCGCCAGTCTGACTCTATCCTCCTACACACACACACACACAGTCATTATATCTTTATATTGTGCTGTGTGTCAAAGACTTTTTGGAGCTTTGCTTGTTTAGTGATAAGCTCCAAGATTTAAGTTTGTCAGTACCTTCAGTGATAAGCAGTTATTACATCAGTGTGTACTGTTGCACAATACTGACCCTCTGCACATTTTTCTTATATATTTTTGTATGTATGCTTAATGAGTTACCGTTGTGTTGTCAAATTACACATCACAGCCTTTGTTTCCATTAACAATAAAACATTATAGCATAGGGACCCGAATGTGTTTGTCATTCTAATAAACAGACACACTCTCCTTCAGTTAAACACCCTGCTCCTTCCCCGTTATTTGACATCGGTGTATACCCCCTTTTCATCCCAGCTGCCTTGAACCAGCTGAGTACAAACCCTCTGATTATTGACTTGGGGTGTGGTTAAGAGGAAGCGACAGTGCTATGAGTTTTAGACAACATGGAGCGGTCTGGGATAATGCCTATATTTGTAGCCCAGCGGGCCGAGCCATAACACTTACCATTTAATAAGCAACAGCCTGCAGGGAGCCGTGGGCTTATTCATCCTCCAGTAGCTTTCTGCTGAACGCACGGCACTCTGCTGGGGTGCAGGAGCAGGCCACTCGGCTGGCCAACGACACAATAACAGCGCCGGGCTGGCCTGGCGAGAGCATCAGTGCTGTGGCTTATAGTGCATCTGTGTGTTCACTCATGTGCGCCGCGTGTGTCTGGATTTGACACTGGAGACTGACTTATGTTTATTTTAGTCATGAATGCATCAGTGGTTACATGAACATACACAGACTGATCTGTCTGTTGGCTAGAATCCAGTGAAGGTTACATATAGCATATAGCACATATTGTAAAATGTTTACATGGATGACCTCTGACCCCTTGTTCCATGAATAAACCAACAGATCATGATATGAGTATACCTGTGTGTCCTGTCCAAAGACTGAATGGCCCACCAACAAAAAAGTAGAATGAGGATGAAGTTAAGGATGAATGCCAACTGTGAAAAGAAATACAGATTCCACCAATGATGTTCTTTTCATTATTGGTTAATCTGTCATCATTTTACAATTATTTTGATTATGCTTTTAGCCCTTAAAAAGCCAAGATGACATCTTTAAACACCCGATGAAATTAAAAAATGCCTTTTGAAGATCACATCCCTGGTCATACTGTACACCCATTATAATAAAAACAACAACAACAACAAAAAAATCAATTTCTTGATATCAAATTCATGTTTTACCTTACCTAAGCCTGAAGCAACCAATTTCAACCAATAATAGAGGTGTGTGGGTCTTAGTTTGCCACGTAAACCAAATGTCGAAGGAATACAATGTTTCTGTGGCACAGTAACCTGTCATTTACGCGCATTAACACACAAACTTAACTTAACCATTTTAGGTTAATGTTCTGTGCATAAAATCATTGTCAGTGCCGTTGTCTATTGCGCTTTCTGTAGAAGTGATACATCAAATGTGGGGCTATTTTGGGAAACTGCAGTTTTCTTCACCAACATGTTTCCTCGATTAAGCTACCAGATGAGGCTGTTTTTGCTAATCAGTATTCATAGTGGAGAATCACCCTGGGAATCTCTTTTAGTCAACACCCATTTTTTCCTACACTGATGTCTCATCTTGCCTGCTGTTGCTGCTTGATGCCCCCTGTCTCTTTCCTTCTATCCTCTGTTCTTTTGCCCCAGGCGACACCTCTTTCCTAAGACAGATATGTGATGGGTAGTGCTTGTGCGGAGAGGAATGATGGAGGTTTTGCAACACAGCAGATGTAGAGTAAAAGCAGCCTGTCATAGCAGGTACTTTCCACCTTCTCTAACAGATGGCAGATTCGCTATCGTAAGCTTTTGTCTTGGTATCTAAAGGAGAGATGGGGGAAAGGTTGCAGGACGCTGTTGTCTCTTTTCTCAGCTGTGATATGACAAGAAATCAGATTTCATGACATAATTATAATCGTCTGCTACAGAAGTACATGTAGTGTACAGCATGCTGACAGAGCAGTTTGTCATCCCTTTATCCTGTCATTTATTCTCCTCCCTGTTTTCTTTATTAAACTACACAGGTAGATAAATGCTTTGCACTTCCATCTAGGCTAAAACTTGTTGTATACAAGCTGTTCTTTTGCACTCTCTCTAAGGCCCATTTCCTCTTCTTTTCCGAGGCTATTAGCAAGGATAAAGCACTCGTAGGAAAAATCCTGCACCACCATGACTCGTGGGTCATAATCCTCCACTTACGCATTGACTAGGCTTCCTAAATACACAAAGCGTATCCCTCGCTCTACTGACACAATCTAAAAGGATGAAAATGGGAATGAATTCCCAATGTCTTTTATCCCACAGTTCTCTATCGAGTTCCCTTTTCCTCGACAGACTCTGGCATGCCTTCCTGTTACATTTGTTATTTAAATTAGATTAGCTTCTTATCAGATGAAATGTTAAGTCCCTTTGAGTTTCAGTCACGGAATGGTTTGACAGGGTCCATCATTGGAGGTACACTGTGTAAGTCAAGTCAGGAGAGTTCTGACTTTCACTGACTACTTTGACCTTTAAGTGCGATATTCCTTTAATAGGTCCGACAAAGCAAAAGAAACCAAATGAAACGGTGCCACAAAAACGCTTCACTCATGTAGAGTAACTGGAATTTCATTTAGATCTGTCGTCACTCAAGAGGATCAGAAAGATTCTTGGTTCTTCAAGGTCTCACTTTAGTCTTTTCTCATGTACCTGTGGATCAATGCCAAAATCTGCCTGAGCTGAGAGTGAATGGAGGTATTGTCTGGGCAGACCTCTGATGGAGAGATACACTAGTTGTTACATTCAAAGACTCACTGAATAGAAGAAAAAAGGTTAAACACGCAGCTCTGATTATTCTGTATAGCCCCGTTTTGACTTTGATAGATGAATTCTTTTAAAACAGCAATGACACTTCCCACACTTCACAGCACTATCCTCCTGACACTAGTTACTGCTCCTGTCACTGCACTTCACCAAAGGTCTGTGCTGCTGCTGCTGTGCAACAGGGTTAAATCCTATCAGAGAGAGCCTGGATGACATACATAGGAGGCTTTTCTTGGATTAGCCGACCACTTCAGCCTTGGTGACATCATTGGGTTTGTTTACAGCAACAAGGTTTACTATAACTCTTATCGGCGTAAAGAGCCCAATCCTGTTGTTAGCATCCAATGGCAACAAGATGGCATGGAAAGGATAAAATGAGTAAGACTTAAAGAAAAACATGCCTACTTTAACACTCTGTCCAAAATAAAGCAAACAATTTCAATCTCCTGCCATCACCTGCCCTGAGAGTGCTGTGTTTACTGTGTAAATACAATCAACTAAACTGCTATTGAAAGAGGCTCACATTTTCACATGTTCTATGGTAACGTGTGTTTCAGGTGTCTTCAGTGTTCAGCTTGGCATCTGTAATTAGAAACACTTTTTTAGGGGAACCTATTTAAGTTGAAAGTCAAAGCCAGCACCTGTGATGCTGTTGTGTATTTATTTAGTTAACTGTGAGTAACTCACCTGCATTCATAGAGCTTTATGGAATTTCAAAAAGCTTTTAGTGATGTTGCATCATAGTCAGTTAAAATATATGTAGCTGTGTGGAGTTGTATCTGCTATCTTGCTTTGACTATTTTAGCCATGCAAATGTTGCGTTTAGGAGAGTGACACTAACATTGCACATAGCTCACCGACTACTGTACAGTACGTAGAGATAGCAGCCTCGCCAAGAATGTAAAAGGGAGGCTTTAAAGAACAAAGCACGGTTACTAAGATTCTCTTTGACCCAATTAGTTTAATGAAATCAATTTTCTGTCTTTTTGTTCTCCTGGATCTGATGCCTTGTGATGGCTTGAAATAGTAATAAGAAAACGATCCTAGAGGCTTAGGGTAAGTTGTTCTGGTGTGAAATTGAATGGTTTTAGAGGTTTAAAGACCAGCTAATGTCACTCACTCCTGGGATATAAATAGAGCAGCAGCAGGTTTACTTTGATCGTGTCAGGAGGCAGTAGAAGCAGGCTGGGCAAGTTGTGAGAGGAAGCAAAGCAGGTGAAGGGTGAGTTATGGAGTGAAATGGGGACGGCGAAAATGAAGATTGAGGAGAGTGTGTGTGCCAACCTGCCAGTGGACTGAAGTGTGTCTCAGTGTCGGACAGAAGCTGAAAAATATATATTCTCAGAAGAATTGTGGCAAATGTTTAAAAGAACAGATCTATGCTATGTGTTTGGTCTGTGCTAAAGTCACACATATACAGGGTATACGGTTTATATGCAGTTATGACAACTGAAAAACAATTAAGTACGGACAGAGAAACAACACAGAAATACAGCAAGGCTTTGATCCCAAGAAATGTGTAAATATGGATGTCTTATCGATAACTTGAGAAGCAGTTCCTCCTCTTAAAAACGAGATACAGTGAGTCCAACATGCTGTCACATAGGCTGATGAAGGAAAGATAACTGTGCAAGAAGAGTAACCCACAATACGGATAAGCTGCTCAGATAAATCTAAACTACACAAATACAAGCAATATTTTCACCATCACATATTAGCAGTTGTATTGAGAGATCAGTTCAGCTGCCACATGAATCAGAGAATTGTGTTTGTGAAATTTGTCAATTACATTTGTAACTTTTGTGGTGTAAAACTGTGACTCTGAGCATATTTCTCTTATAATATAAATATATATTTTAAATGATCGATTCCTTTATTCAGGCAACAAATAGAGAGAAATATCAGATAAATTATGTACAGACAGTAGCGGTAGCATTCAGTCAGATCGTACGCATACAGACGCACTCAAACACACACATACATGCCCTCAGTAGCTGATTAATAAGAGCACAGCCCAAGGCATTTACCACCACTCCATTATTCAGTTTGATTATCTGGAGGAAATGATAGAGTATTAGAGCTTTTAATGACTTTGGCATCCCCTCGTGTATTACTTGCTGATGAGGACGGTTTTAATCATTGTGCTGCGCTGACTTGGTCCACAATCACAGCAGCATATTAATGCAATGTGTTGCAAACTATACACAAACACAAGTTAAAGGGGCTCATAAGCAGAAAAATAGCGGCATGGGGATGCTAGCAAATTAAAATACATGATTAATTCACCGATACTTTGAAGGAGCTGGGAATTTGTTCTATTGGACCTCTGATGCTGGATAAATGATCCCGCCATGCAAAAGTAAATAAGTTAACAAATGCTGACAGTATTGAGTATAAAAAAGAGCACCGCAGTTTGGGAGATGAGTCACTGAAAAAAGCTGGAACTGTCTTTGCATTGAAGCAGACTGAGAAAAAGGGTTTTCTTCTCTTTCCTTTATTAGCAGTGTGTATAATGTACAGTTTCTCAAAGCTCTTACTGTGGTGAAAGGAATAAGTAGTGAGGGAGAGAGACTCCTGAAATTCAGTACTCTCTTTCTCACTAGTGTGTTATGTTAATGCACCCTGGTACCCCTGAATCACGCGATGGGGTTGGGAGAAAGCTGTATGTCATCATGGATATGAATGTGATTTTAAATCCTGAGCTAACCATGGCAACAACTCCCATTCTCGGGTGTGTTCATGTTTTCGTGTCCCCTGGAAACTTCGATTTGCTATGTTCTGTTTTGTGCTTTTTCTACTCGAAACAGTTGAAAGTGTGTTCTTCATTTGATTTGTGTTTTGTCTATTTGCATTTGTTTTCATTTATTGCTCTTTTATTTTTATTTTTTTACTCACAGGGACACCGCACTATTGTAATGACTTGTTTATTTCCTGTCACTTCTTGTGACTTAGGATTAACCAGTTGGCCTGCAACTGCTCAGAGCTGATACAAACTCTACGATGCATGTCACGACAAGTCGCTCACTCGATGTTTTATTTTTTTCTAGATACAATTCATGAATGCGATCAAATCCTGACAGTTTTATAGTGTTGAACATGAAATAGCACCTCTCTGATTCTACACACAGTGTGATAATATGACTCCAGTTATCACGTCAGAGTCCTACACATAAAACACACTCACCACTGAGGTGGCGTCACCTCAGGCACGTCTGCCATCATCATAAACACATCTGAGCAGTAGCAGAATGATAATGAAGCGACATACAGTAGTGCATATCCCTCGCTCTGCCTCAGGCTGTATGAATGAGCAGTATGATCTCTGGCTGTAACAGTGATGGAATCTTGATATAATTGACTGAAGGATCATTTGATTGCCTGAATGTGACATTCGTTTACATAGCCAAAGTGATATAGAAGGTCAATTTCACAGGTGTGTCAGGTGGATGTGTTAGCACATTGACAGCAGAACCAGCCGAAGGTTAATCCCAGCGTCGCTCACCGGGACAGCGGGGCAGGAATTAATGTGACACGTAAATGACAGTTCTTTACTAAAACAAAAAGGGGGAGAGAATCAATTTTCAATATGCAGCAGCCTGGTCTGACCCACACTGGCAGACCCTCCACCCCCACCATCATCCACCCCTCCCTGCTCCCAGCAGAGTGTGTTAAATCCAGTCCAAGCACAGGGCTTGAATAAATCTGCATTCAATTATCGGATTAGCCACTGTTTAAACATGGCTTCCTCTCTTTGCCACTAATCTGCCAAGTGGGTGTCTGTGAATGACACAACGCACTGTTTCAGTAAGTTTGCATTTTTAAATGGTTGGAAGATGATTTGAGGGAAGCGTCTCCTGTGTGTTTATATATATATGTGTGTGAGGGGAAATGAAGATCTTCACCAGTTGAACAACGTTTTAGATTTTCTGACAGCGAAGAAGACGACTTTGCAGGGTAATAAATCATTTTGGACAGCTTGGATGTTGTAACGTGAAAGAGCTGACTGAGACACAGCAGCAATTAGTGTGAATGTCACAATACATACAGGTTATAAATAAGGATGTCAGAGAGTAATTTTGGATTGTTTTTATAGTTGTTCCCCCGTTACTTCTTCACACTGACACGTTTTCTCCACACACACTCAAACAATGTTTGGCTGCATTTACATGGATCTATATAGACATCACGGTGTGATGACGTTCCCTCAGGACATTAGCTCACTATCATTAATACGTGATCAGGGCTCCTCACCCTTACCCCTGACCTGAGGATGAGGAGTACGGCCGCATCAGCTCAGCCTCTTCTCCTCGCCCCGCATCCATCACCCTGTTTCCTCATGCTTCCTATTGATTGCATATTACAGTGAGCCATGACATAATCAATCCCTATTTTCAAAGGAAACACTGCAAAAGGTATTAATAAAAAGTAATTGATGGGTAGGATTGTTACGCTGTGTTGGTATTTAAAACTGAAGGGTATGTTTTTTTCACATCTGTCTTAATATAATACTGATGTGTTGTTATGTATGTGGGAATGGGTCTCGTCGCTGCAATAATTAATTTTCTCTATACTGACCCTGAAGATATTCTCTCAGAACGCGGCCATTTTTTTTAGCTTTATCTGATCTTTAAAATGCATGTTTGCACAGAACGAATTAGTTTTTTTTTATATCTGTCTCTGTTGTAGTACTGTAACTACATTATTTCTTGCTATCCAGTTTTATGGATCATCGGTCCATCCTTTTGGAAGGCTATATATAAGACAACAAAAAAAAAACTAATATCCATTGACTCATCAATGAGGAATATATACAGTAAAAATACCATTTGAGTATTTGTGTAAATAGGCCCACTTGAATATTGCACTGGATATGAACCATTAAAAATCTGAACGAATAGAGGAGGCAGCAGGAGGCCAATCTGGAAGGCAGTCAGGTAAAACTGTGAAGTAATAACAGGTTGTTGGATTGCTGCTATTTAGTCTTGTATTGTGGTGCTGAGTGGTAGTGTGGAGCTTCAGTAAATAAGTGTTTATTTGTTTGGGTTTTTTTTTTTTTTTTTGTAGCCGCTGTCAAAACCTTAAATTGCATCACTTCTTCTGTATTAGAGTGTTGTTCACAGGAAAAAAAACTGGCTGCAGTTTGTATTACTATTGCATGGCATCTGTGTGTGTGTGTGTGTGTGTGTGTGTGTGTGTGTGTGTGTGTGTGTGTGTGTGTGTGTGTGTGTGTGTGTGTGTGTGTGTGTGTGTGTGTGTGTGTGTGTGTGTGTGTGTGTAATAGAAGGGCTTGGAATGTAGGAATCCTTTAATCATCCTGCCAATATTAATGGTGATGCTGCTTTAGCCCCCCACTACAACAGTACTTGAGCTTGCCAATAACAGCTAATTAATAGAACCCCTATCTGCATCCCAGGATGGAGTTAGAGTGTCACACTCAATTTATTCATTCAATACGACACACTGCAGCGCTACGAACAGAGCCTGCACACACATTCTCATAAACAGACGTACAAGCACATTTCCACACATCCTAACATGGCCACACACTGACACACGCCCGTTGACAAATTCTCTTGCACCATTTTGACAGCCTGCCTCAAACAACCGTAGAAACATACAGCACATTCGCACACACACACACACACTCTGACTCCTCATTGAGAAGACAGATCTCTTGAGCTGTAGCCGACATCATGTACTTAGCGTGTCATACAGATGTCACAGTGATGCTGCTCAGTCTGCCAGAGAGCGCAGTCAAGTATGAATGGCCCGCAATGAATTCCTCCGTCTGCCACAGTCAGCGGCCCGTCTCACACCCCCATGAATTACTGAGATAAGTGGCTTTCACAGGCCTTGTACACTATTATGTGTGTGTGTGTGTGTGTAGCTTATAAGTGGCTATATCACATGCGATAAAAGACGTTACATCCTCCATTACATGCAAACATGAAAACAAGAGGAGCGCCACATTACGTCATGTTGGAAAACCATTCCACTGCTGTTCATACTGACCATTAAAAGATCCCTCCTCAATGTTCCTTCAATATCAGTGATGAGGGACCAAATCCACAGACATCGTTCTGTGCAACATATATTTCAAAACTTAACTGAAGCTAATGTGAGGCTTCAGCAGTTTAAGTTTAAGCCTTTTTAGTACACATGCACCTGCTTTTGTTTAACAGGGAAACATAAAGAAATTTTATACTAAGAAGGCTGTAACAAGACATCCTACTGACCTGATTAGTCCGAATGTCTTAAGCATCATATTATCTTCAGATCAACTTTTGAATACATCTTTGTATAAATATATACATCGGAAGTGCATGTGGAAGGGATTTCCTAATGGTCAGTATGAACCAAAAAAAATAGTGAATCTATTCTTTATTCTGTAAATGTGTGCGAGTGACAAAATAACAGAGTGAGACAGGAAATTGGTAAAGCCAAGAAACATTTTTTACCAGTCTTAAGGGGCTTGAAGATCTCCTGAGTACTTCAATTCAACACTGAAATTCATCTGTATTCAGATGAACTTCTTCAACCTATTAATGTATTCATGCTGTAGAGCTGCCGTCAGGCTCTCATTTCCCAGACATTTACAATCCTCCTCCTTTAAAAGAAAAAAAAAATATATATATATATTCTGATAAATGATTGCCCAAACAGTGCCAGACAAATTACTCTCTGTTGGCTCAGTGCAAAAACAAAATAATAACACAAATAATACAGATAAGTCACTGGAGTCAATGGAGTTTCTTGGTGTCAGCAGCAAGCTGACAAGAAGGAAAAGAAAAAACACTTCCTTCCTCTCCATAGTTCTTGGCATGCAGACAAGTGTGGTGCAATGATACTGTAATCTGAGCTAATGAACCATTCATCAAGGGAGATGATCGCTTGCCTAGATGTGGTGGTGATATTGATGACATAGGCAAATGTAGCCACAACAACGCATCAGACCACCCACCACATCCCTCTGCCCCCAAAGGGAGGAAGGGAGCAATTAATTACTGATAGCTGTTAGCTCAATGGCAATTAGAGAGCTTGTAAGCATGGTATCCACTCCACACCACTAGCTTCTATCTCTCCTATCTATCTGCCATCCAAACCTCCTACGAGGAAAATGATCCAAGCTGGACTTGGATGAAAATAATGAAACGAGAGAGAGAGAGAGAGAGAGACAGAGAGAGAGAGAGAGAGAAACTATGTGTTGTGAGACGTATAAGATCCCAAAGGAAATGAAACTGGATTTGTATTAAAGTAGGGTGAAAAAACCCAAAGAAAGCTGTTTAGTCATCCCTTGGCAAAGCAACAGTGGAAATGATGCTGTGGAGGTTTGCTGTAACATTTAGATAAATCACAGATAAATGTCTGCGGCGTCACATAATTAGATCCTACTGTTGTTGTGTTTTGTTATGGGTAATAAAACCCCATCTTGCATTTATGTTAGAGATTATGCACTCGTACAGTCTGGGCTTTCAAAAGGAGAGACAAAGAAACAGTTCAAACAGATGGAGCTCAGATGTGTCACACCTTAACCTCAACCAGATCTCTGGTGGTGAGACACAGACGAACATTAAAAAAAAGAAAAAAAACAACTTACTGCTGGATACCCTAGTCTACTCCGTAAATCACTATATCGGCTAACATTACATTAGTTTTAATGTAAGATAGAGAGCTAATATGTGCAAGTAAAGCGGGGAACAGCAGGATTGTTTGTTCATTTAGCTAATATTCTCATCCATATACAGAAGTGGAGTGAGGTTTAAGTGTCAGTAGCATAAAATCAAGTGTAAATATATGATCCACAAATGGGCACCTTTTTAAATCAGAATTGGTCTGTATCATCCCACTTTCTAACAAATGGATTGAATTAAATAAGCCAAAATAATAATGTAATTAGAACAGCACCGTTGACATCTGTGGCGTTACTTTTGAGAGAAAATGCTCCCATCAGGCTAATTAGTGTGTGTTACACCAAACCCATGAGTCTCTTTAAAGTCTGAAACGATGTGTGATGAAACCTCACAAAATCTGACCAGACTTGAGTCAAGATCAAGTCCAAAAAGACTTAATGTGGGATTTAACAGTTTTCCCTTATCTGAATATATTTTGATTCCAATATTTCAGAGTCCGCCTCCAAACAAGATACTGTAGTGTATCTGCTGCGCTAAACTGATGGAAACATCTCACTGCGTTGGGAACGTTGCGGGCACAGTAGCAGTGAGGATGAGTCGCTGTAACAAAATTTGCCTGTTACGGCCGTGCTTGCAGTATCGTCTTTGAGGCTCCATCAGCCCAGCCTCTTATCATCTGGTTGAGTCAGAGCATGAAGGACTTCATTAATCCTCCACAGAGAGCTCCCAGGTGTTGGTTTCAACAGTAGGAGGCTGTTTCTGTGTCCCACAGGTGTCCCATGAGCAAAGCGATGGAAATGCAGATTAATGACTATAAACATCTGGACAAAGTGAAAGAATATACATTTGATGTAATTGTTTTTATTTAGTCCCCTTCCTGAAAGAAAGTAGTTTTCATCTCTTTAAATATACTCATAAATTGGCAGCTACTGAAACACAGCTGCGCTACTTTTGTCAGCTCAACTATTATCTATTAATATGACTTCACATTACCCAGCTGGAGGTTTTGAAGATCATCTAAATCTTTCAGATTGTGTTTGTTTGGTCATTGTGTTGGTTTAAAGGAGGGAGAGAAAGCGAGGGTAGAATCAAAGTATTGTTTTGAATTGTTCAGTTAAGACACTCGTCTCTATTTTATTCCTGCCCTTTGAATTCTGAGGCACTGATTTCTAATGCATAACCAAATAACAGCAGGAGGAAATTGGCTGAGTGGACTTTGAGAAAGCTTTGATAGTGAAAAGGAGGAATAAAGTAAAGTAATAAATATTAACTCAGCTTCGGTTCTACTATTTTAAACAGAATTAGTTTACGTGTGCTCAAAAAGAAAACTCAAATGAAACGTGATGTATTGATCTCATCTTTACATCTTGTATAGTTTGTTTGTTTGATCTGCATAATCTGCTTCTATGTTAAAAGCAGCAGTGTGTAATTACCATAATGATGACTCTATGAATGTTGTTGTTGAGTGTACATTCGATCCTGCACACACATTTGGCACCATGTATATGTCCATAGATATCGAGACGCTTTCATGTGTGTGTGTGTGTGTGTGTGTGTGTGTGTGTGTGTGTGTGTGTGAGTGAGATGTGTGTGATCTGTTTAAACTGAGTGCCATCATGATGTATCTGGGCCGGCCACCTGTTGGTGTGGTTGACAGAGGCGTTTTCTAATCTGACAGGTAATCTGCCCAGCAGACACGGTGACAAATGACTCCCAGTGACACCTCCTCCTCCTCCTCCTCCTCCTGCTCCTTCTGCTCCTCCTCTACTCTCAGGCCAAGACTGAATCAGTCTCATGGTGAGATCAGCTCTCAGGTACACGAAAACTAACAGACACTTGATGGTGTAATTAAGAAGAATGTGTGCATACTACAACCTTTTGTAGGTCTATTTACTGTGGTGATGAATACCCCGCCTGATAATAGCCTTATTAATGGAAGCATGCAGATCCGATATGATTATATATGTATGTATTGTATAGGTCTTTTTAATGGCTGTGATGTTATCTGTAATTGGATATTTACAGGCAGAACAGTTGTGATATAAAAACAGCTCGACTGGAGCCTGCGCCACCTGGGAGTTTATCCCAGTGTTTCAATCCATCTTAATGAGGTTACTTCAGCTCGCTGTGCTAAGCTTTACTTTTGCCTTTCATAGTTTATTGAGAAACAATGATCTACCATAGCTGTATGACTGATGACCGAGACCTTAAAAGAACAAACATTATATATCCAAGCAGTGCATGAGTGAGCACTGGTGAACCGCCTTGGTGGGACTCCTTGGGGAGAAGGGAAGCTATCTCATGTAAAGTAAATTGAACAAGGGAGCTAGCGTTTCTAAATTTACACTGCAAAGGTAAATTGCCCAAGGGGCAAGCACCACCACAAGTTCATTCTCCCAATTATAAAATGGCTCACCAGCAAAAACCTCCTGTAATTTGTAGCTGAAAAGTGCTTGAGGTAGCTTTAGTGTATTTTCAAGAAACTGCTAAATATTACGGTTTTCCTGCAACACCTGAGGGTTACGGCAAAACTTTGATTAATGGCCAATATCTAGGTTGGGTGTACAAGTATTTTTTTTATTATTATGTGAGGAACAACCATTACAACCCATAATAAACAAGATGTGAAGGACATGCAATTGTTCCATGGACAATTGGTGCTTTCCACTAACAGCTATGTTCAGCTGTACAACTTGTCACATTGTCTGTGGATAGATACAAAGCAGGGTCTGTTTGTTTGCTCCTGTCTCACTGTGTTAAATACAACACAGTGATAACAAAATGGGCATGAGAGGCAAACAGTATGCTGTCCAATCAAGTAGTGCAGTGTGTGATTGCTTCATTGCAGAGCGCAATGTCTCACAAAATACTGTGAAATAGGCATGAACATGCAGCACAGATTACATGTTGCGGACATGATTAATACTGAATGTTACATTCCTCCTCCACAAAAGTATAAATAACCGTGGACACGCCATTTTCAACAGCCTTTTCACATTTGTCATGTGCTTTATCTTTTTCCAACAGGTAACGTATAAGGCAGCTAAAGTAACTTGGTTTAGACTAGGATCAAATTGTCCTAGACTGTAGCAATACATAATACAGCTCATGATGTTAGTACTTGTGATGTGAAGACAGTAAAATGCTCTTGTAAAAAAAAGAAAAAAACAGCTTTGACTCACGTTTGGTGCAGTATGTGTACTATCATATAATCCCTGGATAGTGACGTACGTGCATCCATATTTTGCAATTGACAGTAAGACATCATTTTAATGAGACTGAATCGAACTTATAACATAGTGTTACGTGGTTGGTGAGAAAATATTATACAAGCAGAACAGCAATCAGACATGCAACGTGAAAAGCAATTCCAGTGCCTCATTATAAATCAGGATTCAACAGAGCTGTTGTGTAGCAAGCTGCACTCTCTATTGTCATGCTTCCTTCTCCTCCTGCTGCTGCTGCTGCTGTGTGTGTTTTATCATATAGCAGCCGCCCAGAAAGAGTTTTAATCCATCAGTTCATTTATGAAGAAGCCATTACCAAATGTGAGCCTGATGCAGCAGCTTAGACTCTCAATGCTTCAATCTCTTCAGCTTTGCTCTGTGAAGGCTTCTCAGTTCAGAGTGTGTTTCTCTCTCGTTTTCTCAATAAAAAGATATTGGCACAAGCAATGTGGTCTACTGCAGATGTGCTGCCGGGCTGTATTAGCAGACATTATTATGACAAAGATCATTTCCTAATGTTACAAGTGTATGGGCAGGATCAGCACCATTTTCTGAAGATGTAGCCTTAAATTTGCTCCTCCTCTGTTGGCTCTATAAGATTGGTTATTTTCATTTACATATATAGCGAGAATATGCAAGCAAATGAGGCAGGGAAATTAGAAGAAAGGGAAGCCAAAGTGGTTCCAGGTGGTGCACTGTGATTTTAACAGGGGTGGAGTAATTGGATGTATTATGAAATCATAAAAGATTCATTATGGCTGCTATGCAGGAAATGGGATGAGAGCAAGGCTGTTTGTTCTGTGTGGTGTGGATGTGCAAATCAGGTGCCACTGACAGGAGGATGTGTAGCTGAAATGGAGGAGCGCTAAGTGGTTATTCTGAAGGGAGCTGGTAAATAAAAGTTTCATCTGACTTCATCATAACTCTCTGATTGCTATTATGCTTTCTGCTATTTTGCGGCATGTAATCACATCGGTCCATAATGTTTATCTAAATCTCGCAGGGGCAAGATTGGTAGGATAGATGGAGGGAAAATAAGGTCACATTTAGACAGGTTTAAACCAGTTTTTTGCTCCCATTGATGCCACTGGTCTGTGTGTGTGTGTGTATGAAACTACATAAACAATTTAAGCAAAAATATTGATCAGAACAAGCAGTCAGGAGGAGGTCCAGGTCTGCTTTGCAGGGGGGAAATCTGCTCTCGTCAGAGCTGTGCATGCCTGCAGTACTTGTCTGTGTGGGGTCATCTCTGGTGTCATCTGTATTGGGTATCTGCCCGATTCACTTGTCAAATTCACTTAGATGAATATACATTGGATGCCAAGCTCCTGTCATCACTGGAACATTTTGGAGAAGTGGAAAATAATGAAATTGGGAAAACAGATGTTCCCCATCATCACAGGCTAAAAAAAAAATTCATAAGGAAAAATCACAAGTCTTTTCAAGTATGACATGTTGGCAAACTATTGCGCTTTGGTTCCCTTCATAATGACATTGGTTATATTCACCAAATCTTCCTGTGCGTCATAATTACCAGTTGCTGAACACATACTGAACAAGATTAGGCTAATATATTAATATCCAACATCTGTGGATTGTGAAGAATTCATGAAACCTAATTAAGTCTTGTCGGTTTAATAGGCATGGGGTATGTTCATCATTAGGAGACTCATCACATATTAATTATCGACCTAATTGTGTATCTTCCTTCCAGCTTTGGTCCAAAAAAAGCTTTTATATAAAAAACTAACTGCACTGCTTTAATCTGTACAGCAGCTTGTGAAATCTCTTCAGGGTGCATGTTGGAAAGTCTGTTATAATGGTGTACTGTACCTTTAGGCACCGTGTAGTGAGCTCCGCCTTGTTCCTGCTGACTGCAGCACTGAACTCTTTCAACACCTGCTTTTTGTGAATCGTTGATAGGTGTATCATAGACAAACAGGAAACAGTGTGTTGTAGTTACATGTGATCAAAGTGTATCTTATATAAAGTTAACACTGGGTCACTGGAAGTGTGTGTAGCTCTCAGTTAACTGTTATTTCAGTCAAGTGATTTGTTTGTACAGTCATTTCATTTCTGAACCATTATCTTATAATTGCTTCTGTACAAACAAAATGCAACACTCAACATCATTATGTTCACGGTATTAGAGTTGAGAACAGGCCAGTCGCTGTGCTCTCACCGTGGCCTGAAATAAACAAATAGTTATGAATAAATTTGCTAACCCTTGAAGAGAGCGTGTGTGTGTGTGTGTGTGTGTGTGTGTGTGTTGGGGGGGGGGGGGCATATTGTTCATGTGAGGGAACCTTTAAATCCTGCCTCTAAGGCCAGTTCAAGCTGTACACATACGGGGGCCCCACGCTCCCCTGTGGCTCATTGATTTCCCAAGTTCCCTTGAGCTAGGTTGCATTTAAAGCACCTCTTAAATATGTTGTATGAATAATACAACAAGAAGCCTTAATCTCATTACTGTGTGCAGTGACTGTACCTCAAAACTATTTTGTAATTTTGTAATCTTCCCCATAAAAACGGCAATTCTTCAAAATATTATTTTAGAATCTTTTTTTTTTTTTTTCTTAAACGAATTGGCTTGTTATCAAGCACTATAGTGTGTGTTTTTCCCTCTAAGAACGATATTTAATCTTCAGCAAGAGCTGACAGTCTGAGACAAGTCTGAGACAAATGGATTGCATGGTTGTCATACTCATATCCAGGACATCCATTCAGAGAAAACTGGAAGGCTTTGCTTATTTCAAGAATCAGACCAGTACTGAATCACAAATCAGGTAAGAAAAATACAACACAGCAAATGTGTCTCCTTAGGGATAGTTTTCTTTAGGCTCAGCATACGGTAGCTGCATCGCTAAGAATTCCTCTCTAGACATACTTAGAGCATCTTTTATATAAAATACATACATAAAAAATACATTACAAAAAGCCAGGGAGACACAATTAGACCAACAAAGCTGATACAACCCGAGAAAAGCACTAAAACAATATTGCACTAGTATTGCACATTGTACCAGTATATTGCATATACAACATGAAACCGATGCACATGCCAGTTTAGACCCTGCTATGAATTGCTCTGTGATCATGTAATAGTCCACCAATACATCATTTACAGGTTTTTCTTTTTGTCCGAACAGCACAACACCATAGTTACTGGTACTGGCATTCACTCTGTCAGTTTCTCTCAAGTGTTGACATTTTGCAAGACACTGTTGTCCTTTACAGTTGTAATCTCTCAATCTAATAGCATTATTTATTTGTGTTTATACTATTTATTTACTGTCATCATGCTGCAGATCTCTTGCTCTTGCTGAGGTGTAAAAACGGTTCTTTTACCACCAGCACATCTAGTCCTACTCTAGTAGATCATATTACTGTATTTGTACTGTACTGTGCTGTACTGTGTGCCTCATGCATTTCTTAACAGCATGAGTTTCAGACATGCATTGACTCATGCATTGCTATTTATTGCTTTAACTGGAATACTGTAACATGAATAATTACAGTATTGAGTGAGTACATACCCGTTTTCCCTGTAGAATGTTTGGATAATTGAAGACACCGTAGACACGTTTATAGTAAACGTTACTATTGTGGAGCCACAGTTAATTACATGGTCCACATGTATCATCTGGGACAGGTCTACGTCTTTGTACTCTTCTGCCTATTCTTCTTGTTTTGTTTTGTATTCCTGCTCCACGAGTTGCCGCTGTTCATTGTTTACATGACCAGATTCTCTACATGTTGAGAAATTGTAGTGGTTCTGTTGCAGTCAAGCTCTATAAGTACGTTTGACACTATACTCATGAAAAGCTCCTGTCATCTAACTTGATGTTAGTGATGTTCACCTGACAAGCATTTACCATGTATGCCTGAGAAATGTTGACATTGCAATAGACTATTGTGCATATGCACACTGAAAGAATTCCTACATGTTTTGGGGAGTACAACTATTCAACTGAGAAGCAACATAATCTGTTTAGATCAGCAAGACATATATGCATTTGGTAACTGCGCAAATTGTGGACAATTGTACTTACACGTTTGCATATCATGAATGACAAACTGTCAATGTAGTTTGATTGATTCTCATTGCATTCTCAAAAAAAGAATATCTGTGTTTACAGTCTGAAGTGCCTCTAGAGTTATTTTACTACTGCTCTTATACAGCAGGAATGTGTGTGTCAAAGTTAAGCAGCTGGAATTAAACAGGTGAAATTTCTATTAAGAGTGCACACAAAATCCAACAGATTGCTACATATTTATGGCATCTTTAAGTATTTAGAGATAGTTTCCCACTCACAGACAGGAAACAGCTGCTGTTGTATAAATGCTTTTCTCCTATTCCTGCTATGTATCGAAACAGGAGGTTCCCCATCAACCACTGAGGTCATATAGGTAAATGTATTGTTATTGTATCCGAGTGATATTCACACAACATTTGCCTTCTACGCCGCCATATGTTGTCATTGCATGAATTGGAGGACAACACAGGAACCTTTAGCTTCGGCTCAATGGCACGCTGCATGATTTTACAGCCTAATGTAAACAATAACTTTGATGTGGCGGTGCCAGTATAAATAATGCATTTCATGAATGAATGCGTGGGGGATTGCAAAAGGTCAGGGGGAGTTTACACAGCGATATGTAGCAGATGGAGGGCAAAAACCAAGAGTGAATAATTTAAAAGGGGGAACTGACAGTGTAGTGACAGAAGGACAATTCAGAATTAATCCAGTTTACTAACCTCGTCTGCCAACGTATCTCACACGCCTTCAAGGACCCGGGAGCAAAACTCGATTTTGATTTAACCTTCCGTCAACTTTGTTCAGTTCAGCGTATCTCCGTGTATTCGACACACAGCTGCCCATGTCGTGAATCGTTTGCATAATGGCAAATGTAACATCAGTAGCAGTGGTGAATGTACCGGTTGCACCAGGCTGTCATTGAGATTGCAAACGGATATTAGACAAGCTCAGTAGCAGAATCGTGACACCAAATTCCCCATTTATTTCCAGTGACTACTACTATATATATACTGCACTATTGCACTGAGAAGAAGAGCAAAGCTATCTGTCACCCAATTAAATCTATAGCAGCTCATTGATTCTCACACAAGAATTTACTGACTGTGCTTTGTTTTTCCTTTTACATAAAGCAGTATAACGAAACCCAGGCAATACATTAAATATGCCACTCTCTTAATGTGAGCTCCTAGTGTTCAGTCTCTTTAGGCATGTGTCTTGTAACCGGAGTGGAAATCTCGCCTGTGCGTGTGTGTTATGTGTCTACATGAGGTTGTACCTGCATGTGTCCTTGTCTGCTTAAGGCTGCGACTGTGCACCTTTAACTCTGTTGAAGAATTCTGGACACATGTCAAGTCCTTTCATGTTTTATGAGGGTGCCGGCCGAGGGCTTGTTCATAGTGTGAGCTAAAGGCACAACAAGAGCACCTGTCACTTGATAGCACACCTATTGTGCTTTCCTTTCTCCCAGCCACGTTTCAAAGAGAAGCCCTTAAGAGATGGAGGTGGGAGAGGAGGAGGCAGGAGGATGGGGTGGGGTGGGGGAAGAAAAGAGGAACGGTCTTTTATCTCTTTTACCCTCTCGCTGCTGCTTCAATAGTGGCCAGAGCTAATAATTGACAAAGCTCAACAAAGTGAATTAAATAATTCAGATCCACAGTGTCTCGGGGCGTCTGGAAGGATTTTTGATGTTAAATGTTAAGATCAAGAAGAATGCTCCTGACATGCCGCTTTTAAATGGCCACAGACGTGTACTGTAACGGTTCTATTTTTTAACACTCGGCTGTATGATTTTTAAACCCGTAAAGGTGGGATGTTCATTCTCTAGGCCCTGTGAAATGCTTTCTTTTGGCAATATTTCTGCTGTTGATGATTAATTACATTTACCAGATTACACTGAAACATCTAGCATAAATCCCACATTGGTCCAATGTTGGTGTAAAAAAAAGATAATAAGGCTTCTGTTTGAAATGATTATGTATTTTTCAAGCACAAGAATGTGTTAAACCATTAGCTTTAATTGGACAGTGATTATGAGAATAATGCATTCTCTATCCAGTATATGTAGGTATTGTGGATGGTTTTATAGCCACCATGTTGAAAGCAATTTGTTTCACCTCCGAGCTGTTTATATATATATTTGCTTCATTTAGAGCGTGAGAATGCAGTTTTGAGTGAGTGCCCATTAACTTCACTTAAATAGAATGGCAGGTTAACAACACCAATAAACAGCCGCTTGTGAGCTTGTAAAAGCTGCTTTTGTATTGTAGACGCTAAACGAAGCAAATGTTCCACTGGATTTTAGGAAAACAAAAATCCACAGTCATGCTCGTGGCTCTGTGAGGCTGTCTAATTTCAGCATGCTAACTACATGCAGCGACAATGCTAATATGCAGACGTTAAGCAGGTGCAATGGCTACTATGTTCACCATGTTAGTTTTGCAGGTATTTGCTCATAAACCAAAGTATTGGACAAATTGACCGTACAATCTGATTTGATACAGCGCCACAAAATGATTTCACGGCAGCGGTCACCAAAATGAATTCGCAGATGTCTGATGGTAGCTTGGAGAAACCTGTCTGTTGCCTGATAGAGCTACTTTGCTTACCGCCATTCTTTATAGATCATCCTAGAGAGATGCCACAAGACCCAAAGTCAGTATCAGTCATAAGTCATAATTTAATGACTAATAATGGTGTCATCATTTACTGCCGGTGCCCACAGACCTGGCAGAGCTCAGATACACCAGCGGAGAAACAACACCCACCAAATGGCGCTGATGCTGACCTGAGGGCAGCACGTCTCCTCCTGAATATGCTCGCAAATGAACTGACTGACTCTTATCCTCCATTTCTGAAGGAGAGTGAAATCTCCTTTAGGCAAAGACTGAACACTTATTAGGGAAAGACGTAGATGACACTGATAAGAGTTTTTTTTAAGAAGCACTCCAGGGGACTTTTAAAATCCCTTGACATGTGTTCCTGTTAGTGCATTAAACACTAACAGCCTTTTGTGTTATCTGGTAGCCAAAGAGCAACTGTGATGGTAGAAGCTCATTTCCAATCTTTTCCATCCTAACAGTACATTACAGGCCCTGTAATATAATATGTGAGAGATGCAGCAGGGCTCTTGTTTCTGCTGTGAATGCAACACTCTCCCAACTGTAATTTAATCCAGAGTGCTTTAAAGTCTTTATTGCAAATCATCTGCTTAGCTATTAGGCTGGGTTGTAACTGTGGCATTTATGGCTCATAAACAGTGTTTTGCTTTCATACACTAATGGTCATTATACACTGTTAACACAAGGTTTCAGAGCATGTCTTGGCTCTACGTAGCAGTAACAATAAATGGTAATTCAGACCGCTTATTGATAAACTAAGATGATGCACTTTATGGAACTCTACATTATGATTAGTTTGTTGTTGCTCATTTACAGACATATCGTTTAATACGATTGATCAAATCTAAACTAAAAGTTTAAAAAATATATTTTTCTGCTTAATCTGATGAATGAATACATCTGAAGGTCTTTTGTTTTGGTAGGTTTTTAAAGACGTTATCTCTGGCACATTAGGGGGGGGGGGGGGGGCAGGAATGTGTTTTAAATTATATATTTTTTTATTTCGTTACTCCAAATCTTCATGTGATTTAGTATGTGCAGAATGATAACGGCAGCAGTTGAGTGTGCTCAGTTGTTTTGATGTGTTCTTCATCTTACAGCGAGAACCATCTGTAAATAGACTTAGTTAAAGAAATCAGTTAAACATACTTCACTGTCGTAAACAACATCATACACCCACTTTAAACTGTGCTTTTAAATCATCCTTAACGCTGCTGTCTATCAGTGTGTCAGGCACAGTATAGTTCTTACTTTGATGTGTGACAACTGTGACACTGACACTTTACACACAGCACAATGGGTGAAATATAGCAGAAAGCATTGTGCATGCATTATCCTTCTGCACGTCCCTTACAACACACAAGCACATGCCTTTCAACTTCAAGATGCAACTTAGAGAATGCAAATGGGCTTTTTTGCTTTCCCTTTCAACCGGCGGGAAAAGGATTTATTTACTGTGAAAGCTGCATGTTTCTCTGGTGTCTCAGTCTCTTATTTTCTCTCAGCTGTTTTGTCGGGCCTCGTTGCACCGTCAGCTCACTGCTGTATTGTAAGGAAAGCCTGGCGGCGCCGCGATCCGTGTGAAGCTTCACAGGCATCGACAGGGAGCTCTGAGTGATCTCCTGGAAGAAGATTTAAACTCTGAGCTCTTTAATGTGTTTCTGGGGAGGCAGGCAGGTGGGTACACAGGCCCCATCATCTCCCCCCGGAGATGGTGTGGATGGTGTCTGAAATGTGAATAAATTAGGGGTGAGGCGCTGTGTTGATGCTCCAGGAGATAACCTGGAAAAGTGGCAAGAGATTCTTCTGCAAATAGTTCCCTGAGGTGGAAGCCATGTGAGCTATAGCAAACTATTCATCTTTGCACGTTTAAGCAAGGCATGGTTGTGGTCTGAGCCTAGGGCGGTGCAGTGGTGATTTATTTTCATCTTTGTTGCTGTGGGTTATTTCTCCCTTGCCTTTTCACTCTTCTCCTTCAGGCAAATTGCATCTCTGTAATGGGAGCCCAAAAATGTCCTGCATCAATACATGCATTTTGAAGTTAATGCAGTTTAACAAAATTGCACAGATGCTAAAAGAACAGATCGACATGTCATCAATCCACCCGAATAAAAGCCCAAACGTCTCATTAAACGACAACCAAAATACAAATATCCACGAGGCAGCCGGCCTTATCAATAATTCATGAATTATTCCCATAAGCAACAACAAATCAATAATATTCCCCATCCGCGTTCTGATCTCAAGGAGCTCTGTATCTACAGTGTGCTTAAACAACAAACACAACTTCAGTTTGAAATTACAACAAGTGGAGGAACATGAATAAGATAAGAGGAGGAGGAGATTTAAATAGAAGATGGTTCAGGACACCATCAGGAACTTGGACAGCATGAACACCCAGACACTAGAACATGCAATACCTCTCATACTGTTCATCTTCCTCTTCACTCGTCACTGCACTGTAGTTTTCAGGGTCATGATCACCGACGTCATCGGTGCCACTGTCCTCTCCTCCAAGTCAGTAACGTTTTGATTGAGATGAGCTCGCCTGGCAGTAATAACGCTGCCTAATACTAACAGGATGATGCTGTCAGAGCCATATGCTCCAGATGCCTCACCTAGAGCTGTGCAGATGTTTAGTATGCATGAGCTTGCAATAGAAGACTGATAGCCGTCTGCCTCAGGTCTTTTAGCTTTTACAGCTGCCTCCTCTGTGTGTCCCTATCATCCTTAATGATTCACTCAGGACCTGATCTGAAAATAAAATCCCATTGCAAGGTTTGGAATATGCCATTAAACAAGCAACAACACATTATGCTCAGGGTCAGTTGAAGCCATTAGCGGAATTGGATCAGTTTTTAGGTTCATTACCTCTGTGTGAATTGGATGGCCTCGTGGAACATTTCGTTCTCCAGACTGGCCCTATTAAGACCGAGCAGCACAGGTGCTATGCCCTGTTAAATACATACTACACTACACAGATTATTTACTCAAAGGCAAGTAATTAACGGGATGCAGTTCTCCTTGTAGAGTGACAAGCCTCAGAGGAGTTTTCTCAGCTACTGTATACATCAGTGCATGGAGAGTTTTTGTGATCATTGTGGCCAAAAAATATGCTTGATTGCAATGTTTCATGTGCTCTTTATGCAGTAAAATTACGGGCACTGGACAAGCAAAGGAAAATTAAGAGTCATGTGTAATCACTTCCTGTGCACTGCAATGATGCAAAAAAAATTGTAGCATTTAGCAAAATTGTAAACTCTTGCATTCATTATCACATTTGCAAAATCACAGTTTCTTGGAGCCAGCAGTTCATTGAGTTATTTCTGATATTATGTGAAGGGAAGCATATGAAAACTAAATATGGATATCAAGGAATTGACCAAACCCTGACTTTAGCTATTCTTATATGCGGTTGAACACAGAGGAAGTGTCTCTTCCTTTAACTATTTTACCCACTGCCACCTCACCCATTATAGTATATACTGTCAGTCTCACCAGCAAAAGGTTGTAACTACACATCTGTGACATCAGCGGTTTGGAGCTTTCAAGGAGATGAAGGCAATTTCACATTTTTGACACTGGTTCATAAAGCAGCTATCAAGAATGTGACTCACTCAGACGAGAATTGAAAATGGTGTTTCTCGCAGAGTAGCGTTAATGTTATGAATCAGGAGTATTTCATCTTTTTTTAAAAATGCTGTTCAAGAATAGAAGGCAGATGTATCCTATATCCATCCTGCTCCGTCATGTCCTCGTGTTAATCATTTAGGACAGTCACGGCAGCGCTTGTATATCTGTGTTCTGGGTTAGAATTCATATGTCAGGTCTCAGTATAGATACAGCAGCTAGTATAAAACTCTACCCCACTCATATAAACTGAAATTTATCCAAACCCATAAACAAAATGCATCATATTGACAATCTTTGCTCAATTCAGCAGTACAGTGTCTCAGGGATTTTACTCCAATACCTCAAGCAGTACTCTCCAAAACATATTTATTGACCAACTTCAGAAAATATAAAAAGCACCGACACCATCGTATTCACACGAACATCTGTTGCAGCATTACGTTTCTCAGTCACATGCGCTGTACATGACACACGTAGTGTTGCTGCTTTTGTATAAGTTTGTGCTGTAGGTCTGCGCTTAAGTGACAAAGTTGTGCTGGCAGCAAACTGCAAAACACTACAGCGCTGAGAAAGAACGATTGGTTTGCAGCTTGGAAACAAGATTAAGATGTTACTCTGCAGCATTTTGCACTAAAAAAAAACAAAAAACCCTCTGATACGATCCAGCTAGATTGTATCCTAAAGCAGGTTGTTTATTTATTTCTTTTTTTCAGACAAGTGAAGGCAGAGAGTGAGAGTAGAAAAAAAGAAGGAGATATGTGGGCCCTGCTACACAGGATTACTATCTCCTCAGAGTAAATGCATGCAAAGCTATTCATGCGCTGCAACTCCGCTGATCCACACAGATGCACAGGCACTTACAGATGCATCAGTCTGGAAATACCAGATCGACATGCTTACATGAGATGTCTATTGAT
Source organism: Pampus argenteus (assembly GCA_036937835.1). Taxonomy (NCBI): domain Eukaryota; kingdom Metazoa; phylum Chordata; class Actinopteri; order Scombriformes; family Stromateidae; genus Pampus; species Pampus argenteus. The sequence continues at coordinate 16,985,365 of CM072874.1, forward strand.
TACACTCGAGGGTAGGATGATTACTTTCCAAAGTATTCATTCTGTTAGACACGTTATCCAGGGAATACCAGTGCATTCTGGGTATATTTAGCACTTTGAGAATATCCTGGGACAAGTGTAAAGATAATTTAGACATGTGGAAAAAAAACGACATTAAAAAGGTCTGCTGGAATAGCAACATGTGCACTGTTACTGTGTTGTTTAATATGGATGGAAGAATTGAGTCAACATAATGCAATTTCTATTGTCATAAAATGAATTTTACCAACTCAGAAAAAATGAAGTATCATTTGACATTGTCTTTTAAAAGAGGAGTTGACATTCAGACTTTATAACATAGTTTTAAAGTAGTACAGTGTGTTCAGTAAATGTGTTAAAAGAACTTGATTCCGAGGTGGCGCTCCATTTGTTCCAGTGAAACAAATACTGAAAACAGTTCATAGAAATTCTGCATAATTGGAGTCCCGACTTCTTTCTGACACACTCGAATGGTGTAAAAATAATTTACAGACACTGTTCTTGGAAACTTTTACATTCTTATTGGCCCGATTAAGTGGGAATGAGCAAGTGTTTGTTGTTCCCAGGAGAATGACTTCATTGTTTTATAGCCCTTTATTCTTATTCTTATTATATCGATTGTGAACAGAGAAAAAGTCCTGGGGAGCCAGTGCATCACATGACTTCTTGTAAGTCTGACCGTGGCCACTGGAGCCACAGAGCCCAGCACCGTTCCCAGGGGTTTAATTTTAACTTAAATATCATGCATGCTGGGAAATGTGTTAATCAACAAGAGACCAATAAATAATGTCAACACATTTTCATTACACTTGATTAACTCTGTAATCTGTTTAATTTACATAAAAAAAACAAATTGCTCAAGTTTATGTAAAATAAATAGCCAGTTATTGAGTTATTGAATAAATACATAAATAAACACAAAATATCTAGTAGATGATAGCCATTAAAATGTATTAACAGTCCCTGGATGATGCCATTTGCTCCCATCTCTTTTAACCACTGTGTTGGTACTGTACTGTTACAGACTGACATTTTCCTGTGGTGTGCTGCTCAGCAGGAAGCCGGACGCCTCGAGATAAAACAATGTAATGAGTTATTATTGGTGTGTGTGTGTGTGTGTGTTGCTTGGCTGTATGCTAATCTTATCTTTTATCCAGTTTATGTCTTGTTTGATCACTGACATTTATCTCTAGTTTTTTTTATTTATTCTCGCAACGCTTGCAGTGTCCGCGGTCAACGTCGCCTTCACTTTTTGCCTTGATGAAGGGCAAAAAGTGTTGTCAGCTCTCCCCATTAAAGCAGAGGTCACTACGTCAAACAGACAAGTCAGTCACCTTTTCATTTAGCTCCCAGCAGGTTGTTGACATGGATCAGAGCACGAGGTCAGCAGAAAGGGACAGGCAACACTTGACATGTGGTTAGTTTGGCAGGGACGTGGTGGTCCTTCTCTATCACAGTTTGGATGTGTAGTCAGAGATGTCTATGAAACTTATCCTCATCAGTGGTTCACTGCCAGGATGACTCGCTAAGCAACACTGGATCACCAAATAAACGGTTCCCTGTGAAGTGTGATAAAGAGATGTTAAAAGAAACAGCTTCTACTTGTGTGCTGTGTTGAAATTCTCCCATTGTGCTTTGCAGAATAGATTTTTTAGAAGCCTTCACTTCCTCAACAAAGCTCTGGTTTTGACACTTCTAAAGATGTTATTCTTCTTCTTCTTCTCCGTAGTGATGCAACATCTACCAACAGTATGCATGAGCTTGGATATGCTGAGAAACCTGGCCTCCTTCCCGCTGCTTTGTTTTCCACTCCTCCCCATCCTTCTCTGTTTGCCGCTATCGCTCACTGACATAGCTCATTACATTAGCAGGGCTGCGTCGTTAACACACACACACACACCTGGCTCATTGGACTATAACCATAGCGCTGTCGTGCATGGGGGGTGGAGTGGAGGGTGGGGGCAAAGGTTTGACAGGAGACAGCGGGCTGTTGCTTAACCGACAAGCAGTGACATCCATGGCAGTGTAATTGCCATGAAGGGATAATTTGACAGACGCTTATGATAGCATGCAATTCTCTCATTCTCCCTGAATCCTTATACTAGTACACACACACACACACACACACACTGCATACAAACAAGGTGCAGAAGCCAAACACCCAAACTCCAGCACGTGTTTTTACAGACTTCCTTTTAAGGTAAAGCCTTATTTTTCAGCTAAGTTTCCATGTTTATCCTCACATTTCTTTTTCTATTAAAGTCCTCCACGATCAAAGACTTATCAAGACATCAAGCATCATTTCAGCGCAATAGAACTTACTATAGTTCTCGCGTGTCATACTGGTAGATATTGTTTTTTCAGAGAGAGGTTTCAGTTCTCATTTCATCGACACTGACAGCGCAATTCATCACTGGCAGGTCTATGCGAATGCCTTCTTTAAACAATACCAGTGCATCATTGCTCAAGGACTGAAAGAATGAGCAATGCATACCAGCCAAATCTCTTTCTGGAGCAAAATGAAGCTGTCTTGCTTGTGTTTCTGTCTGTTCGGGCTCCTGCTATGCTCAAGGACATGGATGAAAGTGAATAAAAGAAAACTGGCAGGGAACAGGCTGAGAATGGCAAATGGAAATCTCACCTCTGCTTATCTGTCAGGATGGACATACAGTTGGGTGGATGTAGGTGTGTACATGGAGAAAGTCTGAACTGATTCTTTTTTTTAAACTGTACAGTGTGTGTGAAATGATTTGAAACTAGTGAAAGCACTTGGCATGACAGAGAGTGAAAAGAGTTCATTACACTTGTCTAACAGCTCCCGCCCTTCTTTTATCTCACTGATCAGTGGTTTTCTTAAGCTTATGCATTAAAACTGCAGATCCATTGATTACTCACGCAATTGCCCTGCCTTGTCGGGCCTGTGGTAATAGTAATGCTTGATGTCTCAGTAATCACACTGTAATCTTCTTCTGATCTTAATCCAACACTGATCTTTTTCCCTTGTTGATCATTCTCTTCCCTCCATACCCAACCCTTTCCTTAATCTTCACATGCTGGTGCATTTTCTTCTTCCAGATGCATCAGACTTTCTCACACACTCCATCCTGACAACCCCCCTTTCAGTTGAAGTGGCATGATGTATGGCTTTACACCGGGCCTTGTGGCCGTGTCGCTGTAGCTGCAATCACATGGAGCTAAAGTCATAACCTACGAAAAAAGAAATACACTGCCAGCACACATGTGGTGCGGTAAATGGATACATGCATACGAATGGAGTTTTTCATACTGAACAGAAGGTTCACACTGTAGGTAGACAGAACAGCGGTGATGAAAATACATGTCGATGGGAAGTGACAGCTGATCATAGACAGAAATTCACACGTCATTTGTGACCAAGTTTTTTTTTAAGCTATAGAATAGAAATGTAATGCCTATCCTGATTTCCTGAATCCATCAAGATAGACTATCATCAAGACTGTTGCTGCGGTATGTAGCAATCTGTCAACTACAGCAACATGTGGAGCCACCGGTGGAAACACTCACACACCTAAATGAATGTGAGAATAATGCATTTAAGTAAATATTCTACATATACAGAAAAACACTTGTTGTATGCCTTGTAGCTTTAGGTCACTTTTGTTTGGAGTTAGACATTTTATAATATGACGGATAACAAACATACATTATGTATTACTATAACATATTGTATATGTCTCTTTCAAGCTTCTTGTTTGTTCTAGTGAATTGTTGCATCATTTATGAGGACAGCTCGATAGTGTTTGGTTCAAATGGAAACAGAAAATTGAATTCAATTAAATGTTAAACAGTTGCTAAATATGACTAGTTATTCTTACATTTAGCTATAATTCAAGTGTATTTACATTTATATCCAATGGACTGTGTAAAAAAATATAACTCTTTTTATACATGCAATCTAAATACTCTGCACTTTAAACTCAAAGTAATTATTTCACTTGCAATCCATTGTGTTGTAGAGTCTAAACTACATTGAAACTAGTTGTATATTTTAAAGTAAAATGTGAACTTCCTTAAGTAAATATATGAAGTGCTTCCTACAAATTAAAAAGCCTAAAAACACAACTCTTTCCTTAAAACAAATAATTAGACACTTTATTCTTACGCTGTCGGAACATTTAAACATAGTTTTGCATACATTTGGTGGAGAATAGACTACGCAGACATTTCGATGAGAAGTGTGTACTGATGGGATCCTCAATCAGGTTTCTTGTTTCTATTCATTTCACTACAAGACTCAACGGCTGCAGGAGGAATCTAGTGTAAAATTCAGCTTTTTTCTGCACATGCACAGTGGAGCCATCAAAACCAAGTTTAAATGACAAAATCGTCCACTTTTCTGACAGCTTAGCTCTGAAATACGAATTGCTGAAGTCACTTAAACTGTCTCTGACAGCTGTGCCGTTGACCTTACAAGCGAGTTGGAGGAATTTCTTCGACTAGAGCAATTAAAAGAACAGCGGGATATAGATTTCCGTTGGCTCCGATAAATGTGGTCGGGAGAATTATAATGTGTGACTAATGGTATGCTCACAGTATTTAACCATGGTTCTCATTAATATGCTAAGCAACCGGCGCTTAGCTTTGTCTCCTGCACTTCTCCTGAGATCCATTGTTCAGTGCTGAGCTCAAATGATTCACCCTCCCTATTGTACATATGGGTGGACATACCCATTGAGATTTCACAGTCCAAATGACTTTTACATGGTGTTACAGGATATCAAATGGAAACGGAACAGGCTCTCGGGCTGCGGGGTATTATACAGTTTCCCTAGCTGATATTCAGTCCACTCACAAAGGTAAAAGAGATGAATATAGAACTGTAGGCAAGAGATTTGATGGAATCTAATAATCCTCAACATCACTCCGCAAAGTATGAAAGGGCTATAGTTAATGATGGATGTCTTATTGATAATGTCATATGGGATTATTCATCCTAATCAGGGCTGGGATCTGCACTGCTTAAGACTTGAAGTGCACTTTGACATTGTCTGGCAAAAGAACAGCCTGCAGTATTTCTGGTCTCTTACACAGATTGGAGCACTTTGCTATCTATCTGTCACAAGCAGTCTATCAGTTTGTTTTGCAGTGTGCCATTCAGAGTGCAGTGTTGTTTGCAGCAATTATGTCAAATATGGTTCTAATATATGTGTCAAGATATAGCGGAGCAGCAATCAATGCTTTACCTCTCCTCAGTGTATTCATTATACCATACCATCAAAGCCTTCAGAAGTATCGTGTTACCTCTGGGCCTGTGAGACACCTGTAATTACAAGCTTAGTGTGATCACAGTCTGCAGGCATGAAGACATACAGTATACTTTTCATAAGATCTGAGACAGATTGCCATGGCAACCCTCAGTGTGTTTTGAAGGAGTCAAAACTGCATAATAGACTTTAATTTGCCTTGTTTAACATAATATTCAAATTTTCCCAATGCAAATTCAAAAAGCCCGACCTTGTCCTAAATGTTAATAGAACTTATTAGAATCCTTAAAATGATTTCAGAGCAGGTTTTAATGTGGAACTGAATATTCACATAAGCAAACTGGTACAGTGTTAAAAGGAAAAAAATACCATCATCTTTTCTAACAGTGAAATAATGAGTACATTGTCAAGACATGTCAGACACTCATAACTAATTAAGTTATGATCTCATGACAACAACAGCTTTATTTTGATCACAGCTTTATTGCGTCTCGTAATGATGTCCTGTTTTATTGTGACAGTGTCTCGGAGTCATTCTTAGCAGAGTTTATCAGACTGAAACGTAGGCGGTGACAGACAATGTCAGACAAAGGAGAGACCAGCGATGATCAATGAATTGGATTTTCGCTTTCATCAAGTTCTATCGCACGCAGACGCAGCTCGGTGCCTTTCTGTCACATTCAAATTTTACTCGAACTGAAAGCTTCTGCGAGTTGTATCAAGTAAATTAGTTTATTTTGTCTTCTCAAGATAACAAATAATAGGTTTGCAATCTCATGATCATGGAATCAATCATGCACATATGGGCCACTCTTAATTTACTTATTAGAACAGTTGAACCGTTTATTCTTACTGAAGTTGAGGAAAGGTCCACCCAAAAGTGCTTTTATTTTTTTTTTGACAGTGTCACTCTGTAGTTCGCTATATACAACATGTAAACACATCTTCACGTGGTCAAATAAGCATTTATGCCCTTGAGATGTTATTTTGCAGTTAATAATGTGTTATCAAAAAAACAACAATAACCCCATGTTTTAACCCCTGTATTAACACAGTGGATTTGTCCTTTATTCTTTTCAAAAAGATGCAGATCTGCTTGGGTGGGTGTCAGTGTCGTGCCTGGTTTCTCCGGCTGAGGCCATTATCATGAGTGATCCACTTACTGTAAAGAAAAAAAACACACACACACACACAAAAAAAAAAAAAAACCCAGTCAACTGCATGAAACTGCGGCTGCATCGTCAGCCGTTTTAGCTTGCGTGGTGCATTTGAGCAGATGACGCCACGGTTATGAGAGTAATTTTTCATTTGATTTGAGAATTCCACGCTTGGTTCGTTGCAGAGAAGCTTTTGAGGCGCTGCAGTGTCTAGCTTGCCAGCAGAAACAAAACCTGTGAACCGTGTAGCAGTTCACTCAGACAGAAAGCAAGGTCAAAGAAACTTGACTCTCTTACAGCGTAACTCTGAGGTGCCTCACCTTCAGGATAAACAACTCCTTTCTGCCATATAAAGATGGATGAAAGCCAGTTTGGCTGTTCACATGAGGTGATTTGATGCTTGACCAACATTGTTGGTTAAATTATAGCTCCTCTGTAACCTTTTAAAAGGTTAAATAGTCGGGATACATTGACTGAATTCCATCCGATTATTGAGACAGACTGTTTGACAGACTGATTGAATGGTAATGATCCATATTCGTCAGTATTGGAAACTATTCATGACTCCTTTTTTTTTTTTTTTTTTTTTTTGGCTCTCCCGCACAGCATGCTTTGTATGTAACAGTTTTTTTTTTTCTGCTCTACTACTGTCGCTTTCACTTGCATAAAAGGATTTAACAAGATTTATAATTCATGATGTCTTTTCAGGCAATTTTTCAGTGATTGCTTGCCAGTGTATTAGTCTTGAAGAGTTTGAACAAATGTTCAGGAAGTTGGAGTGGGAGAGTCAAGAGCGAATGTTTGGTTTCACTTTGGCGGGGACATTTTTTTGTCCAGTGGCCAAAATAATTGTGTATTTGTACTTGCTCTCTATCACTCTTTTCTCTTTCATAGACACACACACATTTTTTCTCAGATTTTTTTCATTTTATTGACAGACAGAGAACTATAAATCTGAGACCAGAATTTATATTTACATTATGATCTTGAAGATTTACATTTGAATAAATGTCTGTTAAGTCGCCATCTATCACTGAATGAGGTAACACAATGGTGATTGAGCCGATGGCCCGCTGATGAAAGGCTTTGCATTTGCAGCATTATGGTTATTATAATTCGGGTTTCAGCGGCGACATGCATTCAAATCACAAGCGGTGCAGTTAGTGACTTGTTCTCCATCACCCAGTGGTTGGTCCAGAAGGGTCTATGTGCAGTCTGGTTGGTCCGCCTGTTAAACAGCGTACTGCTTTTCTGGTCTCTGCGAGCATGATATCACATTGGGGTCATGTGAGGTCCAAAATAGACCTGCAATTATCTCTTATCACCAGAGAAGGAAACAGAGATCTTCAAGATTGTTACTAAATATAACATATCATATATCATAGACTGTTACAATAGCATAAATGTGCAGAAACCTGTAGGTAATGTGCTGCTGTGAGGTTTTCAAACCTCACCTTTGGGGCGACACAACTCAAGAGTTTCATGACAGAACCACAGTGATGCTCCAGCCTTGCTTTAAATCATCTCTAAAACTTCTGTTTGCATTATTTTTCATTTACCTCCTGAGTTTATGGCTAGATATTTCACCATGACATCAGAGCTCACCTGAGAGTCTGCAGCGCACCTGTCTGTGTGCGTCTGTGCTGCTCTGACAGGATGTTTATAATAATGATATGAAAAATGATACCTGACAGTCACAAATCATTTGGACAAGCAATGGCTAATTTAGCTTATATATAATGTAATCTTAATGATATATATGCAATAATAGTTCTGATCTTTTCCACGCATAGAAAAGGGGAGAGATGGCATTAAACAGTAAATATTTGTCAAAGATGAATGTTGGAATGATTACAGAACAACCTCGACTGTTAGTGGCACTTTAGTTCCTCTCTAAAAAGGACCAGATGTCTTAATTAGCTTTTGGAAAGACTTTTCACCATCATTAATAAAGTTGTTTAATTAAACAGCACCTCTGTGCAACAATCTCAAATTAGCTAACAACACCTAACGCCTGAAATTGAATATAATATCAAATGATATTAGTTTTGTCCCGCGATAATTAGTTTTCAGTTCTGCGGTGTTTAAAACGTTTAACCGCTTCAGATTCTGCACCACACTAACTTCACTACTGCTGCTGCTGCTGCTGCTGCTAGACAACAATGTTTACAGTTTGAAGTTGAGGGTTGCCAGATCATCAGATCGAGTATCTCCCATATCCCCATGCTCTTTCGTTTGTTATCATAATAACACACTCAGACAGATAAACCTGATAACTCTTCTTATCGTTAACATTACATATGTCCCTACTGTTCATACCCAAATCTACACGCATGGGAAGAGTGCATTTGTGTGTGTTCATATACACAGCGTGTGTGCAAATTTGAATGAATATCCACTATGTACTGTGTGTCTGCACCCTGTACATTTTGTCTTCTTCTTTTCCTGTTTCTGCTTTGTCAGATGATGATTAATAATTCTGTATCTTAATAAGACACTGAGCCTACAATGTGTCTGTAAAAATGACAGCTCCCATTCAGATCTTACTTTAACTGTTGGCTTGAACCATTTAGCCTCATCTGACCTCCATCCTACAGCGTCCAAATGTAATTTATGTTGAACAGCGCTCAGTCGCTTCAAATTAGCCAAAAGACATTTTAAAATTTATATTCAAATGAATTTGTTCTGCAGACAACCACAAATTCCACCGTCTCCTCCCGGGCTGACAGCCATTGGCATCCTGCAGCATCAGGAAGGAGCCTAAAGTTGTAAATACATTAGAGAGTTGTCATTTATCTCAATAAAAAAAGAAAGTGTGTCTTGAGAGTAGCTCATCTACACTGCAGAATGCAGCATACCAGCCCTGTTGAGACGGAGATATTTTCAGCAGCTGGCATATGGATGAGATGGAGTCTGAGACAGGCTGAGCTAGTACAGATGGAGCTTCACCAACAACAGCGCACATTCTGCACAGTCTCATGGGAATCTGAGTAGAGAGAAATGGCTTGCTGTGTAATAAAAGTTTTGTAGAGACTAAACAAGTGTTATTCTTAATAATCCACTTTTTATTGTGGGATTTAGTTTTAGTTTAGTACAGTAAGTATTACGTTTTATTTGCTTTTCTTTTGGTTATTTTGATATGTCAAAATAGACAAGGAAAATGGACAAAATCACTCATGAAACTTCAGTTTTAAAACTAGAAGAATGTTTTGGCGTTATCTGGCCTCTTTGCTATTAGCTGGGATTTGAAAGTGTATTCTCTGGGTATTCTCGTTATGCAAAGGTATGTGTATTTATAGCCCGTGCAGTCACTACGTATCGTTTGATGTCAGAGGTGAGTCTACGTATGAGGAGCTGTTGGAGTTGAATTATTATTATTTTTTATACCATTTGTTTATTGAATATGAAAGATACAAGTATATGGCGACGGATGGGTGCTGTTCAAACCAGTGTTTCATATTGTTTCTATTTATATTGTTTACATTTCTTTCTTTCTGACATTTAGTGTCCTTTCGATGGCATACTGTCTCATTATGCCAAATAAAATCCTGAGAAGAAGAGTATACTGCAGAGAGATCATCCTTCTGATCCTCATAATCTGTCCAAATCCTCAGGAACAATGCCTCTCCATTATGGAAATAGAAAACATGAGCATTACAAGTTTTATCCCCGGAGGCTCCCTGCGAGCCTGCGTTATTCTTGAGACCACACAGTTGTTGCATAGACCACTCTTTTTTTTTTTTAATCACTGCTAACAGTTTCCATATTTATATTACATTGTGTATTTATGGGCGTCTAATGAAACACATGTTGTAAAAGCACAGTCTCCCCTGAGGTTCCATTCTGATGACGCTGGCTCTCTCCATAATGGACTGCTCCACTATGTAGGCCGCTAAATTAATGACTGTAAAACGACTCATCTCCAATAATGCAAGCCGGCAACTCGTTGCAGCATAGGAGATAAATGAGAATCAAATAGAGTCATAGTGCATTCACCTTCCTCTTACTCTTTCCTTATCCTTATGTCACTTTGCCACCTCCGCTCATCCACTGACTCCCACAGAAACCCCCCGCCCCAAAAGGGAAGGGAAAAAAAAAAAACTTTCTCATGTCATTTTGTCTTTTACAATCCACTTCATTTGGAGGCTTACAAATTCTATTAGGGTGATCTTGTGTGCATTGCACGGTTGCTGCAGGGGAGAGAGAGGAGGAGGGCTGCCTGGGAGGGGGGAACAAGCCCCTAATACTAATAAATGAGCTCGACTTTGCCTCCCCTGCTCTGCAAGATGGGAGGGAGAAGGGGCAGAGTAATTGGAAAATATCCCTGCCTCCCGTTCCAGAGAGACCCCCTCCCCACACGCACACACACACACACACACCATGTCGCTTCTATACAGCTTAACCAACCACTCTCCCTCTCTCTCCTGGAAGATGAAATACACAGTGTCCGCCTTTTTCATTTTAAAAATTTAAAAAAGAGAAAACAACACAATTAGTCTGAATTCTGCCTCTGTATATCTGGAGGAGGGGAGTCCAAGGTTAACAAAAGGACAGAGGATATTAACGGTATGTGAGGCTTTCTGTGTGGCGCAATCTGCAAAGTGGGATCAGGGATGAGGGTGGAAATGTTCAGTAGACACCGGTTGCAGTCTGGGAATGTTTGAGCATGCAGGAGGACACTTGCCCAGCAGAACCCAATGCAAATCCCAATATCTATGGTGATCAAGAAAAAAAGAAATGCAGACTTCTTGTTATTGGTGATGTTAATGGGGAAAAAATGAGCGTGTCGTTCATATTTACAGCTGGAAAAATAAGAACAAGAAGGAGAGCAAGTGATCCATGTCCAAGGAATAATTGACACACCAGGCAGCACGAGCCAGTAAGACTCAGGCTTTAATTTGAAACCTTTATTATTCATGAATTTGACATTGTAATAGCAGAAGTACTGCAACACATCCCCCTGACCTCGCAGCCCCTCTGAAGACCCTCCATGACTTCATTTATGTTGGAATTGAAACCACATGCTTCCATCAGTTATATTTAACACAAGCCGGTGAAAATCATTCTCTTTCATGTCAAGTGGCTGAACAGGATGTTGAACTTGTTGTCTCATGAATTAGTTAGAGCCGAATGTTTCTGTTACTGAGCCGTAGATGTGCTGTTCAGATGTAGCGATTGCTGTGTGTCGTTCGCAGCGTGTAAATATCTGACAGTGTCGTTAGTTTAAGATATATTGTTGTTGTTTTAGGTCAGCCATCATTTTTAATACTCTTTGTTCCTGTTCAAAGAACTTATCTGCAGCGTTTTATTTTGGTTCCGCACTGCACAAGGTAACATAGAGGCATGTCGGTCGGCTTTGTGTTATTTTCTGTTTCCATCTCCTTTTTATATATTTTCTGCAAGGTTATATTTGGAAGCGATTTTTCGTTTATTTGCACAGATGACAGATTTGGAAAATTACAGTACTCCTCTGAGCCGGAGAGAGAGAGAAAAAATAGCAGCTTAAGTGCATCAACTCATCTACTGAAATAAAGCATACATAAGTAAATGATCTCCTCTTAGAGCTGAAACATGCAGGGAAAGGTCATCCTTGGCATTTGAAATGAGGAGTTTACAGAGAGAGACCTTCAAAACAACTGACATCAAACCGTAGCTGGCATGTATTTAAAATGGAACGATTCAGCTGTTGAATATATGAAACAATCTTGTGCTACAGTTTATTCTCAGACCGAGAAAACCTCGTGAGAGCTGACTAGTAGTTGTTTACTTCTTTATTAGGTCATCTTCACTGCAGACATTTGGACTTCTTGTAGTTATTACTAAATGATAAATGATTAACAAATATATATATATATATATATATATATATATATATATATATACATACATACATACACTGAAATTAACATTCTGCCCTCATTTCTCTGATGGTAAATGTGAGATAGTCAGCAGTGATCAATGGTGCGAGCCAGTTGAAGAACCATGAGCTAGGAGGATTTTGACAGGCTCCTATACATTACATCTGCACAGGCTTTTCTGTCTTTATTACAGGTGCAGGCCTCACTCGTATTGATCAATGATAATCAATCATTCTAATTCACATTTGTGCTTTAGGGACAGTTTGATCTTTCCAGTGAAATCGTGAAATGTATTCTGTCGTACCGCACATGCTGCTTCTATCTTCACTCTGACACCAGAGGCATGTTGACACTATTCATAATTTAGGTCATTATTTGAATGGTGGGGGGGGGGTCATGCGCCACGGTTTAGCAACGAATATGACACACGCTTGTCATGTATTAACATGCACTTTGAGGGCATTAACTACTTGTTAGGCCTTTAGGGACAACTCATTAATGATAAATATTAAACCTCCCACACATGTGTGTGTTAGAGACTGAAATCCCCACTATACCTTTTGATGAATAGCATCAACATATCATATTTGCCAAGAGAATAAAAAAAAGGAAAGAACACAGTGAGAAGGCCAGATAGTGTTAACTCTAACTCTGCACAGCGACAGAGGGGAATATCCAACTAAGGACTATTGTTCTGCACTCTCATTGCACATAATAATGACTATTATAGGGCTTGTAGACAGACCTGTAGGGAAGCGAAATGAGCCCATTCTTGTATCAAGAATCTCTTTGTTGCTATATAAGTGCCGAGCAATTCAACTTGCATTACGCTCACAGTTTCATTACATCCCACTTGAGTCTCCTTCCTGACAAGTGATGAAAATAATGATGAGGATGAACACAAATAAGACAAATGTAAAAGATGGTAACAGTTCAGGTGTGAGAGAATATGGGGATGTGTATGTTTCCGTTTTGTGAATTTGATTCTCTAATTACCACCATCTGTCTGTCTGAGCTAAACGCTGAAGAGGAAAAAGAGGGAGCGAAGCGTTGCGTTCTGACTTGGCAATTAAAGATAAATAAGTACTGTAAACATGTTTTGTTTCTTCCCAGGGTAACGGCAGTTACAGAATGGCTGTCCTGTGATTGACTTCTCCCAGGGGCTTTCGTCCTATTACGTGCTCTTTTCAGGCTTGCATGGCATGTGGAAAATACCTGCACCGTAAAGAATCTGACACTCTTTATAAAATGCTGATAGGATTTGTTGGCTTATCACTAAAGTTTAGGTATGTGTTGTTTTTTTTCTAACACAGAAAATATCCACTCTTGTTCATGTTCAGTTTATTTTCCTCTACTAGGTTTTGTTTTCCATTGTTGAAAGCCCAGTGATTGACCTTAACCCTATTCACAGATGGGGGTCAAGGGACCATTTTTATAGCTGGCTGGAAAAGCTACATTTGGAAGAGATCAGCTTTCACTTTTGTTGCGAGAGTTGTGGAAGCTGGTCACAGCTTTCTATTCATTAATCAACATGCAAAAAAACAAAAAATAGAAATAAAAATATCATACATTTCTCATGGTGCCAAAAAAAGACCACTCCTTCTATTTTTTATTTTTATTTTTGTTTTTGTTTAATTTTTTATTTTTGCAAAGTTTAAGTCCCCAGATCCAGAGTGTTGAGTGACAGTGAATGAATCTGTGAGGCAGAGGAAAGTTAGGGCGAAGGTGTAATTAAAGCCGATGATGGCACGGCAGAGGGGAGGGCAGAGCAGCACATTTGTCTTCGCTGCCTAATGAGTGGAGGCTGGCAGAGCTGAATTAGCTGCCTCAATGTCCTCTCTCCCCTGCCACGCCACTTTGTCACAAGGACACTCCTCCTGGAAGATGAGACGGGGTCAAGTGCATGTGTATCCCCTGGCATTATTCTTACAGGTCGGTGGGGTCCCTGTTCCACTGGGCACTGGGAATTGAGGCATTCTAGCAAGCTCTGAGCCACACCACTCAGCCTCTGCATCATTAAACCAGGCTAAAAATACACAGCCCACCCATGGTCCCCTGTTCACAGAGGACCAGTTCATTGCTCTACTGAAACAAGTGCCGACTCCTGTTCATGCAAGGTGTGACACCATCATTTTTCATTCGCTCTTTAAATTTGATCAGTGTTATGAGGCTATGGCAATACAGCAACAGTATGCTCAACAAGCCGTTATTAAGTGCCCTTCGCTGTCGCCCACTAATTCATACGATCATTACTGATGCCACAACAACCATCCAAACTCTCACTGTTGTGTTCACAGTGCTTTTAATGCTCATCCCAGGAGCATTAATGGACCTGGAAATCAATATTGGTTGGTGTAATTCTGGTTTCATGAGTGACATCTGCCACAAGACAATCACTCAGTACTGATGACAAAGCCCAAATGTGGCGCATTTTCAAATAAATGACTATCTCTTTCTTTGTTTTATACTACAGTATAAGTATAATATAAGTATCCAGCAAACACTGGACCGGGGCTGGTTTTCCAAGGTAAATCTTTACTTCTTGAAACGTCAAACGGATACACTGAAGGTATGCCAAGCGTACCTAATGTGTTGCTATTCATTGCTACAGTGCTGTAAACTCAGAGTTGGCCCAGTGCGTCTAGTCGCTTTCACGAGACAAATGATAGTGTGACACCAGCGCGTGCAGCCTGCAGAGACCGTTTTTAATGTGCGTCACTTAATCCAAGATTAGCACGATGCTAGGCTACTATAACTGACACAGTGAGTATATGTTTATGAATATGGAAATGAATGGCGTGTTATTTACTTACTTGTTGCCCTTTGCAATACAAATATTAATTCACCAGTTTGGTGAATTAATGTGAACAGCAGCTTTGTTTGAGTTACTAGGTTACTTTTCAATTTAGTTTACTATTTGACTACTTGCTACTATTTTATTATTTGCGGTAAGTATGTTATTATTATATTATCGCCGCTTATAAAAACAGCTTTTTTGATAGTTGATAAATTCAATAATGCTAAGTAATGGCCGACCACTACCGAATCGTATTTATTTTTATTTACAGCTATCTTCATCATTAACTTACATACATAAACTTTCCACTCGTATATGTGCGCCTATTTACAGTTGTGTCATAAAATATACGACAAAACAAAAAAAAGGCGGATGCATTTTATTCTGAAGACCAAAATAAAAAACCTAAACTAAACAGACTTTATCTCGGTTGAGATTCTGCTGTGTTCCTAGTTAAGCTGCTCCTTTATTGTATCTCGGAGCCTGAATGTTCAGTGAGCACTATTTGCGCCGAGGAGGAAACGTGCAGCCTGTAAAGCGGCACTGCGGCATCGCCATATCACTGCGCCCCGGTCCCCCTTCTCCGGGATCCTGAAGCTCGGATCTGGGGAGAGGAGGAGATACCCTATGGTTTTCCTTTGCGGGATTTATTTTGTCAGCTCCAAACCTTCTTGTGCTTTATCTTTTGTTTTAAGTGACCGAAGGCCTGCAACTTATCCGGACGGTCCCTCCCCACTCGCAAGGGTTTGCATTTCTTGGTTTTGCATGACGTGTCTTGGAGCAAAAAAAAAAAAAAAAAAAAAAAAAAAGGCTTGCTTTTGTTGTGTGTCTTATAGTGGAAAAATGAAGCTTGGAGAGCCGGAGCAGGAGGCAGTGCCAGTCCGCTGCTGCTGTTGTGGGCTGGACTGGATTACAGAGCCTGAGATCTTTACTGACAGCACAGGCAGACAAAAGGGACTGTGAGCGAAGACAAGGGAAAGAGTCTTTTAGTGAGCTGGAAAAGCCAGGGCGAGTACTACATACAGTTTTTCCCTCAATAAGCGATATTTTTGGGAGCTCCGTGTTTGTGTTTGTGTGTGCGTGTGTGTGTGTGTGTCATTAGATGAGTGCTGGCACGGGGCATCAGGTTAAAGGCATAGGTACTTGGAGGTTTATTATAGTAAAGGTGGATTTGTGTTTTTTTGGGTTGTTAACAGGCAGAACACCTGCATGGAAGGGATATTTTGTTAAATGATTGCTGCATAGTTAAATGTTGACATGCAGGCTTGTTGGACGTGTCTTTGTTAAATATCCACATTAAATGAGCCCTTTTTTAAAATGGATAAAATTGTGTATGTTAAACACATTTGTCACTTTGCAGGGTGTAGTAGAGAATTTGGGCACTACATGTATGTTGCACAATCCAGATGAGCTACATTACATGGCAACCTGTGTCCTAGGAGACAATGTAAAGTTGAAGATGGTGGTTGACTGTGACTGATTGGTTTGAGTTTGTGTGGTGATGCAGGAAAGGTGCAATTCCTCCGTGTTCGAAGCGTCCACCAGCATTTGGAGGGATAGATATTCAGCTTTCTTTCACATAGAATACCATTTCTGTGATGTAATGGATGAGAATTGATATTCTGGACACAGAGAAGCCATATGTGTTTTAGACTACCATGCCAGAGTGACTTCCAGTGGCTTTAGGCCTAGACTGTAGGCTATAGCTTGGAGAATGATGCAGAGTAAGACTGCAAGCTGTTGAATGTTGCACCCTAAAATCATAAGACTATCATAAAGCAGCTAGATGCCTTCAGTGTCACACAGTGTCCTGATATGTGCTTCAGTTAAGTGCACGTTAGCGCTATCAAAGGGTCTTGACATTCCTCTTGATTTAGTTTTAACTGAGTAAAACCTCAAGGACATTTCTCTGTTCAGTTATACCTGCTTGCATCCATGAAAGAGAGAGGAGAGATCAATTGTTGATTTAGATATGTGGAATATGTGACTGAACTGGTTCGCCCCCAGTGATACTAATTGAATGGTGAATTGAACATGATTGAATTTGTTAATTTCAACTGGTTTGAACACCTTTGGATGCATGTCTACTAATCAGAATAGTTTATCCAAGGAGAGCTTTCAAATCATTGATCGACTGTATGCGGGCAGCTCAGAGGTCTTTAAATTATTAGGCCTTAACTTTAATAGTGACGATGTGACAGCCTGCTTAATGAATGTGTGCCACTGAAATGTACCTTGATACAAGTACATGTAAATGAAATCTATTAGCACACAAGTAAGCGCAGCAAAAGTGATAGAATAGATTGACTGATAGCCAACTTTGATTTAATTAAGGCTTTATTTGTGGCTTAAGATCATCGCTGTCTTTATTGTTGCATGCCCAGAGCATTGTGTATTACCAATGTACTGTCACACTTCATCATATACATTCACTATGTAGGTTACTTACAATTAGCATTGACCATTTCCAAAACAACAGCAAGTTCATGTTGAGAAGCTCCAGACACACAAGTAGCCAAGTAAAAATTCTGGTACATAATTAAAGAAATGTAATCATTAGAAACACAGTTTAGATTACAAGCTTGGCAAAAGCGCCAGAGACACTAGTAAAAGAGCACTTACAACACATAATCATCTCATCTTGGGGCTAAATGGCCTGGCAGTGTAAGAACACACACCGTATACTCAGCAGATCAGACCATAGCCACCCTAATAAAACATTCGTCTTGCATTATGTGGAGTGGCAAGATCCTTCTGTACACCGTGCAGCACCTTTTTTTGGAGAATGGCTCATTGGTAAAAATGCACAGTTGAACTTGCTGAGTGAACATGTTGCAAATGCATGTTCTCTCTTTCTGTCTTTATCTTGCAGGAGGGACAGTTTGCTGACCTTGGATAAGAAGAGCGAGTTCGTGGAGAAGAAAGATGTGGCGTCACCTGCTCAGCTCACCACGGCGGGACATGTTCACTGAGCAGACATTTGCTTTAACTTGAAAAGCTCCTCCTCTGGCGGAATTGACAGCTTGGTGATAACGTGTTTAATAGATCATTTTACACCTCTGTCGTAGGATTTGATGGACTGCCTTCGGGGATCTTTGCTCGGAAACCTAGCTTGCTTCTGTGACTATTTGCAGTCTTGCATTTCCTGTAAAAGCCTTCATCTGTTGGATATTACATGGTTACCTTGGATCTAATATATTGATAACATACGCTTGGATATTGAGGAAAATTCTCCTCGGGAGGTTTTCACACGAGTGGAGGCCGAGCAGTGCCAGTGTTTGACCCTTGAAGAGTTTGATTCCCCGTGAGAGGAGGGTTTCTCTGGATGTTTCCTATGAAGGACATGGATGGCCCTCGATCTAGTGGCCTCCGCAAGAAGAGGAAGTCGAGGTCGGAGAGGAATCGAGAGAGGAGATCAAATGGGATAAGGAACAACCATGTTAAGGGCTCCGTGTTTCGCTTCTCATCCGACTCAGAGCGGGAGGGTGACAGAGAGCCGTCCTCATCCCGTCCCAGACCCCCGCGCAGAAAGCGCAAGGAGTCTACTTCTGCTGAGGAGGACATCATCGATGGCTTTTCCATCACAGGGTTCGTGACCCTGGAGGCTCTAGAGGTAAGTGCTGAACCGCAAGGTGTAGCCACTTTAACTCTCTCCAACTGTGTGTGTGTGTGTGTGTATGTTGAGCTTCTTCCATGAAAATCCCGTTGAAATCTCTTAATGCTGCATAAAGATGTTTATTATTGTGTGTATCTCAGTGTCCTGGCCCCTGCCTGCATATTTGGCTGTTGTGTGAGCTGGAGTTCAACAGATGTAGCTTTAAATGTAGCTCTGCAGCCAGAGATTACCATCTGTGTCACTGAGAGGCTGCTGCTGCTGTTGTTGTTGTTGTGTGCACTGCTCTGGATTTGTTTTCATAGGAGTTTTCCAGCAAAGCTTTACACCAGATGAGGGATGTTCAGCTATGCTTGTAGTGGCTGTTGCGCCTTTGTACACTTCAGAGTGAAAAAGCTATTTGATCCATGTTACAACAGTTTATTCAGAGTGGGGAGTAATTTATTGTGCACTGGCTATCCATTTTCCTTGGAATGCAAACTGGGCACAGGCTGCCTTCCAACAATATAGTTCTGAATTATGACTTACACCAGTAAGCCATTCATATCAATACAGCACAATATACAGCCATAACGTTCTGTAATGGTAACTTACACATAGGTGACAAATGGAAGGAGGAGTGACTTAGTGAGGAGTTGTTCCACCACAAGCCTCCAGTACAGCTGAAGTGCTCCTTGGTATAGTGTGAGAAACTCTTCTGGAGGGATGGACCTCCTAAATATATTCCACATTAGGTGTTGTGATGGTGGTGGAGGATCACCTATAGGTGTTCAGTTGATGGCATTTGCTTTCATTATGTTTCTGCACTAATTTATTTAGGTTTCTGTTAGCTTGTCAGCTGTCTATAAATGTCAGTGTTATCTATTTTCAATTTAACATGAAAACCTGTTGACAACTAATATATTTTTTAAACATTTTATAGCTTAAATTCTTTTAGATTAGAGTTTTCCTTGGTTTTTATGTCAGCGGGATGGGGAAACAGTTTGTGTCTTCACAAGGTCAGACTGTGGTGTGCTGAGATAACAGTTTGACTTGCACTTTCTAATATATGCAGTGTGATAAGATTCTCTTGTTTGTTAGTGTGACCCATTTCAGGGATATGTGCTGTTGCATTTGTCCTCGCTGTATCTTTGTCAGTGAGATCAACATTTTACTCAGAATGTCTCTATGAAGTAGGCAAGGACTCCAGTGCATTCATGTTTTGTTGGGCCTTCTTTCTGTTGTTCTTTACATTAATATTAACCTGCGTCCACCTGTTAAAGCACTGCTATTCACAGTTTGAGTGGTGAGTTTGATAACAACTCTGTAGTCAATGTGAGAAAGTTTAATGTGAGGTTAGTATTAGTTAATATTTCTGGACTCTTTAGTAAAACGTATATGATGTCCTGACATTCAGCTAATTTAAATAAAAGTGGAAATGATA
Source organism: Pampus argenteus (assembly GCA_036937835.1). Lineage (NCBI taxonomy): Eukaryota > Metazoa > Chordata > Actinopteri > Scombriformes > Stromateidae > Pampus > Pampus argenteus. Next base: position 17,005,474 of record CM072874.1, read on the forward strand.
CTTGAGCTTTAGAAACCCAGAACAGATTTATAGCCATTATGTATCATGTATATTATATGTATGGTAATGGTGATGGTTTTGACTTTTTTTTTGCATTGACATTGTGTCAGCCACTTTCTACCAGTCAGCTGATTCAAAAGTAGACTAATAAATTCAAATATATCACAGTTTCAAATTAAATTAATATAAATCACAGTATTTGATATTAAGTGCAAGAGAAAAACAAATTACCCTTGTATGTGTGTGTTTGTGTTTGTGTGTGTGAGTGAGTGCAAAAACACTGTGAGAATTTGACAGAAAAATTGTTAGAGAGCCCTTAAAATATAGTAATATGTTGCACTGCGTCCCAAACGTAATGACAGCATTAATAACGGGGGCTGTTCAGTTATTCATGTTTCTGTACACATTGACTGAAAGTAGGATCTGTACTGGTCCACACAGCTCCTTCCACCGTGTTAATGATCTGCTGTAGTGCACAGCCCCTTACGCCTCACTTCAGACTTTTTGTCCAGATTCATGTGGTTCCAACTGTCATGTATGCTCCATTAGTCTGCTCTTCTGACTGAATCTTTGCATCCTGAACACATTTTAGATGAAGCATGAAGAGACCAGCATAGATCAACTGTTTATGAAGTTCAAAACTCGCTTTTCTTCTAGTTTTAGATACAAAGAAAGTGACAACGCAGGGAAAGACTCCAACCCAGCGACTGCCTTTTAAGTACCCCTGAGCAAGGCACTTGACTCACACACTTAGTTTCATTGTAGCTGGTCACAAGCCAATAGTAGACATATCTTACGAGGCAAACTCCCTGGTGTGACTGTGTTAAATTTATGACTGAGGGTGAATCACGGGGTTCCTCAGTAAGATTTGCCAGGTTAAATAAAGATTACATGCTCCCAAAAGGAATCTTTGAAAGGCCGTCTTGTTTTTCCTTCTCTAATGTCTCAAATATGACCGTTTATTTAGAAGACTTTTAAATAGATAAATGCCGGATCAGAAAAGCTCCTCAAAACTCCACATAAAGCCATCCCATTAGATTTGTCAAGATAGATGGAGAGAATATTTTTCTTATTTAATCTTTAATAATGGATGAGACTTGTTAGAGCTTTTCTTGCATTTCGCTGCCTCCACAGCTTTGCTTCAAATTATGTTAAGTAATTGGATTTCTGTTTATTCAGTGCTTTTCAGTATGATTTTGTAGATTTTCATGACAATTATACTGTACAGATCCCTCACTGTCAATATTTGGACAAAATTTAACGTTCACTTGCCAGGTATGCCTGATTCTGAACTGCCGTATGTCTAATGTGTCAATCTTTTCCTTTTGCTTTCTTCCTTCTCTCTATTGTGAGCTGTGTTTTTAACTTTTCATTTGTACCGCACAATGTTAAAATACTCCCAGTGAAACTGTGCACAAACATATCACAGCACCAGTGGCTCTTTTTCTGTCTGGGTAAAGTTAAATTCTGATGAGGTCAGACCCCAGGAGGTATATGCTAGTGCTCTCCATCTGTCACCACAGTGCTGGAGCAACACTGCTCCTAGCCCTGCTTTTCATGTGCATGCTGATATCTTAGCTTTGCATTTTGCTTTCGCAGTCTCGATGCTGAAGCTTCTGCGCTGAGGCTCTTAAAATACGTGAGTTGCTTTTGGGAATAAACAGTTGATTGGAGCAGTTGAATATATATATAGTCATTGACGGTGAAAAACCTTAAAGATCAACTGGAGGTAGCTGATGAGAAAGCATATTTGTGTGTCTTATTTTCTGTGTTTTGAGCAGCGTGAGACTTGCAGAGACAGTGTTCACCAACATACAGGATGTGCTTCTAAAATCCACACTGCTTTGCATTGAATAAATGGACTACATTCTTTATGAGCATAAGGCTTCTCTTCTCTTTTCTTCATATTTATGAAGAAATACTATTAAGTGCAAGAGATGTAGCTCTAAAATATTCCCATATTCTTTTATTGAGTAGAGTCACTCCCTGTCTAGTTTTATGCCCTGGTGTTTTCTCTCTGGATTTGTAGTTCAGAGACAATAGATTTATTGCATTGATGCACAACAGATGTATATATTGTATTTATGTATCATGTGCTTATTAATGTAATAATGCAGTGCTAGGGTTCAATAGAAGTGTCCTGCAATATCTAACAGGCCATTGACCACTTGCTTGCTGTTGTTTCCATTTGATATTTTCTATGTCTCATAGAATTTGGGCTAATCTTCCCAAATCTAAAGTATTAAGGATTCATTCATTCATTGTGTTGAGATCAAGGTATGCAGCTGTCCTTTTGAAGGAGTCGGTTTGGAGACAGATAAAGGACTGAGCAGCAACCTATTACAGCACTTCAAGAAATTACTGAATTATTGAGTGCTGTCTCGTCTAAAACCTTTGCTGTGGTTCACTTGAAAGAGGTCCCAAATCTAAGCATGCCCCTACTGACCAAAACTGATCTAAAAATGTTGCCATAGTTACAGTAGCTCACTGTTCCATTTATTCCCCATAATTAGTGATCTGTAATGTCTCTATGTTTGTGCCACATAGACAAATTCCCCTTAATCTCCGTCTCTGCATCTAATACAGGCTTGATCAGGCTCCTTTCCAATCACACCCTTCACTTTTCCAACTGCTGTTGAGCGTTGCGCCTGAAGGCCAGACTGACTCCTGTTTTTTTTAAACTCCAATAACAACACCTCATCTTCTTGCTCAGCAGGTTAACAGCAGTCTATTACATGATTGACTGCTTGTGATAATACCACGAACAGCACAAAAGCAGCATTGTGTAAATTAGTACATTTGCCGTGTCTTGTTTTACTCTCAGCTTGGATTTAAAGGTCTGGAAAGACTTCTTAATTCACAATGTCCCACAGAGCTCCTGCAGGTTTTGTTGCTCCTCTAAATAATTTTCCTCTCTGACTTAATTTGTTACACACCATAAAAACAGAAGACAACAGATTCACCTAATGCACATACTGTGTACAGAATGGCACTGGGCACATAACTGCATAACACCACATACGGGCGACACAGAGAGAGCAGCCTAGCATTGGAAGGACACGCAGAGCTGACACAAGCAGTTTAGGGCCTGCAGTGTAGAATGGCTCCTTTCATTACTTCATAATGAATAAGGAACATTAAGGAAAAAACAAAATAGTAATTGTCACTTAAAGGTAGAGCCAGTAAATTTGGAAAAAGATTGTTCAGTACACATTTTATCAAATTCAGCAAATTCCGCTAGCTATGTGCGCTGTTCCTGGGAAACAAAGTGGCTCGGACCGAGTCACAAAACACTATTCCAGCCAATCAGCAGGGGGCATTTGTGCTCGTACACAGGACAGGGGGAAGTATCAGAGCAGCCTGTGAAGTTTCCAATCGCCAGCACCCATCGAATAGTGGAGGAGGGCTGGCAGAGGAGCCGTGGCCATTTCACATAATAAAGTGTTTTTTAACGCTCCGAGTTTATTTCTGTCGCGTTTAGTGAAGCATAATCTGAGCAGGCATCTGTTTAAATCACACAAATATCCCACTGTATATGTGTTTTGAACTTGTTGACTGTATCTACATTGATTGATCAAGGTTCTCAGTCTGCCTGTGTGAGCTGTTACAGGAAGAGTCCCCACATTTGCTACGGTGGGTGGGGGGAAAGAAATCTGTGAATCGATGAACACAAGCACTTGTCGATTTCCTCTTGTGGAGCTGACATAAAAACTATTTTGGTTCAGTAAATTTCTGCTGTGAGTCAGCCTTGGCGAAGACAGTTCGGCTGGCTGCTATCTGACCTCTCAGCTCCCTCAGTGCTGCTGCTGACAGACGGCTGCTTCTGTGGACAGAGACGCTGAACGCAGGTCGAGTAGGAAGTGGGTAGGCCGCGGACAGTGTGGATGGACCGTTGTGCTCACATGAGACATCATTTTTTTCTGCTTGTGATAATGTGTGAGAGGAACAGATATGACTCTATAGCTAAAGCATCACTCTGCATTCTAGCATATTTATTCTTTTTTTCGGACAGCTAGCCTAGTCGTGTCGTTGCCATGGAGTGAGCATTCATGAATTTAGGAGGCGGAGCTTCTGGGAGGAGGGAGGAGTGTATATGTTTTGGTGTTTAGTTCAGATGTGAGCAATCTACCTTGAATTTATGAGACATTTTTGATTTGTGCAAACATTTAGCAGTTTATAGCATGTTTAGACAAATGGCTAAATTACAGTGGATTACAGCGGGTATATGGAAATCTATGGTCCCAAAAAGGATGAATCCTAATTATTTTTGTGTCTCTGTTTTTTCAAAATGACAGCCTGTAGCTGTTTTTGAAGCTTTAAGGAACAGAAACCGTGTATTGGTAAAAGTGTCTAAAATGGTCTCTGTTCCTTTGTTTCTGTCAAACAAACTTTCATGTTTGATTAGTTTTGTGTGAGCAAGAGATATACAATTACTAAAATTACTAAGTATCTCTTTACCCAAGAAAAGCATTTACCAGAAACTAATCCTTGTTTTTTGCAGCCCAGTGAGGGCTAAAAAAAATACCAAAAATAAACTTGTTTTTGGCTGTTGTAATACATATTGCATCATGTTGCACACTAGCACTGGATTTGTCATGTCATGCCTAACTGCACCAAATAGAATACTACTAGCTGCTGACCACCAGAGAGCGAGGAGATAGTCAATCGATTACAGAGAGCTTTAATGCCTTTCACTGCAGCCTTCACATCACACTGACAAAAAGTCCATACGAGGGGATATGTATAAACCACATGTCTGCTGGAATGTTTTCATAAGAGCTGTGGAAATCCTCTGCCTGTGCTTTTCCTGCTGTTTACATTTCATTTCAGTAACACTGATGCGCCACGAGGACCGTGTTGGTTCCAATTAAGCACCAATTTCTATTTATGGTTTCTGCTGCGCCCATCAGTCATTTAATTTTAGGCACCAGCTTCACACCCATCTATCACACCCACACTGGCCTTGGAGATGTGACACATTCAAGCTGGGCCACAGTGGTGCATCATAGCTCATGGATTATGTCGAGTCATAAGTGTGTGTGTGGGTGGAGGTAATATGAAGTGAGGAGTTCAATAAAATGATGATGGGTTCATTGATAAGTTGTCAGACCTTCAAGTAACAAATAATACCCAGATAATTAATGGCTATTGGCATTTAAAGTGGAGCAGGAGTTAAGGAACAGGTCCTTAGGTCAGAGGATCAACTGCACTAAATATGTCAACAAAGGGTGTTCTTCTCATATGGCCAAATGAAGATGATGAATTGCACTTTAACAGTCTGGCATTTTTCTATTCTTGTATGCTGTTCGTGGGATGATGCTGTCGGCTTGCCAGCATTTTAAAAACAATTGATTTTCTCTGGCATAGCCCTCAGAAGACTGCCTGGAGGAGGACTTGTAAGTGCAAGCAGAGAAGAATACATTGATTGCTACTTCATTGTAAGAAAGAGGCTAATGTGAAATCAAATGTATCGACAGCTTGTTTCCAAAAGAACAGGGGAAAAATGACTTTCCAAACAATTAGGAGACATAAGTATCAAGACAGATTTTCTTAAAGCTTTGTTCCTGTGAGAATACAGGTTGATGAACAAGGACACCTTTAGAGGGTTTTATTTTTCTTTTTTCATGGCGGCTCTGCTTGTGCCAAGCTGCCTTAACAGATATTTCTGTCTAGTGAGTAATACCACTTTTCCGGCCTTTTTAATTAATTTTCCACCTTCCACACATGTATTTATTTCAGTCTCTTGGCAGTAATGGCAGATATTAATTTAGCCACATTTTGCAAGTGTCAGAGTGATGTATGGTGTGCATTAATATGCTGTGACAGCCCAGTGACTGACATGTTAATGTTAATAAACTGTCATCTCTGGGTGTGAAAGAGCCCTCCAGATTAGATAATCTCAGTCAGATAATATGTTGTTTGGTTTTTCTAGATTCATTTTACAATTTTCTACTATTCTATTAGTGTACACCCACATGTGTTAGGTGCCAGGGCACTGTTTAAAGCCTCATTGATCTTTTTACCAGTGTACATTCAGTATCCCGGCTGTGTAATCGACCACTCAAGCAACTAGTCTATTGTGGCACTGATGGAGGACCTTTACCTGCCACAGATGCAGATCAATTTGTAAAACTTACTGTCTGCATTGTGTGGCCATGTTACAGCACAGGTTATTTCCTGCCTCAGTTGGCAACCTTTCCATCTGTTACTAACATGTGTCCCGGGTGACTGATCTATAGACTGCATAGAGCAACAGGCCATAAATGCAATGTATAAATGTGTGAAGTATTAACCCAAGATACATTTTAGATCTGATCACCTAAATAAGATCCCTTTACAGATACATTTAGCCACATATAGCAACATTAAAAATAACAATGAACATTGCATTAAACATTTGATCTAAAGAAGGAAGGTGAAGGAGTGAAGTGTATATACATCATATACACATACAACACGCATAAAAAAAATGCAGAAAAGCGGAAGGGCTTTGATTGATGTCATGATGCACGGTCCAGCTCATTAGCGCTTGACTCACGTGCGCAGTACCGACACCCTCATCTCACCGGTTGAGGGGAAGAACTGCTAAGAGTGCATTCGTATGAACTCAGGCAAAACAAATAGTTCCGCAGCAGGGGAAATGTGCAACAAGCAGCATCAGTGTTTGACATACAGGCAGAAGGAATGGGACTGTGGGATGTTAGAGCAAGGTAGAGGGATGACCAGCCTTTACACACTCCTTCAGTGTCTATAAACACACTTTACAATGCTTTACAATGTTATTTTAGCTATACTATTGTAGCTACAATGAACTGTGTTGATTTCTCCAGCTCAAGGATGTGCTGAGAATCTGGATAATGTGTTTTGACAATACTGAATTTAAGAATAGTTTCAGACTGAGAAGTGACTGGAAGGTATTTTTGTTTTAAATTATTAAAATCTAAACTATGTCAAAGAATACTACATCAGTGTTTTTCTGTCCATCTTACATATCTGTCTTTACAACAGTTTCTGTTAAGTTTTTGTACTGCCCAAAGGTTCTTTTTAACTGCATTGACCTAGAAAAAACAGTTGTCACAAAAGCAATATTTAGAATATTTGTATGTGTTTCAAAGTCAGAATGCTGCTGTTTCTGAGATTTATGAATGACAACCAATACCAATTTTTTTTCCAGCAGCTTATGTCTACATTACCAGCTAATCTTTGGCTGATGGTGCACCCAGAGTGGCTGAAGAACATTGGATTAATGGTTCCAGCTCTTTAAGAGCTAAGTCTCTCTGACACTTGTTAATGTAGCAAACAGCTATGAAACAGCATCGCCATGTATCCTTTTCCAAGTACTGGCACAGAGGAAAATCACACCCTAAAATAATTGACTTGCCTCAGTTAAGAAAAAAACATTTCCCTGGTCCGTGTGCCATCAGCGCGCTGAGCCCAAGCCATTTTCCGTTTTATTTCATCTTTGTCTTTATTCTGGCAGGTTCCAGCGACAGATGTGAGGGGAAAAAACCGATAAATGTTTGCGGAGGCTGATTGTAAAATGCCATCTCTGAAGTAGAGCCATGGCTGGAGTCACTCTCTCTTTTGTGTGTAATGGCCCCCATGATGATGCATTTGGACAGATTTTCTTTCTACTTGAGAGGAGACCCTTTTCATGCTTAACTGCACAGTGCATACTAATGGCCGTGCAGTTACGAATGCGTTGGCGTGCGTGCGTGTGTGTGTCTGTCTTTGCACCACAGGGCCTATGGACTTACGGACAGAGCCCTGTTGAGATCTCTACCTGCAGCTTTGAACCTTTGATCCCCTCTCTCTTCTCTGATCCTTCCTTCAAACCAAGCCAACCCACCACTGTTTCCTTTTCCATCTGTTTCCATTCCTGCACTCTCAGATAAGCTTTGCTCAATAACTGCACTGCTTCAGTTCTTTTTTTTTTTAAAGAATTGTTTACATGCGTCTGAATGCCAAACTATAATCCATAATCACATGCTTTTGCAATATTTAGAAAACTGGCATATATTGTATTGCTCACAGCACCTTGGTTATCTCCAGGCTTGGATATGTAGTGCAGGATGCAGTTACATCTTTTCCAGGTCAAATGATATTAAAATACTAATTAAAGTCTCCATAGCTGTGTCTCAGTATGATGCCCCCCCCCCCCCCCCCCCCCCACCACCACCACCACCACTTTCCCCTGTGGATCTAACTGCTCTAGATGCTCAGTAGGAGGGTTCATGTGGACTGAAACAGCTTTAAATGAGTCACTCAGGTCCATTAGGAGGAGGTTTCAGTTTATGTACTTATTCTGTATCCACTGTAAAAATGGTTCTGGGCCAAACGCTTCATATTCGTTCACTGATGGAAACATTTGGTTAGCGGCATTTGATATTTTACCAAGTGGGAGTGGAGGCATATAGTCTGACTAGAACCAGTTTAGTATAGTCTTGTAGTTTTAGCTTTCAGTTCTTGCAAACCTCAGGGCTTCACAATAAGTTAGAGAGAGGAGGATTTCATAGTGTTTTTTAATAAATTTACATAGAATATGTTAAAAAAAAAATGCTTGACAAAAGATTATTTTACTGTCCTCTGTCAGTCTATAGAGCCCTGCAAGGATGCTACAGATCCCAGGTTGGAAACGGTACTAAATATGATTGTAAAGTGATTTGATCTACAGTGATTTCCAATGCACCAATGTAGACATGCGTATAAAAATCCTACAGCTACCTCCCATATTACCTGTAAAATTTATTTTCTATGATTTAGGATAAAAGCACAGGCCTAGTTTTAACATTTACATGGCTGGAATATTAAGCATAAAAGGCTTTGGTGGAAAAAGTGTGGATGATAGTAATATTGCATTTGAAAGGCATGAATCCTGTGACAAATGCTCTTCCTGGGAATTCCTGACGAGGTTTGGTGCAATAGTGAAGGGAGGGCTGCGAGTGCATGTCTGTCTGGAGCTGTGTGTTGCTGTGTGTTTATGTGAAGTGTGAAAATGCTTGTAACTGATGGTTTAGGCCTGCCATTCATTGCCATGTTCTTCTGCATGTGAGATTGTTTCTATTTTTGCCATCACTAAGGACAAATCCATATGTGCTTTAGGCATGGTGCAAGGGTGAATAACACATTAACATTTATATGTGTCACTGCTCTATCTATTCTTTTAATAGATGCTTGTAATAGAAGTAAATTATTATTTATATTTATATTATATTTATTCTTGCAATTGGGTAGATTAAACTCCAGCAGTATTTAAGCAAAGCATTGTTACATTTTGCAAATTTTGAATAGAAAGACTGTTTCTCAACACACAGGTCTCAGTCTCATTGATTTAAAGCTGTATAGAAAGTTTGCTTATTGTGAATAACTGATGATATCCATAACGCAATTTTTTTAGCAATGAGTATCTAGACAGCTACTGTAGGACGCTACCAGCTGGAGGAGGAGGAGCAGATACTTTGTAATTAATTTCAGTTGCCCAGTCTACTAAAGTCTGTCACATTGACATCCAATGCGCACATGACATAGTTACATACATGCACTGAACTTAACAGCTGGTGATGAGTCAACGGACAGACTCCATATGGAAACACTAGTGGCTGACACACGCTATCATGTCATTAATTGAAATGGCTGGCTGTGACTTAATTTATGACTCTGCGGTTCATTTGCACCGCTGTGTTAGAATAATGTATGAATTATCTGCCAACTTATGTTCAATACTAACATCATAATATGAGATGTATAAACAGTGAATGGATACCATTTGCAGATTATTCTGCAGGATCTGTTGATCATAATGTGGTCAGTCATTTATAATATAATAATACCTGGACATCAGTGCAGAAATGGTTGGGATGTGGAGGAATCACAGTAGGCAAGTTAGAATGATACAGGGATATGGATAACCAGGTTTCCATATCATCTTGAATATGATTATGGATAAGTCATAAATATGTAAAAGGTGTAAAATGGACATACTATATGATTGTTCTAAAATATTATGATGAAAAGGTGAATCCAGAACAGCTCTACGTATGTACAAATGTGTGTTACTATATGTTTGTGAGAGAATATGATATAAGAAGGATGGATAATATACATCATGGTGTGAGAGAGAAACAAATCTCTGTGTGTTTGTGTGCAGCAGAGACGTCTGTGCTTCAGAAAGCCAGATGGATCGGAGCTCTATACACTAAATGAAAACATCGGCTTGCATTGTTTTCACTAAGTGCTATTTGGCTCATGTGCCTTCTGCTGTAGGGAAAAGAGAAAAGAAAGCAGAATCCTGTAACATCACAAGTAAAAAAGCCACCTTGGATAAATGTTTTCCCAAGAAGGGCTTTGCTTCTGATTTCATTACAGCAGCCATAGACTTGTTTAGTGATTTAAATCCCCACAAATGTATCACTACATTTCAAAGTAGTAGAGGAATTATGTATAGACTACATTTTACCATGGCTAAGAACTGCATGATTATGAACTGTGTGCTATTAGCAAAAATGGAAATGTTTGTTCTCCAGACTGTGAGAATATTTGATGAAGGCAGAACATTTCATTTGAGTTGGTTTTTAGGTGAAACTCGTGTGTTAAGCAGCCGGTTCTCCTAGTCTTTCTTCTGCTGTATTGCTTTGGACACACTGTTAAGCCTTACCTCACCCTCCTGGCACATCTCATTACAGCTGAAGCAGGTCAGGGTAGCAGGGCTATTGATGGACTGTCTATATGACCCCTCAGGGCTCCGGTGTATCGCTCACCTGAGCCCCCACACACTTCCATCTATATGGCTTCAGTCCCCTGGCAGTGTGTTTTCATTAAATGTGTGCTGGAGTTTTGTAAATGGGAGGTTTACACTGAGACAAAAGGTGCTCTTATGTAAATGTCAGCGTGGTCTTTGTTGGTTCAGTACATCACAGGGTTTGCGTGAAGCATACACACACTCGCACACACACTCGAGCAAGGCATGGATTTAGTTTTGCCAGCTAATAGCAGGGTATCAGCAGCACTGTACAAGCTGTGAGTGGAAGCAGCCCGTAGGCTATCCACACAGGCCTTATCACTCAGCAAGCAGACCCCATGATAAGGTATTATGTTTTTCACAATAGTCTGCTGTGTTTTCTTCTGCTTGTGCAGTTTCCCTGTAGCGCGTGCTATAATAACCCAAGGCTGCCAATTACACAGACGGAGTGTGTTAGTGGTGTTTAAGCCTCTTTCGTCATATCCGTGGGTTTTAAAATGCTGCTGGTGATTCAGCAGCCTGAGTGACAGTGAGTGATTTTCAGAAGCCTGGATGTCTGATGCCTGCGCTAGATTTCCACTCTGTGAATTTAAGAGCACAGTTATCCTCTTCATTTATCTGCTCTGTGGGATCATTTCTGGCTGAACCCCGATCCCCTCTGTGTATAACAATGCAGTCATCTTCTCCATCATTTCGATCTCTTTCATTCAGAGCTTTGCCAGCATCTTGAAAGAAATCTGATGATGGGGGGAGGGGGGTAAACCCCTGGATATTGTAATTCTTTTCTCATGCACTGGCTTTTGCATATAAATGCATATGGATTCGTGCTTATGAGTTTTTCCCTCTGTTGTCACATGTTGACATCTAGTTGCTCTGTTGTTGTTTTTTTTGTCTGTTTCAGTGTGCATAATGCTGCCCTGCCCATTTCAGCTCTGAGGTGAAACAATCAGTGTGAGCTTTCTGTATGGCACGTTAGCACTGCTGAAGATTGGCTTGCAGAAATATGTTGTCACTGTTACTATTATGTGAGGCAGCAACACAATCAGCTGTGGATAGACTCTCACAGATCAACCATCAGTCTGCCAGTGGTGTATTTTTCTACATGCTGTAGCTTATTGCCTGCTTGGATGAAAAAACATTCACATGACATTTAGCAACAGAATAACCTACAGCACGTCTAACGTTCTTCCTTGATGTGTCAGACAGATAAGTCTTATGAAAATGTCAACTTAATGGAGCTGACAATAATAGTAAGGTTGAACACAGCGGAGGAATGTTATGATTGTAACAAGTGTTTTCATTTCAAGATAAACTGCTTCTGTTTAGACATGTCATACCTTCTTGATTGTAAAATGTTCTATAAACGACGCTAACAGCTAGTCGAGATCACATTCAGATAAGTGATAATTACTGAATAGAGTGATTATTGTGCCTTTCTTTTTCAACACTGGCACAAAAGAAATTTGTCTTGTGAATGAAAAGTTGTTTTTTTCAGGCAGCCAGTAAACACACAGAAGGTTGTTTTGATGTTCCTCCACCACACTGGTGATTTGTTGGCTGCCAGTCTTTCCCACTTTCAACAGAAGACAAAGCATCAGTTAAATGGATCAATCCACTTGGTTGTTCCAACTCTTGTTGTTTTGAGCTATTAATCCAAACCTGCCTTTATGTTTCAGCCTTATTGGATTTATCAGACAAGTAAACCTGCCTGCAGCCTCAAGTACAACATTTTTTTAGTTGTTGTGTAGCCGTCTTCACAATCTCTATACACTAGAAATGTCTGGTTTGACTCAGGTCTGTATGTAATTCACATCACTATGTCAGTACCTCTTTGCAAACATCAAACTTTATGTTAAATATTTGACATAATTAAAAAAAAAACGTACTTAATCTGTGTCCATGTAACCTCATGTTCCCTACTGAGTGGAAAGTGTTTGCTTCTGTGCCCTCAAGGCACTTGACATTAGATAAGGCAGTTGGCACAGCTCCACATGCAGTGAATGTGATTTACTGCTGGCTCCACAGCTTGTAAAAAAAAGTCACAGTAGAGCACATATACAGTACAGTGTTGGCATAAATGCACCGTCGCTCATCACGTCTCCCGTGGTCTGTACATTGTACAGTGGAGTGCTTCTTTCTGTGGTGGCCCTGTTCTCAGTGCTGCACAAATGCTCTTGTAACCGCAGTACTGGAACAGAGGGGGGGTTGGGTTGGTGGTCGGGGCTCCTGCTTGTCAACAGCTCCTTGGTGTCTGCGGGGGCCATCAGCATCCTGACTCTCCCACAGGGCTCAGGCTTCACCTCAACACTGTAGACTTGTGCTGTCTATCTTTGCGGCCGTCTCTCTCCCTGCCACTCCCACTAATCCGTCTCTCTTCCTCCTCCTCTGAGCTGCTTCACCGCCAGGAGGACTCCGGTAAAATGAAGCATTGATTGCCTTTGTGCAGACGGAGCACAATACATAATGATATTGCCCCCCCTCCCCCCAAACAAACACACATACACCCATGCACACACATTCAGATTCTTTCTAAGGTTAGATAAACCAATTTAGGCTATTTGGCCAATATTAGGCTTTTAGATTACTTTTGAAAATAACATTTGGATTCTTTGATTATCTTTTGGTCTGTTTTTGCACTTTTTCTCAGTTGGCTACTAGACACTAGGCAGAGCGGTGGCTCTATATCAGGTGCCTGTTTCCACTGACTTCAGTAAACTAGCAGGCTTTAGCTCTGAACCGTACAGGGCCAGACTGTGGGTTAGCGTATTGGTTCTTGGCAGATTGACCAAAATGTAAATTTCAAACTGTGGGGGAACAGGGCAAAGCGGAACCAGAGGAAAGAATAAAACTAAAAGCTCTCGCATCCATCCCTGGTTGGCTGTCTCCGTTCTCTGCTCTTAGTTCCATTACTGATTAGAAAACTCCTGCTGCTGCTGCTGCTAATAAATTATTGAACATGTCTGTTTCCTGGTGTAATTTTAACCTCAGGCAAACACTGATAGATATTCAACCTGTTTCAACCATGTTTATGAGATGGAAAGTACGACAGTCATTATTGTTGTTGCACTGAACTGAGATTTATTCAACATTAATATTGGAAAACTGACTAGATCTAGTGAAAAAATAATGGGACTTTCACAACTGTCATTTTTATTATTTATTTGCCTTCCATGACAAATATATAGTCTGACTACTGTACATTGTTTTACAGTTGTTCAATTGACTTGTTTCTCGCTTTCATTAGCTAGTAGCTAATTTAATTTCTACCACAAATTTGGTGGATGGCACAGTTGTAAGTCAGATATTAGAAGCATTAAAAAGAAAAGAAAAAGAAAGATGAAAAAAATAACTTGTAGTACTAATAATCATTATCACGATTAATCAGGCGTTTTTAGCATGTAATGGACTGTGAACAAGTGAACATTTGGTGGTGGCACCATCCAACAAGATACTAATCTTAATTATTTTATTTGCATCAAATTGTTATTCTAGTTCCATTTGATTTTCTGTTCATTAGAAGTGATGAACTGTTTGCTGTGGTGCGCTGCTGAATGCCAGCCAACATTTGGTTAAATGGCTTGCTTCAAACTGGTCCAGTGAGAGAGAATATAGCTCCCCAGTACAAGTGTAGAAATGTATTAATGGTATGCACATATACACCTATACACATACAGGGTTAATTGCATGCCAAGTAAATGGTTTAAATGTGGTGATGGTTTTCTTTCTCCGAGCGTGAGCTCCTGTATACACCTCAGTTGAATTTCTGAAACAGTGATCAAGTTGTGTGGAAAGCCACAGATGAGTGCTGAAGGTGAGTTGTGTAGGAAACGGTGAAGTCAGTAAATGAAACCCCATATTGCTAATTCCATTAAAACAATTGATGATGCATAAATTGTGTCTTTTTAAGTTTAATGATTTGTGTTATGCTCAATGTGGTAAAAACATATAAAGGCACGCACTTTGGTGAATTAAATCGGCTGTAAAAACTGTTCACCTTAGATACAGCATATAGCCAGTAGTAGATGGACCACCCCTAGCGTTAAGGGTCATCACTTTAAGCAATAAATAAAGATTGTCTGTTTCACAGCTCCACAGATATAGGAGGCTGATGATTCATAGCTGCTATAGAAGAGAAGAAAAGCTCAACTTAAGACTGAATATGTTCAATATGCATCTGTATTTCACATCCTCATGGCATTTTGAGTTTGTCTGTGTTTAGGTATAAAGTACACTTTGCTCCAGTTTACTCTGATTTATTAACTCTTAGTTACAAAATCAGCCTCAAGTCACAATTTTGCAGCTTCACAACAGTGGAAATGTTTGTGATGGTTGGAAGTTCAGGTTGTGAGCTGTGGCTACAGTAGTGGGGAGATTACAGCAGTAAAAGTCAACCAGGCTTGTCCAGAGGCTGTGTAGCATAAGCGGGATGATTTGAAGCGGTATTATTCTGACCCACAGAACTTAGGACCTGTTGTAGTTGTTGAGCAAGGTTTTCTTTTTCTCTGGAGAATTATGCTGTGACCACATCATACTTTTGGTTTGTGATTGCATGAAAGTACTAGTGGAATGGTTCAGAAAAGTGTTAAGAAAACAATCTGGCAAAGCCTCGTCTGGGTATAGCCATAATTACTATGTCATCATTCTCTTTCCCTGCCATCTGTAAGCCAGGGACATGTAATGATCTCTTTGGAGATGTTGTTAGGACTGAAATAAACCAGGGAAATCAATAAGTAGGGTTTTTTTTTCTAATCAGAGAGGTAGCCCAGTCTAGAGAGCCAGTCCAGCCCAGTCTAGAGTTCCTCCTTCCCAAACATATCTGTTTATTATGATCATAATTTAGATTTTTAAAATGTGATTTAGTATGGCTCCCAAAATTGATAAATTATGTATTACTGTTGCCACGGTGACCACTTGCATCAAACCAGTGTTGTGTTTGTAGATCCCAATGACTTGGCAGGATGAGGTGTACAGTGAGCAGCCATAATATTAGTGGGTTTATAGCTGGCTGAGGTTATGTGTGGAAGGCTATCTGCTCTCTCCTCTCTTTACTCTTACTCTTTACTCGCTGCTTTCTGTCCAGAAATAAAAAATTCCTTTAAAACACAATTTAAGAGAATAACTTCTTGACACCAACTGTCCTCTCTAAGTTTATCTCAGAAAAGCATTCCTCTGAAGTTAAAAGGCAGACATGGTTTCAAACAGAAAACCTTTTGTTTGCTTGGCAAGCTCGATAACTATCACCCTACATGAACTAGTGAGCATTGAGTCACCCTCCTCTTTGTCTGAACCGTAAGCCTCTCATCCTGCTGTCGGCTGAGACTAAGGTTTGTACGTTTGCGTGCTGATTAGGAATGGGAGTGACTGAGACTGAGGGTGGCGCACAAGTGTGTGTGTATGTGTATGTGTATGTGTGTGTAGCGGGATTGTAATTGGGTGCAAGCGTTGGCCAGATTGAAAGCCCCACTGAGCAATTAGTTCAGCAGTGAGTTGCACTGGTAGACAATTTTCATTAGCTGTCAAGGAATTCAGCGAGCGAGTAAGATTAAAAAACCTGTTTTTATTTAAAGCGACAGTCAATCATGAACTAATGAGCTCACCGTTTATCTAAAGCCAAATGCATTTACTAGTGTTATCTTTGTACAAGACAGGAGATGTTTTGGCAAATTGTGCTGATCTAGTACCAGATCGTCTGAGTGGCAATGACTGACATACAAAATGAATCTAACAGGGCAATGGCATTTGTATATGTATAGCACCGTTCAATGAGGCAATTTAAAGCAATTGACATAAAACACAAAAAGCATTAAGAAACACAGTGCCATTAAAAATGTTTATAAAGTGAGTGAAGACTGAAAGAATATACATTACATAGAATAAAACAGAAATGATATTGAATAAAATGCAGTGGCAAACAGAATAGTGCTGAGAGTTGGAGCAGATCTGGAAGTTTGTTCAGATACAGCATGTGATACTTTGAGGGACAGTAAGTCAATCTGTCAACATCATTTGATCATTCAAAAGGATTTCAAGAGGGAATAGGTTACACCTCAGCCAGGCTACAAGCACACAAATATGCAAAGTGGAACTGATACAAGATACAATTATAGGCTTAACACCACAGCTGAGCCATTACAGCTTCCACCCTTGTGTCCTCGTTTTATTAAAACAATTTTTCAAGAAGTCTTGTTAAGGGACGGGATGTGCTGTCGTTATTTAGTCACTGCAGCAGCCTTGGTTTGAAAGTTCAAAAGCAAGTCTTCATAGTGTTTAAAACCACTGAATGGCTGAAACCTTGGTAGACTGTCAGATGACATCAAGATAGATGGATGTATGAATGGACATGGATTTTGCTCATTGCTTAGACACCCTGTCCAGTCCTCGGTTTATCTGCTTTGGGTGATGTTATAATTCCCATTGAAGATTTTCTTCTGGGCGTTTCACTATTACCTGTGGGTGCCTGGGCTCCCAAGTAGCCATACTATCTGCCCCTGCATGTACTATACAAGTAGGTGTGCTTGGATGAAGCACAGTCATGACATCTGGAGCTCTCCACTACGCTTTGTTTCATCCTACATTGCTTATTTAATAAAACCAAAGACAGGTTGAAGAAAAGTTCAGCATTTGTAGTGACGTTTCAACAACAACTCCTGAGTTTTATAAAAATGATTAGAAGTCAAATGTTGCCATATGAGGACATATAATAATTGCAGTGATGATTGGGACATAGTATTTTAAAGTTTCATCATGTATATTTCATTTAAATAATCTCTATCTTCTCTATTTTCAGCAAGGAAGGTTAATCAGGGGAGAAGGCTGGTGAAACTAGTTGTGTGACTGTAGCTATCTATTGAAACTGCTTCAATCTTTTATAGGTTTGATTAGGTTCATAGGTAAGACAGGTGCGAATGAAGGTTAAGTTGGTTTTCAATGGTCCTATCGCTTGGCAACTGATTTAGATGTATGATTTACAAGATACTGAGAAAATCAATATGACCACAGAAAACACTGAAGCTCTGAAGAACAAAGATTAAACTCTGTAAATACTGTATAGATCTGCTCGCTGCCTACAGCTCAATAGTTCCTCCTCGAATCATTTCATTATGATCTGATTGTTTCCTCTGTTTGATTCATCTAAAAATCTCTCTAAACATACGTTTTCTGAAATGTGATTTCTTTCTTTGTCCTTCCATCATGTCGTCTCGGAGCTGACATTTTCATGTTTTGTTTTATCTATCGGCTTTTCACAGAAAGGGATATTATTAAATATTACAAGCAAAATCTTAGCCTACTTCAGTATAGTTCATTATCAACACAGCACCCAGCAAGACTCACCCTGAAGATCCCCGCCAGACATGTTTTAAGACATTAAAATAATCTGCTTTGAATAAAAATGTTGTCTGCTATCGTTTTTCCACGAAAAAATCCAATTACCTAGTGAGAAATTCTACAGCTTCTTCCTCATCCATCATCTATTGTTCATAGTTACACAGCAGATGAATGTGAAAACTCTGCACATACATCATTCTGCACAGTGAACCTCAAACATCCAACTGATGGAACAATAAGCAAAACTCATTTTGAGAGACTTGAGCTCATTATGGGTTAGATCCAGATCCTGTTTGTTTTTGTTTTTTTTTGGTATCTCGTGCCATAATTGTCTGCTTTAATTTTAAATGTTGGATTTTTAAATATTGGATTTAAACAGTTGTTCTACAATACCAGCATTGTTAGTTTTATAGAAATACACTATTTTTCAAGAAATTTACACCAAAGTGAAGATCATGTTTGCCAGTTGAAGGCTAAAAAGTACATGTGTGAAGATCCACTGTGACAGAACAGTAAAACCTGAAATGCAGCTACAAACGGCTGCTGTCTAAAAGCACAACTTTTTGTTTGTGTTACGGTGCTCTTCCTGTTCAGTTTATACCAAAATTCAAAGAGTTTCTTCTTGTTCTTAGCTCTCACTTTGACATTAAGCACAGAACAAAGTGGTGTTGAGTGACATGGGAAGAGTATTTCATATTTGAAGAGTCATATTGAGTGAGAACTCTTGAATGATTATGCTTAGCAGAGCTTTGCATGAGAGGATGAGCTGTACAGACCTGTCACTCCACAGGCAAGCTGAGAAGATCATTTCAGATTTCAAAACAGATGAAACAAACCTATTTTCAAACCATACATCCATTTACAGGACACATTGTGAGCCATCGCCAGACACTGCTATTTAAAAAAAGTATTTTTTTTTGTGTGTCTGTCAGTGTCTCTACGGCTGTTCACAAATTTGTCTGCATATTGTACAACTGTGTATGTACGTACACACTTTTAGGTGACGCTGTGAATGTCAAATCCAGCAAAGCCAGAGCCTGAAAGCCTGAGTTGAATGTGCTTCTTGTCATAGCCGGGTCTTTCATCTCTGGGTGTCAAGAAAGAGCAGCTTTGCAAGGGAAATTGGGTTTTGGCAGACAGATCTGTAAAATATAATCAGAGACGCCAGAGTTGGAACTAGTTAGCTTGCCTACAGTCTGCCAGCCCACATTCTGTATGCTGTCACCATCATAAATATTTTGTACGCCTCTCACAATATTAAAGAAAGCAGTAGAAATAAAGCACCGCTAGAATATTGACGTTTGTAATAGTGAGTGCATTATTGCACTAAAGCACACATTACTGCATGTGGTTACACCCACAGTATGAGTATGTGACACTAAATTAATATTAAAGGGGAATGTGCAGAAGTTGATGGAAGAGCTTGTTTGACAAGTGTTTTATATGTAATTGAATCTGTATTAAGTAGTTAGCAGTGAACTCAATACTCTGAGATGTAATAACCCCAAAAATGGACTTTGGGTTATTACAACTGTTTCAAAACAAAAAAACAAAACAACCAAATATATATATATATATATTTAAAGGGGCTCAAATTTAGTATCCTGGCCTTCCTATATCTTTAAGCAATATGCTGCAAAGTGCTTTGATCATGATTTAACCTCTATTGCAGCTTCTTAGGAAAGCTAATGCTGGTTCATACGGGTTAATGCCTTCATACACCAAACCTCTTGAGACTCCACCGGTGTAATGATGTACTAGAGGACCGTGGAGCTTCTGTATTAAATTAGCCTGATGGTCTCTGCGAAAGTGAAAAATCCTGCCATGTTAGTTTTAGTACACCAGCTATATACTATAGGGCGTGTAGATCCAGCATATGTAGTACTTAAATAATTTTATAATGGTGATATTATTGCAAGATGAGCCCATGAAATGTCACATGAGTTTATCTTTCTCACGAGCGCCGTATCCGTGAGTTACTCTGCGGTTGAGAGAAAAAGCAGTAGAAATTTTCCCAGTCAATGCTAGAAACAGTGCAAGCTATTATGCCTTTCCACCTGTCAAGACAATGCCAGGCTTTTGTTTTGTCAATGGTTCACATAATTGTTTTTTTTTTTTAATTATGTCATGAAATAATGTAGACTAAATGGAAAAAATGGGAGCTCCTGGGTTTTGTGCAAGCATATTTAAAATATGTTCTTGTTGTCCCAGTATTTCGTTCATGTGCTCAATTCTGCCCAGTGAAGGATTCATGCATTTCTTCATGCTTGGTTACCATGGTAAGCTTTTATTCACTTGACTTACCGTTGTCGTTAGCTCGTCACTTTTGGCATGAGAGCCATTTTCCTCTAAAAATGTGATGGGTCTCAGAAGTAGACGAGTTATCCTGCCGTGTAAGAGCAAGCCGTCAAATTAACTTTAAGTGGTATTTAATTTTGCTAGAATATTCATACTTTATTAGCTGTGAGTAAAGAGGGAGATATTGGCTGCCCTAGGTGTCCATGTAACCTTGTTGTCATTACAATAAAATAATTGACTTGGATATAAGCCTAAACTTTGCATTAGCAAATCTCCAAAACAGCTGAAGGCAGAAATCTGCCCAACTCCCATTTTGACTGAAGGTGGCCAGTCACTACTGTTTTAATGTAATTAAATTGCATAGAGACCAAAGTTGTAAACTAAATGAATGTCTGGCCGATTATTTTTTTCCTCCCCCCCCTAAATACATCCTTCGGCAACAGTAATTGATATTGATGCCCGCTGTGGAAAGTGCCCCTAAATCACAGGCAGACTAAGGGGACGGCTGTGAGTTTAGCAGTTCCAAATAGTGTGAGTTATGTGTGAATAAGTACCTGCCGTCTATAATGATGTGTTGTTGCTCCGTGATCCTGCTGGGAAGCTCTGACAGGCCTGATGGATGAAGTGCTCCTGATGTGCCCTCCTGCAGTCACCTATGTGTGCTTTCAATCTATAGCTCATTACAAATTCTGATCACTCTCAAGCAGTGGAAGAAATTGAAAGGTATTTGTTTGAGTTCTGTATGACTTATTGCATGTTTGTCTAATAGTGAGTACATAATCAGTCAGGCACACAAACGTGTATGTTGAAATATGTTTTCTACTTAATTTCACCTTTTAAATTGACTTAGTTGCCATATATATTCAGCATACATTGCATTTACTCAACCAGCGCTTAAGTTGAGAGGGTCTCTATATTACTCACTGTGAAGCATCCGCTTATTGTTGATTTCATACACAGGTTGCAAGTATGTGTTAATCAGTCTGCTCAGAGCCAGTTGGAAAAAAAAAAAACACCCTTGCTCCTCCCGATTTGCCCTCCGAATGAATGGAAAGGCAAATTAATTTGTGCGCTCTGTTGCTTCAGTATCGACTTGTTTCCAGTTCCCCGTCATTAGCGGCTGATAATTTGAGTGATTGGGAGACCAGAGCTAAGGCTGCTCCAACATATCCTCATCATCTGGCAAGTTGATCAGCTGGAGGATGCATGAGGATCATTCACTGTGGCTTTAACCAGATGCTAAATAGTTCCTCTCATGACAGAAGGGTTCAAGATGAAGATGATTGCGGCCAGGGAGTGATGTATTTCTACAGTTCAGGAAAGGTTTATATGGGTCAAATCACTCTGTCACTGTTCATTTTATATGACCTTGGATATATATACAAGAATTTCCTGGGCCACATTCAAAATCATTTTGATCGTATGCATTAGGAGGCGGGGGAAAAAAATCATGTCGACACCTGTGTGTCTATGTGACATGAGCATTGTGCAATTTAGAGGGGGTGCAGTACATTATTAGGGCTGGGAGATGAGCATTATCACAATAACCACAATACTTTGTTGTAGTATTGATACATATTACAAGTACTGTGCATGTAGGAAAAAACAGAATTGTCAAAATGTCTATTTAATGTACATCAGATTAGACTACATAGACAATTAGCAATTAAAAAATCAATGGTTGATTTCTGACTTGTAATTGATATAGCGTTGATTCACACAATATATCATGTTTATGTGCCTCACAGTAATACAACAAATCCCGTATGATGTAATTGTAATAACTGAGAACACATAATAAACATCAATATTTCCCCCAGCCCTGCTCATTTGTAATTATAGTACCTGCATCATCAGTCATGTGAAACGCTCTAGATGCAAGTTTATTGTGGCTTGTTGAGTTACTCAGAAACAAAAGTAGTGTTCTCACACTAATAGGCTGAGGTTAATTAAATCACCTCTTTGTCAGCCCTCAGGTTCTAATCTGTTCTTAATTGAACGGATTGTGGTAAATCAGGGGAAATGTGCCCCTTGAGCTCTGAATTACACAATTCTTCCTAATTGTGATTAAATTTAGCAAAGCAACTTAACTCTCTGTTGCCAGGTGGCTATCAATGTAGGGTAAGGGAAAAAGTTTAAAGGTAATATGCAGTATATGTTTGTTTGGAAGCAGCATGCTCAGTAATGTTTTATAAAGTCTACACTTAACTGTCTGTATGAGTGTCTTGATGAGAGGAGATTGTTTGACAGGATAGAGAGGAAAGTGTGGAAGGTAGGAATGGAGAGGAGGAGGAAATGGGGAGTTTGTTGTGGTAGCACATGACATTATTTGCTTTGTGGAAGGAGGCTCCCAGGGACACTCAAAGAAGAGAGGAGGTAAAGACTGATGTTTGTTTTCCTAAGAGGCTCTGTGTGTGGCACAGAAGGTGCGGTCAGTGGAAGAGACGGCAGAGTAGCTTGCCGACAGACAAACAGAAAGGCAGGTGTACGAACAAGAGGATACAGGAGGGCTGACTGACAAGAAACCATACAGAGAGGGTAACAGACAGACTTACCGACACTCCTGGCGATCAGTCAAGCTGTGGGCTCATCTCGGCACAGTCAGGCACAGTTGGTAAAAATGGACAGCTCATTGCCTGTGACAAACCACACTGTGACAAAACACAAAAATAGTAGGGTAGAGAGAACTGTGTTAGCTGCTTTTTAATCTGATCTGCAGACAAATCAAATGTGATTGTCAGCTCACAATAAAACAATCTTCTTTACAATCCCCTCCGAGTGTAAGCACCTGAATCCATGCAGTTGTAGTACATGTTTTTTGTATTGCTGTGATTGGGAAAATAGTATCAACTTGGCTAAATTTTGAATTACTAAAACAGCTAGAACTTACTGAATTGTGTAGCCCCATTGTGTTTGATTGGCACAAATCATGAAGAGCAAGTGCATTCCCAGTCTCCAGTGTGGAGGCATACATGCATGACTGCACACAGTGCATGCATTGCTTTTACTGGGAGAGAGCCGGACGCTCTTTGCAGTCTTCCGTGCCTTCCAGGTAATTGCAGTATCTGTTTCAGCTGAGGGCTGGTGATTTCTGGGAGGTGTGAATTGTATGTGTGCGTGAGAGTACAGTTTAGCTCGTAAGGTTGATGGCAACCCAAGCAGCACAGTAAGTGTGACTGCCAAGCTGATTAGAATTTCAGATGTGTGATCTGTCGCTTTCATCACCGTGTCCCAGCATTCATCAGAGCGGGGTCTCTTCTCTCCCACCTCCTGCCTCAGGAGACAATTCCTCTCGCACAGCCTCTATCATCATTGGGAGGGGAGGGACAACACTGGCCTACAAGTTGTTGGTGATAAACATGAATAATAATTTTGTTGTGGTTACGCAGGGAATTAGCCCACATATGGTTTTACTGCAATTATGTTTCATACAGTAACAGATGGTTGATAACATGCTTAATGCCAGCATATGTGTGTAGTCAGTTTAGGCCCTCCCATTTTAACTGGACAGGTTTTTTATTTCTTATCCAGGCCTCTATAGGGAATAGAGCGAGAATTAGCCCAACACATTTCCCTGTTTAATTCCTTTTTATGAAAAATGGGTCAGCAGTTTTAAAAGTCATCAAATGGATGGTGCACTAGTATCCACTATTAAGAGAGAGTGTCCTGTGAGGAAAAGAGCTTAACCTCATTAATATATGAGGATGATAGCTCTAATTTGCTGTTTTGACTTCACTAAAGGTCCAAGTGGTGGTCAGTCTTAACAGGACCCACTAAGCTTTAGCAACACAAGTCTTACTGGAACACGTATCCATGATCTTATTTACTTCTGTGGTTGTTTGCACTAAATGGAAATTGCCACTCATTTCTCAAACGATAAATGATGCTTTGACAAAACTAATAAGAGTCACCTAATTTAGAGTGAGCTGGCAGCAGTGGCTTTACATGATTAGCATAATCTGGGGTTCAGTGGGGAAAATGCACTCCACAGCAAACAGAACAGCACTGGACCCTAAGTGCTCTACACTGGCAAGGTTTACCTTTCTCATGAGTAAATTAATTTTTGGGGCGGTTTTAGCATACAACTGTTGTGGGTTTCTTACCATGAGGTTCTATAGGATGCTATTATTCCTGGAATGGTCAGATTTTTAGAGGCTTTACATATTATTATCATTGGATATGCTGTTCCTAACATATGACCTTATGTTGAATCCCAGTTCAGTTCCCTCTCAGGTGAATTCTTTCTGCTGTGTTCAATCCTAGAACTGGGCTATTTATTGGGATGGATGTTGGTCATAAATATAATACACTATTCTATTCTAGCAGCCTCCTCTATTTTTTGATGTTCTTTCAGGTCTTAACCCTATGAAACTATGAAGCTGTACCTCAAGTCTATAGCAAAAAAAGAGACTTTCTCCCCATTATTGTACTCCGACGTCAGCACTTGGAAGTCATGAACTCTCAGTTCTTTTAAATAAAAGTCTTCCCTCTTCATCTAATTATTATTTTAATTTAGTTGATAGGCATGCAGTTATATAGTAGATCATCCAAATATATTTAAAGAGTACAGTTGGACTAATAGCCTACCAAAGGCATACTATTTTATTTTATATTACATTTCATTATTTATTTTACACTTTTGCCACTGTAACTATCTTCAGAAGCTACAACACAACAAAAGCAGTTATGTGATGTTTGTAAATGCCCTGTAATTACACTATTTCTAAACCTTCTCTTTCCCATGAAAGTCCACAGTTCTAGTCTGTTATATGCTAGTTGTCCTTTATGACAACATTTTCATAGTCAGAAAACAACATTTAGAGAACAGTTTAGGTCCTCGTTAGCATAGATTGTATCGACTGTGTAGCTAACAGCAACACTCGGCTGTACTTCTGTACTGAGTGAGACCTTCCTTGCAGTGTTGTCGTCAAGTGCTCTGCTGTTGAAATGTTGACTCTTGCCCTCCGGGGGGGGGAACATATCATCTCACGTGTGGTGTGAATTACACAGTTGGAAACGGAGCAGTTCCCATATGGACTTTTTATTTTATAAACTGTGGTGATGCGACACAGCCAAACAATTAATCACAATTAATAAGTTCACCCATGGGTTAAACACAGACAGGGGCTCTGCAGGAGCAATATGCACACAGTACTCTGTTTCCTCTATTTTCCATCTGTTCATCTATAAGGTATTTTCACAGATTTACCCTTAACATATAACCACTGCCCCCCTCCTTGAGAGCGTGACTAACCACTTTTTGTGTAGCGGATATAAATGTAGGCAAAAATTAGTTTTTGATCTGAATTAATTTTCAACTATCTGCTTGTCACAATACCTTCTAATTTATGCTCTTTTAAGCAAACCTTCTGTTACAGCATAAAAACCAATGACCACAAGTGGGTAATGCCTGAAAATATCTCAAAATCCTTCTGGGTCAGTGGCTTTAGGACATATGGGTGTGTGTTATTGCTTATGCATTCAACTGTTGAATGTGTAGTTTCCTTCATTGTCTAATCTACATTGCTACATGTCGCCTATGTTGGATCACAATCAGTGAACTTACCACAGTTGACGTCTAGCAGCGCTGGCAGGTCACTAATTATCTCTTGCTTCTCCAAGTTGTGTTCATACCACAAAGGTACACAGCGAGTCGAGTCAGTGATGCAGACATGAAACTGTCTGTATAATCACAGAAATCCTAGAGCGTTAACACTCACTCACAATCTGTAATTACAGTGTGACTGTAAATGATTTACGCCTGGTTTATCAGGTCATCATTTACCTTATTTTGACACTGGTAATTACATATGTTATGATTATGCAATTGTCAAAGATAGATGCTTGCACCTCGCATCACACTGTAGAGTGGAGTTTCAAATTGGAATAATTATTTTAGAGCAAACACAGTTCTGCGATAGTGGGAATAAATGTGCCTCTTTAAACGTAATTCAAATGTCCCTGTGCATATGCCAACTCATAGAAACACTCACAGCTACTCCGCAATGGTTTTGGTAAACCTTGGCATTTGCAGGGCCATTTGGTTGCAAAAACACTTTGACTTCTCCTCTGCTTGCTGCTGCTGTGCTCAGCCAGAGGGGCAGTGTTAGTGCCAGCCAGCCAACAGCTTACCAGACTGTCCTTCCTCATCATTCAGTTCACATACTCTCAAGGACAGTGACTTGCCACCAGTGCTAAGCTGTCTGTCTCTCTTTTCCTACTTTTTTGCTATCTCTGTCTCTGCCTCTCCCCATCTTCCTGTCTCTTACTGCTACCATCCAGTAATGTGCTGGCAGTGCAAACAAGCCACAAAGATTATATTGTATTAATTGGCCCTGTGCTGTGATCATTAAGAGCTCATAATCCCTGAGTAACTATTGCTTTTTATGCAGTCTGTTTCTCTCATTACATTACTGTTGTGTTTTCAGGGCATACTGCCCAGATATGAAGATGTATATTTATGTCTACATGTGGTCATCAGGAGCCGAGCACTTCAAGGTGCCACCCTGTGAAGACTGCAGCCGACATCCATTGTTTTAACGTGCTGTTTCAAGTGTCAGTCCAAATGGCTGGGATCACAGATGGGAGCTAGTGACAGAATAGTTCTTTGCACTGGAGAACAATCACATACTTTTGTCCATTTAATCATTGTATCTTATATTTATCTCTATGATAAACATGTGAATAACAACTACTACTTTAATTGACTGTAAATGCTGTAGTCTGGTAGAGAAAAGGGACATTTGAGCTATTCATTTGTATTTACATCATGATCTGCTCACAGCTACCTATTTCAGAATGTGTGTGACACCCAATACAGGTATTATTAAGGTGCCAGTGTGTTTTAAATTGACTGAAATAAGGTCAAATCTTTAGTGATAAGTCCCAACTGACAAATGTTTGCCACAGTATTCAATAAACGTGTCCTTGTAGTTCACAGCAAGTGTCAGAAAACCAAATTCTGACTTTCCAGTCTGAGTCAGCCTGTGTGCTGTGTTTTAATGGCTGTTTTTGGATGAATGTCTGCCAGATGAAGTAGCCATCAAGCTTTTCTTCACATGCCGAATGTATTTCATACAGCAGCTGTGCTCTTCTCTCAGTTGTGACAAAGGGTCATCCTGTTATGATGAAAACAGCTCAGCAGCATGAGTCTCCTGTTTCTGTCTCACCCTGGGCTCTGTAACTCTTCTAAAGACACAAACAGCTCTTTCGCCTCATGGGGACGTTTTAATGGCTGCAAACCACACATCCATTTCCTCCTACATGTCACCTTCAAATAGGCTAGAATATGGGGGGGGGGTGCTTTTCAGTGTGTTTGTGTGCGCGTGTGTGAGGGAACACAGGGGCAGCCTGGGTAGATTTTTCATTCCTGAGCCCTTCACCCCTGGCCGTCACAACAGAGCGTTTCATCTTCCTCTTCATTCATCTTGGATACATAGAACCACAAAGAGCAGGAAAGCATAAATAATGCACTTTTTACCATCGGGCCCGTCTACCAATGCACATGGGCTATACAATATCTTTTTCTTGACCAGTATACATGGCCATATCATATAATGGTACAGGATAAAGGCCCACAGTGATAGCTGTGTTTTAGAGGTGTTCTACTGTGCCAGTAAGCCAGTAACGTAATGTAATGATACACTGTGGCACTTTGTAAGCAAAGCACTTCATCTTAAAGACAGCCATGAGGCTATAGCAACTGAACTGAGATCAAATTTCATCACATTATTTAAACTCATTTAGATTAATGTGCGTCTATTTGTGTCTTTAAATGGCACTCAGCGCCCATACACTGCGTATTAATGTCAAATAAAAGCCCCTCTGGTTCAAATATGAGATTTTGGACGTAAGAAGCAGTGGAATAAATTCAGTAATGTGGGAAGGATCGCCAGATGACGACTTTTACAGAGTGCAAATCAATCAAGCTGCCAGTTGCTCAGCTGACAGCTTTATTGTGGGGAAAGAACAGTGTTTGAGATCTGCTCAAATAACAATGATAGAGACACACAGAGACAAGTCAGAGAAAATATGAGGTGATAATAATAGAGGGCGAGGAGGTGGAGGAGGCAAAGGCACTATATTTGAGTTCACTCAATTTTTGGAGTCCTTATTGCTTGTCTTTTACGTGACTTAAATAGCTGTCAGGTCTGCATAAAGTTCATAAGTAAGAGGAGTCTGTTGACAGCCATTCACAGTAAACAGTTTCCAAAGCTGGTTAGTTTAAAATGTATAATGTTTTAACATCTACATGTCATACTGTGAACTGCGATCAACTTGTAAGCAGGAATCTGTTTATCCTGTTTGTACATTGAAAAGTTGTCCATAGCTCAAACGAGAAGTCGTCTTTTTAGTAACTTTGTCTTTCAAACAAAATGTAATGAGACATTGAGGTTTTCAATTGTTTCTAGCTATTGTTTGCACATATTCATAAAAAGGGTTGTATTTTTTATTGCCTCACAGTGAGCGACTGTGTGTTAATTTATCCAGACAGACCTTCTATGAATAATGCATCCTCTTATTGTGTAAAGCTACATCCTTGCTCTTGCTTTCGTAGCTCACTCTTGTGTTTGTGTGTTTTCTCGAATGTAGCGAGCTAGCACAACCCCGCTGGCTGGCAGACATTGTTCTTTGGTGGAGAGTGTTTGTGTTTACATTGGCAGACAGCTCTCTGCTGCAGGCTGATGGGACCTGACTGTCTGGATTTGCAGGAGGGCCCTCAATTTGTCTTCATCAGGGACTGAGCCTAGATAATGAGAGGGGATTGCTGCAACAGAAGTGATTAGTTGAATTAAAAGGGCAATATCGCTTAATTAGAGAATTCACATCTGGTAATCTTATGGCCGTAGACAGTTCAGTATCTGAACACATGAACTACTGTAACCGAGAGAATGCAAAGCTAGAGAATAGACATCCAAACATTTAATGTGGTGCACCAAGATACAGTTTAAGTGATTAGCACTCAGTGTGATAAACCACACTCAGTGAAAGCCAGTGCTTTGTTTGACCGTTCCTGTGTTCAGACATGTTGATCGTCTATCATCAGACTGCTCACTTTGAATCGAAATGTCAAAGTTTGAATAACACAAGAACAAATGATGCAACATGATAAGTAATAACACTTGGATGCCACTCAAGTCACCTTTTCATCTATTTTTATCACTTATGCACTTGGTTTTTTAATGGAAATATTTTTCAAAACTGAAATGACTGTTGTTGTTATTAAGAACAGCACCTTGATTTGCAAACTAGTAGATGTCTGGGAGTTGTAATTGTTTCCATCTCTTCCAGTCAAATCCCTGTGGAGTGGTTCATTAGTGTGGCATCACAGATTGGACATTAGACACATTCTCATTACTGCTCAACAAAGCAGTGCTACAGTAAACACTGAGTGAAACAGGCGTCCAAAAGTCCAGGCGAACGGGATGAACACACTTCAAAGATGAAACTCAGGTGGTTTACGTTACGAGGAAAAACCTCACTGACTGTTGGGTTTGAAATGCCAGAACACATACATTGATGCTGTTATTGGTCTGAAGCCATATGTTTGCTGAGCTGACACTACAGCACATGATTTCTAACATTAAATGGAGCCTCGTAGCCACCTCAAGCCCTACCTGTAGATACAAGTTGGCTGTTGTAAAACATTTGACTTTGAAATCTGAGATTTTCTTCTTTTGAATCTTGGGTCTACGGCAATGTTTATAGTGAATTATTGTCCCCCGCATCTCAAAGCAAGCACATTCTGCTGCAGTTTCAAATATTTCAGGGGTACACACAGCAACACCAGCACTTTTTAGGGGAAATGATGACATGCGAGCAAAGATGATGCTTTGAGAGCTTGGGTTTCCCAAGTAAACTTGCATGTATCATCTTCTATGTTCTTTTGGCGGTGCACATTTCACTAGTTGAGTTGTGTGTTTTAGCCAAGTCTGTAGCATGGCTCTAGGAATGGCTGTGTGAGTCTGTCTGTCGGTCAGTCCACCACTTTTGTACAGACTGAATTATCTCAAATATAACATTAGATTTACATTAAATAGTAGTGAGTCATGAAATTTCAGTCGTGCCCTTGAGGATGAATTAACATGTTAATATGTCCAAAACTTTGGTTTGCAATCAAGTACCTACAAAACTACATTTCTATAAGCCTCAGCTGTACTTTGTGTACTGTTAACTGGGAAATATTCGCATGCTGACATTAGCAGACATTTAGCTCACAGCACGCTGTGGGTACGCACAGCTTCACAGAGCTGCTACTGGAGTGTGGCTGTAGACTGTCTTGTTTGTGTGTCCTGTGTGCACACATGCTTGAGAGCCCATCAGCATACCAAGTATCATCATCCCTCTGCTAAGGTCATGACCCGCAGACTGCACGGAGACTAGAAAGAAATACCAGGCTGCTGAAAGTGTGCGTTTGTTCTGCTGCTCTACCCCTCTGAGAGCTGCTGCGAATGTGAATGCTTCCCATTAAAATGTCCTCTTTTGTGTTTGTTTCTGACGTCTCTGGTGGGTGAACCTTCACTGTTCAGGTTCAAGTGATTTTACAGGCCTGGCTGGATGTAAATTGCACTGCGTTCCAAGACAAACACAGGTAATGAGCTAGATCCAGCCAAAAGCAGAGATATGGCCTGTGTCGCCGTTCCCGCCCACTTCCTTTTGTGAGTGCTTTCAGTGGTTGCCATAGTGTTTCAGTTGATGGGGGGGATTCTCCAGTTAATCTACCTTTAAGACATTGATCAGTCCATCACAGGGCAGAGGGGAAATTATTACAGATACAAATGGCTGCTAGCTACTGTTCTCTCTCTCTCTCTCTCTCTCTCTCTCTCTCTCTCTCTCATCTTTTTGTCTGCCCTTAGTAAAATCAGTGATGCATTGTTGAGCCTGCACATTCACTGATTGATTTCTCCCTCTGTTTTCAATCTGTCTGTCAGCCAAGCTCAGCGTTCCTGCTCCACGATCCATACACTTGTTAAATTCCCAGTTTATAATGCTATGTTCTCTTTCTGCCGGAAAGAGCGCTTTTGGCAATGGATTATTATTCAAATGCATCGATACTTTGTATCAACATTAGCTCTTCAAAAGAAGATGAGCCCTTGAAGGACTGAATGGCCTGTAATTTGTGGTAACTGGCTTGTTGTCTGCCTGAATAACTGGGTCTGTTTTTTGCGTTTTATGTAAAGGAATAGAAACAGTTGAAAATCTGGTAGAAAAATGGAAAACAATTATGCAATAAAGGAGCACAAATGAGAAAATAATAGCACTACATGCAGTACAATCATTTTATAGTTCCGGCCTTTTCATCGCTTCAATCTGATCTGCAGTATAATCAGCACCTCTTCTGAATTTTCTAAAAATATATATATATATATATATATATATATACATATATATATATATATGTTCTGAGATGTTTTCACCATAAAAAGACCCTGCTTACTGTGAATGGTTGTCGACAGCCTTGACTCCAGTGTGAAGTTTGCATGCTGTCCTTGTTTCTGCATTCTGCAAACTTATGTTAGGTATACTCTAAATATGCCAAAGGTTGAAGGTGAAAATAATCCTGTTGCTGGATAATCATGTGATTATAGCATTGTTACTGAATAAGCCTATACTACAGTAAATATATATATGTATCACAGTAATGAATCAAAATACACCCAGCACGTGCTGCTGTCTGCTGCAGAGCTCTCAGACTAATAGGCAACGCTTGTACCAGAACTGAAGAAATGGTGATGACCCTGTAGATAAATGTAGTGACAAAGACCTGTTCGAACCTAGTGTCTTGTATATCCATTAAAATAGCATTTTTAATAATTGATTTCAGTAAGAAGTACTTCATTCAGTAGGTCCGTTAATGCTCAGTACTGGTGTACTGTGTGCATCACTTGTAGTCAGTGTAAATGGTAAATGGACTGCACTTTATATACTGCTTTCTAGTCTTTTTGACCATTCAAAGTGCTCTACAATACATGTCACCATTCACCCATTCATACACTGATGGCTGATGCTACCTCTGAGCCACAGCCTTACGTTGAGTCATAGAATCACTGCATCACATGATATTAAGTTTTCACAGTAACCTCTTGATGAGGTAGCACTGCTGCTTGATAAAAAATTATAGCAGAATAAATAATCGAAGCACACTGTGATAAAAACATATGATAAAACTAGTTCTAAAGCTCATCAATCCCCATAATAGACAGATATTATTTTTATCCATTAATGTAAACTATTTAAAAGAATGACTGAAACAAGAACACATCCACACGTATATATTGTTCCTATGTTCCTAATTACTGTTGTGGAAATACTATAAGGAACTGTGTCAGTGTCACTGCACTTCTAATATCCAGATTGTCAAGAAACACAGACCATCACGGTTTCATGGCTTCCATCAGGCAAACGCACCAGACGACTTTTGAATCCATCCATCGCTTGAGAATCCACTAAAATAGTGAAAAAAGCTACTGTCATTTGTGCTGAATCCATTCACAGAATCCCACATTATATATTATTTAAGTCGAGACCGATGAGAAACAATCATACTTGGGGTCTTGAGTCATGAAAAGTACTTGCAGTTGATTTGGCAGTTCTTCAGGGCAGTCAAGGACACGTACCATTCTGCAGTATAACTGGTCACATGTCCTTGACCACCACCGAATGTGATTTGAACAGTTGGATTGAACATTTTCTCTTTCTGTCTGTCTCTCCTCTGTATCCTTGGACTGCTCCCAGGCCTCTGTGGTGCTTTGGAGAAATTCACACAGATCTGTTTTTGTGCGTGCGTGCATGCGTATGTATGTGTGTGTATTGGTCAGACCCATTGTTCCGCTCAAGCTTAGTGTGCAGTACAGCTGTGTGCACTCAAGCACACACAAGTGGGGGGACTCAGTGTGCCAGGCACTGCAAAAATGCAGAGCTCAGTCTGGGAGAGAGATGACAGAGTATGTGTGTGTTTCCACCTACCAGTGTGCATCCTGTTATGTCTGACATGCAGGGACAATGTTTTGTCTATCTTTTTCCTCCATGAAGCACTTTGAGCGACTTGGCTTTCAAGTGTTTTGTGTTCCAAGAACCTCCTACATCAAATTTGTCCTTTCACTCATTTTGATCTTCACACGACAGCTTCGTGCTGTCTGTGTGTTTGCTGCTTGAAAGGCTCCATCATTAATCTGTCTACAATACCAAGGCAGAAAACGCCTGGCTGCATACAAAACAGTTATTGGATATTGCGGATTCTCTGTGCTTAGTTACAAATCAGTTTTGTGTTCTGTCATCGGAGTGATTGTGTTGAGAAACGCTAGGTGTCTAGACTCTAGTTCTTACGGCTAATGCAAATATTAAATATTCTGTGTTGTGGTTCCTCACTTCAAATCATCAGTAGATGATTTTTTCCCATTGTGATGTGATGGCGTGAGGTAATACAAATATCTCAAATATGCCATTATGTCTTTAGGCTTTAAGAATGTGGGGACATATTGGTGAGACCTAAACACAGCAATACAAATCAACTGCCAGTCAAGCTAACTACAGCCATGCTAGAAGCCCTGAGAGACTGTATTGACCTAAAAGCTAATGTTAGCATGCTAAAGACCAGTTAATGACGGTAGAAAGACCTCAGTGCATCACAAAGTTGTTACAAATCATCCCATCATAATGTGTTGACCAAAGTCCATGGTTACCTCTCCAGTTGCCATCAATACATTTCCCTTAAAACTACAAATGTCAACCTCATGGTGGCACTAGTGGAAACGTTAGCAGATCACCAAAGTTAGTCAGCTTCCTCTTCTGGGGACCGTAGATAAATTCAGTTTAGGGATTTCTACTTCATTGTTGCAGCTGAATAATCAATTGGTTCATTCCAGTGGCTTGTAGTCGACCTCAAGCCATGTCGGACCAAGTTGACTGAACTGCTACTGAGTTCTGTGTTAAGGGTGTAGCTGTAATTCAAATAACCAGGCGGTATGTCTAAGACGTGGTTGCTTCACTTCAGACAGCTTGTGCTGGGCTGTTCTGGTAAAGGCCAGTATGTCAGGCGTATCTTGTTTTATCTTTGCTTGTAAAAATGTCATTCACCGTGTGTGTATTTTTCTTCCCCTGAGTCCATAATCTCATCTCTTGTCAGTGATGTAAGCGAGGGAAAGGTTCATGCCATGTTTCTCTCCTCCAGTTACTCGAAGAAAACCTTCTCCATGCTCCTCTGACCATTGTTTTTTGACAATGTTGACCAACAGCCAGAAAATCTGACACAGCGATCTAAGTCAGCAGTGCAGTAAAAAAAAAACAGCGACTTAGAGACACCGAGCACATTTATCTGTTACCAATTTCATTTGTTTCTTTGCCCAGGAAGCACCGAATGCTTTTAAGATATGTTGTCTGTCCATCTCGGGCCACTTCTCTGTTCATCCCACTTACTTGCACTTTGTTTCTCTGACTTAAATGGCCTTACTTATCTGTTTCTTTGCCTTTTTCTTGCCTCAAACTTCATTCATCCTCTGTCTAAAGCTTTGGAACAGTACAAATAACAGTGTTAGTATCCAGTGTTTTCATACTTACAGTATCTCTTTCACTTCAAGTTTTTCTCACTCTTATCTGTCTCTGTTAAAGTGCTGCTTTCTGGGACAAAATGAAGGCTGCCCTTGCTTGGTTCCACACTGAGGACCTTTTGTGTAATTGCTGCAGTGATAATCACTTGCTTCTGCTGCTTGTCTTCTCTATCTTCCATTACTAGGTGTGTCTTTTAGCAGCCACTTATCTTTCTCCGTTCCTCTACCTTTTCCCGCTTCCTTCTTTCACAGTCTCCTTTCCTCTCAGACTCACTCAGCACACACACTCTGACTTCTCTGTGCGATGAGTGTCTGACAGGTGACAGGTGGCACAGATTTCACCGAGACAGGGTGTCACCACTGCAAAGTGCTGTCTCTCCTGGCTGATGTATGAGGGATATCAGCGCCTCGACAAGCCATTAGTTATGGTCAGACACCAAGCACTGCCATCATCAGCTGCATGCAATTGCTTTGATCATTTGAAAACCCTTAAATGTATCCCAGGGTGACACATTGTGCTCCTCTTGCCTCTCATTGGTGGTGAAAGCTGTCATCTCTGTTTAGTGGTAACTTGAGGGACGTTTGACAGACAGGTGGAGGGGGCAGAATTAACTGTCATCGGGGTCACTGAGCCCTGGCGCACTTTGGTCATACAGTCTATCCTCCCAGGGGACATGCCTGCCACATTGTGAGAGGGAGCAGTGCTGCTCTCGGATTTGCAAGTGCAAGAGTGACAGCTCCTTAAAACGCCTCCGATTCCACTTCCCTGCAAGACGCAGAGGCGTAACCCACAGGATATTGGTTGTAAAAGCGGCAAAACACACATTTCCTGCCAGTGTACTGTATGTCAGGCCTGTAGTGTGTTTTCCAGCAGTTTCTTGAAAGCTGTAAAAGTTGTCATTTCATTGGGCTGCTTAGCTTGCCTCATACTAGGAGCACACTCCCATGAACATTATAGCTTTGAGCTAAATCAAGCAGCCGGGCAGCAGAGCCAGAGGGAAGGCTGTGGTTAGTGCATGTAGCACTACTGAGTAGTGGTCTCACACACCATCCCTCTGTGTGTACTCAAGATAAAGATCCTGCCAATATGAGATCAAAGAAGATAAAAGTGATTAATGATTTTATTTTCTTTTTCATTTACACCTGCGGTTTGTTCCAGTCATTCAGTAAGTGGATATTTCATGTTTCCGCTGAGAATGTTTTATAGTGTGCTAATGATGTTGTCCAGGAGCATTGGAAAATGTCTCAACAGTTAAGAAATGCTTCCTCCACAGAATGAGCACAAGGGTATGAGGACTTGCCTGCGAGCACAGTGATATTACTTTGTGTTACAACTATGCTCCATCACTCCGTCTGTGCAGGTCTATGAGAGATGAGTTGAAATGCGTCTTTTATCCAGCAGAGATCCATATAATCATTTGTCAAAATGAAGCTGAACATTACAGTCCTTTCAACCTCCAGAGGGAGATTGTGACAGACAGATGGTGTAGTGAGATGCAGGATAACTGTGGTTTAGTCATTTGGGTTTAGGCAGTGAAAGCAATTCAGTATTTGTAGTGGTGGAGATACTATATACTATATTAAGCTTTACATCAAGAAGCCTTGAGAAAAAAGGAAAGCATTCTTGTGTGACGGATTGTCTCTGTCTTTGTACTTGTCTTTGTCTTTTCATCTCCCATGCACACTTTGTTTCACACTGTGTTTCTGGATGTTCTCCCAGACCATGGCTGCAGTCTGTGTAGTTATAAATATAAAGCACATTCCTGACTCTGCAAAACCTGTCAAAGTAATTGATTT
The DNA here is from genome assembly GCA_036937835.1 of Pampus argenteus. Classification (NCBI taxonomy): domain Eukaryota; kingdom Metazoa; phylum Chordata; class Actinopteri; order Scombriformes; family Stromateidae; genus Pampus; species Pampus argenteus. The sequence continues at coordinate 17,042,179 of CM072874.1, forward strand.
GAGTAAAGGCAGGTACAGCAGAAAGTGTGCCATATGATGAAGAACCAGGGAAATGGTATTAAGATATATTCCTGTAATTTCATTAGCGAGGCTAATTAAAAAGTAACTTTTTTTTTGTACCTGTTGTCTGGTATAATTAATTCCCAGGCTTAACACAGATGCTTCACTCTGTGTATCTGTATAGATTTTTCAGTCTTGCTCTTTATTAAAAAAGCACTCTATGTTTTGATTTTGATTTAATGAATGCTAAGCAGAGTGGAATGGATTAAGCACATAATTGTGGCATATATTTCTACTGAGAAAGACACATGACATGTCAGTCTGTTTGTCAATATTCAGCAGGCTACATCTTGTGCTCTGGTAATTGCATTCTGCTGGATTGTGATGATGAAGGAAAAAAAGTCTCTGTCTGAACGTAGTCTCCAAGGACTTAAACACAATGGCTGAGATAACATAATTATACAGACTGTTAACTAATTTTCAGATGATTTATTTATGTTGAAATACCTTTTGTTGTCAGATGAGAGTGGGCGGGCAGACTGATTATGTAGGGAGACCTTAAAGGTATAATATGTGTTTGATATGACCTGAATTACTAAAGGATAGGAGTTATTTATGTGTCCGTTCATGTTGTGCAAGGTGCTCTGTAATATTTATGACACTGTCATGACAGCACATTCAGGTCATCTACAGTATTACCAGCAGGATTCTTGTGCATTTGACTAAAGCACACACACACACACACACACACATGCGCGCACACGCACACACACTTAAGTTGGCCATAAACCACTTAAACCACTTTTAATAACAAAAGCTTCTACCATCTCCATCATGCTTGTATTAGGTATCATTTGGAGGATAAGCTTCTTATGTTGCTTTTAGGCTTAGGGTGTTGTCACATGTTGTCACGTGTTCTAAATGAGCCACAAAGAGGACAGTGAGAAACAAACTATCTAGTTCTGGATCTTCTCTAAGCGAACTCCGTGTCCTAACCATGCTCCCATCTAGCCCAGGGATATACCCCCTATACAGCTTTTATGGATTACAGCAGGGTGTAAAGAAGCAGTATCGGCAGTAGGCTCATACAGATTGGCCTGTTAGTGACTTAGAAGAGGCTTATGATGAGCTGAACCTGGCTGGTTAATTATGTGACATCCATTGTACGTCTGTCCGTCCTGGGAGAGGGATCCCTCCTCTGTGGCTCTTCCTGAGGTTTCTTCCACCTTTTTTCCCTGTTAAAAGATTTTTTGGTGGGCACGTTTTTCCTCACTCGAATCGAGGGTCTAAGGACAGAGGGTGTCACTCCCTGTACAGATTGTAAAGCCCTCCGAGACAAATGTGTTTTGGGACTTTTGGCTATACAAATAAAATATGGTTTGATTTGATGTATGACTTGTTCTGATATGGGCATTGGTTAAACTCTTACAAAGATACCAGAGAATGACAAGGAATTTTTCTTCCCTTGAACTTTTTTACCAATCTTTAAAAACAAATTGGCATTGAACTCGACAATCAAGAGACACATTAATCCTCCCTCCAAAACCCAGTAACTTGTTGTTTTTATACTTTGGCCTTTGTACAGATTAAACAAGATATGATGTGCTTATTAGTGTGCTTTAGAGCTACTGACTGGTCGATTTTCACATTTTTATTCATTATTCCTCTGAACCGGTACCTCAGTAGCCGAGACCTTGACCTTTTCTCTCTGATTTGGGTCAATCTCAAAAAACACTGGATCCACATTCCCCATAATGCAACTAAATATTGTGTTTTGTTATGCCCTCCCTAAAATCATTAGGGTAATTTTCTCTTCTGAGTTGTGCTTCTTGTGAATAAAGTAAAAGTAAGGTGATCTTCCTCTGAAAAATGGGTGGAGTGCCGCTTTAACAAACAAACTACTTAAATAATCAGATGGAGGCACTTGGTGATTACAGTACACAATAGCAGCCCACCGATGATGACTAAACAAAACGGAGCCAAAACAAAGAAAGTGATGTAATATGTTTCAGACGAAATGGATGGGAGGGTGAACGGCTCTGACTGCGTCTTTTATCAGAAGGTCAGGATATCCTGAGGTGACCTTCTTTTGATATATAACTTATTATGATCTACTTTCACTTTGACACGATCTCAGAACTTTTCCTAGAGAAATAAATCAGCCAAAGGGACACTTATGTTCTTGGTCCTTATCTAATAATGACAGCAGCATAAATCAAATGCAGTGTTATGTTTTACAAAAGAATTTATATTGTAGTTTGATGATAACTTCAGTGATGTAGCCTGACGTGAACAATCTCAAATTGCTTTTGATGTCTCACCCTTATTATCCTTTCTGCCACTTTAGGAAGTAACATTTATTAGGATTAATTTGAAGAGAGAGGACAGAAAAGTGTAGGTCGTGAATACCAAGCAGTTAGGGTGGATCATCATTATAATTTGCAGACATAGTGTCAATGCATATTCAAGTAACTCTTACGCGTTGGTGAACAGTTGTCAGTAATTCTATTGAACTACTTTCAATGGTGATCAATTCAACTTTATTAAAACAGTAAAATGCTGTTCATTGTGTGATTGATTGTTGTGGTACAGTGTTTTTCACAACTCTTTGTAAGAAGAGCTGCGGTTGTGCTGAAAACACATCCCTCCAGATTTGATTTGACTCGGGTACCTTTTACCTTATTGGCATTTCTGATTTGTACCCTTTAGTCTCTCTCACTTGAAGAAAAGCATCCACCTTGAATCAATGTGTGAAAAAAGAGCTGTCGGTAATGTGGCCTACTTTTCCAGCTACAATTGAGTTAAATTTGAACACAAAAAAAAAAGAAACTGAGAGAGAAAGAGAGATTCAGCTATGAACAGTCATAGCAAGAGCCTCTCAGGCCAGTAATCTTACATCGACAACTTGCAGTGATACAGAGAAAAATCTATCGACAGAGAATATCTACTGTTATTGCTTTCTCCACCGACAGCTCGAATGCTTGGATATTGTCAACACATGTTCTTCACTATTGCTGAAAGTCACTCACTGAAGTAGAAAATGGGCACAACAGAAAGTTACACTATTTTCATCTTTTGTGCTGTTTGTTGTGCTGGCAAAGGCCAGCCAAAGCTCACACAAAACACATGCACCACGTGCCTTTCATAGTAGCTCTGATTGCCACTGAGCAATTCAGACACTTACTGGAACAGGCTTTATCCCAGGTGACGGGTAACTTCAGCTATTCATTTCTTCACCTGTAACAGAGTTAAACCAGTGAAATGAAGTGTACGCTCCACTACAGTTTAGTTTTCCTCTGTACATTGACTTCTCTACTCTTTTAGATTTAAATTACAGACCAGTAATATCAGGCATAATCATTTCTCTTCTCCCGCAAGGACATCTTGACAAATATAAAGCATAGTTTATTTGAGCATGTTTCAGGCTTGTTGGTTATAGCCGACCGACAACAGGAGCAACTTGTTGACACATATATAGACAGGATATCTTAACTTACATTAAAAAGGAGCTGTCATTTTGCCTTCCTGCATCTCTAGTCTACCTGTGTTTTGGGAACAGACTAGCACTAGTCTTCCTCTTCTTTCAGAGGTGTTGGACTCTGTGAGGAAGCTGTGAAAGCAGACAGATGGTCTGTGTAAGTGCTGTAAAATTCAGTTCTATTTATCATATGGAGACGGAGAAAGTTGAAGGTTGAATACTGTCTTGTTAGCCCTCAGAAGAGCTTCCCTCTATTTCCTTCCCTCCTCTGCTAACTAATTAGTTTCCAGTGGCCTGAAATGGATTGCAGTGCCATTCACTTTGACTGACAGTCATAGTCAAACTTCTTTCTGCCTCAGCTTGAATACACACCTAGAGTGAGCTGAAGTCATAGCACTTGACTTCATAAATGGTACTTCAAACATATTCACTTTTCTTTTCTTTTTACTGGAGAGACAGAAATGACACTTGGGTTACATTGTTGATTATTTTCCTCTGTAAACCGTATTCGCTTTAGGAGTGGTTAGTGTAATTTAGAAAGCACCAGAAGACTTTTTTTTTTTTACTTACTTTTACTTGAAAATTCCCTCATGTTGCTTCACTGTGTCCATTTGTTTTCACTTAGAAATGACAAAGCAGATAGTAAATGCCACCATTGGCAGAGATGGGAGACAAACAGACGGCTGTGTATGTAGAAGCTGACTGACGAGATAGAGAGAGGAGCTATATTTCAGCAATGACTTTGTCTGATGTTCCACAAATGGTTTCATCTCCGCATTTGGTCTTTTACGGATACTGTAGCTCATATTGAGTGAATTCAGTAGGATTCAAGGGCAGTCTGTCACCCTTATTAAAAGAGACGAGGTCCCAGTCGGGTTAAAGCAGTTCAATGAAGCTGCGTTATGATATGTTCCTCATAAATGTTTAAATGACCTGTTGCTACTGCATTTCGTATAATGGCATAAAGCAGCTTCAATGCACAGTGAGTGTAGTTGTACATTTCACTGCAGTCAATAACTAAGGTTAGACGTATGAAAATGCATTCATATTACCATATTACATTTCCCAGGCAAATGAAAGATGAATTCAGTCTCCCATGTTCAGTCTCTATTTAGTCATGTCTTTATAAGCAGTACAGCCTTTGAAATGGTGTGAGGACACTTCTTCTGCTTTCTAATCAAAACTGCGCCTGCCATAGATGAGTCCATCTGTAATTAACAATCAAATACTTTATAATTAATACATTTTTATAATCGATAATGATAACAATAAGCAATTAAAGTTGCCATTTTAAAAATTGGATTTTGTTGATGAACTTTGGCTTTTAATGTTTTATTTTCTACACTTTTCTGCTACTTTATTCCTTCCTGTGAAGACTTTTCTATGGACCGAGTGCAAGATGTTAAAGGTACCCAGTGGAGTTTTTGACGTCTAGCAGTGTTGTGGAGCAAAGTTTTTATGATTGGGCCCCTGTTTTGTTCGTGTTGCCTATGGGGATGTACATGCACACGGAAAGACTACTAGCTAACAGGCGTTCATAAATGGAGCTGTTTGGAGTGAAAGATGTATTGAATAACTCCATACGGCTATTGTCGGAGTATGTTGGTTGGTTGATACAGCTGCTAAAGTTGAAAACAGTCAGGGCAACTTCAGGCATTAGTCTATTCTGCCTGGAGAACCACTAGGTTGCTGAATCAAAGATCTTTTCTTCTATGTAGTCTTCCTCCAAAACATGTTCACTGCAAACCCTGGAGTCATTTGTATATCCAGGAGAGGTACATAGTGGCCTCCTTTTTATGTTCTTCTGCCCTGTGGCTCCACAATCACTATCTTTCACTGTCTCCATCTTTCACAGTCTTTATCTTCATGGTCTCTGTCTTTCTTTGTCTTTCGCTGTCTCTATCATTCGGTGTCTCCATTTTTCTTTATCTTTTACTGTCTCAATCTATTGTTGTCTTTATATCTCTTATCTTTCACTGTGTCTATCTTTTGTCGCATCTATTATTATTTATATTTTGCTGTCTCTACTTTTCTTTATCTCTCTGTCTTTATATTTTGCTGTCTCTATTATTCTTTGTCTTTCACTGTTTCAATATTTCTTTATCTTTCACTGTCTGTACCGTTCACTGTCTCTATCTTTGTCTATAGCTTTCTCTGTCTCTACGGTATCTGTGGAAGCCAACTAACCCTGTGATGTCACAGGTTGTAACACCACAAGATGGTGGCGCCATTGCTATGAAAAATATAACAGGGTTTCTCTTTTCTTTTATATATTTTGTTTATATTTGTCAATATTTGTTATATATAATTGTTGTTTAGAGTGGAAATCCCTTTAGTTAATTATGTTAACTTCATTGACTGCTTTATATCCCCTTTGGAAGTATTTAAAAAAAGGCAAATATTTTATGAGGAAGGAAATGCATTCAACACAATTGTCAGACCTCAAGGATACACACAATGTGTTTTGTTAGGAAACACTGATTGTAAAGAGAACTTTAAACAGAGCAGCTACCTTTTAAAAAAGGGATTAGCAAAACAGATATCAACGATGTCTGCTAAAACTCTGACAATTAGGTGAAAAATTAATGTGTGTCTTAACATAACGTCATTCCCATATGTGAAGAGAGGTCTTTGTTGCGTTCAGAAGAAGGTTCACTGCTAATGCAGGGACATCAGTAAGGTCAGACTAATGGTTGGTAATACATTTGAGTGTGAATCACAGGCTTGCGATCTTCTTCCCAGTTGGAAAGGAATGTAGCTAACCTTTTAGCCTCACATTGAGCATTGTAACGCTCAGCTTGGAGCTGTCAGTGATGAGGCAGTAACGATTGCTTGCGTGAGTTTTTCTCTGCTGGATTTCACTTCTCGGATGCCTTTGATCCTCTCAAGTGGGATGTGTAGAAAATGACATCGGTGGCCAATAAACTGTGTGTTGGACAAACACCTTGTCAGTTAATGTGGAAATGAAGGCACTTCAGTTGTGCTGTGTAACTACAAACTGACTCATGCATACTCTTAATGACTCTGGTGCGCTCTCAACACAAAAGATGAAGCATATTATTAATCTTGGATCACCAGATGCTTGCAATAAATGTCCTAATTGTTTGTATATCCCTTAGTACCTTCATAGCTTCAGCTGCTCCTGTTATCGTCTGGCTCACTGTCAGACCGGCGTTTCTTTCAGAAGCCTCACCCTTTTTTTTCATCAGTGACAATACCAATGTATCATATTGTCATAGTTTAAATGAAACTAATTACAATGTTGAATTTTGACTTCTGTTCTTCAACATTTCCATGGTTTACACAGACAATTTGTTTCTGTGTGTGCGTGTGGAATTTCTCATAGTGTGATGTGTTGCAGGATTATATTAAAGTAGAGTTGATATGGGAAAGATGGAGTGTGGCATAATGAGTACAGCAGGATGAAAATTGAAAATACTTCAACACAGCCAGTCCAAAATAGAATTTAATTAAAGTAGCCTGACTATGTAAGGTTAATTGAGGGAATCAATTAAAAACTCTACTTCTGGCAAACTTCAGTGTGTGTATGTGCGTGTGTGTGTGTCTGTGTTCCTGTGCACCTTATATGAACTTTTGTCTTTTGTGAAGTCACATGCAAATCCTATGCAGCCAGATGTTGGCAAAAGAAACAGCTGATTGTTACACTTGACTAGAAGAGGTGACGAGTATGTGCTGGTTATATTTGACGTCAGATCCCAGTGCTTGACCTCAGAGAGGATTGTCATGTTAAAATGAAACAAAAAACAATATCCATATAATCTTAACATATAACACATTCATGAATGTACATCAGGATATGCACATATATGAATGTGTAATATGTGCATATACTGGTGAGTTTTTAGCACTTTAGCACACCATTCTTACCAAATGAAGGCTTTAAAAGAATCTCCCACATTTTTTACCTTTTATAATAGAATTTGCCTCTGTCCCTAATCTTTGAATCAGCCCTCTAATGTACTTTTTACAGGAGAGCTCTGTGTAATCAACTGACCTCCTGCTCATAGCACACATGCTGATGTGTCAATTCCGAGCCAGCACCATGCCTCTTATACCACTCACCCAGAGAACAAAGACCTGATCCTCTCCAATGTCTCCAATCACATTATCCTCGTTCACTACAGAAACCTTATAATCCTGTAAGGCAGTCTTCTCTTGATTCTACTCATGTCATGCATCTCAGCACCCCCTCAAGTCTCCTCTTGTACCTCTATGTAGTTTTGTGCAGTTAAATTGAAGGCATGCATTGACCGAATACACTTACATACTTTATACATATACACACAACATAACTACAGCTACAGCCCTGCACAATATCACTGAAATGTTAAATGATTCAACGTGATATCATCCTAGATTAACTGTAGTATTTTGCTTTGCATCAGAGGGACTTTCCAACACAACAATGATCCCAAACACACTGCACAAATCATATACAAGGTTTTAAAGAGAAAAAAAAGAGTGAAAACTGTGACCTGCCAAGTATTGTCCCCTGACTTAAATCCAATAGAACCTTTTATTTATTATTTTAAGTGGAAAGTAGAGCAACACAACCCCTCCAGCAAAGAGCAGTTGAAAAGAATCATCTGTGAAGAAAGGCAGAACATCTCTACACAGATCTGTGCAAGACTGGTATCATCCATGCCAAGGAGGATCCAATCTGTCATCAAAAACAAAGGCAGGCATACCACATATTGAAAACTAATTGAATGAAGTCTCACTAATGGAGGGTCTACAGTTTGTTGCATTTTGTTCTGTTCTGTTATTTCATTATAGTTGAATGAATTGGCTTAATTCTTCTTGGGTTAAAAAACACTGATACAATTATATTAAATGTAATTACTTAACATTTTAGTAATATTGACCAGACAAGGGGTGTACTCAGTTCTGTTATACTGTATACTTTATGTGTGTGTTATAGATAATTGGCCAGCTTGAACTGAACCACTACTACTTTAAATATGTGATGGCATGTGTTCAGAGGAAAAACACTCACATTCAAATCAAAACTTAACTTCCTCCACCCTGTCTGTGGCACTCAGGCCCAAGCCCATTCCTACTGAGGATGTAAATCACAGTTTTATACATCGATTTTCGGAAAAGGCTGAATAACTTTCTAAAACAGCTGTACTGCAGTTTTATGCCAACATGACTCACATGGGAGTAAATGGACTATTTGCAGCTTGGTGCTTTAGTGAGTATTTACAGCAGCAGGATGGTGTGTGTGTGTGTGTAGGATTGACTTAGAATAAAGTACATTGTGTGTGTGTTCATGGTTATAAAGGAACATGTCACCCAGAGAAACATTGTGGCTCATTGATGTGTTTTTAATAGTTTTTGAGTAACATTGCTACAGAGGAATAAGCTATCAGGCTTAAGATGCACAGGCAATAGTTTTTAATATGATCACTTTATTGTTGGTTTGGCATTTGCTGATATTAACAAAAATATTGAATATCAACAGAAGTATCTTTTAACTCTCACAGGCTGCAACCTAATCTCTACTGACGGTTCATTCTTAATGCTGGTATTAAAAATCAGCCAATGCCCAAATATTAGCTGTAATCAGCGGTGTGCTTTGTCCGCTGTATTTGCATGGTCTTAATTTGTTTCTCTTTTTATTGCATTGTGAGCTGTAGTAAATATTAGATCTTATTGTTATAAATGTCTTGCCAAGTATTGCATATGGCTTATAGTAATTACACCAATTGAGAACTTGTTTATGAGTTGTTGCATGGAAACAATAATCATTTATCGAGTTCAGCTACAGCATAGCAACGGCTCGAAATCCAAAAAAAAGTGCCTGGATTTCACTTCACTGAGGCTGGGGCAACAATATATGAGATGTGGAACGTGAAACTAGCTGAGGAGGTCTGGAAGTGTATTCTGGCACATCCTCAGTGTCTTTTCTGGCACTGTCTTTCTCCTCCATTGTGGAGATGGCGAGCTTTCACTGGGTTTCTAATTACCAGTAGAGGGGCAAGTCTGCGGTCTCTTGTTACACTGTTAGCTTTAATGTCCGTGGGCTATAAATAGTGCAGGTGTCGGCTCTCTGGTGAGCAGCAGCCTCTGCTCACTTTATGGAGGCAGGAAACGGAGCTCTGCACGCACAAACACAGTATGCTCCATTGATTTCACATAATGTTAAGTGAGATGAAGTAAGCAGTGTTTGTGCAATGTAGTTGCCTTATGAAAAGAACAAAATAGTGTACTGTAGGTCCATGTTTATCCAGGGGGAAAGTGAGATACAGCAAGAGAAAGTTTCACCTCAAATAACTTTACAACGGTAAATGTAAAGTATGCAGTGCTCTATTAGCATTTTAGCTACTGACATCATGTAACACCACAGGAGTCTTGCCCTCAAAGACATCAGGAGATTAATTTTTCATTGATAAATCATTTTCATGCTTGCTTCCTCAGCAAGGAATGTGTTCACTGCATGGAAATCAGCTTTTATAGTCAAATAATAATGATAGATTATTTATTTTAAATGTCAATGAGTACACCATGACAAAAGACAAGGGCAAGTGAAACAACAGTAAGCTAATGAAAAGTTGTGATATGAACAGTTTTGAATGATGAATATAATCATCTATTTAATAATTATTAATATAAAAATCAGCTCGGCTTGGATGGAGTTTGCTGGTAGAAATATTTAGCCTTCTCAGTTCCTCATCATTCACTTATTTGTTTGTATGATTGAGGTAAAATAGCACCTTCTTGATGCTGCACTTTTGAGACATCCGAGTTCATCCAAGGGAAGGTTCTTAATCACTGCGGGTGGGAGCAACAAGTTCTCAGATACATAACGAAGGACTGAGTGAGCATCAGTGCAATTTAATGATCTTCTTTCTGTGCCCAGTTGCTAAGCAACCTGCGCCGTTCTGTCTGAAGCCATGGCGTCCCAAAAGAAACATCACGTCATTGGTCTGGAGAGCTGAGGAATGATGGCAGGGAATGCAAAGCCATGGGGTTTAAGGATAGTCGTATTCCTGCATGCTGACTCTCTAAAGGTGCCCACATGCTGTCTTCAACAGCACCACTGTATGTTTCAATGTAACCAATAGATGTGATATTATGGAGAGTTAATCGCCTTCAGTGTGATGGTCTTAGTGTAAAGGCGTGACTGTTACAGTAGCCAAGGCTTGGAGCCCATTGTGCAAGCCTGCTGCGATAATCTAACAACCATTCCTTGCCTGGAGAGCTCACGGAGGGAGCCTCATTTGTACGGGTGCCATTAACCCAACAATAGTATGGTATGGGGAAAAAAGGAGCTACTTTAAGTTTCTCCTGCTGAAAAACACTGCTTTCGAGCCTGGAAGCGCTCTTGTTTTGGCAGCAAGCAGGAGAGAAGCACATTTAGGACAGGAAGGCTTCAGCATCACTATTCACTCCCTCCCTGAGTCAATTTTTCTGCTGTGAATCATAGAGGTGGAGGGGAAAAAAAGAGAAATGAGAGGGAGCGAGAGCTGTGCTACAAAGCCACAGCTTGAACGAAATCAAGCATTTCTGTTTCTCTTCTTCCCAAGTCCTAGGAGAGGGTTGTTTTTTTCCTCCTGTGGTTGTTCTGACTCCACCGCACACAGAAAACAATGTTTTTTTTTAAAACAACAATGGACAACAAATGGGCTTGGTAAACTTCTGAGAGGAAATAAAAACAGGACTACAGTATTTATCCACTCTTCATGTGGCAATTGGTGCTTCTATCAGTATACTGTATATGTATTTAGGTATTAAGTTATTCTTTAAGCTTCTGTGCAATGTTACTATTCGGTGTCACTGCACAACACTTCAACTGTCAATCGCACAGAATATTTCAGTTACCTAACACAAGCATTTTAGTGCTGCGGTGAGCCTTGTTACTGCGTCCTTTGTTTACATCACAATCATGCCTCTGCCCGTGTTACTAGTTGCTTCTTAATCCAACCTACTCACATGCACTGAGCAGTCTATTGATGGTGATCATTTCTCATGCTCAGATGTTTGATCTCTCTGGAGGCCGATGACCTTGTCAAACCCTCATCAGAGCTCCCCTCTGGCAGTAAAACCACCTCAGTATGCTTCAATAACGCTTTCAAATCAGGTCTGAATCCAGAGGAACGTTGTAGAAAACACACACACACCCTGATTTTTGAAAGGGATACCCTAGCAGCATGCACACGATTGCTATTCATGTCAAAGGACAGAGTTGGTATTTTTACATACCATTTTTGGTATGTTCAACTCTGGAGCCTGTTCATATTGAGAGGAAAGGATGGAGGGTTGAAACACAGAGAAAGTCAGCCAGTTTAGTGTGGACGTACTGCCTCCACATCACTTCACTGAACAGATTTCCTGTCACCATGTGGCAAGCCTGTCAATTTACAGTTGCTTGATGACAAGCAGCATTGTGAGCAGGATTTATGTGTGTTTGCTATGCATGCGAGTGTGTGAGTGCTGCTGACTGTCTCTTAAATCTGGTTGTGAGCTTGGCACAACATACTTGTTTCTTGAACGTTTGGCTGTAGTTGGATCTACAACCAAGCAGCACTTTGTAGGATAAAATGTCTCATGTGGGATTTATTATGTTCTTACATACAGCTTATTTTTGTTGGTGATGCATCAGACATGGCATTTGTGACCCAGAGATTTGCTTTTGTAATTTTGTCAGCAAACCTATGTGTAGTTGAGTGCATTAGTAAGACATGGACGGCTGGGAGAGCTTAATTTTTGTTTGAAGTTATTTCTGTTGAAAGGTATGTGATATGCTTAGTGCTGTCATCTATCACCTTGGTGACAAGAATGAATTATCAACCTCTAAATAATAATATTAAAGGCAGCTCATTATATCACTTCGATACACAAACCCAGAACATTTCCTTGGCAGCATGTTTTTTGAGATCATTTGAACAAAATGGCTTTGCATCTGAAGAGAATCACACCATGCTTGTTTCTCAACATAGCTTTAGGCACATTTAATGGTGTGGAATATTTCCTTTGTATCATGGTACTCCTACAGTATTTTCTGATTTTCAATCTCGCCTTCAGCTTTCATGCACAATTGTGTATATTCTACAGGAGGAGGAGTTGTGTTCAGCAGAATTGTCCTACTTGTTTATGGAGCCATCGTAAGACTTTGCTTTCAGCTTATAAACCTGGAGCACAATGGTTTGATAAAGGAATATGAATGAATCAAGCTTCACATATTTAATACTCGATTGCTTCAGGTAATGATCATGGAAATTAGTTTGGGTCATCCGTAGTTATTACATATTTTAAAATAATAAATATTATAGTTGTGTAGTTGTAGTTATGATTTGCTGAAATTATACCTCACAATCAGTGTTTTTAAGATTGCATTGCACGACATATCTAATACCACTAGTTCAGTACCCATTAAAAATGTGGCTGTTTACACTGGAGCGATTTTTCAGTACCTAGAGAGAAGACAGTAGATGCTATAATTTACTGATGCTCACTAAACGCCTCACATGCAGACTATCGTTTGACACTACGATTTACCGATGCTCAAGAGTCCTGCACTCCAGCTTTAAATAATGTGCTTTGTGTTGCAGTGTCTCTTGCACATTATAAATAGCTCACTATGCCCAGCCATGCTATATATTTTTTTTTAAGAATGAGTGAGTTGTCAGTTGTAGACAGCTAAACAAATTGGCCCGTTTTGCAGCAAGAGCATTTTCTTAAGTGATCATGACTGGCAGAATCCAATAGAGGCTCTGACCTAGTGTTGTCACCATAAGCAGTCCTTCTGCCTGTTGAAGCAAATGGTTCATTTGCCTTTACATCTGTCAGCAATTAGATGTAATTATTTAAGCCAACAAGGGCATCTTTCAAAGGGGTAAAATCCATCCCACAATGCCACACGGGCTGGATCGTTTTCAGTGCAACATTATTTTCCCTCTTGTTTCTTCTCATTTGATCAGGACAGTCTGTATTTCATTTTGTTGTTTGGTATGCTTTGTTTATTCACGTTGTCACCACATGGTTAGTGTGCATGTTATCTTGCTTTTGTTTGCTTTACGAAACGAAATCCTTTTATCTATATTCTTCTAAACACAACAGACGGCCTGTCAGCTGATGTCTGTGTGTGACATATTCTTCTATAGGTTCTCACAATGAATGCTGTGCTGTGGTTCAGTAATACAGCAACACAAACACGGATGGTTTACATCTTTCTGTGACCATTAAAAGGCCACTCTGCTTACTCAGTGATTAACATGAAAAAACCCAGGCTGACAGGCTCTGCTTCTCATGTTTATTTAATCAGGGTAAATGTTGTGGGTTCTTCTGGCTCATGCTGAATATGTTTGTTTTTCATTAAGTCCTGTGCTCTGTTGGCATCTCTGACAGAAGGCCTGATTTCACTCCTTTTATAAAATGCAGACTACAAACACATGTAAACACACACACACATACTGTGTCAAATACAAATGCACATAGGTACAGAGCTACTGACTTTGATGTTTCTGTTCCTGTTGTAAGATAAAGAATAACTCCAACCTCCCACCCACTGCGACAGGCTTGGTGTTACATTTTCTCTTTGGACACGTCTCCAGCATTATTGTGGCCAGAGTGCAGCCATTTGATCGCTGTCTTTGTTACGATATGCGCTCACAGCGTTTTGTTTTATTTGGGCGAATCAGTTGTTGTGCTTCCCTCGGGACCCCTGATAAACCTTGCAAGATACAAATGGAACCTGGTCGCTGGGATCCCCCATTACCCCAGCTCCCCCCGGTCCTGTCTGCGCTCCCAGAAAGAAAAGAATCTGTATTTGCTGAACAGCCAGACACAACCAGGAAATCAGATCGTCATACACAGGATATCCCCTTGTGTTTCTTCATGCACCCTTCCGACTCAAATGGAAAAATACTATGATGAGATTAGTGCCAGGAAATTGGCTCGGTGTCTTAGTCTGTGTACGCGAGCAGCATGTGTGTATGTGGACACTATTTTGGCAGGCCCCACTATTGTTGTGAAGCTATCACGAGTAAGAAGGAAACTAATGCAGGTGAACAAACACCTTGTAGATGGCGCGGTCTGTCAGGGGAATAATTTACTGCCTACCCCTCAGACCCCCTCCATCCACAAGCCTCTGTATATAATGACAACAGCGGCTCATCTGCACCTGAAAATACTCAGCTGTGTGTGTGTGTGTGTGTGTGTGTGTTTGTATGAGCACCTGCATCTATTCTGAGACACTGCAGAAAGGAGGCAGAGCTTCAGACTGTGGTTCTGAGCTAGAAATGGTTCCAGTTGTGTTTATCATCGGCAGCTGCAGGTTGCCCCTTTAGATCCACAGAGGTGATCAGTATTGATACTCCCAGCGCTTGATCTCACCTGTGATATTGATGGCAGATAAGTTAGTGTCCCTTTAGTCTTGACCTCGATTGTAAAGACATCTGTTGGTTTCTATTTGATATTTTTATTAATATAAATCATATATTTCCCTATAACTTCATACTTTTGCTCATAAATATCAAATTCAGACTTTTTATTTGTTACAGTATCTAAGTAATTCATGTGATTCAGGCAAAAAAAACCCACAGAAGTGGTGATTGTTTTTCAGATCAAATGTGTGTATTTTATTCTTAATACCGTATGGTGATGTGATAAGCAGATATATTTTTAATTTCAACACATAGGTATATAATGGTTAGACAAACATTGTATTTGAACTGCATCAGTAATTGGGAAAGTGATGATGGTTTTCATGTCCTCACAGTTGGACCATGATATGTGAGGCATTTGTGCAGCACAGGCAAAGATGTTACTTTGTTGGTTCAATATCAAATCTCAAAATAAGATTGTTCCAGATATATTTGAGAGTTGCCTTGAGTTACACGTAACCTCCATAAACTCAAACCTCAACACTTCTACATTTAAAAAAAAAAAAAGCTACAATCAGGCTGGAATTCATTCATTGAAAATTACAAACAGATATTCTGCCTCAAGGATTTTCTCAAAGGCTTGCTCACTTATTTATAAAATGTAGCTGTAAATGCAGCTGGACTGTTTTGTTGGTTCTCAGTAGATTTGAAGTTGTGTGCTCACTTTTAATTATTCATGTATCGCGCTGTTTTTATTGACCACCATTAAATCAGCCTGGATGTGTTCAAAAGTTATCACGAGTGCCTATTTCTATCACCTAAACAAACTTGATGGTAAAAAATAGTTCTACTTTTTTAGAAATGATGTCTCCTACTGTTTTATTTTGGGTTCTTGTGTTTCTATTCTGGTTCTGCAGTCTTTTCAGACAGCTCTCTCTCTCTGCAGGTTGACTTGCTGGATGGACTGCTGAATCATTTTTGTAGGCTCCTCTAGATCTCCTTGAGCTGTTTTGTGTTTCTCTGTTTTTTTGTTTTGGTTCCTTGAGAAAGAGGCAGTTCTTCACGAGGCATAAACTGAAGGCTCTAAGAAAAGACTAGTGCTGAAGTGTACATGGGTGTCCATGTGGTCTCCTCAATGATTGAATTCCTCATATGTTCTGCACTGGAGCATGTGTTTTGGCTTTGTGTCCACACTGCCAAATATGCTGTAGACCCATTTGGCAGCGTGCTGGGACCAGCACCGGCCAATTGTCAGAAGCTTCAGCCACCAGTACGTGGCTCTGTGGACAGATAGGGTCGCTCTTGCTGTTGTATTGTCCGTAATTCATAGAAAAGTTTATCAGTTCCACCCTGCTTTGACATAAAGGCTTAAGTTTAGCACTTCCACATTACCACAAATAAAAAAAAATACCATAATCTAAATGCCATGGTACATTTTAATGATAATTTTTGATTTCAGTATCCGGTGTCAGTACTTCTCTGTATCTAACGTCACTGCTGAATTGCTATTCCGGCTGCTTTTAATCTTAAAGAATATTTAGCAAAGAGCTGTATGGAACATAAAACCGTAAGTCCTGATAGTGACAAAGTAGTTCGTTCCATCATAAAATCAAGAATTGCATTAATTTTTGCTATACAAGCTTTTTCATGTAGTACTAGGTCACACTATGAAACTAACTTTAGTCATTTTTTTGGCCATGTGACTTTGGGCTGTCATATTAAACCCTGTGGGAACCGGGGATTGAAACAAAGTCTGAATTTTATCACTGTGTATAATAATCTCTTTCCTTGGCTTCTGCTTGGTGAATTGTAGTGACGACCTCCTTGGTGGCATAAAATTATAAAATAAACACTGAAATGCAGATTTTTTTATTAAAAAATGTGTTAAAACTTCTGCAGCATATTTTAAAAGATCCATTTGATTGTAAACAGGTTGGTTATATTTGGACTTTATGAAAAATAAATGTTTCTCCGAATAAACTATTCAGTAGTGGGATTCCACATATCTTAACAGTGTGCCTGCAACTAGCTTTAAAGAGTCTCTATAAGGTGCTGGGCCAGTCATTACCATATTTACATGACCTTCTAACCCAGCTTTGAACCATCAAATCACATATGAAGCTGCTCTAATCACACCTGTAATTGAATACATTACCACAAACAGGAGCAGCGAATTACTCGGCAATTTGTTACACTCAACACTCAGAGCTCGCTTAATGCTATTTCACACCCACTAAAAATGTGATAATCAGGTCAAGGACTCCCTAAAGAATGAGAGACAATTCACTTCCCAACTTAACTAGGTAGCTCAAGTTAATATGGGCTGTTGTCCTGAAGTATCCCACAAGGAGATAATGTACTTATCAGTCTTTATTAGTATTCATTAGGTCTCCAGTTATTGTTTACTTTGTCTGCTGTTGTGTAGAGTTTGCTAATATTGCCAGTCTGACAGATCTGAGACATGTTTCTGTGTGTGTGTGTGTGTGTGTGTGTGTCTGTGTCTGTGTGTCTTTGAGCTTGATGCTGAATGCAACACTATCGTGGGAAGCCAGATTCATTAAGCCTCTAGTACGCTCAAGTGCTCCCTCTGCCTCTCCGTCTCTGTCTGTCCCCGTTTTCTGCCACCATCCACCCCTCTCTCTTTTCCTCTCTGTTGGGAGCCTGGTTTGTGTAAACTAATTAAATTGTCTCAGTGAAGTTGATCAGACTCTTTGATCAGCCTCTCACAGGCCTATCTGTTTGATCGCTCAAATGCCAACAGGCTGTGAGAGACCAGAGATGGTCCAACTTGTTAAATCTGCTGCAGTAGACATTGAGTTCAGAGTGCTCGGGCACACAGTGAGGGGACGGCAGAGGTTCACGAGAGCTGTGTTCAAACACAAGACAAAGGAGATTGAAGAGAAATAGTGGAAACTGCCAAGGGAGAGGAATTAAACTCTCCAAAAATGTATGAGAGAGTAAAGAAGTTAATGTTTTAGAGATGATGGTTACCTGAAGAATGCAGCTAATGTGCTATAGTATAATAATGCCAAAATGGAGAGGCACAGCTTAGATACTGAAAGTTATCAGGTGATTTTATGACTTGAGTTTATCAAGTCATAAAATCACCTGATAATAACCTGATTAATACCATATATACAACCACACGAAAGAGAATTTTGAGAATTTAGTCAGACTTGTCCCATTACCTTACACATGCTGCAGTGGTTATTCATTCAGTTTTTTTTCACTTTTTTAATCCGTCATCTTTATGCACTGATTTATGCACTCAGTTTATGGTGGATAACAGTATACTTGATGATATGGCACACTACAATCTGGATTCAATTCATCCTGCGATTGATATGAGACAATATCATGTCCATTTAACACAATCAGTTACATTCATATGAACTCGCAATATGATAAAATATGTCAATTTTATTACTGTTTCAGATGTGTCATGAGAGAGAGAGAGAGAGAGAGAGAGAGAGAGAGAGAGAGAGAGAGAAACTTCAGCAGATGAATGTGAAAACAAACCCTGCACAAACATCATTCTGCACAGTGAAGCACAAACATCTAACTGAAGTATTAATTTAGCAAACCATATTTTTGACTGGAGAGGGACTTTAAGTAGTAAATACATTCTCTGCTCTGTCTGATGTAATATTAATTGTAAATAATAACAGGATGTTTGAAGGTAACACATTTTTAATCTCATTAGATGTGGTACATTATACAGTCTTAATTCATTATACAGTCTTGTGAAAATCTAAAATGTCCAAAAATGAAGAAAGGTGATTAAATAGCTGCCTCCTGGACTGTAACCTGTTTTAAGCATACCTGCAAACACTACACTACTAAAGCACTAAACAAGCAATGCATGTTTGTAGTGTCCAACTTACTTTGTACAGACACAGTAATGTAATCACAGCAATGAAAGCTAGTGGAGAGTGAGCCATATTGAGCAATTACTTTCCTTTCAGTGTCATCATAAATATAGGAATTTGTCTTCCTATTGTTTGGTGAGCAGGCAAAACATATTGTGCATAATTTATTCCCGACAATCAGTTGGTTTTGAGGCTTAGCGGGAAGCTGGCACAAAGAAACCTCTCTCAGCCCCATCATAACTTCGTCACTTATTCTGTGCACTGACAATGCATGTCATGTTGCATTATTTGCTTTGGATGAGTGTGGGCGGAAAAGGCAAATAAGATTAGTTGATGCATGCACTTGTTTTTCTGTGAGGAAACGTGTCCTTTAGAAATGGTTTAGTGAGTCAGTGCCGGTAGCACACCCGTCAAACTCATGACAGCACTGCATATCTGTAACACTGGTTAAGTGATTCTCTACAGGCACGCGAGGTTGCTTCGAGGTGGGTCCATCAACGAGTAACTGCTCCTGCTTGAGATGTGCTGGATTTTTTTTCTCAACAATATTTTTGTGGAAAATCTGCCTTTCTATTTTATTCTTCATAAGCACTGTACTCCAAACAGTAGAAATAATAATATTAAATCCTGGACTGATGCAGGGTTTTGTGGGCTGGTGCTGTTCAGCTCAATGCCGTTTAGTACACATAAAAATGTTACTCGCAAATAGGCCGAGGACATCTTTTCTTCAATCCTCACAGTGTGTATGAGGTGAATGTGAGAAACTTGTGATAACATACTGTAGATATTAACAAAATAATAATAATAAATTGGCAATTTTTCAAGTAGGTCAGTTATAGGGGATTTAGAAAGCATTAAATAAAGAAAAATTAGGTAAGTATACTGGAAAAACACCCAACTGTGCTAGAGTTAGAGTTCAGAAATATAAACCCCATCCTTACATTATCATGGTTAAAACAATATACAGTACATATACAGCCACTGTGTTAGCCATTTTAGCTACAGTACCATCATATTATCATCATCATATTATATTTCTTGACCTGCGTAGTGTCAATGCTCCCATATCTCAGTGGTGTGAATCCCACTAGATAGACATGAGTTTGTCTCTCCAGCCTCACTGCTAAAATGTTGCAGAGGACTGACATGTCATTAGTGCAGCTGTGGCAGCTTTGCACCTTTCCCTTCAACAGGCAGCCTCTACGCTGATGGCTGCTTCACCAGCTTAAATGCCTCCCAGGGGGTATTAACACCAAAGGCTTTTCAGTCCACAATGGAGCAAAAGAGGTCAGACCTTTAAATAACAAAGCTGATGCGTTCAATAACTTTTACTGTGGCCGGCTGTGATAAATCACATACTCTCTCAGCAGCAGATGAGTTGTTCTATTGATCAGCCCTGTCAAACTGTGTGACCCCGTCTGTTTGGAAGTACATTGCAATATTGGAATAGAGGCGTATGGTTTGGTTTTATTTTCTATGAAGAGAAACGTCTTCTGGTATCATTTTTTATATGTTGAGAGGCAAACTAAACTTAAATGTTTGATGTTTCTTGCTGTGCAGTAACTACAAGCTCAGTCAAGATTTCCTCTCATTATCTTTGCCTTCTGTACTTTAGACTAAACTTGAATGTTGTTTAGAGTCTTCTAATGTGGTTCTAATTAAGCAGTCAATATATACAGCATTGTTGTGCTACTTTGGATGTGAAACCAAATGGCACTTTTATATATACAATTCAATTAGAATCAACAAAGGCAGAAACGAGTAGTTGTGCAGTGAGAACCATCGTGACAGCAGAGACGAGAAAAAGAGCCCCACCTACAGGGACTCCATCTTCATCAGCAGAAACTCCTTGAACTAATAGCTCACAATTTGCCAAATGCAAAAACATGTAACAGTGATTAGCTAACAAACTCAAGTAGTGTTGCTCCGATCGATCGGCTGCCGATCATGATCGGCCGACATTGTCTAAAAATAGCCTGATCGGTGATCGGAAAAACATGCCGCCAAGTTTTTTTCTAATGTGAGTTAGTAGCCGTCTGCATGGAAAGATTCATATTTTTATTTTGAAACATGGATATTGTTGATATTGGTGACATGGATATTGTTCTCAAAGGCTACAGTAAAATAAAGGCATTCTGTTTTTATAGTTAATTATTTAAAATTTTAAATTCATTCTTTGATCGGCAGTGATCGGTAATCAGCAGATCAAGTTTTTTGGTGATCGGTATTGGTGATTGGCCCAAAAAATGGTGATCGGAGCATCACTAAACTCAAGTATCCGCTTAAGAAGCAAAGTGACTTTTCTTCATTGCCACTGTAAAGCTATACAAATATAAATGGTCTATAAAAATGATTAAGGAAATAATCAAAAGATTCACATTCACACAATTCACAAAAAAACAAATACCACCTAACAGCAGGTCTCTCGATCTCTTCTCACGGTTCCTGGTGGCCTCTCTACGCTGTTGTGCTATCTGTCAAAACAGGCTTTTATGAGTAGATATCAGCCTTTTTTTAAAGCTCTGGTAATGAGCAGGTATGGAAATTTAATGAAACATTGATTTGACTGTTGATGAACCATATGATTGCAGAATCAGAAAGAAAGAAAGAAAGAGTAGCTACACAGCTGATACATGCTGTAAAACACATTACTGGCGGTGGTGATTAAAATGTTTGTTTTAGTTCTAATATAAGCTATCTCTTCTGCATTTTCTCTTCAGAAGAACATGACACTGAAGCCCCAAGAGTCCAGAGACAACCAGGCAGGGCCCCTGCACAAGAAAAAGCCTGCCAGGGTGCCCAACGGTCTGAGCCTGGAGCCCTGCAAGAACAATCACCACCATCACCGGCATTCAGACCAGGAGAACAACCCCCGCCTGGCACACACACAAGGCAAGAAGAAGAAGAAACACCTGAGCAAGAAACACACAATGGTGAGTTTAACAAATCTGATCTTACTGTTGCAGGGTATTAATGCAGTGATGAATCAGTGATACATTTACTGTGTACTACACTTGTATTATGAGCTGTGAGATATATAGATAGACACCCCGCAATTTCACTTATTGTAAGAAAATGGAGAGAAAATGAAATGCTAATTTTAGTGTAGTCAGTTTAAATATATGAGAGGCTATCTCAGAAAGGCGATTAGATTTCATTTACAAGGTTTCAGCACAGCACCTTGTAGTACCTCGTCATTTTTCACGATGCTGAGCAAAGTCATTTGGAAATCAGTTGTGGATGGAATAACTTAAAGTCTTTTTTTTTTTTTAATCAGTGCAGCAGTTCTGTTTTCTTCCTCTGGCTTTAGTGTTTGCTTTGTTTTGATTAACCAAGTCTATAAGTGTTATATCAAACCTCCAACTGTAATTATAATGTGAGCGTCTCCACAGGGGTTTGTACAGTTTGTTGTTCAGTCTCCAGGCACTGGAGGTGGGATAGATAGACATGTTAGTCAGAAAAACACAGCAGCTACAACAAGGCTAAAGATTTGTGTAGAGCATGTCAAACATATTTGAAGAGAACAGTGACATGGTATTAGCCAGTTTACACCGTATCCTCTACATGTATTCTCATGATGTTTGGTACACACAGTCACACTCCATGTAGAGACTGTTTTGTCAAATATAGACAAACTATGATCTGGATCACAAGTAAGACTGTAGAGCACACCTGTGATTAGTGGTTTTGTGTTTACCTTGTATTGGGGCTTGTAGCTGAATGAATTCGTGCTTTACTGGGGTGAAATATAGCTTCAAGGGTATGTGAGTGTATATCAGTGTATGCCAGAACACATTTTTGTGTGTAGCAAGGTGACAAGGTCACTAATGAATATTTATTGTACACTGATGCAGTGGTGTGTCTCCGCCAGCAAGGACTGGATCTGTTGCAGCATTACCTACTGTTTATTCACACACACACACACACACACACACACACACACACACACTCAGAGGTTAGGCTTTACCATTTCTCTGGGGGTGGGTCAGTCTTCTTGAGCTGCATATTCAAGGACGTGCTTGTGTGGGTCGCTGCAGGACAAGCAGACACCAGTGAAAACAAAGACACAGGTTACTAGCCGCCCCATTTGCTTACATATACTTTTGACTCCACCGTGGTTTAGTAGGACCATGTGTGGTGGTATATTTTATTTGTTTATTTTGGTTCCATCTTTGTCCCGTTGGTTCTCGTGATTTGCATATTGTGCAAATTGTAACAAATACAAATAAAATTTGCATTTCCAAATCCATCCATATAATCCTACAAATGTTTTTTAGAGCTTTAATATGAGGTAATTATGGCAGCATTGTTGCTGTGGCTGTCCCCTGCTGTTAAATAAGTGAGCCTCTCAGCATGTAGTCATTAGTATTGTGGGTTAGTGTCCTAATGGCTTTAAAAGGCTCCTGCTCTCAACAGGTCATGTAAGTCTGTACAGTAGTTGTGTGAATGCAGCATAGCAGACCTCCATTGTGAGGGTCACCACTACTGTCTGTGTGTTATGGCACATTCAAGATTGCCTGTCCATACAGTACAGAAATGACTGCACATCGTCGTGTGTGTACACACACACACACACACACACACACACACACACACACGGACACCCACCTCCAACTCTCTTTCTCACCTCCCTCACCTACTTAATTACATGAGCTTGACACACACACATTAACTCTGCATGCGTTGCCATAACCCACCACACACATTACAAGTGGCTGTGATATGACAGCAACTCCGCTGATGGGTAAAATGTAAATGGTGTTGGCTTATATATCAGTGAGAACCCTCTACATTACAATGATTTCCTTTAATCTTGATAATTACGAACAATTATTAAGATGATTATACTCCAGATGATAGTGATAACCTAAAGTGTTTGGCTTTGAGGACAGATAATGCCCAGACTGTTACACAGACAGTCACCCTTTTAAGTAATGAAAAAAATATATTTTTGTTTCCTGCAAGATGCAGATATAACTATCAATCTGTCACACTTTATGACATATGCATAATTGAAAAGATCATCATCTGCTCCGTACGCCACTCCTTTTTGTCCTTTCTGAAGAGAATCAAGCTGCAGAGTTATCTAGCAGAACTATTATCTTTTCTTTGGCTTCACTATAAATAAACGTTAAGGCATTGTCCTCCCAGAAGGTTACATTTTAAATGTCTGAGGTCTGTCTTAAGGTTTAATTCTCCATTTAGAAATCCACAGTGTAGTGAGAGAGAGAGAGAGCGAGAGAGCCTGTTATCAGCACTTTTTGTTAGCTCTGACTTTAAGTGGAGTGAGGGAGAAAGAGAGGGAGAGAAATTTGTGTTGAATAAAGTAAGAAGTATTGTTTTTTTTCACCCTCTTTTTTTTGTTCCCCTTCCAGCCAAGCTTGCAGATTGCAGCGAATGTTTTCGATCTCTGGCACCAACCCAATGTACTGAACTATGAGATATTGTAAGCTCAAGGGGGGAAAAATAGAGAAATGTTTATAAGCACCTCTGACATACAATTGCTTCACAGTGGAAAAAAAGTGCCCAGATAGTGGAAGCTTCAACAGAGATGGATGAGAGTACAGTAACAAGCCACAAATTACAGTATATGACTCTCTAACTCTTCTCTTCTTTTATCATAGTGGAAGGAGCTTTTTTTACTTTTAGTTTAATTGTCCCATGTGCTTTATACAATACAGATATTGAGAATATGATTCATAGATACGTTTATTGTAACTCTAAAAAGTGTGTCATAGACCTTAAGGGTTTTCACTGTCTGTGGTCATTCAGCTCAAGGCGGTGGGTCTTTGTGTGTCTCTGAAATCCTCTTCAAGCATGCAAACACAGACAAACATGTACTGTACAGTAAGCATGGGGAAATTGATTCCATGTAAGTGCTCTCTCTGTGTGTATGAGGTTTTTGTTCGTGGGGTTATAAGAGGTCAGTATCTAGAGTAGCAGGAACTGGGATTCAGTACTGAATGTGTGTGTTTGAATGAAGGCGTGTGTCTATTTGTGTGTGTGTGAAATCAAATGAGGTAGTCTGGCTAACTAACAATTGTATGAGAGCTGCAGCAGGTTACAAACAGGACAGTAAAAGACAGTAGTAAGATACCATGGAGTGTTACAATCAGGTCATGAATGATTATAGCGGAGTGCATTAGTACTTGTGTCAAATATTTGTTGTATCAAGCTGGGATTTTAAGCCGTTTTGAGGAGCTCAACTGGAATTTAAAGATGTGTACTCACTTCAAAAAGAAAACATGAACATACCCAGGAGTAAAACGATTTTTTGTGTTTTTGCTTGTTGTTAATTCATGTGTTCCAAGCGATGTCTCAAACTGCATTTTGAAAAAAATAATAATAATAACTGCAACTCACCATTTTGTTGATCAAGACCACTGTCTGGCTCACTGATGGTGCTGCAACTACAGGTCAGAATGAGGTCACATATTTGTTACAGCCCAAACTGGATTTAGACTTGTAGGAAAGATGTTTCTGTGTGTGTGTGTGTGTGTGTGTGTGTGTGTAGCTCTGCTGAACAGAGCTGTTGAACAGAGGGGCTTGCTGTGAGGCCCATCTGTTCTCTGGCATTGGGAGAAGTGGAAAGCCAAGGAGTAGGGGGCAAGCAAGGAGTGTTCAGGTTGTACCTCCCTTCTCTGATCCCACACATCTTAGTCCAACCACCTGTCTGTCTGTCTGCTGGTCCGCCCGCCTGTCTGACTGTCTGACTGTACGTCTGTCTGCGTCACTCTACCATTTGGGTACAATGCTTTGGTAGCCTGCAGTCTGGAGAAATAGTAATTTGCCTATATATAAAAATTTGGTAAGATTTTGCTCGCCCTCTTGTCAGTTGAAAATACTTGTGTATATCTACCAATGCGACTGTAAACATTTCAAAAAGTCAAATAAAATCTGGCAGCTGAAGTGTTTTCTATTGGACTTGGACAGTGTGGCTGCTTGGCCTCAGACAACTGTGTTCATGTTGTTAATACCTTGTATACAACTTTTGTACGTACACCAATACAGCAGTAACAGTGTGAATTAATTTCATCTTAGTAGTACCTAGTGCTGTGATATTATATAAATCTCTCCAGCATATTGAATGAACCATGGATTAAGTGTGATCCTGGCATCTGGTCCTTGTTCTTGAAAACTGAGAAAATCTTTTATTAGCCTTTGCTAAGTAATTCTCTGGATTTAAGAGGTATTACCTTTTACACACATAGCCTAGCACCTCAAAATCTGACATGTTGTTTGTAGTTTCAACAGTCTTGCATAAAAAAACCCACTAAGCTATAGACGTCGACTATTGCAGCAGAGTAATGCAGCTGAATATCTGCAGCATAAGACTGGTGTGACAGTATTTCTACATGTTGAGTTTGTTTATTAAAAAAAAATATATAAGTAAAAGCCTGCTGTCATTACACAGCAGTCCCTGTTTGCCAGTCACACCTAAAACATGTGAACAAAGAGAGAGCTGTGGTGTTTGGTCTCTGTCCCAGCGGTGAGGAATAATTGCTGCTGAGGCTGCTGAGCGGTGTCTAGCCGCGGGGTTTGAAGAAGCTTCCTTGAGAAGCCCCAACCAGGTCGCGCAGTCAATCGGAGGGCTCTGGGCTCTGGCCTCTGGCTCCCTGAATCATCTCACTGGGTAGATCCTTACACCACCTGTCCTGATGGAAAAGCCCTGCCTTAGGCCTGCCAGAGGCTGCATTATCATTCAGCATCACTTACCACTTACCTTAACTGAACTCTTGCTTCAAACTGCTGGCATCCACATGTAATGAGATCAAGTTAAAAGCACTAATGGCAGATCGCTCACTTGTGTGTGTGTGTGTGTGTGTGTGTGTGTGTGTGTGTGTGTGTGTGTGTGTGTGTGTGTGTGTGTGTGTGTGTGTGTGTGTGTGTGTGTGTGTGTGTGCGTGTGCGTGCGTGTGCGTGTGTGTAAATATTTGGACTGCAGTCTTGATTTTTGTCAAGATGGGGGCAAGCTTGTATGCTTTTTAATCTGCAGTGAAAATATAATATAATGTTCAGCTCTTTCAGCTTCGCGGGTCACCCTTAATAAGCTTATCCGCTAAGCCAATAAGAGATTCGAAGAAAAGCAATGTCCTGATTGTCAGATAAGATGCTAAATCCATTCTGGTGGGGGCCTCTGTTGTGGGGATGATAATTGTTGCTGTCACAGTGCCGGTTTATAGCACTGGATCAAATTAAATCCAATCATGATGGCTTGTTTTGTGGTCTTTATGGCACGCATGACAACAATCGGCAAACATTTTAGTGCATCTGTGGGCTTGACAAGGCGTGTATAATTCGTGTAGCATTACAGCACTGTATGGTATACTCATGTTAACACAGTAAAAGTGTGGGGAACGACATGAAGTGTTAATACAGCAACATGTCAGCTCACTGCAGACCTCTGAATCTCTGTACAGCTTCACCATGCACTTTGTACTTTGATGGCTGTGTGTAACTCTGATGATGTATGTGTGGGATGCAAGCGCTGATAGACATGTAGGACCCTCTAACAAGATGAGATGCTCAGGCTCCATAACCCGGTCCCTCTAGCTTATTACATTGTCATCTTTTTCTCTGTAGCAGCGGGCCTCCTCCTGCTTGAGGCCTTCTGACAGCACATTCACACCCCCACAACCATAACTACACGCATCCACCCGCCCTGACTGCCTCCCTTACTGATGACTTGTGTGTTTAACATGTTCCATTTCACCAACCGCCTGTCTTTAGCATGAGCCCCTGATGCTGGTTGACAAGTCTGGACCAACATGTCTTTGAAAATGTTTTTTTCACTCACTCTCTCCCTGCCTGCCCCGCATTGAGAAATCTTTTTCTTTTGAAGTGTCTCTTTTCTGTAAGCGAGGACAGGCAAGAAGGGGGGGTTTGATTGACTCGCGTGACTGTTAAACTGAGTCATTTCATTGCACTTGCTCAGTGAGGACTCTGTCCTGGGAGGCAGAGCATAGGAATGACATAGGAAGACAGAAAGACAACATCTGCTCTCGCTAGTCACTGTCCAACCTGACGCTGGCTCTCACTCTTTGACAACCCTCACAGTCAATTTGTGAAAAATTAAAGTGTCTGCACTTTAAACCAAAGTGTCGGCCACTTAAAGCCCAGGCCCATCTCAGCTGTCAGTTAGCGCTGGGCAGCAGACCGGAGGTGTTTGAAGAAGTTTTTATCATGGTTGTCCAGCCCCTGTCACAAGCAGACCGCTCCAGCGCAGCAGTCAGACTTCTAATCCAATCTGCTACCGCTTACAACACATAGGCCCACAGATGAACGCTCAAGATAGCTCAAGTCCATCTGGATTTGGAAATAGTTTTTTTTTTTCTCTCCATTTTCTCTCCTTCTCACCAGAAGTAATGTAAAACTGTGTCTGTGTGTTACTTGGAGTGCCGTCGTTCCTCTTGTTTCGGCTCCACTGAAGAAAAAAAGCTTCCACTGTGTAAATGAAAAGAGTTTCTACTCAGCGTTTGAGTATGTGTGAGAAGAGAGATAGAAGAGAGTAAGAAGGAAAAAAGTAATCATAATTAGTTATGTGTTTGAGAAATGTGGTACACACAGGTATTGCTTCCAGAGGATGAATCATAATGGCGATCCTCTGACTTCATGCAGTAGCATAATTTCCTGTTGTCTAAGGGTCAGGTTATGCTACACAAGAACTAGTTGTAGTTGTATAACAAAATCAAAGGTGTTTATAACTATTCCAAATGGCCACACTCAAATGTGCAAAGACAACTGTCATAGAGAGGCATGAGAATATGGGAATAACAGCACACATTTCCATATAGTCACTCCTACAAGGTATTCATAATGCTGTATTCGGTTGCTCCGATGAAAAGTGATGGAAATAGTTGTGTAAAATAATTAAGAGGGTTTCATAGAGAAGTTGAAGCCCAGCTTGCTTTCTAACCCCCACACACCTGGCCAATCACTGCCTGAAGTAGTGTGAATGTCGGACTGTCAGTTTTGGAAAGTTATAGAAATGTAACTAACTGAGTTTGATGTTGATATTTGTGGCATGCAAAAGATGAATCATAACATAGTTGGTCCCCCTATGATATATATTGATTACAGCCACGCTTCACGAAGCATCCTTTGGATTTTAATGACTAAACATACCTCCTCCTCCTAACCTCAGTACCAAACTTCCCTGACATTTTACTCATAATATCCCTAATTCCAATGGGACGTCAATTGTGACATTTGTCCAGCAGATTCATGCTGTCGACAGGAAGAATCTTTTGATTTTTGTTTCCCCCTTACAACACACTTCTTTGTCTTGCTTTTCAGTATTTGTATTATGGTGCACTAGTGAAAATGACCAACACTATATAAGAACAGCTAGAGACAAACTGAGGGGTCTTGATGTTAATCCAAAAATTATTCTATGGATTAATGATATACCCATACCCAGCAGGTCAGATTGTATGGAGTCTCTGTGGTCTCATCAGGTGCTCAACATTTTGGTCTCTCTCTCTCTCTTTGGCTTTGTGGTGGTGTGCAGGACTTTCTTTGTTTACCCACAGACATCAAGCCACAACACGCTGTTGATCAAGAAAGACCTGAATAGAACCTCATTTTGGCAGTCTTGACACTTTTTTTTTTAGCTGTGTCATTGTACTCAGATCAAGTGAAGATAACATCATGACAGGCTGTAAACGCTTAGAAACCAAGTCAGAATTAGAGTGTAAAATATCATGACTACCCTGTGATTCCTAATATATCTGTCTATTTCATGCTCACTTGAGGATAAACCAGCCATGTGTACATTTACAACATACGAGCATACATACTGTATCCTCCTCTACACTGCAGCACATCAATATGCTTTAATAAGGTGTATAATTATCCAAACCTGCTTCTCCTGCTGCTCTTTGATGTAGCCCGCGCACAGAGGCAGTTGCTCTGTAAATATCAGTTAGGTATCTGCTGGATCTCAGCCAAGCCTACATGTATGGAAAATGTTTCTATATGGAGTTTTCCATGTATGTGTGAGGATGGTGTTTGCCTGGAACAAGTTCTGCAGCTTATTGTTTATAGGTTAAATACATAATGTCCCTCGCCCTGTCTTCGCTCCACTTTGTTGTCCACCTGTAAAATAGGAGGTCAAGGATCAAGTGCTTGCTTGGAAAGTAGAGTATTTATGGGAGCACCAGAGGCTCATGCAGTGAAATATTCCCATGTGGGAGCAGCCCTGATTGTTAAAGTATCTATAAGTTTAAGAAAAAAGACATAGTGGAGGCTGCTATTTATCCAGCATGCGCACCACACAACCACTCTGTTCCAGCCTAGCTTCATCCATGACCGCCTGTTGACCTTCTTCCCCACCAACTCTGCCTAAGTGGTGACTGAGATGTGACTCAGCCCAACTTACCTATCGTATTGGAAAGCTGGAGGGGGTCCAGTGGGAGATCCAGGAGCTGACCTTCTTTCCCAGTGTCGTTCTTTCTACTAAATATATTCTCAGGGGGGATTTTGTATAGAGGGATGTTCTCCTTCCACAGCCGGGCCCCACAGACATTTCAATCCAGTGAACATGTGTTTTTCATTTGAATGTGGGGTTCTACTAGTTTTACAAAATGTACTCAGTAATGTTTTCTTGACTTCTGACAGGTAAAGGTGTCAAGTAAAATAAGCTTTTGAAGTAAAAGTAACTTCTGTACAAGCTGCTTCAACACAGAATAATTCGCTCAACACTGAATCTCTGTGAAATCTGCTACCACAGTGTAAGAGCTGCTACAAGCACTTTAATCATCCTAGAAGAGTTCATGTTTGGAGTGATTTAATGTCTTAAAACTATTATTCTTGGATCATATTCAAATATTACAAGTGGAAATTTAATGAGAACTCTTTGGTTAAGATACAGAATAAAGCAAACATTTTAGTTAAGTTGAAAGAATTTGAAATTCAGTCGAGTTTTGCTCCTGACTTTTAATGAACTAATTTTAGTGGGCTGAACTTGTTTTGTGTTTTGTAGCTGTAGAGAAAAACAAAAGCCAAGTTATTATTAGTTAACTGTGCTATCCATCTGGATTAGTCCATGATGGGTATTTGAATAATGAAGTAATACTTTTTTCTGTTTTATTTAAAATCCCTGAAGCTGAAGTTGTACAGTATCTTTTCATTTACCTGTTTTCACCATTTTTTTAAAGATACAAATGAAAGGTTTGGATTTTATTTATTTGGAATAGCTGTGGTCAGGGAAGGAGTTATAGGGAACATTCATGATATCGGATATAGGCAGTCTAAATCCAGTCTGATTTTTACAAAAAGCGGAGATCTGCTTGATTTTCAGCTAACAGATCAGTCTAATCCTAATCTCCACATCATCACTATCCTTCAAGGCAAAGGACAAGGACTGTTGTTTGGCTGATATGTAGGATGGCAAGATAATCAATATTACTGTTATCACCCAATTTGACTCTTTTGTCATTGCATTGAATCCACACAGCTCTATACACTGTGTATACTATAAACTGGAACAATGGCCTCAAACCCTTCAAAGAAAGCGCACCTCGGCTCGAATGCAAGTCATGGTGTTAAGATAATGTTCTGTGGTCTCCACATTGTTGAGATGTGACTGTAAAGAAAAGAAAGCATTAAAGTTCTGTAAGCAATTATTTAACATAACCATGTCATGAACTCTATCTATCTATCTAACCTTCCCTTTTCTTCAAGTAGTGGTTAATTTTTAATTTCAGTAGAATAATCCTAACATATTTTTACAAATACAATCTTCATTCTGCTTCTGCTCCACAAATCAGCTCTAAAAATACAGTTTTGTCCATTTGTTTAATTACATTCAACTAAAACCACTTAAATGCGTGACAAGTCCTATTTATGGCTCGCAAACTTGCAAGTAGGAGCTCATGATGAGCACTTGAAGTCAGCATAAGTAGTCCTTCATCATGCAGGAAATGAGAGCAAGGCTTTAATGACTACAGCGAGCAGTGGCTGCAGGGGGAGGAAGAAGAACTGAAAGCTCATATTTGCATGTGTTTGAGTCATTGTTGGAAAGCCTCTTTTCGTTTTTCATCAGATCCACATTCCCTGACTAAAATGAAAATCAGCTTCCCTCCATTCCCTTCCTTCTCATTTCTCTGGTTTTGATAACATGGTAGACCATATTCTCTAATTTGTCCAATAAAGAGTTTTGATATTCCCCGAGAACTGTTTCTGATTATTGATGACTCTTAGCCCAGTGGTGATCTAACCGAATGTAGTACCATGAAATTAAGTGTAATAATGAAGGATAATTTCCACATGATGTCTGCTATGCTGTGCCTCATAAGGGCACTCTCATGACCATTGCATAATTACTACATGTCATCTCCCAGCTAATTGTGTGTAATGTCGTCCTTAGTTACCCTTATTATCTGACAACAGATCATGTTGTCATGAGGCGGAGAATCTACTGAACTACAGGAAGAAAGCTGGTATAGTTTTTTGTTTTCTTTTTTTTTTTTTTTTTTAAATAAGTGAAGGTTTGCAGGGATCTTTTTAATCAGCATTTGTAAGTGTTTTCAGATTTCAGGTTCAGTTAACTCCCTCTCTCAGACACTCTCACACAGCTTATAACTAAATAAACAGAGTGAGAAAGCAAACCTCTGTGCAGGGGAGAGCTGTGTGGTTCACTTATTTACTAACAGCCTCTACTTTGAATTGAGGCATCAATTCTGAATCAAATGATGGGAATAGCAAACAGACAGAACTCAATTTTGCATAATGTGTGCACAGTGTTAGCACTGGTCCAATACTAGCTACTAATAACTGCTACTGGCTCGGAAACCCCATATAAATACATGTTCAGCTAGTTTTTGTGTGACCTAATGTAAACAGAAGTAGAAGTCTTATATAACAGTAGTATCCAAGTGAACAGCAGCCCATCATAATCAGGTTGTCTGTGTGGAGTAAAAGGACAACAAAACATCAGAATGAAAAGTGGACAGTGTTGGTGTTTTGAGGTGCAGAAACAGCACCTTGAAACGTGATTAAAAACACCAAGAAGAAAAATATGCTCGAGTGACAAACATTGTTGGACTCAGCGAAGAAGACAAACAATATGGATTTTATTGTGCTCGTTGACAGCCCACTTCTCTGATTGAAGATTAGGGATTTTGATGAACATTGTCAAGCTTTTCTGTGTCAAATTAGAATTTGACAGTGTATTCATCATGTATGAGTAGCTATATGAATAGACAACTATTTTACGTCTGAATATTGAAACAATGTTCATTTTAACGACTTATAAATATGTATGTTTATCAGTTCTGGCAGAAATTGAAGAGACGAGCCTAAGTCCTTTCTCCCAGTCTGAGTCATCAAGGTTGCATTAAGGTATGCATGTAAATCCTTGTGTAGGTGAAACACATGTACCTGCTTTGCACCAAATCAAAAGTTATAGCTATCAATGTCCAATGCCAAATTTTTAGGGCAAATACCGAAAAAACTAACAATTTACACAAAACAGTCTTCGTTAGGGATGGGTAGTACTACTACTCTTATAGATACTGCCTATCTGTTTTGTTCTTTATCAATACTCTTATCGGTTCTTTTTCATTACTCTAAGAATTGCTTCTTAGTAAATATTATTTCAAAAAGGAAAAATGGTTAGCATTTATTTATATCTTACTTATAACTAAATGTTGTTTCTAGAGCAACAACAGTGAACTCACTATATAAGCTCAATATTTCGCTGGAAACTAAACTAAAATGTCAGTGACATAAATAATATTCCTGACAACAAAATACTTTTAGAAAGTTTAGAAGATCGACCTGGAGGGAGGAGGGGCCTGTTGTCTCAGCCAGCAGCTATTTACACATTTTAAGATATGATGCAAACTAAGATAAACAGTCACACTACATACAGATGTTTTAGCTTTTTTTCTAGCCTTGTGCATTATCTCCACCTCTCTGCTCTGCCGTGTGTGTGCGTGCATGCATGCATGCATATGTTTTTATTCATTGAATACAGCTCAATAGGGTATTAGCATGTTTTTGTGAAATGGTAGAGTTTACATATCTACAGATTACAGGAGTGCAGTTTGCTGCTGACATTAACCGGCCGCCCCAAATTTCCCTGAGTGATGACCATTGCACCATGGCAACAGCGGGGTACTGAAAAGAACAAAAGGAGAGCGACAGAGCCTGTTGTTTTCTCCGTATACTGTTCTAATTTCATGGTGGGACTGAACAAGCTGTTACAATGTGGACCGTTAAGCCAGATATGAGAGCCTGACATCTTCCAGATAACATCGGAACGCAGGCTTTCCGTTTCGTTGCATTACATACGTTTAAAATACAAACACCCTGCAGCAAGTTACGATTATCTCGTTTTTTCACACCTCATCACACATTCATCACTGTTTCAGTGAACTCAGCGTTGCACCTCCACTTGAACCCAGACAGATCTCAAGTGGGATAGGGATAAGCGTTATTGTCCTTTGACCTTGAGCTAAGCTTCCCCTGCCTCCACTGCTATTCCATTAGACGAAGCCTCCATCTTAACCAGACCTGTTTGGAAACTGGCACATGGGCAGGGATCCAGGGCAACAGACTAGTATTGATCTTCTAATATTACAAGCCACTAGATATAAAGGAGTAGAGCTACAGAAAAAAAGTTACAACATACCGTCAGAAAAGTGGATGTACTTCTGAAAAATACACTTCAGGGTCTCACCCTGCCAAACACAATCTATTTAACAATGTCCAGTGCATTGAATGAGTTAGTTATTGAATTGTCACAGAATTAAATATGACTATATTCTATATCCCTGGTCCTTATGTAGATTGATATACAGTAGAATATAAAAGGAAATAGTGAAATCT
The DNA here is from genome assembly GCA_036937835.1 of Pampus argenteus. NCBI lineage: Eukaryota > Metazoa > Chordata > Actinopteri > Scombriformes > Stromateidae > Pampus > Pampus argenteus. Next base: position 17,076,708 of record CM072874.1, read on the forward strand.
GTTTACAGTCAGATTTGGCCCAGATGAGCAGATGGAGATGGTTCTCTGAGGAACCCGCAGGGAAGGACAGACTCTATCCTCTTCTTTCCTCTCCCTGTCCTCTTGACAGTGCCAGCTCTTTGCCTCTGCAGGCTGAGGAGGTGGCAGTCTTAGCCCGGTTTTCCTATCGCCCCAGGGCAGAGAGAGAGAAATAGCCATCTGTGATTTACTCAGACTCTGGGCGTCATCTTCACAGGCTGGAGGAAGGGTGAGAAACCTTAAATCTTCCTGAAAACAAGAGCGAGAGAGCCAATAGTGCTCTAAATCCGTGCTTCATCAGTGTTTCGACAAATGCATCTACGTGCCTCTTTGTCATACAGTAAATACTTGGGCAAGAATTAGTTCACATAAGAACCAGCTGATAGTTGATAGCCTCAAAGCTCAGACAAATGACTTTTGTAGAAGCCACCTCAACTCAACATGAAGTTTCAACTAAACTAGAATCCATTGACAGTGAGCTTATCATATTAAGTCACCATCTGAAACACCATCATATCGTTTCCTGGAATAAACACAGTATGTCTAGACCATGTCCTCTCCCAGACATAGCAGTCAGTGGTGCCAGAAAGGATGGAAAAATTAAATCCTGAGGAGAAAGAGAACGAGCACAGTGCCAGTATGCAAGCAATGGGCCCAGTCTTTGTCTTTGTGTGTATATGTGTATGTATGTATACATATATATGTGTATTTTTACATGAGTGAACTGGACTTGGAGTTGTGTGGAATGTGTGGCATGCTGGAGTGTTTTTTGTGATGTGCTAGCACCCTCTGCTGCTAGCTAAGGAGAATGCCTGGGACCCCTTCTTATGGAGGAACCCATACCACTAGAGCGCTCCTTTTACCGTCTACTGCTCAGACTGGCATTTCTCAATTTTGTCTCCCTCTTAATTGGTTGCAATGCAGTGCTTTGGCCTTTTCCAGTTCCACCAGGGCAAAGGCAGTGTGACTGATCTGCTGCTCAGCAGCTGTAATGTGGAAAGAAGCAGAAAGGGACAATTGGCATGTACAGCAATTTTGAAAATGGTCCAGTATTACCCACAGATGGTCTGTTTTTAAAGACCATGCTCAGAACAAAGTAACATTTATATGGAAGTGTACACCTCTAGGTTTTACCCCACAAGGCAGTATGGGTTTTCTGTGTGCCTGGTTTAATGGAGGCACAGTGACACACACATGCTGATAGACACTGACACACAGATTCTCTGTCTCTCTTACTCTTATTACAGTCTATCTCAGACCCAATTTGCTGTGATGTTCTCAAATGCAGGGGAGCTGGTTGGTGATAATGAAGCTACAATAAGTAGAGCTTATTATACAGTGGCACATTGGAACGATGCACACAAAGCACACACAATGATTTCTCCAGCAAAAATGTGCCACTCTGCAGGGATCGACTTGTGGGGACACAGTCTTGTTAGTGCTCTGTGTGTGTGTGTGTGTGTGTGTGTGTGTGTGGCTGAGGCTGTGTCTTCTGTGTAAAGCAGATATCTTATGTGTCTGAATGTCACACTTCAGAGCTAACTGGGTATAATGAGCAGAAAATGTTGCAACGGAAAACAAAATTCTTTTGATTGTCATCAGTTGCTGAAATTTTCACGTTGACATGTGGTATCAGCAGGTATGTACAGGGTCTCAACAGATGCTCAACTTTGAAAGTACCGTTATTAATGGCATATTTTTAGCATTACGAAAGGATTTTTGTGATCAATTATGCTCTTGTAATGGCTGTATTTTGGAAATAATAAGGTGCATTTATAACCACCTCACAACATTTGCAGTTTTGCAGTCAATTTTTAAGCAATCCATATTTCCAGCTTTAGGTTGGGAGGCTCTTCTTTGTCTTACTCAATATCTTCATGGGTCAGCCCTGACATTGGACAAAACAAGACATTTCATGACCTTACCTTAAAAATGTATCTGCATTTTAATTGCTCATGGATATTAATTAGTTACTGCCCTCTCAGTTTTTAAAGTAAAATATTCCAGTAAGTAGTGAAGACCTACCGTACAAAACCTGCATAATAACACAATTATATAATTGCAATTAAGGTGTACATGCCTGAAATCAATACAAATATTTGTCCACTACCTGTTGTTTTCAGATCATATGATTCCACTAGAAGTCAATAGACAATTGATTTGTCACACAGCCCTAATAACCACTTCCACAGTTACTTAAATTTGTGTCACAAGTAAAGGAAACATTTGAAGTAACATGAAGCTTTCTGTGGTTCTAAACATCTGCAGTAAAGTATAATACTGTGATAACTCTTTACTAAATATACTGAAATTTAGCATTATTTAACAACATTTGAAGGATATGAAGCTGCACAAAGTCTGGTGCTGAACCGTAGATGAAATAGAATGTGTTTACGCATGGTATAATATAACTGAACCTCCCAAATTACAGAGTAATGTCAATATATTTTGTTCTTTCATTAAATCTCTGCCACCTACAGTATTACCGCTGATGGAGACATTTATCAGTACAATATATGCAGTTCATATTTGAACACACTTCTTTTAAAGGGTTAAGAGCAATCATCATTATTTTTGAAAGTGAGATTCTGCTTTGCATACAACGTGAGATTCACACAGATCAATATGGCAGTTCTAATAGACTCCACCTTTATTCCTTTTAACTGTTCTTTCGATCACTTTGATAGCCCCCTCTCCCCCCCAAGCAGCAGTTAACCTTGATTCAAGTGTTTTTGGCTCACTGTTATCTCTTTGAGTTGACCCCGGGTTGGAGGCGGTCGCTTTGATGCCTCTATGCTGAATGTGCTGCAGTTCATCTCGCCTCTAGCTATACAATACACTTACACACAAGACTGTCAGAAGAAATGGTGGAGAGAAGCAAGCCACACGGGGGGTGGGGGGTGTAATGCATGCCAGGGAGCATACAGAGTGTGTTTGTTGGTGCGTGTTGATGTTGATGTTTTGTTGTTGCTGTGTTCTGGAAGGGAGTGATGTAAGAACGAGCCATATATCTGTACTGCATATATCTCTTTTCCTCTTCCTGTGCATCCCCATCCCCCCCTCCTACTTTGATGCATTTCCCCTGTCAGTGCTACACATGTAGTTCACAGGTTACGATCAATAAATGTGCTCTCTCCACCCCTCTTGAAGAGATGTGCCCCATCCTCCACTAATCCACATTAATGACTGTTGCAAGGGAGCATGGGTAATGGGATGCAGTCTATTTTTCAGGCATGTTTCAAAGTTTTTAACAGGGACGCTCCCACATAGGAGCCCCTGTGTGGATTGCAGTAAGGAGCATTGGAATGAGCAGGCGTCCTCTCCATGCTCTGGTGTCATGAGTCTTATAGCTCATAGGTCATTAATTTCTGGTCCCGTGCTGACTTATCCTCTGCCAAGAGAGAGAGGTCCACAGACTGGATCTTACTGACAGGCCCTGGCGTTTATCTGACAGAGTATGTTCCACAACTAGATGGGACACGTCATCATGACCTTCATAGGTTACACATCTTCAAATGATGATAATTACATAATTACATGATTACATGGTTATATTCTACTGTACATTGTAATTACAAATAAAGTCCATGGACTGCAAATGCACTAAAATATCTTAACAGCTACAGGAGAGATTGTATGAAATTTGGTAGAGATATCCACGGCACCCAGAGGATGAATTCTCAAGACTTTGGTGATATCCTGACTTTATGGTGAACGTCTTACTGTCCATTTGAAGCTGTGTACAAACTCTTCTGTCATATAGAGAAGTGACCCTTTGGCTGTTACTTTAACTGATGATTTATTTTACAGAAGAAATACAAGATATTTGCAGCAGATCATTAAGTCAGCAGCAGAGGTCTTGCTAAAAGATGTGAATAAAGGAGGCTGAGATATAATTACAGTACATGAACAGAAAATTACGGTCAGTGCTCCCAGTTTGTTATTGTCCTTATTAGTAAATTAAGTAATTGTGAGGTAAAAGACTCATGCTGGAGATATCACAACCCTGATGGAAGTCAAAAGCCCAGTTGGAGTTTTCAGTGCAGCAGGTCACACAGAGAAAACTCTCTGTGTGATTGTTTGGTTGTTCATTACTCATCCCACCCACTCAAGCTTCTAATTATGGTATTGCATTTTTATTTTCTGTTCTTTGCTCCAGTAGATTTGTTCAACAGCTTGTACTTAATCCTGTCCGGCTTCAAGAGGCACATTTTCACACAAGGACACTCTTGCAAACACACACACACAGGGCACACAATCACATATGAGGATTTACTGAGGTGAATTATTTTCCAGTTGAGTATCATTTGATCTGTAGTGGAGTTATTGAAGGCCAGTGTGATATTGCTTTATAATGGATCTGTGGATCTGTTGGATCTGGCCTTTACCACATACAGTTTTTTAAAAGAATCATTTTCCTGATAGAAAATACTATTTTAGAGATCTGAATGGAGCACGTTAGATATTTTTCCTCACTGATGTTAATATGATGAGTATTACATGTGGACTAGTGGCTCAGCTGTAGCTGACCCGTGTCCACAGTCTTTATGTCCTGTCTCCACTCCGCATGTTACAGTTGGCTAAACACACCAGACTCCAGTACACATGTGGCTTAGCTTACGCCATCTCCTCGCCTGAGATTATTTTAAAAGAATTTAACCGAGAGGAAGTGTGTCCATGGCTGAGTGCGTGTGTGCAGGCGCCCATACGTGTGTGCTCTGGAATGCATATTGTCAAAGGAATACCTCATAGGCCACAAGACACAGTTATTGTATACAGTATGTGTTGTAACAGTGATTTCAATGATGATGTTTTAATTCAGTTGCTTCACTTTGATTTTTTGATTATTTTTTTTTTCAAAAACACATGTACTTAAATCACACTAAATGTATTAGTTATCCACAGACAAGTAGTGAAATACCATTATATATTTAATCATATCACTTTCTTATCTTGTGTGGACAGGATGCTGTTAACATAAAATCTGCGTCGTGCTTGAACAACTTTCCGTGCTCTATCTTTTGCTGCCAGCAGGATCCTTCCCTTATTTTTTCATGAATCACACTGATATGATTTTCATCTGTTTCTTTTTATCATTCTGAGGTATTGTCATCCAAGGTGCATATGCAAAAGATTTTGGGGCTCTGGCTCGCATCAGTCAACCCAGCCAGCAGTCCAGCTCTGACCCCACTTCCAGCCATCCTGTTTCTGAACCTTTGCCTTACAACTCCCAACAACCCCACTCCAACCACTCGGCCTGTCCCAAGTCTCTCCTGTCTGTGAGCAATTAGTCTGTGTTTATCTGTTGTTAACTGTTTTCATCTGATCCATCCGCCGGCCGATGCTGGGACAGCTGGGTCTGTGGGCTGCTTCCCTCATAGAAGAGAAAAGAGGGCGAATGCGTGCAAAGGCATTTAGGCAGAGAGTAGGACTAAAGCATCATGGAGCTGGCACTGGTTCATGCATCTGAAAGTCATTGGAACATGGAATTATTTCCCCTCCTTTTTCTCTTGCCTCCTTCTCTCTGGAGCCTAATTTCCCCCTCCTCAGCCGGACCTCTGTCCAAATCGCCTGCTGACTTGTGTTTGGAAATGAGTTCCAAATGAAGTGCTGGCTTGGTACTCAGACAAGATGTACGTGTGTGTCGGATGGTGTCCACCTGTAGTTATCTCTGCAGGCAAGGTCATGGTTACACAAAACACACTACAGGATAGCACAGCTCTCACAGGTGTTTAGTTAATGTAAAACAGCTCCTTACTATCTTATGGATTTATAGTTAGGACATAATAAAAACCTCCACCATAAAATTTGTAATTTAATTTGTAATTTGTGTGAGTATAGTGATATTAGGGGAAAGATCCCTAAACTGATATATTCCTTTAACTATAACTTATTTTCAATAATCTTCCTTTAGAGTTTTTGGGGTGTATTCAGGCAATTTCAGGCAAATAACAAAGAATGTGTGACTTCTTAATCTAAATTAGCCTAAAATAACCATTTTTCCCACAGCTGTGTTCCTTACATGGCGTTGGAACTTCTCCCTCTGCTCAAGTGCTTTTTAAATAAGTATCTGTCAAACACGCACACATACACACACAAGTGCTTTCTACTGTCTGCATATACACATAGTTAATGCAGAGACATAAACATTTTACTGCCGTACTGATTAGATTGCATTACGTTAGATGGTCTGTCTTTGCCCTGCTTGCAATATCATCTCCATTATATTTGAAGGAGACTGTGAGGGACATTATCACTGTACAAATCCTGTTCTGAGTGAGCTGTGTGGTAAATGGTTTCATGACTGGACATGATGTTGCTGTTTCCCTTTGCATCAATGCCAGAAATAGACCATTCCCCAATGATGTCAGCGACGTGCTTTACAGTATGACCGCGAACCAGCAGTGTCCTCCTGTGACCATGATGTGCCTTTTAATGAATGTTGATATAAATCAGCTATTTTTTTTTCTTCTTTTTTTTAAAAATGTAAATCTCTGCAACATTTCTGCAAGGATTTCTTCACCTACTCTGCGAGCTCCTCCTCTATGTCACCTTATTGTGAGGCTGTATTGCTGCTTCATTTGTTGCAGAATAATAATTAGAATCTTAATAATTTATTAGGTAATTATTGGTCAGTGTAGCTGGGTTCTTTCCATTGCACTCAACAAGATATTTTACTTGTCAGTGCTGTTTTGCTCTGGAAGATTGTGAATGTGTCTGTCAATGTGCATGTTCTCTTTTGCCTGTGAGGCTCAGACGTGGAGTTAATTATAATTAGTTCTCTGAATGTTCTTTTTCAAATAATTGAAAATTATAAATATATTTGTGCAGATATGATGGAAACTACATCATACACTTTGAGGATTTGACCGTTCAGGAAGCAGTTATTTCTTAGAGAAATTGTACAAGTAATTGTATATTTACTAAAAATATGTATAACATATCTTATATCTATCTATCTCTCTCCTGCCAGTCACTGCACAGGTCTCACAAACTGTACCTTAAACCCAAATACAAGTTGCCTCACTGCTTTGCAGCAAAAGTCATTTGTGCCGGGCAGGCTGGTAAGATAATACCAAATATTAGCAGGGGGTGAGGTGGGGGGATGCTAACGTGATTTCCTGGCTGTGGCCTAGATGGGACTCAGGCCTGTATTATCTGGCCATCAGAGAGACTCAGCTTCAACTCTTATATCTGCGTGCGTGTGTGTGTGTAGAGCAGGAAATGGCCTTTGTGTTGCTGGCCAGTACAGCCTGCGGAGAGGAAGAAAGGAAACATGCACTGTGTCGGGCCATGTCGGGCCACTGCCTCTTGGTGCGTGCAGCACTATTATTACAGAGAGAAGAGGAGAAGGTGGTCTAAGACTTGTAGACATAATCAGTTCATGAAACTCCTTCTCTCACTAACCATTCTTTATCCAGGTACGGGCTAACTGGGGGAAAACAATCTAAGAAATATTGCTACACAGCTTTAGATTACTCCTCTAGCTTCTCCTTTTGTCTCTTCTCCTACCTTACATTTGATTATGTAAGAAGCCTGTGTTGCATTTAAGAGTACAGAGCTGCTTTAGCCCTCGAGAGTTTAAAAGATTAAAGCAACCTCTAAGAGCATTTAAGGAAGTCGGGAGAAAGTTTTTTACAGGAGGGCTCGGTGTTTGCTTCTTCTTTCTCGCTCTTATTCCCTGCCAGAAGATTTTAATGGAAAATTGGAGCAGGGCTAAAACGTAGTAGCTCGAGGGATGTTGAACATCTGGGCTGCTGTAGCTTGAAGAGAGAGAGGGAGTGCAGTCTCCTGCAAGCTAGAATACAGATAAACACAGAAATGTACTCCTATGCCCACATGTGTTATGCGCAAGGACACACTTGGATGAGCCTTTACAGACACTGATGTCAAATAGGCAGACACGGGCATGTCCATACTAAACACACACACACACACACACACACACACGTCTCTCTTAACCCCCAGGAGAAGCAGTGCCTCCAGCAGGGAAGTGTCTATGCAGGCAGCTCCAGGCTCCTGTAGGCGTCTAAAGCTGCTTCTCTTCTTGGTCTTGTGGGAAGGAGGTATTCAACCAGGGAGAAATCAGAAGGAAACATATTATCAAACCATATGCACCTTTGAAGACACATCATTGTATTAGATAGTTGTCCAAAAACTAGAGCATGAAAACCCTTCTTTATTCCCTCCTTCGCCCCTCCCACCTGTTGATAAATCCATGCGGAAACAATCCTCTTTAACCTTGTGTTATTCCACTCTGCTGCCCCTCAAGTTAATTGTTTTGATATGATCTCTTTGCACGCTATGTTAAATTCTTTAACTAGAATTTCAAAATGATCTCATGATATCCTTCTAATCATCAGCAAGTGCATATTTTATATCCTTAACACATTATCACCAGAGCACTGGATTCATCTTTTCAGCCTCTGTGTCGTGTCTAAATGCACACAGGCAGTGGAAGGATACTCTAAGCTACTTTCCTATGTTTTTTTTGGATTTGAACCCTCCAAGCTCTTGAAGCCCTGTTATCAGGCCACAGCGATGGCCATTGGGGATGTGGCCAAGCGTAGGCATGTGTGTGGGAAGTGAGCAGACAGGCAGGCTGTCACTTAGCATTACAACACTACAGGCTCCCCGTGGGTGACATGAGGAGGGAGGAAAGTGAGAGAGTAAAGAGAAGAAAACAGGAGTGGAGCAAACGATATACAGCATCCCACACACCAAAACACACACCTGGCCCCTAGCAACCCCAAGTCTAGGAAACCTGCTGTTTGTTTTCCTTTTGATTAGACCAACCACTGAAGATAAGCCCACCTGACAAGACTTCACCACTGGCCTCTGAAAAGAGTATCCAAACTCAAAGTATGCTAAGAGGTAGTAAAGAGTTAAATACTCCTGGTTAGAGAAGATAAAAATAGTCAGTACAGTCCGTGTCTATCAGCTTGGTTTACTGAAACAGAAGTTGCTGGCGTAAATTCCACATTTCTAATATTGTGACCTGACCTGTTGCCATTGACCTACCTGCTCCTACCGCCAACACACTAAAGCAAAGTTGTATAGTGTAACACAAGTGTTTCTTACCATATTGTTGTGAAGACTTCTCTCACTTATTCAAAAGAGGAACCCTTTATGGGTAAACATGTATATTTGCAATATTAATTGTCAACCATGATAATCAATTTTTATTGGGTTTTTAAAGGCTGTTTTGTAACCATGACTTTCTTCGGGTTTGTTTGGATAAGACAAAGTTCCCCTGTGTGCTGCACTTTTCATCCCCATATGCTGTTTCAACAGCAGATTTGCTGTTAATGAGCTATAGCCACAGGTAGTCAGAGTTGTGTTAACATGATTTGATTCTGGCACCAACAGTTCTGCTGTGAACTGTAAAAACAAACTCTCTGCTACACTGCTGAATTTGGATTCAGTTAAGAGGCACGAGTGATCAATGCTGCATGTTTGAAAATGCTGTTATGATCTTCTTCTTCTCACATTAGATCTCCCATCTGTTAGTTGATTAGGGTTGACTGACATTGTCCTTTTTTATAGATTATTTTAATGAGCTTCTTGTCAAGAATGAACAATTAGCTATTACTCATTACGAGAAAAATAGATCTCTCTATAGCAGATCATAGTTAGCTTTAGTTTTTAATAAGCACAAAATTTTGGAGATTCAACAATACTGTATTAAGCTGTGAAGGGATAAAAATGTGACTGTTAAATCAACCAAACGATTAGCTGTAGAAACCTTATCATCGTTAGTCAAAGCATTTCTTAAGTCATGGGCAGCTTTATCTTGTATGCAAGTTTTTTTGCCTCTTGTGTCCAAACTTTTGACTTTAGTATGGTACATACTGCATATCTTACCAGGAAAGCAGTTTACCCTCAACTTTATTTTCAACAGATACCAAATGATCCCTTTACTTGTGTAGGAGATGCAGTCAAAGCAGAATGTATGTTGTCCCTGTTGTTTCACAATGCCGATTGGTTCTGCCAGACTTGCCCACACTGGCACAAAGCTTTGGGCAAACATCTGGCCAAGGTAGACTATGTTTCCATGGATGCTAACACAGTTTTTGAACTACTGAGTGATTGCTTTTGTTTATAACCACTGCTGTCCTAAGATTGAGGAGTTGCCTCAGTTAAAGTCAGGAGCTGCCATATTTGTCTAAATCGTTTGGGAAACAGGAGCCCATTGTAGCTGGCAGACATCTCAAGCCACAGTCAAAGGTGACATGATTATATACACAACAGTGTTGTGTGCATGGGATGTGGGATCTGGGCCCTGTGCACTTAGGCTGGGTGGCCCAGTCTCTGCTCTGGCTGTGGCCTTTTCAGTCCTTAAGCCTTCACAGTAGGCGACTGACTTTTCCAAAGTCCAGTTCATAATGCCAGTTCTCTGCCCCCTGCTGAAAGCCAGCATCTTTACTGCTGATTGTGTTTACATATGATTTATCGGATCAGAAATATTTTGACCTAACTGACCTCACTTTCTCTGTATATATGTATGTTAATGCTAGAGAGAAGAGGGAGTACAAACAGATGTGTTGACGTGTATAAAAAAAAAAAAAGGAGAGGAAATTTTCTTTGCATTCAACAAAATATCGCTCACAAATGTGACAGAACCAGCACAACCTGAGGAACACACCAGAAATGTTAACTGGGTTCACAATGTAGTATAAAATCCTGATGTAACCTTAAATATAATTGTACTTTATTCCAAAAATGTGCTCCCAGTGGCACAAAGATACTTAGCCAAATGTTATATGATCTACAGAACTGTATTGGTCTCATGCGGCCATAATGACTTTTTGATCTTCTACTTTTAATAAATTCTCATCTTGTAGGCCAGCTGTCTTTCTTCATTGGTAATTACCAGTTGCTGATGTAGGTCTGATCCAGGAATCTACATTTGATGACAGCTGAACATCATCTGCAGGAAGTGTTTATAACAGACGTACTCAGGAAGCTTATATGAAGCCCCAGTGCTTGATATGAGGCTTAATTTATGGTTAATCTGCATCAAATATCAGATCAATTCACCACAGTACACAAATTCTAAAGTTTACTAGTTAAACATGCTTCCGCTCAGTAAATGTTTTATAAAGACATACGACCGTACATTTGGATTATATTCTCAGTGTGACAATTCAGAAAGTAAAGTAAATGTATTTTGTCATTTGTTACATTTATATTTTATGTGTGTGTGTGTATTCTAGCCACGCTAATGTTGCAGTTAAAGTCAGTTTGGGGACTATGGATGGATTACCATGAAATGCAGACATCCATGGTCCCCAGAGGATGAACTCCACTGACTTTGTTGATGTCCTGGCCTTTCCTCTTGCATAACCATGACATTGACATTTGATCTTTTAAGTGAAATGTTCCATCATTACACAGGAATCTGTGAAAGCCGCAACAGATAATAACAAAAGGCTTTGGTAAACCTTGGACTTGTAATGTAATGCTGCCATCAGGTTAAAGTTTTAATGTGTCCAATACTTTGGTTAATGATAAATACCTGCAAAACTAATGGCATTATCATTCTTGATTGTGCTTGATGTAGTATGCCTACATGCTAAACCAAAATGTTTAGCATACTAAGCATTATATCTGCTAATAATCAGCATGGTAACTTTGCTATGCTGACATTAGTTTTCAGCTCAAACCACTGCACAGCCTCACAGAGCCTCTAGCATAGCTGTAGACCCCAACCCTTGTTGATATAGAGCCGTGCTTTAAGATAGTATACATACATCTTAAAGCTGCTCTCATCAATGTTTTTGTATTAACAATAGGTCAGATGACTGTGAAATCTCAAAGAGGTCGCATGAACAAGAGCCATCACCCAACACTGCAGTTCAAGTCTATAAAACATTTTAGTGTCTTTAACTTTTATGTTTGTTTTTAGGACCTGTACTTTTCTACTTTCTTTTGGTTCAATGTCACCACTCTGACCATTATATTCAGATGCAGAAATAGTTAATTTTAGTGGAATAAGCTTGAAAACACCACTGTACATGACCTACCCAGTGAGCAGTGGTGAACATAGTGGAGTATTTAGAAAGAGAAAGCCAGATATTTTTCTCAAGAGATGGAGACCTGCCTGCCTTGCGTTACAATAATCATTAATGCAGGTTTAAGGGTATATATTTTAAGTGACATTAAGAACAACATGAATATGCCAAATTGGTTCAAATTCAGTATCAGATCTTCAGAAGCTGAACTGCATGCAAGTAAGCCCATGGTTGGCATTTTATGAATTGAGAATACCAGATAACACACTAACAATAATCCTTTGTGAGATACTTGTAAATATTTGAAGATATCACGCAGAGTTGTGCTGTGCCCAATCTGATCTCGACATAACTACATTTGACAGAGCATTTTGGAGGCACATTTGTTCAGCCGTCAGACTTTATTTGGCTCGTGGGAATGCTGCGCCTTTAGGGTCAGACCAGCATCAGGGGCTGCTGTCTGTAGATATAATAAAGCAGACAGTGTTACTTTACAAAGGGCAGAGAAACTAGATTGAAATAGATACAGAAGGGGGTCAGTCTAAAAGAGCTTAACGGTGCATAAAAGAGAGCACTGGGGGGAGACATTGAGTGAGCAAAGGGCTAGAACATTGTCAAAAAAGGAGCAAGAGAGGCAGAGAAAGGGAGCAAGTAGGGGATAGACGGGGAAAAAGAAAGTTAGGAGAGAAGGAGAGGGCAGTGAAGGAGGTTGGTGCTCCAGTCTTTAGAGTGTGTTCAGCCAGAAGGGAAACATTCTCCTCTGCTGGCATCTGCCACCACAGCTGAAGCCCATCTGAGGAGCTCTCTTGTCAGCCTTCCAAGCCCGCCACGCCACACACATAGCACACACACACACCGCACACCACACTACACCACACCACGAAGACGAGGGAGTGGGAGAAACGGTAGCAGACTTTAGAGGCTTGAAGTCAGACAGAGCGAGAAAGAGCAAGCACAAAGACCTCCAGGATAAAGTAGCTGAAACACTTCAAGTGACACCGCACTGCACATTCAACATCAGTCTCTGGAGGAGGCTTAGACTTTCTCTCGGCACACTGAATCAGTCAGGAACACAGGAGAGAAGGATGATCAAGTCCAGTTGGTTCTATGTTAAGTTCAAATACAACGAGAAGGTAAGTCCATATGTTGTTGTTTTTTTCTCCTGGCCTTATTCCTCTACTCAGTGTGTCTTAGCTAACTAACCATGTGATATTGATTGGCCATGAAAATGTTGAATTATTTAGTTGTGCATGGATACTCTTTCCAGACATTCTTTATCTTTTCTCAGTGGCTGTTTTAAATTCATAGTGGAGCTTAGGTTTGTAGGCCTGTGGTAAAGTGGAGGTTAAATGCGAATGTTCCCTGTGTAATTTTGCCCTTGGGAATATTGACTCCTGGCTGCTGACGGTGCTTTTCTGCGTAAATACAGTATTTTATTTAAAGGCAGACTAATACACTGCAACCAGCGTATGTTTAATGATGTTTGTTTGATGGTATTGTGTGTGAACATACAAGTGCTGTGCATTATTCAGGCAAATGCCGTTTCAGACATGAAAGTGCAAATACATTGTTTTGTTTTTTAAATGCATGTGCTGATAATTGTATAAAAGAAGGTACAATTACTTAAATTGAAGTCTGTACACAATGCCTGATAGAAACTTAAATATATGATGAGGTCCTGACCCCCTCTTGTGATGTAACACAGTGATAAAGTTTTAATGCAGTGAGTGATGTCATCTTCTGGACCTTATGTCCTATAGCTTGTTTAATGAGTCGAAGCAGAGATGAGCCCTCAGTGGTTCTCTTCTGTGTGTGGATGGTATTACACCATGAAAGTCAAGCTTTCGGCCAGCCGCTGGCGCTTTCACCAAATGTTTACTGATAATGAAGACGGGTACAGTTACAATTACCTTCAGTCTGTTGACCGCCACCAGCAAACATCCACGTCAGTCAGCTGGCCGGCCGTTAAGCCAGCCTCCGAGCTCATGCCTCGTCTCTCTTTGTGTCATGACTAACGGTTTTGGTGGTCACCCTTTATGCTGATCAAGTTCGCCTCTTAGCATCAGGTGTCTGCCCTGCAGGATCGATAAAGCTATCTCATTACATTAAACATGATGAGGCAGAGTGTTGTTTCCTGTGGTTTATGCTTTACTTCTCACAGAGTATTTAAAATATTATGCACTATAAAGATATGGAATTACAGTGCACTTGTGTTTAAATGGCTTATTATGGTGGATAAGTGCCTCGTGGGAGCATCTGTCGGTGCCCGAGATGCTCTGTTTCCATCTGGTCTGCCATTTTGTTCCTGAGCAGTCTTGATGTAGAGAAGTGAGAAGATGGCCGCTCTTTTCAACTTTTAGAACCAGAACCTTTCTAGAGATGTTTCCTCCTCACCGCTGTGAAATAATATTTCACCACACAGATATATTGTATATCAACAATTTGTGATTTTCAATTTCTTGTTAAAAGGCACACCCACTCAAACTTACAAACAACATTTATATAAAAACTGCTAAGTGACATTACTAGAGATGACTGGAAGAAAAGGTGTCACATTAGAGAGAAATGTTGCCGTGAAAGACAAGAGACCATGACATCAGTACAGGTACTCACTGGCGGTGTCTGGAGTAAAAATGGAAGGAGTTCAGGGCCACGCTGCTTTTCTTTCCAATCAGTGCTTCTCCCATCACATCTGGCTAAAGTTAAGTGAGAACATTTCCACTTCACATTTGATCCAAAAAAAAAGTAGGAGGAAAGGGGAGGGAATTGAAATGGAAAGAGGTGAGACAAGATAAGTGATTGAGTTTTACTTCACTGATCTTTGTAAGTGAATGAACGCAGAGATAAAGAAAACAGTTGAGCTGGCTTTTTACAAGCCTCATTGAATCAGAGATATCTCTAATTTGCAGTACTTTGATCAGCTGCAGAATCTCCAGATAGTGTTTTTACTGCAAACATATGAAAAAGTCAACATTTTCATCAGCTGGTGCTGCTTCACTGATCCTACTCCTAGGTGGCCTACCTTTCCTATATTTTTTACTGTTTTTCTCCATGTCCATGTTCCCAGTTAAAATAAAGTATACACAAGAAGAGGATGTGTGTGTCAGTGCTTATGAGGGTCTGGGGCAAAGCTGAATGTTTGTCGAGGAGAAGAAGGGCTTATGCAGCCGTCTGCTTTTCCTGCTCTCAGCTGTCTCCCCTCAGGAGCAGCCAGCCTCCGTGTGATTACGTGTGATTGACAGGCACGCTTTCAGCAGCATGCAAATAGGAAGTGACCTTAAACAAGCACTGCCATTTTTGACTGAGTGCCTGTCTTTCCTTTCGCCCCCGCCTCCCTTGCTCGTCAGCGAGAAAGGGTGAGAAGGGCACAAAGCTTTTGGCTTCTGGGTCAAGAACCCAGGGTCATCCACGTCTGGGGAAAGGGTAATTGCTACCCCCGTGTGTGGGCTCATGTCCTGAAGAGAGAGGGAGGGGGAGGTAGACACTGGACGGAGGCTGGAGGTGGGTTACATTCCTCCGAGTGGAAAAGAGAACACAACACTGTAGTCCTGCTCTGTGTGTCTGCTCGCAGCTCTTTGTCCTCCAAGCCAGTGCCAGGACCCCCCAGTGGGCCAACTCTAGGGCCGCAGACCCACAGAGGGTGAACAGCGACCTGACTCACACTGGAGTAATTCAATTTAACACACACTGAGTGCCCTGTGATTGGTGTTTTAACTCTGGCCTCTCCCTTGGCCAGATGGCTGTACTCTGAGAGATACATTTACATTTTAGGGCATTGGACTGATGCCTTTATGAGTTTACAGTGTGCATCGTTGTTTCCTAAGCTCGCCCAGATAGGTGGTTACTGTTTGGTAGTCTCAAATTACGAGTAGTTTTTTATGTAACGATTCCAATATTCACTGCTTGCAGTTTATCATTTATCACAACAGTGAAGACCTTACTTAAGTAAAAATAGTAATACCACTCTGTAAATAGTCCAGAGTATAGTGTAGTACAGAGGTATTATCAGTAAAATGTACTTTGAGTATCAAAAGTAAAGGTACTGGTCTCTGTGACTGACATATTATTGTATATAACATTATGTTAATATTTTCTCATTAATATGTGTGTTACTTCCTCAGATGTTTAGAGGTCTCGGTCTGAGTGTGGCCTTAGAAAGGGTCACAAGCAGAGAAGACTGAGAGCCACCAGTTTAATAATACAATCTATTTTATTATTGTATGTTTTTTTTTTTGTAAAATCTTTATCTGAAAAGTAACTAATCTATAATCTATGAAATACTATACAGTAACAAATATAATGCATTCTTTACCACTATATATATAGTGAAGTAGAAGTGAAGTGCAAGTACAGTAAATGTAGTTTTTTTTTTATGACTGTAAAGTTTGCTCCCATTTGGCAACACTGATGCTGACTGTGTATGTTGTTCACCTCTGTGTGCGTATTGTTTGTGAATATGTGTATTATACATTGAGTAAAAGCTTTTTATACTATAGAAATACAGTACATTGATGATTTTAGTGTTGCAGACACAGCACCATATTTAACTTGAAGCTGTATTTATTTTGGATCAGTTTTTTTCATTTAGACCACACTTTCCACAGAGTGACACACACCGGGCTCCTGTTATTACATTCAAACATTCAAACAAACGTGTGGCTTTCGTTGCATTCGCTGATTTATACGCCTACTGCTTGACTTAAAACTGGGCTGTGTTACAGTGGCATCCACGCCATGTTTCTGTAACATGGGATCCTCTGACTACTCAGTTTCTGACTACTCACAGCCTGTGTCTATTTGTTGCCTTTAATTCAGTTTAATTTAATGTCATATTTAGATAAGTATAAAAATAAAACGCTAAAATTACATACTTAAATTAAATTGTTACTAATTGTAAATAGCTGATAACTAATTTACTCACAACTAGCTAAATCGCAGGTCCCAGCTGTTATATTGATGAGGCCTGTTGGAGCAGCTTGTGCTGTGTATGATGCGTCCCCACACACAGAGAGCTGTAGACTGTATATTGACTCTGTATTTACTGTGCCTGCGTGCCCGGCTTGGTTTGTTTATTAGTAGGGGGGTGACTGTAATGACTATGTAATGACTGTGAAAACCAGAGTGTGGGTGTGGGTTATCATCAGTAAAGGCTTACTGCAGTCTCTGATGATGTCACAGTATATTATGAGAGGGACATGGTGTGGAAACCGCTCTTGGGTGGTATCGCCTATTTCAAACACAATCCCAGGGAGTTGGTAGAAACCAACACTGTACATATACATTATTGTGGACTATTCTGCTCAGGGAAATTCTTGAGGACTATAATCCTCCATTGGGAGACTGTTGTTGGTTGATTTGCTTGCAGGTTTGTAGCTTGCACCTAATTGTATTCGCTGCTTCAGAGGATTCCTCTAGTGTAACCATCCCAATAGCAAAAGCGGTTCCCATCTCGTCATAATGAATGGGTTGATCTGCATGAAAGTTTTATCCCTCTGCCCATCCGTCCACGCTTGGAGGACTTTAATGAGAGTTTATTGGAACCATTTTAGCCAAGCCAGTTTAATTTATTTATGCTTAAAAGCTGGAGCAGTAAGAGGCTTACAGAACTCTTGACCCCGAGAAAGCTCATCGCAAAGCAGACCCTGTCAGCTTTTTTTTTTTTTTTTATTACCAGAAAAGCTTGCTTATGGCACATTGAAATTCTTGGGGAGCGCTCCACAGCTTGCCGAGGGGATTACTGGTAAATCCCTGCAAACTCCAGATGTTTTCCCAGGCAGCACGCAGCGGGAAAACATCTCCCATCCCCTGTAAACATCTGTCAGACAAAAGCCTCTCAGCCACAGAGGAAACAACAGAAGCTTAGAGGGAGTAAAGTAGCTTGACTAGTCAGATTTTCACTCTGTTAGATCTGTTTGTTTATGAAGAGCTAAGTGGCTTTGCAGGGCATCTTGTGTTCCTTCTTGTGCTCAGCTTCAAAGTGGACGAGCGTACCGTATAACTGAAATATTTGATGGTTAAACAGATGGCCGGATGACAATGACAGACCCAGAGCTTTCCCTGATGGACCACCAAAAGAGACATTTAACAGTCTTTTCAAAATCATAACTTTTCTTTTGTTTGTTTGTTTTTCTTTCAACTCTTAATTTAAATGATTATAGATACTCTATAGAAGAAGACTGAAGTATGATATCAGGGTGGTGATCAGCTATGGATACTGTTGGGGATTTCTGTCACAGTAGCAGTGTGTGTGTGTATTTGTGTGCGTGCGTGTGTGATGTTAATGGCTGTTGCTGCAGGGTTCAGGCCTCGGGCAGAATCTCATATCCCCCTGCCATGTTTGTGTTAATTTGCTGGATGTAAACACGGTGAGTGGGCTGTAACAAGGCAGTGCCTGCCTCTGTGTCTCTGGTCTCCAGCCCCTCAGTCGAAGACAGAATGCAGAGTGGGAGCGGCTGACCAGTGTCTGGATCACTGAACAATTGTAGGCCAGAGAGAGAGCGGAGGAGAGAGCGAGCCCTCAATGTAGCCGCTAGGGACAGGCCTGACAGATGGATGGAGCGAATGACTGGGTGCCTAGCCAACTGGAAAGACAACTTTCACCCACACAGGCTATATGCTTTTGCCTGTCGCCTTTTATCGCTTTCTCTTACACACAACTCAGACGATTAATGTAATTTCTAAATCTTGTTTATTTAACTAGAAATGATAGAACAGACCCTACTGCTTCAATCACAGGTTGATCTGCCACAAATACAATTTATCAACGTTTACCTGCAGTGTTTAGAAAGTCTGATCCCAAATCACTATTTAAAGTTATAATCCTTCGTATTGTTGTTACATTTAAACCCCATTTTGAATGTAATTATCTTTTTTCTTTTCTTGTCTGTATTGGATAGTGGGCAGAGAGGAGGCAGACAGGAAAGATGTGCAGTAACCACTCAGCTACTGGGGTGCTCCACCAGGACTGAAATACATTTCCCTGGGACAAAATCATATTCTTGAGCAGGCAGCCTAATAGGGATGTATGGCATAAGAATAGATAGCCGAGATGTATCAGTACTCACAGCACTGAGTAAAGGTGTACAGTATGTTGAGCTGCACAGGCAATATGTGCCTCATTTTCTCCTCAGAGGAGTTCTCCCAGAGCTCATTAGCCCCGGTAAAATTCCCACTGGAATGCCAGGTCCTGCCTGCCGTCTGCTGCCCGCTCCTGAGCAGCTCTGGTTTCAGCCTGCTGGATGACTGGGCACAGGGATGGTTCCCATAGTTGAGCTGCCTGAGCCGCATGGGCAGACCCTGGTACCCCGACTCAAAGAGCCCTCTGTTGTAACGTGCACACGCTCACATGCAGAGTAGGGTCACTTCACACAGACGCACACATGCACAGAGGCGCAGTCTGGCAATGTGAGCTATGGGAATGTCAGATTTATGGAAGGATGGATCACATGCTCGCAGAGTGTTGGAAAGCGAAGCCCAACAATTGGTTTTTGTCTGACTGTAAACTTGTGTAACTGTCTGGCAATACCAGTCTACACTGGCGTAGTCCAAAGAAACAATCTTATGCTTTTTTTCAGCAGTCCTCCCCCTGAGTGAGGCTTGGCTCAAAATCCATCTAACTTGGCCAACGCTGTAGAACAGATCTGCAAACATACACACACACAACACACGGACACACTCTCACATATAAATGCATGATGTCTAGATCACTATTTTCCATTAGGACATTGGGGAAAAGTCTGTTTATTACACAGCATTATGTTTTGCAAATGGCCAACAGTTTTTGTGACCAGTGTGACCAACTAGCTTTCTCTGCATTCAGCAGAGTCCACTGTAGCCCATACCCCAGGTTGGTTTTCTCCCCAAAAACTTTTACTCAGTGAGGGAGGGGGAGAGGGGTAGCGGGCCAGAGGAGAGTGCATATCAAAGAGAACCAGCCATCTGTCAGCACAGGCAGCAAACAGCTGGTAGAGGAGATGCAAGATGTCTGAACAAAGACTGACAAGATGGAAGATGACAGGAAACAGATTTCCCTCCCTTTTTACCCCTCCTGCAAGAGAAGAGGTTGACCATGAGAGTGCTGTGATGTCTCGCAGTCTCCAGATGCTGGCTCTCATCTCCTCTCCTCTAATCTTCTTCCCTTCCTTGTCCTTTCCATCGTCTCTTTTCTCTTTCTCTCCTCTGTCTCTCTTCTTTTTCTCTCCTGTTTCTCTTCTTCTGCTCTCCTCCTCTCCTTCAGTAACACAGCAGAGTGTGAGGGTTTGTCAGCTCACTGTTGGACTTGATACGTGTAGTTTTTCCATGAATCGTTACTGGAGAGATTCTTCAGTCTGGTCCCTTGCTGCTTAATTTGTTCATTTGCATTTCTGGCGTGCTCAACAAGAACAGAGAATGTTTCATCTCTCACATGCAGGCAAACGCAGAATTAAACTATTTCTACTAGAATTACCATGTAATAATTAATACATGATATGCTTTAATTATACTAATTATGAGAGCATTTACTCAGTGTAGAAGTTTTTTTTTTAAGATAGGATTTTTGTGGGACCTAAATATTAGATTCTGTGAATTATTTAGCTTTGGTAATTGACCTGCTGCAGCTTAAGTAGATACACATCTCTCCGCTCATTTGCTTAGATAAATGAAGCGGTGTGAGTGGTGTTAAGTACATTTTTAGGAAATGAGCGCAGGGCCTTATGTTAATTAGTGTTGCAGCGTAAGCCTCGTTACATCAGGTCTTCTTCTCTCTCTCTACTTAGCACAGTCTATTCCCCTTTGTGCCTTTCCTCCCTTACTGTTAATTTGAACAGAAAATGCAGTCTGTTTCTAAATAGGGCAGTGGTGCACACTAGCCGCAATCATTAAGCCCATTTTCTGCCAGCTTAGTGCTGTTGAAATGCCTGTAATGGAGGGAAAGCGAGTGTTTGTCTACTCTCTCTATGCACAGTGTAATGTCTGATGTGTGACATTGGCCTGTGTAATAGTGTAATGGCCCTAATTGTCTAATCACTCTAATATGTGGCTGCTGCTCCTGGACATGACAAGGGCAAAGTGAGCTAATAAACAGTGATTACTGTCACTTGAAATCAGCACACAGAAGTGGGTGGGGGGTGACGCTTGTTTCTTTCTCCTCTTCCTTCCTCTCGTCTGCTTTGTGTTTGACAGACGGGAAGCATGGTGACGGTGAAAGGTCAGTTTGTGGTTGCACACAAGTGATGGAATGACAGAGAGAGACAGAGAGAGAGAGGTATCAAAGTCTGAGAGGGAGAGAGAAAAAGAGCTGTCATCTCCGGATCTCGTCCCTTCGGTCAGTTAGATTGACAAGCTGTCAGCTTTGCCAGCTCAGACTCTGTGGAACAAAAAGTAGACAAGGCAGAGCTTTCACTTTCCCCAACCATCTGCCTCTCTCCCTCTGCCGCTTTCTCATTCTCATACTCTGTTAAAAATTGACATGTAAGCACAGGCTGTTGGTGCAAATACTAGTATATTGACATACGGGTTGAGTTTTGGACTTAAAGTGACACAGAGAAATACATGAGTGTTTTAGCTGCTTTATAAATTTACAGAAGGTAGAAAATTCTTTACTATTTTTACAGCAAACAGAAAAGGAGATGTTTGTTCAGAAAGGATCTTTTCTAATGGCAGAAAAGGAGCATGGACAAGGAGGTCGATGATCTTTTATTAAGTATTTTCACTATCCGTACACCATGTTAAAAAAGTCCATCTGTATTTTCACAGTTGTTTGGGCTCAGACAGACAGATAGTTGCTGCTTTCTGTTCATGCTAAACTTGATTATCTTCACTCCATTCATAATCCCCCTAAAAAGTTGCTTAAAAACTGGTAGAGACCTGCCGATAAAGTGCATAGCAATGGGTATTTAAGATTATTATCTGCAGTTAAATCTGCATGTGCAGAAATGTACCTCATCAATGTGAAAAACAACAATCTCAGAGGATCTATGTGCATTGACGGTTCTGATTCATATGGTAGATTTATTTCCAGGTTGCCTTGAATTCATTCATCTTAGGTTGTCACGGTCGGTCCATCTACCCAAGATGGAAATAATAAAAACTACAGGTGCTCCCCACATGCGCGCAACAAGGACACACTTGTGATAATGCTGCAGTTTCCACAGTTGTGATGGTTGAAGCCCAGTGCTTGAGTTTTTGTTTCAGCCGTGCAAACACTGTATCACATATCACTGTCACCAGACATGAACACTACGGCAGGACTCGGTCGGTAACATTCACTACAGATCTCTGTTTGCGCTGTTTGTGCATTGTGAGGTAAATGTGTTTGTGTCTGTGTGTTCGAAGTTGATGTTTCATGCACCGTCTCCAGGCTATGAAGCCTTCATTTCACAGCTCCCCAGAGACCAGTTAACCCCTCATTTCCTCCCCTAGAGCATCGTGTGTGTGTGTGTGTGTGTGTGTGTGTGTGTGTGTGTGTGAGGGAGAGAGAGAGAGAGAGTGAATCTGTGCTGTATCTTCTGTGGAGCAGACTTTCTCTACAGTAGTTGGGCACTCTGATAGCCTCCATTCATTATTCAGCTCTGCTCCAGCTGCACCACACCCCCCAGCAGCACAGAAATAAAACAAGGTTAAGAATTGGCTTGAAATGTGTCTCAGTGGATCAAGTGGTGGGGGGAGGGTGGGGAGGAGGTATGGCCCTTTATCTGTGCGCCATCTTTTATTAATTGCTCTGGTGCTTAGATTGCGAGTTTCTCCGTGATCATTAATGCATGCGCGGAATAACGTATTTACATGTTCTCATGCATTATGCATGTTCAGGGAGGAGGCTACAGTGTTGTGGAGGACCCTCTGCCCACAGTTCCTGTGTTTTCTTTTTGTGTGTGTGTGTGTGTGAGCTGATCTGAATTCAGCCACAGTGTGAAATCCACTTGCTAGCAGACCCATGTATTGCTACAGGAAAGCAATGTAGCAATGGACAACAAGCAACATCCCTGTTGCTTTCACACAGACCGCTGAGGGTTTGTGACTGACAGCAGCCGACATGTCTCTGAGTCACCAAGAAGCGGTAACCAGATATATTTGTTCAAGAAGCATGCGTTGTAAGTGCAGTGAAATATTTAGTTGCCTTCCTTATTTATCTACTCACCCATAGTCGCATGACACGTGTGCTCCACATTCACTTTGTGCTTACCGTTCGATGGATAGGCAGTCAGAATCCTGTATGGTGCACAAAAAGAGAAAGCTAAAGGAGATCAGTTACAGGTCAGCAACACTATGTGGTGATAAGAAATTCAGAGGAAAGTTTCTCTGTCTTTCTTGACATTGTCTTGTTGTCTGGCCAACAGGGCTGCTGATTGATCAAGTCAAAGCACAGCTCCCTGTTGGCCTATTCACCTCTGTGATCGATCAATCACTTACACAGTCACACCCGCAGTTCTTGTATTTCCACTAAGAAGTCAGCTTTCTGCACCCGAGCCTCCTTCTTATTTATTTCATGTATTTCCTTGTTTTTCCACTCCTGCCTCTATTATCATAAGTCTACACTCAGCAGATACCCCCCCCGGCCACTCTCGTTTAACTTGTTGTAAGTGAACACTGTGTGTCTTATTATTTTTTGTGCTGATTGCTGTGTGGTGTAATTGTAACAGATAACTGCCGGTGTGGTTGGTCATTGTGCTGCCTGCTGTCTTGCATCAGAAGCAACCGTGCTGGATAATTAGAATTGATTTAGTTACAATTTAATTAATCACACCGTTAAATCTCTG
Source organism: Pampus argenteus (assembly GCA_036937835.1). Classification (NCBI taxonomy): domain Eukaryota; kingdom Metazoa; phylum Chordata; class Actinopteri; order Scombriformes; family Stromateidae; genus Pampus; species Pampus argenteus. The sequence goes on from CM072874.1 coordinate 17,100,475, forward strand.
GTACTTACTGCGGACTCACACTGTTAGCTTTCTGTGCGCACACATTTGTATGTGTAGTTTTGTGCGAGTGTGTGCACGCATGTCTTCAGGGTTATTAGTGTGCAGAAAAAAGAAACCTTTACAGAAATGAACAGCTCTGCATAAAAAAAGCCTTTTAATCTATTTTGAAATTTAAGTAACTTGGTTGATCAGGAAAAGATCTGCTTTCCATTAAATATTCTTGAAAGACAAGACTTCCTTTTACAGAATATTTAGTTTCATTGTGATGCAGATCAGGGTTTTTCATTATGAGATGATCATATCTGTTTTATTCCATCCAAATGTTGTGCAACTTTTAACCAAATTTCCAGTAAATTAGCAAAAGAAAATGCAAATTAATGTAGATTTCCATCCAATTCTGTGTTGTGAATATTAGGAGTTGAAAAAGTAGCACTAAATCAAACTACAAATGATGAAAAACAATGTGAAAACATGATGAAAATGTTGCTTTTATATCTGTTTCACATATTATTTTGAGGAATGTTACAGACTGCTCATCGCTCCAGCTTCAGTGGCCCTTTAAGTCACATCATACTTCATGTACGTCGTGATTTATTTGCAAATTTTCCATCACAGCCAAGCATAAAACTTACTTGCAATATTTTGACTTTTTTTTTCACTCAGCTTTGTTTATGACATATTGAAAATGCCATAAAAACAGGTGGATGGAAACCAAATGAACAGAGAGATTCTCACAGTATTTCTACTATCAGGACACAGTTAGTTTGACTTTTGTACGTTTGGACGTACCAGTGTTTGCAGTAGAGGAAGTGAAGCTTGTTCCTCTTTCGTGCTTAATGAAGTCTCTTGACATGTGTCTATAACGTAAATTGGACCTGGTGTATTTGTGAGTTGTTGCAGTCGTTGCCGTTTTGTGTTTTTTGATTGGGAGTCTCCTTGAATTGCTGCTCAGCCGTGGGATATGCCGACAAGGAGAAAACCGTCACCGCTGTTGTTGTTGTTCTCTTCAGGTTTATTCATCCTGAAGAGGCTGAGCGTTGGAGTGTGTTGTTGTGTGTGTGTGCATCTCTTCGCCTCCTTCACAGTGTTGGAGAAAACAAAGGCGTCCCTGCTCTTGCAGGCCCTGATTGCAGTCATTAGAATGCACAGGCGCTCCTGGTGTGGCAGGGCCTCTCCTCGAGGGGATTCAGCGTGCAAAGCGCTGCCGCTCGCCTGTTTTTAATAACAATCATCTAAAATCGCTGCAATTAGCCCACAGCTACAAGGAGATGGAGAGCAGGAAGACGTGGAGAGGGAGGAGGGAGGGCTACAAGCTCAGATTCAGTGAACCCTTCGCATGTCAGCTCCTCTTTCACATGGTAAATTCAAGAGAGCCTTTGTGTTCATCAATTATTAGCCATGAAAGTTAAAAAGATCCATTGTGTATTTTTAATCAGAGTTATATGTGGAATCTTTGAACTGATTCCCAGTCTGGCCTGAGGCTACAAACAGAGGTAGCCTCTGCCACCCCACACATCCCCTACAACCACTCCTCCTCAGCTCTCTGTGTGCAGCTCAATACCGTATTATTCCTGCTAAGCCCAGGAAAACTATTCACTCTGTAGCACTGTGCAACCACACATGCTGCAGGTACAATAGATACACAAGTCTGTTTTAAGCTGAGGGGTTGAGTGAGTGCTGACCATTAGTAATATAGGTATTGTTTTTAGAAATGTACAGAAACAGATGGGACAACACAGATAAGAGAGTTTGTGTAATAGTGGGATATGAGATACTCAGCTTAATGGTGTTTTCTTGTGGTCTGCAAACAGGATGTGGAGTATTTAACATTTAATTTTGAGTGTGCATGCTCAGTTATGTCCTTGATGCGCTGTCTTTGCCACAAGCGAAACTGGCCACACCATGTGGCAGAAGTTAATTTACTGCATCAGCCAAAGTCAACTCAGATTCTACATAGTAAGAAGAAATGTAGTATAAAGCTTAAATGTTTATTTTTCTTATTTGATGTTCTACTTTGATTTCATTTTTTGTCTGGCAATGGGTTGAGAAAATGTTGTCCCTTTTTTTTCAGAACCATCTTTTTTTTCCCACCATATTGAGTCCTTGTGGTATTCTGCCTCTTTCAAGATAAAAAAGCTTTTCCCTTGAAATGTCCCACACTGAAAACAAGCATGAAGTCTGAATCAAAGCTGTAGATAGACATCATACCTCCTTGGTTTTGGATCTGGTACTAAAAAAGATATCCACTGTTAAAGATCACATAAAGGCGCTCTTGCAGTTACAAACATAACCTAGGTCGCAGTCTGTGGGTGAATGAGGCATCTTCTGGACGCACACTCCCGCCGTGAGAAAACCTGCAAACCAAGAGTCAAAGTGTTTCTGAAGGCGAGAGGTTTGCCCGATTAGAGGATAATGATGTTTGTTACAAGTATTGCCGGCCGATTAGATGTGTTACATGCATACGCACTAGAAAAAGTGTGCGTATATGTGAAATGTTCAAAGTGTGATGTGATATGTTTTTTTACTTTATTTGCAGCATTCTCTCATATCAGACTATATAGACCCTTATTACATATTTCTACTATTTCTCTTATGTGTACTTTACCGCCCATCTCTCCTGTCCTCCATTAAATCCTCAGCCTGATGTGTTGTCATGTAGCACCACCCACAGGTCAACAGGAGGGTGACAGGCTGCTGTGCTGCAGCTCTCCGTCAGGGAGGAAACACACAAGGGTCTGACTGAAGCAGCAGCAGCTCTGGTTCCGGGCTGGAAGTCATCTCAGAGAGCTTAAAATAAAGCTTAAAAATTCTCTATCCCAAACAGAGAGAAAAGTGTTCCTTCTTGTGGGACGTGGAAGGAAAGTGCAGCGTACACGAGAGAACCCATCTCTCTCTTAGATTCGGTCTTTGTTCAGGCTGTGCTGAATTATTTACCTGTGTGTTTAAAAGATGGCTCGGGGGAATTTTGACATTAGCTCTTCGGAGCCCACACTCAAAGCTTTCTGGTCTACAAAAGCGGGGCGTCCTTTCATGAAGTGTAGTATACACAGACACAATTGTAAATGAGAGTTATCAGCAAAAAAATAAAGAAGGGAATGAGGAAATGTTTTGATAAAAAAAAAAAAAGGCACAGTTGATAGTGTGCTTTTAAATGCAGTGGATGCTTGTTTTTGTCTCTGTGTGCTCTCCTGTGAGACTGCAGGGAAATGGAAGCACTCCTCATCCAAACCCCCAATGCTTCCCATTACTTTTAAGATTGTACAGCTTTGCATGTTTTCTCTGCTTCACTTCTCTTCTTTGTCTTTTGGATTGAAGCCTTGTATAGTTCTCATTTGCATTAGCTGAGCTTCTCCATTATTCATAATACAAGTACCTTTACACGATTTGAAACTTGAAGGTACAGCTGTTATTTGTCGACACAAATTAGTTAGTTTGTTTAATTTTTCATTATTAATTGATTCTGTTTTCTCACTAAAATCTGTTTTGAGAATGAGAAGTCTGGAGGTCGAGACTATACTTCACAGCCTTGACACAGTTATAGTTTGTGCTCAGCAGAAAATATATCACCATTGCAATTATGTGGGGAACTCGCTGATGTGCCAACCCATACAGATTTCACAAGGTTTTGTTTTGGGTCATGGTTTAATGTTTTGTCTTGGTCTGGGCCATTTAGGTCTACGTTGTAATCTTAGTGATAAAAGTGAGGTTTATCTGAGAAAACATGGATTAGCTTTCAAGGTTACATCACTGTTATCATGGAGGCTCAATCCACATTAAAGCAAACCAGTCCATAAGTCAGCCTGAGAAACATTAGTCGACCCAAACTAAATTCCATACTTTTATCAGTGAAACACTAAAACACTCCCCCGCTCACATCCCTTTCCAAACAGCCAGTAACTCGCTCTGAAGTCATACTTAATCTTATCAACTGACATGATGGACAAGGTCTTGTGATGCAGGTTATCCCCCTTTTTATTGCTCATTAACCACAATTATATGAGAGCTGCCTCTTTGGCCGGCTTTTTTTGGCAGGATAATTGATTGTGGCTGAGTAATATGTGTGCTACAGCCAGCGTTAGCAAATCTGCACTGAAGAAAGTATGATCCCTTGTTCCTGGGTTGTTTATGCAGTCATGCCATCGACAGGCCATGTAGTTCAAAGCCATTTGACACAAAAGTTGTCACAGTGTAAAGCTGCAGATTGAAAAGTTAATTCCCACATTACTTCAGTATTTCTTTGATTAGACCTCAGTGGATTCTTGCGCTGCTTATATAAAGTCTTCATCTCATACCGGCCTATTTGAAATGATTACACCAGTTTTGTTCCCGAAAATGCCTCAAGTTCCAAGTGATAAACCTCAGGCTGAGAACCCAATTTTCACTAGCAAACTCAGAAAGCCACAGGCAGACTCCCACTCCTGCAGAGCCTGCATTTTAAATTGTGTTTTATTCATCTTTTGTGCGCTTTGACCAAAATTGCCACACTGAGGGTTACAGAAATAATGTTCAGTGTTTCCTCAGGGGGGAAAAAAAGCTGTACTCCCATTTTATTCTTCTTTTTTTTCCTTTTTTTTTGCCGCTACCCAACCAGGGGTGAGCACAAAAGGGAGACAAACGGCTCAGTATCAGCCGTGATTTCCTGAATAGCCCAGTGGGAGCGCGGGAAGTCGGGGTGCATGCAGCAGATCGGCATTGCCCTGAAACAGCAGCCATGCTGTGATGGAGATGGCTTTTCTCTGCGACAGTCCGACTGTGAGCCACGGGTCTGCAAATGAAACAGAGGGATGCAGCCTTCACAGATTCAGGGCCCCTGTCGCCTTGCTGGGCATGTCTGCTGCTGTGGCGAGGCAGAGGGAAAAAAGCAGCAACGGATAGACAAAGAGCTGCAGAAAATTCTGTTGAAAATACATTCTATTTCCTGCTGTTTGTGAATTCATCAGGCCCCACGCTGTGCCACTAGTGATTTCTAAACATATGCAGCTCATCTGATGTAGATGTGTAAACTCTGTGTACGGTTATGGATGGCTGTGCAGACAGATTGTTTGCTCTGGGCCCTCTATGGTCCTGGTGGGTGGGATCTGCCAGCACCATCTTACATTGTTTTCCACATGAGCTTTATTGAGTTCCCTATTACAATGCTGGTCCTCTTGTCTTGGGCTCACCGCTGCTGTTGAATTGACCTTGCATTTTTGCGAGGGAGTGCTGTTGTGTATTCAGGCCAGCAGGCCTGTTAGACAGTGAGGCAGACTGACTCCTTCTCTCAGGCCCTGCTCTTACAAGACCCTGCTTAACAGGCATCAGGCTTACACACTTAACACTTGGGAGGGGAGAGCAGGCTTAGCTTTTAGCTTTCATCGCAGTTGACATGGTATAAGGCAGCCAGACAAGGCCGGACTGCTGCAGCCTTATTAGTTCTGTCTGGATTGGCTATTCTACAGTCTGACGCTAATGCTCAATGAGAAAGGTTACTTTGAAATTTAATGGAATGGGTAGAAATTAGCTGCACACCGTACATGGGCAGTCGTCTCCTGCTGGTGTTTTCCCAGAGCTCGCCTGGCTGTCTGAACAACAGAGGAGGCACTTGCAGTAGGTGGAGCTCTTGTGTTGGATTTTGATGTTGCAGCTTGATTCACCTGCTTGTGAAGGACACAACTGCTGCCTGCACGTGTGTGTGTGTGTGTGTGTGTGTGTGTACACACAGCCCTTTCGGATGGCATTATTGTAAAATGCATAGATAGCATGTAACAAGAGATTTACAAGCCCTCTGTATGCACACACAGGCCCAGTCATATAAACACATAAAACACATTTTCAGTGACGAGCTAATTGACAGCTCTTGATGGGTGGTACAACACTGCCAAATGTTTGTGTTTACATTAGACCTTATTAGAAATTGTAATGGGACTCGTATGTTGTCAGCTGGTAAAAGTGTGCGTGCGTGTGTGTGTGTGTGTGTGCACAGACACAACCGTTTTTATTTACTACCTACAGCCACACACTGCCTTTTCCTCCTGGCAGCTTCATGCAGAGAAACAAACGTAAACGTCTCCCCCACAATTCCTGTTTTCCCTCCCTCTCCACCTCCCTCCTGCTCTCTCTTCCACTTTCTCTCTCTCCCCTTTGCGCCTCCTCGCATACTACCGCAGGCCCTCCATCTCTCCGGCCTGTCAGCGTGCTTTTTCATTTGGCTTGTTGCTACAGGGGGCTCGACGCTGGCAGATTACAACTCGGCAGCCAGTCATTTTCGATTTATCAGAGCCCCCTCCCTGTGTGCCTCCTCTCTTTCTCTCTCCCCCTCTCAGCCTTGCCAGCATCAGTGCAGCAGACACATAGCAATTCCTCACATCACCCCACCACCCTCCCGTTTCCTCCCACCTTCCATATCTTCCTTTTTCGATCAGCATGGAAAATTTAGCTTGCAAGCCCCAAGACAAAAAAAAAAAAAAAAAAAAAAAGAAAGAAAGAAAGAAATATTGTGGCAGTGGAAGCATTTAAGTTAGAGAGGCAGCTAGAGCTGTATTATTACTTAGGCCTCTGTCACTGGTGATGACCCGGGAGAGTGGAGAATATCGATTGCGTGTCACTCAAGGCATTCAGCAGATTGCATTGACAAAGCTTGTCGGGCCTTTAATAGCAAGGTTAGCAGCCTTGGCTGGGGCCCAGGAGAAAACTCTAACTGTGCCCTATTTCATGGTGGCTTTTAACCATTCCCTGGGTCCAAGGAGTGGATTGATAACAGTAAGGAAGTAATTTTACTCTCATAATTGCCTTCCTGTGGTTGACATTTGTGGCCCTCAGCGCCTGTAAAAGAGCCTTTCCAAGAACAGAAGAAAGAGGGCCAGCATTGTCTGGCTGCTTTTTGTGACAGAAAATAGCTTCACACGAACAAAAATGTGGTACACTAAACAAAACATGGTGGAGAAAAGGAGGAAAAAAGGGAGAAAAAAATCAAAAGGGGTGTACTAGTGTGATTTATGGGTTGAAGGAAGTCCATTACTCGCTAGAGGAAGCCCAGACCAAAACACAAACAGTAAGGGCATAGCTTGCAAAGAGGGTCATGGAGTAATTCTTTTACCCTGCCAAGATCGCTGATAGCTGCTGAAAACACTACTTGTCAGAGGAGGAAAAAATCTGACAGGATTTCGATCTCACAGTAATTCTCAACATAAATAAGAGCACTAAACCACCTAAATAGTCTCTCTTTACGCCAAGTGATGTGGAACAAGGCTGAAATTTAACAGGTCCCCTGTGTGTTATAATTTGCCTTCCACACGTTTGGTGAAGCTATTTCTACAAGCAGCCTAGTCACCGTTGGATGCTGTCAGGTCTTCCGTGGCAGGTAGCTATTCTCAGAGCTGTGTAGGCCTAAATCCTCGACTTCTTTTATTTCCACCGTAAAGCTGTGACACTGGATAATGAAATCTGTGTTTATTTTCATTGGCTGGAGTTATGACAAGTTTGGAGAAAATGACAATTTTCTGTCTTGTGTAAAACCAACATTAATTGAAGTACTACAGGTACGTGCCCTGGTTACTGCTGCTGTACAGAGGCTTTTCAGGTAGTTTTAGTTTCCAAAGTTCTTCCAACTTTTTAAGTGGCATTGCTGAAATGTCTTTTCAGCTGAAAACTGAGCTGCCTTATAATTGTGGAAAGTCCTCAAATCCTTTTGTGTATTTTCTGATGCTTCTGTTGAAAAAAAAAAAGAAAAAAAAGTGGCTCCATGACTTTCCTACCAATTCGCATCACCCATCCGAATTTAGATGTGGCACCTTAGTTTAGTCACTCGAAATTCTGATTAGTAAATGTTGTTAATGTTACTAGCTTCCTTTGTCTGAAACTTTTAACGGACAATGACAGACATGCAGTGTGTTTTTTCCCCGCCACTATTTATTCAACTTAAGTGCATGTGGTCCCATTGCAGATGTACTTTCCGGCCAGCTTGGTTGTTTTGATTGGAAGTTGTGGAGGAAATCCTTCAGCAGCAGCAGTGGACCCTTCAGTATCATGCTGGTACATTGATGACTGTGTGGTAAAATACAGTACAAAGGAAAAACAAACATTATGCTTTTACCAGGGCAGTGGTCTGCAAAGATGCATTTAAGTATTTGAAATATTAATATGATGCTCAGACATTAGCACTGGGGACAAAAGGTCAACGTCCCAACATTAATCTGCTTCCAATATTTTGTTTTTGCTGCATAGTACACACCACTTTGTGTATTCTACTTTTCAAGGTTAGTAAGTATCTACAGGATAAATCTGAGCACTGAGTGGAGAATTAATGAGCATGAGATACTGTATGTGCTGCCTTCAAATCTCATAAGCTGCTACCTCTGAAGGTGGAATTTATAAATACAGCTTAAAAAGCAGCTGAGACAGACACTGTAAAAACAGTAGCTTTCTGATCATTGTGGTGGCGATGAATGATTAATGGAAACTAGAAACTGAAATTATTAGCAGAATATTAAATGATGTAGCCTGATATAGTACATCACTTTTAAAACCGTTTAATGTTGTTTCATCTCGGAAGTTTAGGTATCAGAATATTCCCTCTGTCCCAGTTGTATTTGGATCTTTCTTTCGTGCTTCATAATAACAATATTTCTAGCAGCAGTCCTGGAACGATGCAGAGATTCCCCTCTGCGAGATCCCCAGCCTGTCTGCTCTCTACCGGCCCATTATGGCCACATTCCAGCTGCGTTTTTATGACCAGTCAGATGAAAGGGAGTCAGGTACGCATCAGTGTCATTCCCCTATAATGTTAATGGACAATATTTAGTCATCATTATGGCTTCATGTACGATTTTGCATCCGAAAAGTATAGTATGTTTTTGCTTTACATGTGAGTTATTTCCTGTCTCTTGAGTCCTTATTATTTCAATTACAATCATGTTGTTTGGCTGTATTTTTGTTGCCCTTGGCTTTTTGTAGTCTCCAATTACCAGTCTGTTAAAGCAGCTATAGCAGATGTTTGTTAGCATACTCCTAACAACACAGGCTGCTATTAATACATTGGGACGGAAGCACTGTCTTGTTTTATGACTTGATACAGCAGCAGATGTGAATTTCAGGAAGGTGGCTAAATGAGGACATTTACAGCAGGGATCAGTGATAACGACGATGGCCTTGGGCAGGCACCTGGGGTCAGTCAAATAGGAAATGTATATCCTGCCATCAGATTTTACAGCCTCCTCTAATCCCCCCAAATAACAGTGCAGATGGAGCCAAACGCCGGTAAGGTGAGACGCTATCATACTTGTTGGTTTACACCAGCACACAAACCACAGCAGAGTGCTTGATGGGCGAATAACCACCTGCTCATGACCTCATGACCTTCACTTCAATGTCCACGGTGTCACTGGACACTGTAACCGAATGAGAAAGTCATATTCACTGGTAATGTGACTAATAATGAGTGAATGATGTAATGTTTTTCAGAATGGTTTTATCTCGCGTAACCTTTAAATGTTAATGTATGTACATTAGTCAGTCAGTCTTATTTGCTACAATTGGCACCAATACGTGAAGAATTCAATCACAGATGTTCTTGTGTTGTTCCAGAGTGGATGTAAATGACTTTAAATCACATGTTTATTGAGTGGTCTTTTCTCTTAAGGGTTTGACTGGAATGTCACTTGATTAATCCCCATCAATTTATATGGCTTTTAGCTTTTTTTACTGAATTATTTTCCAGCCAGTAGTTCTTCCACGCCTCAGGGTTCAACATAATAGCACAGCTTTGACCTATTTAGGTTTTCTCTCTTAAATAGCCACCATCAGGGTACAAAGATCTGTCATTCTGCAGATGTTAGTGTCTTCTTCTTCTTCCTTCTGAAGGCTCTGCTTATGCATTTTCCATCTTTCTTGCTTTCTTTCTTTTTTTTTGCAGCAACGCATGTGACTATGAGCACTCTGCTGCTATTCCTGTAACATAAAAAAGCCCTCTTTCCCTAAACTAGAAGCGTTTGTCTATCATATTACTACCACACATGAGCCGCACACAAGGCTTGACCCAGTGTTAAGTGTCTGCGCTAAATTTCATTGCCTCCATCTACTGGAAGGCCTGCCAATATACTGGCAGTGAATTCCTGGAGGAAAATAAATGGCAATAAAAAAGAGAAATGATAGCCCCTGCAAGCTGATAGGAGAGGGCTTTTTCTCAGCTGTCTTTTTTCCATAGCGCTCTTTATTGAGGCTGCCTGTTCGGAGAGCTGTGAATTGGCACACTGACTGTGACTTTAGCTGGATGTGTCTCTGAAAGCCAATACTGAAGTAATGACTCGGTAGCACAGATTAAAGAGCTGGGCAATCATGTAATTAATTGCACGCAAATTTCTTTGAAAACTAGTTATATGACGGTGGTGAGCTATCATCTGGACCCCCCCCAAAAAAAAAGAAAACACACACTCACCCTCTTTCTCTGTCTTCCATTGCATTCTGGGAAGGAATCTAGTAATAGTATTCTCTTGGTCTGCTTTCTGTTCGCACTACATGGGGGAATGTTAGAGCTCAGGGAATTGGAGGTGTGTAAAGTGGGCAGGAAGGTTATTTTACTGCCACGCTGGGCTACTATAACAAGATGTTCAGATATGATCTGAGAGAGTAGAGGTCTCCTGCTGCTCTTATATATCACCTCCCACCCCACCACCACCACACACTTTTTCTCCACCTGCTCAGTTCATTATTAAATCTGGGAATTGTCCCCATAACTCAATCCACCAGACTACAGCATTATATGACCATTTGTGAGAGGGGAGAAGGGTGATTGCAACGTAGGGCAGAGGATGGATGTTAAAAGCATATTGATTTGTCTGTAATGTCGTCATAGATCAGAGATTTATAGCAATATATAAATGCAGCCACAAGCTCTAGTAGCCTCCAGCCTGCGGTGGAGGAAATGGAGTCCTTAGTATGACTGATGAGATCAAGACAGTGCTTTCAACCACGTTTACCCCCACCCCCCAAGCTTCCATTTCCCACTCCTCTTAGGATGCTCTCACCCTGCGGCTACTGTGACTAGTCCTCAGTGGCTCCATATCTTTGCTTTGGCTTCACATTCCAGCACAGAGGCTAGAAAAGTCTCCTCCGTGGCCTGAGATTGGTCAGTGTGGGTCCATTCGTCCTCACCGATATCTGCCCTGCTAGAAAAATGATGTTTGACAAGGTCACCAGAGATCAGCACCGCACAATGATGCTAGAGGATTGAAACAAAATTGAGCTTCTCCGTGGTTACATAGCTAGGTACTATTACAAACTGCTGTACTGCCTGACTGCGAGTGGCATCTTAACCACAAGCTGACAGTAGGCTGTAGGATAAACATGCCAAGAATTCTGAGTGTCATTTAGTCACAGTGAGGAGGGAACACGCAACACCCATGCTTTAACTACAGACATAAAAAGTGGTGTTAAGGGTTATTTTCACACTGTATGCCTGTGACCTCTTTGTCACACACAGAGCGAACAGTAAACAAATCTGGGGCAATGGAAGCCAAGTGCTGATGCTCAACGACAGGCTGTGAGCGAGGCTGGCAGAGGGGCTTATGGGTGACGAGAGGGCCAGGCGGGGCTGCTGTCTCTGGCAGTTACAGCAGCTGGGCCTCAGAGCCAAGCACAGGGTCAGAGTCAGGCCACACTGGTGTGCTCGCCCACACAACCACTGTCAGAAGGATGATGCAGGGCCCCTTGTCAGGCCCCTTACAGACCCCGACAAACACTCAGCCCCTCTTTTCACATAACAGTCTCGTCAGATAAACCCGGCTGTGAGTTAAATAGGCGTAGCAGTTTCCAACTGCTGTTGTCGACCAGCCCAAGGTGGTTTTACTAGATGGGCTCACTGTGAGGCTGATGTGATATAGAGGCTGGTCGGGACATAATTAGCAATGCTTAATGTGGTCTAATGTTTGCAATGGCGTCTCCTAAGGCTATACAAGAGTGCCTGTATAAAGTCGACCGAAATTCTTCAAGTTGTTCATTTTAACTACGGAGTCGTGAAGCTCCCCAGCACTTTAATAGCCCTGGTATATAGACCTCTGAAGGAAGGATAAAGGAGATATTCAAAGTGTAGTCAGTGGAAACCAAGGGGATTTGACAGTGCCGCAGGAAATAGACAATTTATTATCAGCAACACTGTCTGGGTAGTGGATTATCTATAAAACTTTCATGGTTCTCCCTCAGTGGCAAGCAGCCATAAAACTTCCCAAATGAGGGACTTGTTAATTTACTTGTTAAAGCAAATTAAAAATTTATAAGCGCTTTTAGGTAAATGAGATCCTCTTTCATTGCTGCCCTAGTGGGATTCTCTCTGCCAGATCCTGAGAGGACAGGTTAGCTATTCTGAAAGCCGCAGAAGAACAATAAAAGCTGTTAAATTGTTCCAGGTTTTATTACCGCTGAGCTCCGCAGCTGCTGTTGTGCGTAACTAAGGGAAACCAGGGGCTGATGGCTACAGAATCCCACTGAGGCCGGTACAGAAAACTGAGCCCAGTTCCCCCTCTATCTTTTTTTTTTCTCCTTACTGTTTGTGGGATGAGGGATAGGGGTTGGGGGTGGAGTTGCTGGGGCAGGCGGGCTGTGTATAGCTCTGTTTAAAAAGGCCTTTGTGGTTAGAAATGTTAGTGGCCCTACTTTTGTGCTTGATTGCATTGAGTCTATAGTGCAGCCCTTGAGAATAGGTCAATGCACTTGTAAAATTCCACTATGGCAATGGTAAGCACTTTTCAGTAAGTGAGAAAATAATTGACTCCACATGTTGGAGACAATGTTGTGATAGCTGTTTTAGCGTACTTTCCAGGGCAGATAGATATTTTATCATTCTTCCGCACTCTGATCTGAAATGTAGTGTGTATAGTCTGACTCGTGTTTAAGTGCCTAAATAACACTATTACCCCTCTGTTGCCTTTAATAACAACACTGAAATGAAAACGTTCCATATTGATTTTTTTTTTAATGAAATCTTTTGTATTATAAAGACAGGAATCTTGTGCTTTTCTAGACATCCTAAGGTAAGTATTTATAGGGCTTACATGACATTCAGCTGCACCTTTGGTATTTCTTTATGTCAGCCCCAGTAATGCTACTGTATGGTTATATGCTTGTTTATTTCAGTCTGGCCTTCAATAGACATGTTGAAAATCAAGGTCATTCTGCTGTTCCTAATGTACAGTATGTATGAAATTGTATGAGTGAACAACAGAGAAGCATCTATGAGGAAAACCTTTGCTTTTGCCAAGGCCAATCAAGGAATATTATTGGAAATCTATGCCATGATACAGCTTTGAAGAGGAAGCCATTGACAGTTCATTTCACTCTATTATTGTCTATTAATATGGACTAAGCACAAGTGAATTCGCTGTATGTCCACAAACAATATAACGTGCTAAAGATTTATAAATATTACTTTAGATATTGACACATTATAATAAAGTCTAAAGTCTAAATAAAGTGTGACAATAGCTGTTTAAATAGCTGCTAGTAACTTGAGTAGAAGCATTTTAATGTCCTTTGAAAGAATGATTTATAAAAAATGTTTAATGATTTCTCATACTTGCGGGCTGAATGGTTCATGCTGAGTTTCCGGCTGCTCTCTTCCAAAGCATCATGCTGACTGCTGATTGAAAACAGTTGTTGATTCTCTACTTCAATAAATTCAGACTGGTAAGAGAGACCAGGAAAAAAAACAACTTTATCCCCTTACACAGAACAGATTGCAGGAAAACAAGACCGCACTGTGTGGAAATTAATGGCAGATGCACTTACTAGTAGTTTAAATGTTTCATTAGATGCTAATGTCTTGCTGTGTCTTTAATTGTTGTGAAATTAGCCTCTGGAATATTAAAACCATCTGTTTATCTTCCTGCAGGGCCAGTCCTTACCCAGGCTGTGCAGATACAGTAAGGTCATTAAATAAATACGTCTGTATCCCTCAACCTGCGTCATAATTAACGTCTTTGTTATTGCATCAGTACATGCAATCTGCACGCACACACAGGCGCACGTCTCGCCTTAGATCCTTTTCAAATGCAGTGAAGTGCAGGGGTGTTTATTGCAGGAGGCAAAACTGAAGCCATGTTTAAAAGGCCGTAAAAATATAGAAAATGACTGGTGCCGTTGTAGCAGAGGTCACAGAGACGACCCCTACTCCTGCACACATGGGCTTCTGATTTAGATTTATCATCAGACAGCAGGTCATTAAATTTCAGCTTTACTTTTTGATGGTACTGACCACCAGCATTCCCTCATTTGCTTAAGACATCCATTAATCACACCATAAAAAGAAATGAATCCATCATCTGAACCTCAGAAAGGGGAAAGGGGATAAAGAAAAAAAAACCCAACATAATTCTCTGAAGTAATTTAAGGGAGCTCAGGGGGAAATTAAAGGGAACAAGCTGAGGGATACGTTTTCAAATAGCTGTGTAATCAGGTCCCGAGCTATGTAATAGCCCTGAAAGATGAGCCGCTCTTTATTGGAATGTCTTTATTAGACATGTTCTTCAGACATTACACACAGTTAAATTTGTGCAAGATTTCTGATTTCATGGAGTACTTTCCCACTGATAAGCCAGGATACAGATGGTATGATTATGTGGTTTCACCTGCAGAGTCAATTTGAATGCACGTTGATTAATGAGACAAATCCCTGTATCTCCCCCACACTTCTTTCCTTATTATATTCTTTATAAGCGTACTGCGCTGCTAATATTTGATGCAGGAGTCAGCAGCAGCTTTCACCAAGGTCTGTGTTTTTTTTTTGTTTTTTTGTGTGTGTGCACATTCATAAATGCATGAGTATGCCAGGGTGTGCTGCCCAGTGTTGTCAGCAGGGACACCGGCTGGTTAATAAATATTATAGGTCAACATGTTTTGATGAAGGAGGCACAGAGCGAGGCGTAAACAGCATCCCTCACCCTTTCTTCAAGGATCAGTTCACAGCCCAGGGTGGATGAGATATTATTTCCCTTTACTCTCTAAAAATATGTAAACTTCCCTCAGACAAACTGGCATTTACAAGAAAAAGGTAGAAAATGTGCCCTGGTTTTATTGGGAATAAAATGTGTTGGAGGTAATTAGTGCTATCACAGCGCAGGGCATTGGTGTGTGCGTGTCTGTGCGCGTGCCACTTTCAGGTCTTGTGTGTTCTCTCCAGTTTTCTCAGCGCTCTGACCCCACAGACACTAACTCATGCATATGTGCCCACACAGAGTCAAACAGGCCCATCAGGCATTCCCAGCGCTCAGACTCTCTTATCACCATTCAGCACTGTGGCGAATCCACCCGCCTTCCACCCATCATGCAATTCTCCCAAGGAATAGGATTCCTTTCACACCGCTAATGGCTACAGAAAAGGGAACATTTTCATTTAATTATCTGCTCAACTCAAGGGTTCTTTTGGTATTCCCCCACCTTATACCCTTTCATCGCACTAAATGATGGCCAATACCTGAAAGGAGATGTAAAAAAAAAAACAACAACAAAAAAACATATGCTGTAGCTCTGTCCCTTCCCTGTGAGAGGAAGAGAACAGAAAAACGCCATCATCTTCTTCTTCTCCTTCTTTGTGTGCTGCACCACATTCTGCTCTTCCTATTAGGTAGCGGAGCAGCCGTTTACTGCACTATCCCATAAAGACAGCTTTTTATGTGCTTTGAAATGAAACCTGCAGCGTTTGTCTGGTCTGGAAGGAGCAGCATGGGATCTTCAGAGGACATCAATCGCAGACTTGGACAGGGAGTGCAGACCCCACCTCCTTCCGCTCAGCTCAGTGCTCCCAAGAGTCTTTTATTGTTCTCCAGATTTTGAAGGGCCTCAGATGCTCGCAGATTGGAGCGTCCTCCTCTTTATTCTTGTGATTTTGCTCCATCTGAGTGTCTAAAGGATGATACTTGCTGAGCTCCTGCTGCCTCAGCATGTGGTATCTGTTTGGAAAGGATAGTGGCATCCATTTGAAGGTTCTGGAGGGGTCTTTGTCCCTGTTCTCTATTTCATGGGCTGAGATGAGTTTCATACTGCGAGATCAGATGGCGTCTTTCATTGGCAAGCGGAATGATGGCCGCTGAATAGGCTCAGAAACATGACAGATTTACAGAGACAGCGCCGCAGTTCCTGCCAGTTCTCACATATTCATGAACCAATTTCTGTGGGATACCATCCCCAGCCAGCATTATCCATGTATAGCTCTAAACTGCAGTGTTAACAGTTTTGCCTTATGATGTTAACCCGTGGTCTCTTTGTGTGTTGTGTTTTGCAGCTGAAGCCAGGGCAGAACAACTGTAAGGACAGTGACAGCGAGAGTGTAAGTGGAGAGTCCAAGCCTTCCATCAGGAGCAGCTCCAGAGACAGGCTGACAGATGTGAGTACTTCTGTCAGGGCGAGTGTTTCATCTACTTTCAAATCTACAATCTGATTCCAAAAACTTAAGGAGGCTATTACTAGTGAATAATTTTGTATTCAATGTATTTAGCTCTTGCATTTCAAACATAGATTGTATATCTTCTATAGATTAGACACAATTAAAATCAAAGTCTGAGTAAATATATTACTAGCCAACTTTTCCACAGATTATTTTCTATTTACTACATATTTATAATCAGCAGTACTAAAAAAAAATAGTGTGCCAAACCATAGAATGAAATAGAAGAAAAGGAATGTGCTGTTATGTGTGTGTGTGTGTGTGTGTGTGTGTGTGTGTGTGTGTGTGTGTGACACAGATGAAAGGTAAGTTATTAATATGATATCATCAATTTCTTCAGGATTTCTTTTGGTCATGAACCAATAAAATTCTGCCTCAGCAGGTCACTTTGTGGTAAATCTTTAGCGTTCTAAGTGCACTTTTGGGATGCTTCACATGAAGCGCACCATTTGCATCCTGCATAGACAAACACCCACGCACATAGACACACACTCTTTCTTAAAGGTTCTTTCTCACTAATACAACAAAGACACTACTTACCAAGATCCTTGTTCCTTGTGGAGGAGCTGAAGGCAAATGTGGCTATGTGTCCCTGTGCCCTGTGACATATTCCAAGATGTAAAGAGACCAGGCTCGTGGGACCCTGCTGCCACACACCCATCCCTGCTCTTTGATTTGTGTGGAGAATCTAGAGCGAAGCGATCGGATATCTGGCCATAATTAAAGCTGTCAGTTGGGAGGCAAGCTAGTCTTTTAGAAAGACATGGCTGAACAACTGAAGCAAAACCGATTCTGCGTGTAGCTTTACGATGCTTGACTGGGCATGAAATGAAATAAGTAATTTGATGTTGACAACAGAAATTGAAATGATACTTGCTGATTTCTGTCAGACTGCACTGTGGTGGCTCTGCAGCAGTAAACCAGAATACATTTTATTTCACAATGCCTTGAAAACACTTAACTTATGGATGACTAATATAGCCAATTCTGTCATACAGAAGTCAAAACATCATCTGTTATTAACTAAATGTTAACCAAACACTGCTCGTCTAACATGGGTGTTAAGCAACCGCTTATTGCAAAATATAATAAACTAACATTCAGATGTTCCTGCTTTTATTGCTTCACTTCCCTCCATGTAGATCACTGTGATGATGTGTACTTTGGCCTATTGCACACTAATGAAACACAGTTTCATCCCAGCCGTTATTACTCAGCCAGCTTTTATATGTCTATAAGGACACCATTACTGTTGCTTCACATTTGGTTTATTCTTGTCGTGAATTCCAAACTATGTCCCCAATTCAATTTTAAAAATGTCAGGTTTTCTCAAGGAGAAACCGTCTACTTTCCCCACTCCCGTCTTGTTCTCAAAAAGCATCTGTCGCCTTCTCTATAATCACTTCCACCTGAGCTGGCATTTCAGCCACTCAGTACACTCTGGAGGATAGAAGGAGGCGCAGCCCTGGTTCCCACTGCTTCGTCTGGTCAAGACACCCCACAAGAGACAAGAGCATGTCTTCAGAAGAGCTGTTGAAAGCTGGGCAGCATGAAGACAGACTTTTAGACCCCCGTGTTACTTTAGACGGTCACAACGTGTGAGGCTTCATCTCCGGTCCCCACAGATTTCTGAACAAGTCCCCTCCAGCCTCGCTGTAAAAACCCACTTCACACATCGCAAGAGGTGCAAGTAGGAGCTTTTGTAGCAAAGCTCTGTTCCCCCAAACTGAAAAGGAGAGAAGTGAAAAGGATACAAAAAGGGACAAAATGCTGTTTGCTTGGTAGCATGATTCTTTGGGTTTTGTGCTATTTTATGATTATATAATATAGTTTGAATTAGGGCAGCAACTATTTTTTTTCATTATTGACTCATCTGTTTCCCACACTTTTCCCATCACTGTTTCCCAAAGCCCGAAGTATTGTCTTCAGATGCCCACAAACAGTCCACACATTATAATAGAATACTAAAGAAACCAGAACATATTTTAATATATATAATAATAATAATATCATTTGAGAATTTGGAGAATTTCTTTAAAAAGTGACTCAAAACAATGAATCGATTATCAAAACAGTTGTTGATGAATTTAATAGTTACAGTTGAAGAGAGACATGTGTTCAGGTAATTTAAAGAACCTGTTGCTGCTGCAGTCCATGTCCTGGCTCTACTGAAATGTGAAAACAATTTTGTTTGTAACATTGCACAATACATCTGGACTGCTCATGTGGTTCAGCTGCACGAAGATGCTCCCTCACAGTGCAAGAACAAAGAGAAAGCATCTAAGTCACTCGTTAGTACCAGGGAGCAGTGTGAGACAGGAGCTCGCTTTGACCCGAGCTGTTCATTAGACCAACAGTTCGCTAATGGTATTTGCTGTAGCACTCCCTTCCCCTCACGGAGCGACTACGCTCCGACGAAGCAGATGAAGTGAATTTGCCGACCTGGCACTGGCTGGCAGGGAGATGGAGGCCAGAGGAGGTCAGGCCTGGCAGCCTCCTCTCTCCTGCTCTCCTTCCCTCCTCACTCTGTCCTGCCAGCTCATTAAGGCCTACAAATGGCACATCAGCTCGGCTGTGTTTGCCTCAACCCCAAACCCCAGCTAAATTGGCAGGCTTAGCCACATTTGCTCTGAAGCGCCGGGTTCCCTTTTGGGTTTGTTTGAAGCCGACATGGCAGCCATCCCCCACCACACCCCACCCCTTCAGTCTGGGTGGCAGGCATTCAGGCAGGCAGCAGTCTTGAGCAGAGGGAGTCTGCTGGATCAGGGAGGGCAGGGAGCTTGGGATGAATCACTCCCGTTTAGTCTCTGCGGCAAGGGGTGAAATGCCATCATTACCCGGCTGCCTATCAAATAAATTGGCAATTACGGGCCTGGGATTGCGAGTAAACAGCATGTTACTCCTTTTTTTTTTCTCCACCCAAGGCTCTTGATGAGAGGCGGGTGCAATAGAGAGAAGCTCTCTCTACTAGTCAGCGTTAGCCAGCCTGATGAGAGGCACAAGAGGCAGGCTATAATAAATTCACCCCTATATTTCAGTGGCCATTTTTAGTCAGCAACAGTTTCCTGTTGTATCTTGCTTTAGCTCTTCTACTGCCCATCAAATCCAAACAGATGTAATGCTTTATCAGTACCTTTATATAGTATATGGTGTGGAATACCTTGGTATAACAGGGGGTAATGGGTAGAGGGTTGGCCTCGTTAGGCAGGTTGGCATTGTTACTCTCTTGATTCTAGCATTTTATTGGTGTTACTCAAGACAGTTTTGCATGCTGGTTTTTCCAACTGAAATGAAAATGTGAAAATTGTGGGTTCCTGAAATCCATACTCGTGTGTCCTGGCTCCCCTCACACGAGAAGGTTTTCTTGCGGTGAGGTCTTGCGAGGTTGTTTTGTAATGAAACATCTGGAAGTTATATTGTTAAAAGTCGAGCACATCGTCTTCCCATGCTTTTGAAGCGGTTTCAGCCCAAACACAGCTAAAGTCTCTCTTACGGCTTGTAAAACTGAACTCCGTTATTACTGGCTTTCCATTGAAAACATGACAGCCTATTCAGAATCCTGTGTCCATGTGGTAAAACCATTGCAAATACTCAAATTACAGCTTTTTGAAACTGATTTATGTCATAAAGTTTATTTATTGTTGTAAAGATCACTATTATGATTAAATTTGCTTGAGCATACAAAGACAGCACATAATGTTTTTACTTGACCTGGCAGTACAAACTTTTCCGCACGCTTCTTGTCTGAACTGAATCACACTGTCCAAGTGAACTGCTTATGTAATGTGACCAGAGCTGGTCTGCTTTACACTATGCCCATCCCACCTCCTCAGTACATTCTCCAATTATTTCCTGACACTCTGATGTAAATGAGGTCGCGGCCCCCCTGCATGTCCAGATATGCTGGCCAATTTGCTCCGACACAGAACTTGTAATTGCTTGCATCAATTATCCGTCTCTTTCTCTCTCTGCCTCTCAATAATTTGAAATGTTTCCTATTAGAGACAAGCATTTAGGTATGGAAGTAGGAATGTTGTACCTATAATTAGCTCATTATCATGGGATCGTACTCTCTGCTGAGGCCTGTGTGTGTGTGTGTGTGTGTGTGTGTGTGTGTGTGTGTGAGACAGTGTGAAATGAGCAGTGCAGGGATTACTTGACAGACTTTTTGACTCTTTAATGGCTTTTCAGCAGTGATGAAAATACATCACATGTCAGGGCAGATTGCATTCCTATTGTCTTTAGTGTTTCAGACCTCGTATTTTGTTTTTTATTCTGTTATTCAAATGTAAATGGCAACTGGCAGTCAACTGATTGCTACAGTGGCCCTAAGAGCTCAAAGCACTGCAACCTAAAACTCATGTAAATAGACAAAACACAAACTAATTAAGAAAATATCTTCATAAATTTGACAACACATGCGCAGCATTTAAAAAATGTGCCACAAATACAGACAACACAACAGAAGTGTGTCCAATTACAAGTGATAGTTACAAGTGATGAAAAGACATGGGATCACAATTAAAATAAATCAAAAACACTTTAATTTTAGCAAATTTTCCAACATAAACTCACAGTATTGCAGACTTTGAGGCACATTCCTGCTAAGTCTGAGAGGGCTTAGGCCTGTCCCCCTAAAAGATAGAGAAAGATATGATGGCTTACCTACGTATGTACCCCATAAATACATAAAACCTGGTTTGAGCTTTGGGCAAAAATAAAATGTTTAAGCTTTAAAATAAGGTATTGTTGGGAGTGCAATATCTCAAAGCAGTTTTGACAGCTTTTGATTTGATACTTTGAACAATGAAGAGGTCAGCTTGTGAAAGTCCTGAGGGATCAAGTTAAGTTAAGATCATTTTTCTTTATCACTGAAATCTCAAGATTATGCGCTTATGTGATCAAATGTCAAATGATTTAAAGCACAGTGTTTTTACAGGATGACTCTCTTTGATTCATGCCATCTGGGATTTACAAATTCAAAAGGAACACCTGGAACATATTGTGGAGTGTTTTTTATTTTTATTTTATTTTACATTCTCTACACTGGCTTCCTAACTCGCTCTCAAATCCCGTGAGTTAGTGAAGAGATCATGTCCACAATAAGAGCTTCCCAGCTTATTTTTTTCATCCATTATGCCAGTTCCCTGCACAGCCAGAGGACCCAGACACAAGATCACATGAATTGCCTGCACCTTTGACTCTAAATCAACCTGATGAATAGGCTGTCCTCCAGGAAGTAGCCAGACATGCTTATTACCACCTCTGGCATACCACATCAAGCCCCCTTTTCTCTCCTCTCCCTCTCTTTTATTTCTCTTTCCCATTTTCACTCTTATCGCCTGCAGTCGGGTTGTCAGGAACAGATTGTGACACTTTGTGACATGGCAGTCGGGCAAAATTATGCTGCGCCTCCATCGCCCTGCCAGTACCCCAAGAGCCGAATGTCCATCAGGGGCCTGTGAGAGGTCCCGCTGGATGGCTTGTCTCTACAAGTGCTGGGGGCATGCCTGCCTCCCTGCCTACATTCACAAGAGTTTAGCTCAGACCTGCCTCCATTGAATCTCCAGAAATATAATTAGAATCTTAGAAGCGCAGTGAGATTGCGTTCAGTGACCTCTGAGGAGCCCTCAGGTTGAGAATAGATGGCACTAGTTTATCTCTGCTAATTATTTACCACACCTAGAGGCCATGAACACAAAGTAAAGGACAAGGAATCAGAGGAACATTGTGACCTTTCACTGTAGTGATGTTGCAGTATTCCCAGTAAAATAGGACTCTTTAATTGTTGAAACTGATACAGAGCGAGGTTGGTGTGGTAAATACTGTTCGGGCCGATGCTGACTGAATGCAATCCCTCAGTGCTGGGGATGATAAATCTATTCTCATGGAAGATTAATGGACTGGAGAAGTGGTGTTGAATGTCATTGTTGAAGGTTGAAAGTATTGAGCGCCTGAATCCTATCCATATGTTTTCAGGAATGACATAAATAGGCTCAGCCGGAATCCATTTTGACTTATCAAGCTTAAACCAGTGCCAGAGCCACGTGATACTTGCCAAGTATTCAGGCTCGAAGGCTTCCAATAACAAATCCTATTCCACATAATTTCCACTGAAATTGGCCATGGCCACGCACTGCCACCCTGTTTTTGCCTTAGCCTTGCGCCGCACAGCTCTTGGCTACATATTACTTCCGCATTCCCCGTAACCCAACCCCTGTAGCCCCAGTTTTTGATGTCATACCAGGCTCTGGTGAGGGAGTCTCTCCTCTCTTTGTTCCACCCTTTTCAGCATGGAGGCTGTTCCGGTGGGGTAAGTTGAATAAGTGGAGCCCGGAGGAATCTCTACAAAGGTCTCACTCTGATTGGATGCATGCAGAGCCCAAGGAGAGAGCGCTGGTTGCCATAGCAATGAGAGCAATGTGGGAACTGGCTGCATGAAGGAGAAAGGGGAAGCAGTGCTTTCTTTTGTGATGGGAGGTCTTCATCAGCTGACATTCCTCTTTACGAATACACACTGGCCAACACGCATGTAAACAGGAATACGCACGGGCACACAAACGGTATTACACGCACCTTTTTACCCCCCAAGGAGAAGCAGAGCTAGAGTGCATACTTCAATCACAATGGCCTGGTAGGGGTGAACTCAGGCCCAAGCTGGGAACCAGAGAAAACACAATCAGACACACCAGGAGACCAGAACCATCTCTCCCTCATAAACATGATTACTGGCCATTCAGCGCTACATATCGCTTACCTCTCCTGAGCCAACAAATCATCCTTACCCGCTCTTCTGGCTCATCACAGCCACTATAAACAAAGAAATGATGGAAATATCTGTCTGTCTTCCCGTCTTTTTTGTTGCCTGAATCTCTGTCTGACTTAGACCTGATTTAAAGAAATTCTTTCACCCATAATATTAAAGCCACATGACTATCTGAGGGGTGATGCATCTCCAAGAAGCATGTGTTTGTATTCATGTGTGTGTTTTATATATGTTAATCCCTGGTGTGTGTATATTTGTATCAGGGAGTTTAGCTGCCAGGTATAGAAGCTGTGTGGGCGGGGTGTGTGTGTGTGTGTGTGTCTCTGTCTGTCTGTCTGTCTGGTCCTATCTGTCATGTCATCGAAAGGAAATGGAATAATTTATTATGAATTTTTATTCACAAATTGACAGTAATTTTAAAGATCTTGTGAGTGACAGTGTTACGTTATAGTAGTGCACTAGAAAAAGCGACATATAATAAATGGCAACTACAAGGAAAACACAACACAAACAGTCAGCTTGGTCATATTTCACATATTACAATAAACATAATACCCTCACCTCTCAGGTCAGAATAAAAATAAATAAATAAACATAATAAGTAAATAAGATAAAATGGGATTTTATGCAGAGATAACTGGGAAGGTAATTTTCTCTGAGCCTTTAAATGTATATTGGATTTTTCAAGCTGTGAATTATTGAAAATTGTCTTATCCACAGAGTGTGCGAAGGCACTGTTGGTGATTTCTATCTCATTAGACGTCTAGCCAATAATGTTAGAAAAGCTATCAGGTCCGCTTGGAGTCTAGGCAAAGGCAACTAAGGGATGCCAAACAGAGCAGTAATGGCATTAGGCTCGATAAGCATAACTCAATAACCCTAACCTTCAGCTCTATCAGCGTATTGAAAATATCGGTCCAGTAGTTTCCTCTTCATCCCAGTGGGATAACCAGCAGGGGGCTCAAAGGGCAACCTGGAGAGCAACGTATTCTGACTATTATTTGTTCTAACTGAAGCTTGAGGAGAGGAATAGAGTAGTTTTGCCCAGGTAATAAACTTGTAGAGTATAAAAGAGAGAGCCTCGTTCCACACGATCAAAAGCTTTCTCAGCGTCCAATCATATTAATGCTTCTGGAGCAGTGAAGGTCAATGGATTATAAACTGTATTGAATAACCATATTGTAATGATATCTATTTGATCAGGGGAGATGATAGATGGAAGTGTAGACTCAAGGTGCCTGTAGAGCCAGCAGCCGAATATTATTTCTTCTGGATCTCCACTCCAGGTTAGTTTGAGCCATCAGCTTGCTAACTAACCTCTAATGGAATCATGAGATACCTGGAGAACCCCTGCTGCTCATCACAAACATCCCCATTTGTACTGCAACCATGATTCACTTTAAGTGACATCTGCGAGGACTTTTCAAAACTGTCACAAAAAATCAAAAATCTCCATTTTGCAATTGTTATTGATAAACATTGTCATTGTGAAACAGATAAATGTAACAGGATGTTTTCTGTATAGGAATATTGCTGCTGCCACAATTACTTTGCCTGTCAAAAATTTCAGTTTAACATTACTGTCTTTGCACACTACAATATGTGTTATCTCAAAAACCGACTTGCACACTTAAATTATGGAATCACTGTTTTCCCTTTTGTGTTGTGTGCAAAAAAAAGATGAGCAAAAAAAGAAAAATACACATACATATTGAAAAAGTAAATGATGTTTCTAAACATTACACAGAGAACAGCAGAGTGGTGTTGCACTCGCAGTCTGAGGACATTCTGCTAATATTATGTTCTGCATGTGCTTTGAATCGAGCCCATGTATTTTTTTTCTTTTTTGACAGGCTATACTTTATAACACTGTGTGCATCAGAGCCATTCTTTTTCCCTTGTGCTGGAGAAGGGCATGTTCTGTCTTATTCAAGGCCTGTGCGTCCGACAGGATTACTGTGAGGCATTGGATGTCACATCACTTCTATTTCAGAAGCTAGTGCAATTTCCCTTAAACCACAAGGCAACAGCGCCAACAATAAATATATAAATAAACAG
This sequence comes from Pampus argenteus, assembly GCA_036937835.1. Classification (NCBI taxonomy): domain Eukaryota; kingdom Metazoa; phylum Chordata; class Actinopteri; order Scombriformes; family Stromateidae; genus Pampus; species Pampus argenteus. Next base: position 17,125,707 of record CM072874.1, read on the forward strand.
ATACTGTGGATAGATGGAGAGACAGACACATAGATATACCAAGAAAGACAGAGATAGTGCCCCTGGAATTACAGTTGCAAGAAGATTATTCCAGAGACATTATTTCCCTCAAGTCGTGGGCTTAAGTCAAATTTGGAAGAGAAATGAAATTGCCAGCAGTGAAAAACCAGACTAGGTAGGAGTTCATGAGTAGAGAAATAACATTTTCATTTGTTTCTGCCCCAGTGGGAGACGAGCAGCCTTTCAGTAAATAGAGACAGCTATGAGAAATGATTTTTTTGTTCGGCGGGATATTGTTTTAACGTGCACTTATCCATCTGCAATCTAGATGTCAGACCCCAGGAATCCACAGGATGGCCATTCTACTGTTGTCTTTATGACACACAAGTGTTGGCCTCATCTCGCCTCCAATTGTCTCTGTTAGTGTCTCCTTTCCACTGGAGATTCAGTCCTATATGTGTTCTTTTTTTTTTTTTTTTTTTTAAACTCCCTTTGTTAAGAGCAACCAGCTGATGCTACTCTTTGGAATTCAGCCTTTTTATATTGGGCTTTGCTTTGAATTGAAATGAAACATTCAATCCTGATCTCTGAGATTGTGATCGCCACCTGCACAAACTAGAAACTGTGAGTAGAGGCTCACAGTAAAGTATTGTTATTTGTTCCACTACAATAATAATACATCAAGTGTGGTGCATTTTAGCAGGTATCAGTCTTAGATTTCTTCCTTGCCAGCACTCTTCCATTGTGTTTCTCTGTGTTATTTTGGCATGTTGGAGCCTGGTTTGCCCGAGGTGGCAACATGTCACAATCCACCCCTCCATTGTTTGTGGTGTCAAGTTTTTCCTAATGTGTCATATGCATTGCATGCCTTGTCTTTAACGTAACTATCATTTGATATCTTCATGTCTTTTCTTATTAAGGGTACTATGCTTTTGTGCATTTGTTACAGTGTACATGCACTTGGTTACATGGTCATGGTGTATCATCTCAGTTAAGTGTTATCTGCTTTCAAAGAGATTTTCAGGGGATTATTAGGGGATTACTTCCACTTCTGTAAACTGCAGCTGTCGACTCGTGTGAGATGACTGATCAATGAATGTGCATCTATATGTTGGCGCTCTATTGAAGCTATTTATATGATGCATTATAATTCATGATTAATCTGCAGGAACAAAGCTTTGATCCCGAGCTGTCAGCAGTGATGTACTCCCAGGTGATTACGTCTACTTCCTGTCATCCAGTATCAGCCAACACATAAAGCACTTGTCACATGGCCCATTCTGATTATAGTTGATATTGACACTGGAATTGAATAAATGTACGCAATAAGAAGATTAGTGTTTCCCAGGAGGCGTGTGTCCCCCTGCTGCATTCATTCCTGATGAGACGCGTTGAGCCTTTTCAGAGACCCGTTTCATACAAGCAAATCCCGTATCTGACTACATAATGTGTAAATAGAAAAGAGCGATGGTGATTAATCTGCTGGCCATCTTAAATGGAACAGCAGTGGTCTCGCATTAAAGCAGGGATGAAATTGGACTGGAACCTTTTTGTTGAAAAATATTATGCATAATCGAGAATTCGCTCCACTTTGAATTGCATATGCATATCAGTCGACCCTGCCGTGACATATTGCAGATCCATGCCCTCAAGAGCAGGATTTCTGCTCTAATAAAGTAACATGTCGCATAAAGGATTTGTCTCTCTCTTCCACATCAGCTGAGATGATTACTCCTCATGAGAAAACTGGCAAAATAATTTCCATGTCAGGAGACATTGCTTTTGTGATATTTTTAAGTATAATTAAAGTGTGTAGTGTAAAAAAGATTTATTGTATAATATCTGTTATTTGTGTTTTGTGTGTATTGTAATAATACATTTTTTTCCTTATACAGTTAAACCTACAGACGCGTGTGGAATGCATGTGCGTGCAAAAACAAGACTTTGTGTTTGACAGTAAATTTGGTTGTAATGCACAGGTGTGAAATCTACAGTAAACTAATTAGACAATTGGCTCTGACCCGTTTAAAAGGAGTCGCATCAGCTGTGTTTGGATAGCAGTGAGAGGTCAGAGAGCAGAACAGGGCCACATAGTACAGGGGATTGGATGGGATTAACCTTGGCCTGCCCCTTTGGCCCCGGGCCCAGACGGCCCAGGAAGAGTGGAATTAGCCAAGCTAGGCAGGGCCATCTGATTCCAAGCCCTCATCCAATTACTGCCTTATCTCCTGGCCAAATGAGATCAATGCATGGAGGGCAGGGAGACCTGGCAGGCTGGTGAAGGTGCGATAATCAGCAGTAGGGAGCACGGCACTTAACTCCACTGTGTCTCTGAAAAGCCATGTGTTAGGTGCACCACTCACTGCCATTAGCTCCGGGTGCCTCCTGCAGCCTGACCTGCACTTTGCAGGAGGACAACGTGGTGTAGTGCATTTAGGCATCTTAGCTTTTTGTGTTCAAGTGGTGCACTTAGGAAGTTGAATAATGTGCATAATTACAGTTTTACCTCTTATCCTTGGTGAATCTACCCTGCAGATTGTACTGACTAAAAGGTAGTACAGAGGAAAAAAAACTGCATAATTGCTCTTTATATGTATTGCATATGAAAGGCACTTTAAGCATTTTACATTAGTTGAGAACAACTCTGCATAGCTATTTTAGTCCACTGTTAATTATCTTGTCAATTAGGGGGAAAAACAAATGTTTGACATTTGGAGGTGTAATTATGGCAATAATTAACCTCTGTGTGTGCCATAAAAGCAGACAATTTTGCACTCTACCCGCACTTCTTGAAATGGAGTCATTTGGCTCAATGAGATTCTGGTGTTAAAAAGAATAAATGGAATATGTTTTTCGTTTTCTAAAATTAGGTACTATCCTGTACTTATTCTTGTTCCCTCATTTAATAACCTTTGGTAAAGAATTTAATAAAATACTTTATAACCATGTCAATTTCAATGTTTCTAGACTTCAAACCTCACAGAAATAATTATTATAAATTTATTTCTTCATCAGAGTAGTAACAAATTGAAGGTAGACGGCAGCCATTAACAAAAATGTTAAAGTATTGATAGTTGCTGTTAAAAGCAGATTCATTTTAGAATGTGTCATCAAAGTTTTTTTTTTTTTTTTTTTACTTTCTTTACTGGCTGAGTCTTTGTATGATATAAAGCTCTTCATATTTATTCCTAATACTTCTGCCATGCCAGTGATTGTATTGCACCACTGGTGTGTCCCTTAGCCATCTGGAGGACCATTCTGTGCCCACAGTATGGCTGGTGAGGGACCCATTCTGATGAATTTATGTTTGGCTATTTCTTCCCATGCTTGTGTTCTGGGCGAGAGTATTCATTGGAGAGCAATAGGTAGCCCTGAAAGAGCGAATGTCCTCAGCTGTGGCCCTGCGATTGTGCATCCACTACTACTCCACAGTCCTCTTCCTCCCACCTATCCCTGGCTGCTCCTCCTCTCCTCAGCCCAGTTAGATTAAAGTCCTCTTAAATTCACCACATCAGGTCGGCCACATAGGGAGAGCTGGCATCACAGGGGCCCTCTGACAATCAGCACCCGGCTAGAAGGCACTAATGAGCGCTGGGAGGGGAGGGCGTTGGCGGCTTGCACACAGACAGCAGCAGTGGTGGGTAGGATTGGAGGGGGTTGTTAGGAAGGGAGGCAGTTGGCTGGCATGTTGCTGAGCTGGGTCCAGTGCAGCACTGACTAGATTAGCTTCCAGGGGGCAGAGCTGCAGTCAGTTTGGGAAAATATCACAGCCCATTAGTTAGGAGCAATGAAATGGAGTCAACTTCTGGGACTCCATTAGGCACGCTGCGCTTAGGCAGACAGCGTCCCTCGGTGTGATGTTGCTATTCTGGAAGGATTGAGCACAGAGATATAATTGGACTGGGGAAATCAAGCAAGTTTCAGTGGTCCTGGTGGGGCTCTCAGACAGAAAATGAGAACACAGGCCTTTGTATTTTCTCTCCCTTTCCCCTGTTAGCTTTACAGCTTTTTGAAAAACAGGAGTGAAAAGGCAGCTACTGTGCTTTTTTCTTCATTTTTATTTCTCTTCTTTCTATGTCCTCCATTCTTTAGCTCTGTGCCCCCCCCACCTTCCTGTTTTTCTTATTGGATTTTACCATCTGCTTTCAATTCATTTTTTTTCATTTGTGGCTCCATCTCAGACTAACCCTAAGCTAAACAATATGCATTTATTCATCCATGCCTTTCTCTAAGCATTGATGAGACTGAGGATTGTGCTTGATAATAAACATGGCTTAGTCTAACACAGACTGCTTGCTAAGCCTCGCAAGGCTGTTTACTGCAGATCAGTGCCAGCTAACTCCACTACTTTGAAATATACAACAACCTCCATGAAAGCAATGCTGCAATATAGTATACCATGTTTTCCCTCCTCCTCTTCTCTAACACTGATGTCTGGACACTTTTGTTCCTCATAGGCATAACTCAGATGTAGATAGCGCGGACAGGCCTCAGTGCTTCAGGTAATTGATGTGCAGTTTTTAGCACCATCATGGGACGTCTCCATCCCTCCAATTTCTAGCGGGCATGCCTCACTTGGTTTGCCCAAAACGCTCAATGTACTCTGTCCTAAATAAAGGACATTTTGCCAATTCTCCAAGTTAATATACTTCACAGTAGCAGTCCATCATATTCTTATCATGCCAGTTTAGTGGCTGGCGAGTAATTGGATTGAGTTTCTGATGCAGTTGTCTTCATTGCTACTTGATTTAGCACATGTCCACTGCCTTTTATGCAATGTGTCAGTGAGATGCTGGCCTCTACGCTTACAGCGGTAAGCCGTAAAACTGGTGTTGCGTAAATATGGAATATAACTGTTAAGTAAGCCATTTATCATGTACTTAATTACATAGCTTTTTTAAGGGATTGGTAAGAGATCAATCAGGATCTATCCATTTATTCTAATTGGTTTTGTGAGGGATTGGTGAGTATGATTAGATTAGAAGGTCAGAAGGGGATAAATTCATTGAGACAAGAAGACAGTTGCACTCCCAATACATGTGATTGTCTGCTTAATAGTTTGAAAAGAAAACATGGCTTGAAATATCAAGGAGCTAAACATGCTAATATATGATTCACTGAGATACTGCTCGACAAAGCAGAATGTACCGCCTCTCTTGCTCTGGCTCTTTGTCCTTTCTCTATCTAGAATTATATGCCCATAGCAGGAGAGTGTTGACATTTGTGCACCTCATGGGAACACATCACCATGAATGTTATCAGCACCTTAAAGACAGCCCTCAGCCCCCATACATCCCCAGTAGGTGCTCTCAGCCTCTGCCTCAAAGGGCACACCCCACCTCAACCTTCCACCCCTGACCTGTCTGCCAGCCTGAAGAAAGAGCACCTGACAGCTCCTTTGATGGTGGGAGAAGGGGGGTAGCTTGTAAAGAATAGGTGAAATGGAGGGTAAAAAGGGGACCAGCCATTTGAAATGTCTGCACTGAGATCTAATCAGGTTGCAGTGGCTGTGCCCCTTTTTAAAGTAGCACCGCGGCATTACAGCTAGCAGCCTCTCCTGGGCCCAGGCCTCACAGGGTGTCTCATGTCAGCCCCCACCTCCAAGTAACCCTCTGGAACACATCATCCACCTCAGTCCCCGCTCTGGATTTATTCCCCCCCTAAAGCCGCCTTGACAGGTTTGTTATCTGTTCACCCGGTCGGCGAGCCCTGGAGAGTCGCAGCACTGGCAGTTAGGAAGGGGAATGCTACAGGAGAAGCGGGGCAAGTAAATGTCAAGTGAACCGCCAAGGATGGATATTATAGCTTCTGGGGACCACAGAGAGAGGGAGAGAGAGAGTTATATGGCCTCCAAAGAGCACATCTACACACTCTCCATGACTACAAATAAGATGCTAACAGGTAATTATCACAAAACATTTTAAGATAGTGAGTTTAACAGAAGGATGTCTCATAATCACCACTCAACCACAGATACTTACATGTTTTACATAGTTTTTAGTAAACTACCCAGAGCTAAATTTCAATTATGTGGCTTAACTTATGTATGTTTTATAGACTGACTGCAACACAATTCCAGTCCAAAGGGAAACTCCACAGATTTTATATATAATTCTATTTACAGGTCTTGAGGAGTGTTACTATACATTTGATAATAGCTGTCGAAAGCCTTCTGTGGCTCCAGTGGAAGCTCAGTGAAATGACAAAATCATTTGCGTCGGTGTCAATGGGGCTGAAGACTCCAAGTTTGACATTGAAAAAAATCTGGGGGTATGGAGTTAGAAAGAAATGAGGTTACCAGACCGCTATGGCCTGCTCGTTATAATTATAATAGGGTGAGGCACATCCAGAGTCAGTGATGTTTGCAATTCATTGTAAATGACACCTGACATTAGTTCATTAGTACGGCAGCAATGTCAGACAACCACTGTCCAGTCAGAAAAAGAGCACAACACACACCCAACTACAGATTCGTGAAAGGCCAGAGGCTGCCTACTACTTGACATCAGTATGTGTGAACGCACCTTAACACACTGAATCTCTGACCGAACTGTCAGTGGTCAGGTTGCACTGTAGCTAATGTAGGGACCAGGTTTGGACAAGGAAGCATTTATGAATAAAAAAATGACAAATGAATGAATCCAACAGTGTTATAGGAGTGCAATGCTAAATTGGTGTGGTACTTTATATGCTTATATCTGGTTTTGTATTTTTTTGTAAAGGTAATGATTTCCATCTGCAAAGTAGGAAATTATGTTGAAAGCAATGTGGCTTCCATTATAACAATGTACCAAAAATAAACTATAACTATTTGGTTCATTGACATCTAATTAGATTTGGAACTTGTGAGTAATTCTGTGTAAACATGTGAGGTTTCCTGCTTGGAAACTCAACTTGAGTAACTGAATATACAGTATATATCCATATCCATATCTACTTTAATTACAACTCCTTTATCAGTAATAATATATGCCTAAACATTAATGGTATGACTCATACCCCTCCAAATACCCAAACTTGATTTCCTAATATAAAACAGGAGTCATTCTCTATTGTGGATCCTCTGAAAAATAGTATCACATAACCCAAAACTACATTTCTAATCAGTTTAAGTCCAAACATCTGATGCACAGACAGCAGTCATGAGCCTGGAATCATGAGCTTCCGTGTGGGTGGTGTACTGCTCTCAGACACTGAGCATTAAAGATCTGATATATGAGCTGCAAAATCGTCACGTATTTTCTATCTATTTTGAATATTTAACACCCCCAAATAACATAACACCAAGCCTAAAGTAACATTCAGTGGTTCATAAGAGAAAAAACACAATTTTAATAAAAAAAAAGCATTCAGGTTTTTACAAGTCTGATCTCACAATTTACAAAAAATCCACTGAGATTTAGTATCACTGCATTTGAGTGGGTTTTTTAATGGTTTCTATCAAAGTGAAGAAAATATGCAAGGAACAAAAGTTTTAATTATAGAATCTAAATTTATCCTGTATTAGATTTACATAGATACAACCTAAATTACCTTCCTGAATTGACACACATCCTGTCAAATTGTGACATGTTTGAGTATGTAAGTATAGTGAGTTACTAAGAGCGAAGTATCTCTTTACTAAAGGAAGGTATCTCTTAATGTATGTCTTTATGTCTGTCTGTCTATCTCAAAAACTGTTCATCCCATCTACTTCTCACTTGGTGGGTGTATTGCTGGGGACCCAAAGACGTGCAGTGTCAAGTGTGAAGTTGTTTGGACAAGCGACACGTTAAATATTAATAAACTTTAAATAAACAAAGTGTCACATCACAGAGGCGCTCTGTGTCTTAGTGTAGCAGGGGCTCTGAAATGATCGCTGATGCAGTTTAATGACATTAATGTTCCGACTGCTTTAGACACAGCAAGTCAGGAAAATGTGACCCTACCAGATGATCTAGAAAATAGAAAATATTTTGGACAAGTGTTCTGATACACAGCAGAACCATTGTAAAAAACACAACTCTAAGCCGCATTAATCTTTTCTTCCTCGTTCTCTTATCTGGCATATCGTTGCAGTGCCTGAAGTATTCCTCTTTTTTCCTGTTTGTCCACCGCATCAATCATGTTTCAGTGTGCTGAATAATTGTATCCGTAATGCAGCGCTTTAATGTAATTCTGTTACTCCCAAATGCTCGACATTTAGTGAGTTTTAAGTGAATATTGCAATTCAGTAAAGTTGTACTGCCATTTTATAGCACTTAGAGCTGTGTTATTAAACCTGCCTCAGTCCCTCACATGCTCATTTTGGCCACATTATCTTGTGGAGACGAATCCTCAGTTGTATTTTGGAATGAGTTTTCTGTGTAACAGGGATTGAATTTTTTTCTCTTGATTAACGGACTCACTAATAAGGCCCGTCACAACAGTTTTTATACCCCCTGGGCTTTCAGCAGTATCTATTCTGGTATTGTGATGCCACCTGAGCTCAACCTAGTATACTTGCTTGCGTGTATGTTTATGATAAGTTTGTTTGGTTTCACATATTTCCACATAAAATCATTCACCTGTTAGTCCCGTGATCCTCCCCCTCTGCCCACTTAGGAGAATAGGATCTAAATTGTGCGATAATTTCTTCGGCCTAATTGCACGACTGCAGTGAAAGCTTTGCTGCTCTCTCCAATCCTTTTAGAACTACTTAAACGTTCCGCTCTGGTGTGGATTAGTGGATAATGGGCCCAGCAGCAGGCCAGGTACAAGCTATTGAAGTGTTCCTGAGATAGCCTTGGTGGGCCCCGAGGGGTAGAGGGGGAGGGTTCATTGTTGGTGTGACAGTTTGGCTGAGTGGATTACATGCAGTTTAGGGGACTGTATTGGATTGGGGCTGTGCCCAATTATCCTCATGGATTGGATTGCAAGTGAGTAACCTCCTATCCCAATTTCCAGTGCACCAGGTGAAGCCTATAGGATCCTGCTGCTATGTGTTCCCAGAAACCATTAAGCCACTGAGCCCAAAGATAAAGTAGTCATGTTCACAGCGTGTGCTTGCAAAAAAAAAAAAAGAAAAAAGAAAAATTACCTACTTTCTTGTTACCACTATACTTCCTCTACTGCAAATGCCAATATAAGCAAGGCCAATATAAGCAAGGTGTGTGTCGTGTTTTGCATGGTGTGCATCACATGAGATGCATTGCATGGGATCAAGCCATTACCAGCTGATATCATGTGTGGGAAGCTGATATCATGACTGACAAAAGAAAAAAAAAAAAGACTGCTCAACTTGAAGAGACTCAGGCGATTGAGGGGTCTCCGACTGATGATTTAAAGCTTTCAGGGGGAAGTCCGAGATGCATATTCAACTCCTTAATGAAATCACATATCACATGTCTCCTACATACACTATCCAAATAAAGATCCAAGTCCTTTCTCCTCCGCCCCCGTGTTTTGTAACAGCTAGGCGTTCATTCAGTTAAGGTTATGGATGTCTCCTTTTTTACAATCAAATCATGAGTTATGCAGTCATTTGAGCCACTCCATGTCAAAAACGTAGTCTTACCCGTCCTTTTCTACAGCTGAGGCTTACAGGGCACTGGCTTTTCAGTGTTCCTCTATCTGCGGATTTGGTTTGAAATCTGTGAAATGGTTCTTTGACATTGCTAAGCAAAAAGAAGAGTACCTATGCTCACTAAGAGACATAAGTTTGAAGTCTTTTTTTCTGTGTTTATCATTTTATTTTTGGACATTAAATCTCTCTCTGCCTTGAATGAATACGAAGGAGGTTTTTTTTGCTTATATGACTATATTTTACTACTATTTTTTTAATTAATGTAACTTTTTTTTTTTCAGCAAAGTTTCAAATCCCCCCCCCCTCCAAAAAAAAAAAAAAAAACCTGCACACATCTTCCATCCCCTATCTGACGTAGATTGTCATATGGGGAGCTGTCAGAACCTGCTGTCGCATCTTTTCCCTTTTCTTTTTGACTTCTTTTGCTAGAGACTTGCGAGTGGATAACAATGAGTCCCCTGGCTGTGCTCATCTGATTCCATCAGGAAGAGGAGAAAAGCACCATAGCGCCTTGGGAATATTGTGCCTGAAAATGGTAATTTGCCAGCTCGAGCAAATCCTGGGAGAGCAGGGAAGATGAAGAGTAGACAGATTTCACTTGCTTTATTTATTAAATTTGATAACCGGTACAGGCCTCCAGAGAGGAAAAAACATTCTGCTGCATGTCATTTGGAAGAAGGTAGAGAATATGGTAGATATCCATCAAAGACAGCCTCCCAATCATTCAATCAGTCCAATTTTAATCCTCATCCCTGGGTCCACAACCACCTTCATTTGTACAATGCTATTCTCATACCTCTCTGTGACTGAAAACACTTTATTAAAAGGCTGTACATTTGGGTCACTGGTATGTTTTGCAGTATTTTTTCATCTCCTTTTTTTAAATAGGATTGCAGCTTCATTGCAGGGTGTTATTTGAATCCAGTTCAAGCTGATTTGTTTCTCTAAGTGGTTGAAAATATGTAGAGGTGAGTCAATAATTTGAATTGATTTTTATAGACCAAAAGTATCTTTCCCATACTTGATGTCTATGAGGGACAGTCCATGGCTACTAAGCCTCCCCTGGGTTGGCCTTATGGTAAAGAGGAAGTAAGTTAATTGATTAGCTGACAGGCACTGTTTGGTGTCAGGCAAGCAAAGAGGCTACCTCCAGTCTTCGCTCCCCCAGGCTATTATTTAATACAGCTATGTTGTTCTCAGTTTCCTCTCTTTGTCCAGGAAAAGCTCCCTGCCCTCTCGGTCCTCAGAGGGCTCCTCAGGGACACTTCACACAACTCCGAAAGGAGGGGGAAGAGAGAAACATAGCCACAAAGCCATACTTGAGAGGTATCACTTTGCAATCCGCCCGTCTCCCAGCTCTGGCGTCTCATTTGTTTTGTGTGCTGATGTGCATCAGGGCTTCAGGGCAAGGTGATAGTCTCGAGGGACAAGTTGCAAAGGAAAGTTACCTGAGGAGATAAGATAGTGGAGGGAGAAGGAGGGAAAATCCTTTTCTGCGCTGTGGATCTTGTGTTTCTGCAAGAAACCAAAAGCAGCAGTTCGGCAGTTCCCCGCCAGAAACATGACTGTGCAGCCAGAGGTCCTTGAATGGGTTGCCTTTCAATGGCTGGGGTCTTTTGAATGTGCTCTGCTTGAATTAGAGCTATTTGACAAGTGAAGGCTTTGTGATTCTCCTGTGCTCCTGTGGTGTTATCAGCACGGCTGGCTTGATATGCTGGAGGAGTAACAGCTCCCATTGCCAGTATTCTCTGATGGCACTTGTTTTTTATTTATGGATGGATATTCTTCATGTTTGAAATGTTTAGGTAGTGCTGTTCGTCAAAAGCTTTGAGAGTCCCAGTCACAAACAATTAGATGACCTCATGAAATAGTATATAATTCACATATTTGTTAATTAAAATTGCTCTAAAAGATATGGTGGTAAAAGTAGTGTTCTCATGGTGGCAAAAACATTTAACTATGATTGTATACTGTACATACATGGATGACAAGAACAACATAGTTGTCAGCATAGTAAATTATTGACATACCACACCTACAAGCAGTTGTAATATTTAATCCCTCCCGCTGAATCCCTGAACCTCTTAATGCTGCAAAATATAGAAGCTCATATAGTTTTTGTAATTAACAAATCACAATTTAATCCGCAGTGCATGACAATTCAATTTGTTGATTGCCCCCCTCCCTTCCGCCCTCCTCTCTTCGTCTATTTAGGAGCGAAAAGGAAAGAAAAATAATCTCGTTGAATGTATTAATTCAACATGATGAATCCTGTATTCAAGTCAGTGGAGTGAATAATTAAAATTAGCTGATAAAACTTTCAGCAGAATTACTTTGCCGGAATTGCTGAACAGATGTGTCATTTTAATGAAAATCCACAGCCAAGCTCCTTTCCCCTTCCCCTCTGTCGGATAAAAATATTATTCCCACGGCACATTCTTAATTTGGTGGTAAATACACTCGGAGCCGTCTCCAGAAGGGTGGGTGGGAGCGGGTGGAGAGAAAGGAAGAGCAACTTGTCACACTTAGTAACTTGATTTCTCCCTCTGCATGCAGTAACAGCTATCTACAGTAATTCACAGCACTCCATTGTTTCAGCAAGTCCCAAGGAGGACTTATTAAAATGCAATAATCTCCCTATTTAAACAGAAACAATAACCATTAGAATTCCCGCAGATCTAAAACAGAGCGTAAGCCCCCATCTGCTGTGAATGATTAGAGTCTTGACGAGGGAATTTAATTTGCAACATTCAAAGATGGGAATCTGAGCAGATCTCTCCTCCGAGGCTCTCACCCTCATACTCATTTGCCTCTCGCTTTATTTGTCTTTTTAATTATTTATTTAGTTGCCACTAACGTTGCTCTAGAGAGAGGCCATTGGATGCATTCATGCTAGACAACAGCATGCTTTACAGAGTCGTGACCCTTGTATATCCTCCACTCAGTGTGTTAGTATTACATGACGTGATGACACATTATCATACACTCTGATGTAAATATGTAACATGGTGCAATCAGGACAGAAGAACAAGGTGGTAGTTTAATCTTCTGTTTGCAAATGTTTCACTTGTACATCCTTCATTATTACAGTAAACCAATCAATTACAATCAACATGCTTCCCAATCTGTCTGACTACCTGCGCTGCAGTTTAAGTCACTGTTCCATTTGTCTGTCCTAAATGCTAATGTCATCAAGCTAAAATCCTTTTCACAAAGGCTCTTATCTCACCACTAGGGGTCCTCCTAAATGGAACTAAGAGTTCCTATCTAAAGGGGCATTCACACCAACACCAACTCAACAAAAACGCAGCCCTGCCATTCATTTGTGTGCAGCGCAGTGCTATGGCGCAGCAGGGGTGCCACCGCAGAAGGCTTGGAAAAAACGTTGAGGCTTAGCTTTTTGCGGTAAAGCAATTCATTGTCTCACCGGTACCTCAAACAACACATCCCCACCAACGCAGCCCCTTGTACTGCTGTTTTCAATGCATCAATTTCACAAAGTATATTGACATCAGGTAGATTATCTGATATCAAACAACATCGTCATGGTGATGCTGAGTTGATACTTTTTTCCCGTTGACTGAACAAATCATAATCCTTTGATGGGAAAACTCATATAGTGCCAATTTCACTGGGTAATTTAGCGATGGCCATGAAATAAGATTTCATCATTTATGTATTGGAGTTGGTGATTATTTAATATACACTTCAACTGTCAAACAAAATGGGGCCTGAAGCGTGTGATAAGTATTACTGACAGATGCAGTTATACTGTAAGTTCATCATCACTCCAAACAGCATTTTTCCAGTGCCCGTAGACTTAGTTTTGTAAATACTTTACAAAATGCTTTACTGTGCCTAAAAACTTCCAAACTGGTGTTATGGTACGTGAGATTTACAATCGGCACCATTTGCTGTTTTCCTGCTTTTTAAGCACAGGTCTGCCTAATTTCCTGGTTTGTTAATCAAATAAAATTGCAGGAAAATGAAATAACTGCAGCAACCAAGGAATATTTGTTTGACCCAACCTCAGGTACAGCAAGGATGAAGAAGCTCTTAAGCACAGTTAGTTTTTATTCACCAAATTCAGTTGAAGTTGGTGAATAAAAAGTACATGCAAACATGAAAGTATTGTGTAATCCTGAAAATGTCCTAACTTTAAAAATCAGACTGCATGGCAGTTTGGTTTCATACATATGCAAAGTATTGATGGCAGCATTGACTATCTTAATCAGTTCCACTAGGAGGAAAGCAAAGTTGGCTCACTGGATTACAACTGTGTTTGTGGCATTTCCCACTTATTCTCAGTATCTTTGGAGCTTCATTGTGTTAATTTAGGAGTCAGGCTCTGGTTGTAGGAGATAATCCATCATTCTACTCAGTGAAGCCACCCTAACCCCACCACCATCACACTTATCGTTACAAAGCAAGTTCTTTCCATGGCTGTACTATAATGAGATGGGAAAACCATGGGAGGGAAGAGGCTAAATAAGAGTGAAACACTATGAGAGTTTTGTGTTTCACCTCCAGATTTGTAAGACCAGTGTGTCTGAGCCTCCAGAAGGACAGCAGTTATCTCCCCGTCTTGCTTTGCTCAGATGGTAAACATTATTAGAACCTATTCTGAACCAGCCATTTATTAATTTCAGGCTCATGTGGAACCCATGTAATGCTCTCCTGTCTACTTGTGATAAGCTGGTATCGAGTTAATACCACAGGAGACGCTGCAATCTCAATGAAGTAGCACTAATTCCAAAGGCCTTAATGATAATGGCTTACTTGTCTTTTTTTATGAAGCTTAAAGTCCACATATTTCTCTATAATCAGCAGAGTCTCTGAGGACCCTTTTTGATTGTCTGACTTCGAATCCAGCAAGCTCAAATCTTGATGATTCTTGCACAGGTGTATAGCTTACTGAAGGCACGGCACTCCACCCCTCATTTTTGGATGGCATTAACATCAATCAATAGCGGCACAGTAGTCTTCATCATTTCGAATGACTGCCAAAAAGGAGCGCTGCACCCTCCATATAGCACCTCAGCAGGCTAAAACATAGCAGGTGCAATGCTAAATATATATTAAAAAGTGCCTTACTCTGCAAGTAGCTGTATTCCCGTGGGCTCCTCGCACTACTGATCTCTCTGCCTGGTATCATCCATTTCTGGTTGCGAGTGTTCCGAGCGAATCCTAATTCCTGTCTCTGGTTAGCAATGCGCCCTAGAGACTTCTGATAATGAGCTCAGAGGTAAAAAAAAAAAAAAAAAAAAAAAGTGGAGTGCCAGTCCCAGAAGGTGTTGTTGAGTTATGGATGGGGGGGGGGAGATCCATTGAGCCTCCAGAGACCCAGTTAAGGCCAAACCTTTGGCAGAAAGCATATTATTTCCCAATTTGAGAGGAAAGCTGAAAATTCAAGCCATTTTGAATTGCAGCTAATTGGCATTCAATAGAGGAAGGATTCAGACAGAAACACCTTTTTCATATGTAAGTCCCTGCAAAATGGTCTTTTAGAAGTGATGTATGCACCATAGATTTCAAAGATTAATGAAGAGATGTCCCTGACTTGGTTTATTATCATAACTTACATTGATATAGAAATTTTAAATATGTGTTATTGATGATATTAAAAAGCCTCTGGCCTAAAGGTTAATTCCTAATGATGTCCTTACTAATCCTGCCTACATTCATTTTAAGACAGTCTGCTGTATTGAATTTATTTCAAATATATCAAACTAGGTGCCCTTTGAATGGGTTGAATTATACAGCAAGGGAAATATCACACACAAACCCTTCAAGCTATAGCTAATCAATAAAAAAAGGTACTTTCCTCCTGCTAAAATCTTGTATTAACTCGGTGGTGCAGACAGTGTAATTTAAATATCTATTTTCTAAGTACCGAAGTGCATGATTTCCAAGCATAGTTTCAGTGTATTTATATTACACTGCTTCACCACCAGCCCAGGGACTGCAGATGGGGAAGAAAAGAAAATTGCTCTATCTGGTGCAATATACTGTACAATGCATTGTGTACTCTCCCTGTCAAATAAACAAATAATATAAGAATTGTATGACACAGTCGTAAAAAGTATGTTTATTGGGAAGCAGATATGATATAGGTTCATAATATAATGCAGACAATATATTCCTGCATCAACAGCAAACTTAAAACTTAAAAAGCACATTTATTTTTACAGTGTAGTTCAGTTTAATATACAAAAATGAATGACAATAATCATATATATTGAAACTATGTTAAAGAGCGTATTATTATGGCATAAATGGCAGCCTAGCACCCTTGTTATTCTTGTTTACCAGTTTAGCCTGTAGTTGAGCCGCGGACAGCGATTTGATTTGGCAGAGCTGATGTAGTTTGTCAACACTGGTTTTCTTACTGCTTGTCGGCCTGTAGCTTGACATTGACAGTAAATCCGCTTTGTTGCATTCCAACAGTCTGATTTTGTTTGACGCCCAGTATGTGACAAAATCATGGAAATTAACACAGAGGTGGTTCCGGGTCTGGAAACCTCATAAGATGCATAGTAGGGAATATAAATCAGGTTTCCGATATATAGTAACTCATTGTGTGATGGCCCTGGAAGTTCAGCAATGTCAAGGTTAAAGCTGTAATTCCTTACAGGCAGTGAGTTATTGTGCATCACTGAGTAATATGTTGAAAAACTCTGAGTTGCTAATGCTTATAACCCAGGAATTCTGTGTATGGGAAAAATATACGATTAGTTGTCTGTGCATTTGCTGTAACAAGATAACTTAAGTTGTGCTTTGCAGTGTTTATTATTTCTTCGACATATCATTGACCCTGGTTTCTTATTGACATTTTTCTTATGGTATTTTTATAGCAATTCAAAGCACTTATAGTGAATACTTAATTGCTGACAGTTGACAGTTCAATTGTAATCTTACAGCAAATGTGATAAAATATATTAATAATAAGAGCTAAATTAAAAATTATTTTAAATTGTCACATATCTCCATTGCATTTCTAATTTTATTCCAGAAAGTTTAATCAGCTAGATTTGCTTTTTGGATTCACAAGTATGATTATTTAGGGCTCATCATATGGGTTTATAGTATTAGTTACCTTAAGGTAAATGTTGAGATTTGAATGTGTTCCTTTACACTGCTGCATCTTTGAGAGTGCTGTCCATGTGAATTTTTTTTTGAAAATGTGGTTACCCAAATATTACACGGATTCCTTTGATGAATAATTCCTCTTGAATACCATCTTCTCCTTTAATGTAGGCTTTTCATATTCTACTCATCCTTTCCCTTTCAAGATGAGCAAGAACAACAGCACCCAAATCAAATGGTTGCCATAATGGATAAATTGACTGACTGTAGCTAGTGTACCTTTACTTTTGACTCCTCAGCTACAAAACAGTTTCACTTTGTTGACTTCTCTTAGTTTTTGATGCGGTTAATTAATGAAGGAAGAACATTGGAGGTGCTTTTTTGTAAAGGTAATGTAGTGAAGCCCCGTGGTGGCTCTGCCTAATGAGGCTAATTATCCATTGTGGATGTCCAATCCAGACAGGCCTTTCCTTTGATTGCTTTGATTAATTACAACACACTGAGTGCTGCTCTTACAGCCTATTAGAATGGCAGGAAATGAAAAGCACTGCATCTAACTGGTGAAGTGGCAAAGGACTCATAGCCAGGAGAATACTGAAAGACTACAGGAGAATCCTCTACATCAGCTCTGTGGATTCAAGTGAAGAAACATTTTGCAGGGCTATCACATCACTTCATCACTTTAGTTAATAAATAAGGCCCTTGTTGAAACCACGTTTGCCTGTAAAGTATGTGCCTGGCTACGGGGGGGAAAAAAACTTGTTAATTAGACAGATCGTTTTCCTGACATGGTGTTCATTTGGAAATATTTCTGCACAGTTGTTTAGATGCCAGTGGCACAGTTTTCACATTAATACAACCTTGACTAGATTGTGCATGTCATGTGTAACGCTTGAGTGGCATAGTAAGATGAAATGTGTCTCGGTATTTCTTTTAAGTTGAGGTTTTTCCACCTCACCAAGATGGTAGTGTAAGGTGCCTGGTTCATTAGCTGTGCTGGTGTTAGTACAGGCTCTCATCACTTCCCCTGACTGAGCCCAGCGGCACGCAGCGCATTACAGCTGGCACGTCATTCTCGGCTGCATAAATCTGTGCTTTGTTACACTCCCATGCCCAGAATGGAGAGCCGTGAGTAATGTGATTGTTATAGTGCCTGACCACCTTTCTGATTTTTCAGGAAAGCTATTTTGAGCTCCCCAGGCAAGCATTTAGATGAAGACTTTTACATGACTGTCTCTATTTTGGTTTGTTGTCATAATGATAATGATATTAATAACTGTATGTTAAGGCTTAGTTTCCCTTGGAAATCCATTTCTGCAATATGTAACTGGTATTAATAATGACTGACGAGTTATTGCAAATCAAAAAATAGATCATCACTCCATATCTAATTCCCTATGTGGACAGCTGAATAGTTTTATAGTGACTCATGCACACATTTAACATCAGTGTAACTGAAAGTAGCAGAAAATCTGTCAAGATTTATGCTCTTAAGGAATACACCATCTCCACAGCCATTTGGCTCCAACATAGTGTGGAAAATCGTAATAAAGAGAGGCAAGTGAGGGGAAAAAAAAAATCTTGACCTGAATTTTGTTGGTTTGGTGACAATGAGAAAGATAAGTGGTTGTGACAGTTGTGAATGATGTTCTGCCACGGGCCTGTGAGCTGCGCTGTGGT
The DNA here is from genome assembly GCA_036937835.1 of Pampus argenteus. Classification (NCBI taxonomy): domain Eukaryota; kingdom Metazoa; phylum Chordata; class Actinopteri; order Scombriformes; family Stromateidae; genus Pampus; species Pampus argenteus. The sequence continues at coordinate 17,144,017 of CM072874.1, forward strand.
TAAATTGACACCGTTGTCAAACACACTTTTCACGACGCCCAAGCCTCCCGTGAACCATCTAATGCGACAAATGGGAACCCTAATTCTTCATTAACTCGCAGGAGAAAGGAGATTTGGTCATGTAATTTTCTCCTCACTGGCTGTTTTAAAGATTCCAATAACCAGGCATTTACAGTTCACTGAGCGAGAATTGCTCCTCCCCTCCACCCGCACAACCCCGTCCTCTACCCCCTCTTTTTTCTACTTTTTTTACAACATCGACGCGCCGGCTGTGAAACCTAGTGATGCTTATAGCCAGACTTATTGCCATGGTTATCTTTAATGACTTTGAAATGTATTGGCCTCGTTAATAAGCGGCGAGGTTATCAATTCTTCTAATTAGGCTGCATGCTCCCCGAAGAAATTTCACATTAAAGAGCCAAAAGATGAGTCTGAGGCGAGGGACGTTCCCTGGCAAGAGGTGGAGGGGGGTTACAGAGTGGGGTGGGAGGTGGCGGTGTTTGGAGCTAAAATTCAAAGTCTTACCCCGTCTGGGAGGATTAGCATTAAATCATTGTGCCCCCACACCACCACCCAGCTCCCATTTTAACACAACGCCCCCAACCCTCACCACCACCTCCACCACCACAGTACCTTCTTCCTCTCCCCTTGAAAATGACTGTTTCACTTACACATTATAGCTATCAGCAAACTGTGCGTATGTGTGTAGCGGGGGTAATCACAGCCGGGCAGGGCTGGGTGTCGGTAATGGGACATGAGCACTGCTGAGGTGTGTAATACGATCAGGAGTTACTGTCACAGAGCACTGATGTGCATATCTCAGGCTGACATGTTGAGGCCACAGCGAGGCCATTTAGGTAAGCTTTATGTGGCGTTCCAGGGGAGCTTCAGTCAGTTGCCAGCAAGGAATATTGGCCTTTTAGATGAAATGGATGCTTGCCTTCAGTCTTTGTCACTTCTCTGAGTCTGTGTGCCTGGTGGGCCATCTCTGAAATAGTCATATGTACAGCATATATGCACAGCTTAGAGGAAAGTGCAATGGATACTATGTCATTAGTAAATATTGAAAAGTGAAGATAATTGCAATCCAAATATTCATAAGGGCCAGGCCATAGCAGGTCCATATTTATTCCATTGCAGTATATCCATCAATTAGCAAGGACCAAAAGCATGGCGAGCGTAAGGCACAGCAGAAGTCCACATCCTGGTGTTGCAGTGAAAAGATGAAAATAAAGCCATCAATATCTTTCTAAATTACAGTGTGCAGCATTTCTTGGAAGATGTTTGAACAATTTTATTTTGACCTACTGCATATAATGTGTGTGTGTGTGTGTGTGTGTACAATATGAGCATATTATTTCTTGTGTGTCACTGTCCATACACACATGTAAAAATAAAGATTGGCTATAAATGGCTCTGATTTATTTGTGCCGCGGCCTCAGCAGCCAGACTGAGCCTCTTGCAGATTTATAGCCAAACGTCACTTTTACATGATGGGTTTGTAACAAATATCTGCTGCATATTGTTAAATTAATCTTCCATTTAAAATTAATGGAGTTAGACTCCCCAGGTTCAATGTAATTTGGTGTTCACGGGCAGCAAGTAGCGCAGTGTGAATACAGAATGAGTTGAGGCCAAACGGCCTAATCTTCCATCACCTTGAACCTGAGAGGAGAGGACGCCTCATCCAGCAGTGGCTAATGAGATTGTGCTCCCCTCCTGGGAGAAAGAGAGTCAGGGAGGGAGAAGGGGGTTTTGTGGGAGGGAAGGAGGGAGGGAGGGTGAGTTAGAAAGATGGAGGAAAAAAGGAGGGATCTGTTGAAGCACACCATGGCGGTGAAAGGCAAGCAGGATATGAAGTGAGAGAATGATGGTCCGAGTGCTGGAAGAGGGATGTGAAAAAGGAGGGTGGGAGATATATAAAGCGAGTGTCTTAGCAGATAGCAGCTTTCCACTATGCCTCACCACTTGTCTTATTTTCCTCAACTCTAAGTCTTGCTGTAGGACGTGGCTGATGTATGAGAGAGCCGGGGCATGTTCACATGAAATGAATTGTATATCATTATTTCACAGTCCTCACCCGGCCATGACAAAGACAGAGGACATATTTCACAGTTAAGGATGCACTGCTCAGCAGGGGTGTCTGTCTCTCCATAATTCATAAAATGAGAAAAGGTTCCCCTGTGCAAGCCAAGCCATATTATTGTCAAGAAAACCACAGGGAATAGCTCTCACGTACCACACAGCATGTTCTCTACATGGCTGCTGTTACGTATAGTATATGTAACAGCATATAAAGTATATACAGTATACTGTAGCCCCATATCCCTGTTGCAATGAAATCAGGCACCTCTCATGTCTGAATTAGCGATGTTTAAAAAAAAAAGCACACATACAGTTAATCTCACAAATTTGAATTTCTGCTGTGAATTCGGTATTATGGTGACTGTCTTTGCATGAATGATGTATGAATTGCCCTCCAGCAGACGATGGCAGCAGTGTAAGCCAGCTCTGGACTGAACTCTGCCAGCATTTAGGCCTCATACGGCTGGTTTTGGACGGGGATGTAGCTATCCAGGCCAACTAGGTGGATTAGCAGCTCTGTCCTGTACAGTATACCACTCCATCCCAAGATTGTCCCACTGTAAACACCGTGACATTCATAACAGAGATGTCAATTCCTTCTGCTGCACTTAGGTGGAGAGTGAAATCCATTTTCTGGATGCTGTGTGAATTCTGTATACCTCTGCAGTTTCTATATGGATCAACCTAATAAGATTAGGGGGACAACATTGGACCCCTGAGACAAAATACTAAAATCTATGCATCATAACACTAATGTAGAATCTACATTAGTGTTATGATGCATAGCTTTTAGTGTAGATAATACTTTTTTGTATTGGAAACACAAGAACTGACTCACTAATTCATATTTTGATTCTTTCTGTTTACGTCTGTCCAATTTGTGTCTGACTCTTGTTCCAGTAGGTAGAAGGAACTGGATTAACAAACCACGTATTGTCCAGTCCTAGTAGTAGTCTCATGCCAACAAGATATTAGCATACAATAGTGGAACATATTTATTGTAGCTGAAATCCAAATAAAACAAAGTAATGTAGAACAAAACCAAGTGCTTAACATGTTGTTTAATATTACTCATTAATCAACGCGTATCTTAATGTGGCATTCATATATATATATATCACAGCTATTTGAAAATAATGTATTTGGATAATAATGAAAATGATTAGCATCAGTGTAGTTTAATGACAACAATTGTTTATAATATTCCATACATTGATAGCCTTGAGACATTTCAGATTGAATCAGTTCTGGATAAATGCTGTTTACCTGCCACTACTGCTGTTTTTAATCACTTGGTTAATGAGAGACTAATATTATTATTATTAATAATCTGTGCTCAGTACTACATGCCCTCCCTCACTCATCATTAATATATTTTCATAAGTTCATTGATTAACTCTTTTTCTTAATCACCTTCTCATTCCATCACGCCCCTCAGCACTTTGTCCTTTCACTCCCTTTGCTTGTTTCTAATTTTTCTTGGCTGATACATACTAATTTACACACCTACACACTCTTTTCATTCATTGATTTCATCGATCTGTTCCCATTGATCCTGTGCTCTCATTCTCCTCTTGCCCATGTATAATCGATGCCCCTCCTGTGTTTGCTAGTGTTGTTTTATACTTAAGCAGCGTGTTAAAGGCCTAAAGATGTGTGACTTTATACAAAAACAATTGATCCTCTCAGGCCTTCTTCCATTATGTAGGTTTACGCTGCTTTTCACTAATGTAATTGAATTGCACAAGCCCTTTTAATGACACCGCAGTTAATGAAACCCAAGATGGCCCTCACTGTTGGTCATATCTCTCGTCAACGTTCCTCGATGATATTCTTTGCCTCTGAGCAGCCACTTGGCTCGAATTCATACCTGTCCGTTTTGAGCGATGGAGTGCCTCGCCGTCTCTCTCCTCCGGGGGTTTACATATCGATGGCTCAGACGGCCAGTATTCAGCTAGCGAGGATTGATCAACCAATAAGTTGCTGTCGACAAGCTTTAAAAAAGATTAAAGATTTTGCGCTTGTCTGTAAAAACGGAGCCACACTCTTCTTTCTGGTAATCACAGCCCCCTACCTGCTTTCATTCTTACTCCCTGGGCCAAAATGTATTGAGTGGGCTGTGGGGTTATAAAGTTCCAGCTGGCGACATTTGTTTAATTACTTAAATACATTCGATCAAAGCTTTCAAAGTGCTTTTAAGGCCCTAACCCAGTGATAAATGAATGAATTCAGCTGGACTCAAACGTTCCCCTTTAACAGGGTCAAATGGGGGTCAGTAACAAGTGATCTTAGTGCTGGGGTGTTGTATTGAATTTATGTGTAAACGTGCATTGTGAATATAGCCTGCTCCACTGTCCCAGGCAGTAATAGAGGATTGCAACCTTCAGGCTACTCAGGTTGCTGGGGGGGTCAACACTGAGAATGGAGGTAAGTAACATTCACCTAAATGCTTTTAAAGCATATCCTGTTGTCTATCATAGCCAATGACAGGTAAGTGAGACAAACCGAGTGGTGCAGGAAGTTGTCTCTGTCTGGGAACAAAGGCTCCACTCCATGTCAGACAAGCACCATTAGGCTGTTTGTATGCGTCTCTGCCATTAATTGTGACAGACGAAATGTAGCAACGTCCTCCTTTTACTACTTTTTAGATACTTGATAGCAGAGTGGGAAGCTGTACAATTGTCTTTCTCTCTTCAACTGTGTGAGTGCAGCGTTATCAGACGCACTCTTCAGTGACGTGCATTTGCTTGTCTTCATGTGTGTGAGGCTGGCGGTGGTTGGGTGTGAATATAAATATGTTGAGGTGGAGGGTAGAAAGACCTGTTTTGTGTTTTAGGGCCCAGGGGCCACAGAAAAAGCTCTGATGTTCTTCAAAGTGGAAAGTTCTTGAAGGCTACTATGAAAACTCCTGAGCATTTGTGTCATGGTAGCAAAACTACACTACAGACACACTTCCCACCTCTTCAATGAAATTGCTCTGGAAACAAATTAAAGATCCTGAAAGCTACTGAAGCTTTGTTGCTTACATTAATATTTAATGTTTTAGAGGAATCCAGGTGTAAAAGAGTTTTGTGTGAATGCTGCTTGCTGCTGTGTACACACAGTATATACAATCAAGACTAAATCCATCAGTTTCTCAGAGATCTTGTACAACTAACTTAAACCAATTCAGAGGTTTGTTTAAAATGTTAGAGCCAAAAGCATAGAGTCCTGAAGGTTTTTCAATAACAGTTAGTGGACTTTAAACTCTTAACAGCTTCTCTTTGCATTGTATCATTTGAGCTGAATATGTGCAGAAACTTAAAATTGTTGTCGTAGTTTTCGTTGTAAGGCTACCCAGTTCATTCAGGCGCCATTACACATTATCTTTATATGTTAGCTTTGTGAAAGTTATGTATTTTCCTTTGTGTAGAAAACTTGTCTTTATATAACTTCTAGAATAAGAAAGCAGAAATGATGTTGCTGTGATGAACATTTCATCCACACTGGATAACACATTATACATATAATAGCACATTTCCCACTTTTTTTTATTGTATAACCTTGTGCTGTTTTGCAATAAAACCTTCTCAGTGCCATTGTATTTATTCGAAGAGTAAAATTTTATCACAAAGCATCATGAGGCAGCTGTAAACACAGGCTTTCAATAAACATAAACAACAGTACAGGGAGACGGCAATGTAGTATAGAAAATGAATTTTCAGCTGCTCTTCTAGTGACAGATGTTTGGTATAACTTTTACGATGGAAGACATCTCCACACACACACACACACACACACAGTTGACAATTGTCAGTCATCAATAGATAGATAGATAAATTAGTCTGAATGCGACGTAAACCTGTAAAGACAGACCTGTGTATTAGTATGAAAATGTCCCGTTGAATGAAATATATTATGCATTGCTGTGTAGTTTGGAAGGACGTGTTGTTCCTCGTTCGACAAAGCTTTGAAACTCGAGTAAGTCAGGTTTTTCTTTGTTTGTTTTTGAAGTGCCTTTTGAAATATTCAAAGATAGCCTCAGAGTTCGAACTCAAAGCTGCTAACTAGCCTACAGAAGCTCAGTTCACGTAGCGCCCTTGATTCTGCCGAGTATAAAGTCAACATTAGCTATTGTTTTCAAGTTTCTCATGAATGCTGTAGGCAGGGAATAGGCTGTGTATTTTGGAGGATTCTTGCTAGAGGCTTATACAGTATAAAAGCCACACAAAAGAGTGTTGCATTGTTGTGTTTTCGCTCAACTCTCCGTGAAGTTTTTGTCTCCTCTTAAACGGTTTTGGAGACTTTTCTAGTGATCAGATTTGACCCTTTTTTTTATCCACAAGCCTTCAACTTACCTCTTTCACCTCTTTTTCCAAAACATCATCTTTGACTCCTTCCCTGTCTTACTGTACATGTTGAAAGCCCTCGGCTCTACCTAAGACTGTTTTCAAACACCATTCTGAGCTCGCAGCTCACCTTAAGGCCTTTAAATGAAATACTGAAAAATATAAATCTTTTGTTTGTGGTTCATAATGGGTGCAACAACTTTAATCTTTATAACATTCCCTTTGTTTACTGTTCAATGAAATAATAAGAACATGTATTAATTTAAAAAATATTTAACTTATAATCGGCCAAGACCACCAGGCAACAGCCACATGTGTTATTCAGATGAAGTTGTCAACTCCTCAGTATCCTCCATGGAAACAGATTTCCTCTTAAATGCCTTCCTAGTGCACACAGGGACAGATGAATAATTATATCACCTCACCCAGTGAACATACGATAGCCCCGGCTCCTATCAAATTTTTACCTCACTCATTTCTCTCATTTACACACTTCATCCCTTGTTCTCTTTCTTTACCAAGCTTCACAACTTTTGATTTAATGACCTGCTTAATGATCGGCTCTTGAGGGAGTTTCCAAAGACTAAGTGCAGATTCACAGATTTAAAATGCAGGCTTAGCAGTAGCAATCTCTGCTGCCAAGAATGGATTTTCCCTGGTGCCCTGATGGTGAAGTAGTTAAGCTCCTTGTTGTACCCCATCCAAGTCTTAATGCTCTGCTCTGTATTTCTCCTTCTTATTCTGTCTTTTACTTTGTAATAAAAATGCCAAGACAGGAAACACAGAGCTTTGTGTCCTGTCCTCTCTTAGATTAAGTCATGGCTATTCTGATTGTTTTGATTCTTATATCTGCTTTTAGTTGGACTTCAGATTCTGTTGCTCATAGGGATACATACCACTGTCAGTCTTTGGCCTTATTAAAACTAGTAGAGCTCCTGAAGAAGTGGCAATATGATATACATGAGCAGGGTCGTGAACACATTCTGGATGTAAACTCCCCATAGAGGGAAAGGGTATTGCCTTGCATAGTGTGAAGAAAGTCTCCTCAGCTTACACTTGGATCAAAAGAAACAGGAGGAAGGGGCCTTGAAACATTTATGAGTTGTGACAGATCTGACCTGGGGGAAAACATCCTTGATCTGATTGTAAGACTTGGAGTGGATCTGCTGAGTCCCGAGATGGTTGGAAAGGCTACGATTAGACCAGGGGCCTCAGTGGTTTTCTTAATTTATACCCCTTGTTGCTGACGCACACTCCTGTCCACTGGAAAATACTGCAGCCTCCCCCAGTGAATAGCTTGCGGGTGACAAATAGCTCCTGCTTTACACTCCATTTGGTCTGAGGCAGCTCACACCCTCCTCCCTGTCTTCCTCACTTCCATCCTTGGGCCTCCATCATACCCTACCCCTCCTGTTTCCTCTCCAGGCACTGACCTTTCAGATGATGCCTTTCCCGGTCTCCCTGGCCAGTAGCTCCCATGGGAGCTATAATGGACTCAGTGTTAATTGCCTGTTGAAGGACAGAGGCAGCCTGATTGCAGACTCCCCTGAGAGTACAGCTGTCTGTTTGTGTGATTGTTGCTCTAATGCAGCACGGCTGGAAAATTCACCCAGCGTGCGTCTACACATACAGTATGTAGACAGAGTACATACAATATACTTACATTGAGTAGATATATTGAGACGCTAGTTTCTACCTCTTCCCGTTTACCAGTACGAACTTTAGGTGGTTCAAAACAACAAGGCCTTCCTGTGGCCTGTGTGTCAGCCTTATTCATAGCTGACCATACTAGAGCCAAAGAGGAGATTAATCACCCCAGATTGGTTTTTTATATATTTTATTCAGTGCAATTGAGCTGGATGTAAAGTTAACTCCTTTAGCCATCTGATTCTCGAGGTTCACTGAATAATACTTGTCTACTGCGTCTACATGTATCTCCATGGATACAGCCCCCTGTGTACCACAGCCTTCACACGCAGTTGAAAGTATAAAAGCCTATAAAAGGGAAGTAAGTGGAAGCAATACCACTTCCAATACAGTAGGCCAGTGAAGGTTATCTTTCCATTGTTCTCTGTTTATTAGCAGACCTGTAAATGGCCTCCTGACCTCTGACTTCAGATCTCCTGTCAGCCTGACTCAGAGATGAACTGTTAGGAAAATGTCAGTAGATGCGACCAGGTGAAAACTCAACACTCCTCACCCCGACACCCAAAGAACAGCCTCTGTGCTCATGGCCCATGGCTGGACCTTGATCTCCGGGGTTTGAAGTTGAAAGTAGGTCCCATGGTCCTGGCGGCCAGAGAGTGATTCCTGCTAGATAAGGGCCTCCTTTCATCCCCTGTTCATCTCTGAGCTGTGCTGTCACGGTGAGGCTGATTCGCATGAACAGCCTCCCTCCTGGGCAGACTAGACCAGGACACGGCCATGCTGGGGATTTATTTTGACATATTGCCGAATTCCCGCTAGCTGTCAAAGTGGAATTTCTCAAGAATTCTGAGAACTGAATATCGACCATGACAACCATAAATGTTTTGCCACGGCCACGAAGCAAATGATAGTGTACGCTTTGGCTTTGACACAGTACGTTTTCCCAGTTTTGACTTATATCCTGTTATCAGAGCTCTAGTTAGTTTTAATTTCCATGCCATGCCAAAACATTTGGCCTATCCCAAATAGGATTAAAAGACACTGCTGTATACCAAACATGAAAAATACTTCCAATAACGCATATATTTATTTATCAAATAAATTGTGCACTGAATAGCAATTAAAGGGTTTTCCTTCATCTTCCAGGCTTTCTCCAAGTAAATTCTCTCAATTGGCCATACATTTTTCTACTCACTAATTCTGTAGCTTCTACTTGTTTTACTCATTATGGCCTTTCATATGTGTGTCTTTTTGGGGGAGAGCAGCAGTAAGTGCCTAAAACAAGCTCGAGTCAAATGGAGATGCTTAATGTTTTCAAAATCCGTTTTGGTTAAGTGGACATGATAAATCATTTCCATTACACACATGACTAATTTTTTTTAATTTAGCCTGAGATTCAATTAGTTGGTGTCTGATGGGAGGACTAGGGGAGGAAGAGAGGTCCACCATGCTGCATACAGCAGCATAATCGCTTTAAAAAGCCATGAAGGGGGCCTTGTTAAGACCAAGAAATCACCTTGAGTTAGGAAAAGAATAATTTGAGACATGGGTAAAATCTGCCACAATTCAGCCCGACCGATACTGGATTTTTGGGGGCAGGTGTCGACACTGATATTAATGATTAAAAAAATTCAGATATCGATATATTGTCTGATATTCTTTAAATGTATATAATGAGTGAAATCACTGATGGAATCAGCGGTGGAAGAAGTACTCTTTACTTAAAGAGATAGTTGGGATTTTTTGAAGCAGGGTTCTATTAGGGTACTTATCTATAGTCAATGTATTACCTGCACTAGATTGGTCCACAGGCGTATTGGCACATAAGCTGAGCAATGTATTGCTGTAGACTGGGACAACAACAAGACACCTTTTAGCAACCTAAATAAAGGCCCACCTAAAAACATCAGTTAATTAAGAAAATGTCCTCTTCTTTACCTTTCTGTCAGACAGCCCTATCCTTAAATGTTAACTTTTGTAAATGTAATGACTGGAATTTTTCGGTTAGAACAAAGCAGTTTGGTGTGAATACATGTTACACTCCTATTCATGTCATAAGGTAGCATGTTGGCAAGGTGTAAAAGTAGCTATGCTAAGCTAATGTTTCAAACGAGTATGATCAGCTTGTTGTCACAGAGAGTAAAAGATGGGGATGTTCATTTATTTTCCAACTAGGTAACAGTATAGAGTGACATCTCAACCCAACCGTTGTTGTTCTGAGGCTTACCTTTCAGACTGCTATTTTAATGACTGTACTGACAAACTATACCTGGCTAAGCCAAGCCAATACCGCCCAATTTAAGTCAGGCTTTACTTAACCCAGTTTAGACACGAAACCTAATGGCACATAATATTTTATTGTAGAAGAATATACATTTCCAGTTATACCATGGACCTGGAAAATACTCAATTGTGATTAGCCAGCTTAAGTGTTTAGCAGACTCATCAATGTTCTGCATTAATACTGAAAACTGTTTCCAGCAGCATCACCTTCACATGCTTGATAAGGAATTTAATATTTTTCTTAAAAGTCTATATGCTTACACAGTTTACATATATAATACATATTAACCCAGAACATGGCTTATAATATTTTAATAAATATAATTTTGGTTGATCGAGGCACTACTGTGTGAAGTAATCCATGTGGTTTCCATAACCAGAGCACTTAAGATGAAAAGATTAAATGCATACATCTAGTATAATGAAAAATGATAATGAAGTATGAACAAAATTAGAAAAATTAACATTTAGTGTCTCTACCTTCACATCTCACTACAGGTGTGAATGCAACACAGTGTTATGTCACTTCTATAACATTAATTAATCATTTTAATAATTTAATTTATAAGTAAGTTATTCACTTCCTTTTAAAATAGTAATTTCACTACTTCTTACTCCCACTCTATTCATGCTAACATGCCGTACTCATATCTCATCCTGTGTCTGAGATGAGTACCTAGGGATCAACGCTGTGGTGGTAGCAAAAGAGCAATTTGAAAGGAAAATTTCATTTGTTCCCCAGTGACTGCATGCTTTGGGCTCGCATTTCTCTGCCTCCTGCTCACAGGGCAAATTGCTGTAACGGTTGTCGATCAGGAGAAAACGGAGCAGAGGTTGGGGCAGGTGAAGGGTTTTTGTCTTCAATCAGCATTACCACGCCTGTTTAGTTTTTTGTTAAGGCAATGGAATCCATCAGCAGCTTCCCATAAGAACTGTAAGAAAGCTAATAGCAGGTGGCGGTAGGTGTGAAATGGGTCTTTGGACGGGGCAGCCACAGGGAGGATAATGCAGCCATTGAAGCTCTCTGTAGCGGGGGCCCCTTTTGTGCCCAGAGCTGACATGCTACTTCACTGGGGCTCCTAAAAGGGTCCATTTTGTTCAATTTGTCTAAAAGCCGCTGACTTATGTGACAATTTAAAGACTTTGGATGTGAAAGTTTCCTTAACCCACCGACTACTGAATGGCTTTTTTTTTTGTCCTACCCTGTGATCTGTCCATCATTCTCACATGATCATTTGAAAAAAAAATAAAAAATGTGGAAAAAAAGTTGAGTTGAAAGCTGCAGAGAGGGCACCCTGGTGGGAGCTCCTCGCAGATGACCAGGGCACACTGAAGAGGCCCGACCTCAATTCTATGAAAAGCGTGAGAAATGGAAGAGGAGAGAAAGTTGAATTAGGTTCCCAGTTAGTGCCAGCAAATGTGTCCATTTCCACATGAGGCATGCATTATTCAGCAGCACTCATCGACTGGACTGCCACATTGAACTCTTGGCTTCTCTAGAGTTTTTACAGTTTACAGGAAAGCATGGTCAGATCCTTGACAAGACTGACAAGTGCCTCAGAACCCTGGTGCCTCATGTCCTGATGAGTATACATTACAGACAGGTATAGGAAAATGAATAATTTAAGTCAGATACTGGTGCAGTCTTTGTGATCACTAACCCTTTACAGCTATAGAAAACTCACATTGAAGTTATAAGTATATTAAATATAATATAAGCAAACTGCAATGTAACAAGAAACCTTTATTCATTTCAGAGTAATAAATGTACAGGATGCTGTACTCCCACAGATGGCACCATTCGATAATTCTGTGTCAGGCCTTAAAATTGATATTAGTCTTCTTCCCTTCCTTCTCCAGAGTCAACAATGAGACAGTCAATAACAGTTATTGAGGAGCGTCCCTGTGCATTGAAGCATCTTGACATGGATACAGCAACCTCACACACATGAAATGTAGATCATCTCCACAGAGCCTTGTCCTTCTCTCTGGCTTTTGATTAATTATTACTGGCTAACCGTAGAACTGTCCCTGATGCACATGCAGAACAAAAACCACACAATGGAGGTGCAGTGAACTGTTAAAAGCTATTATGTCTTTGAAATTAAGTCGAGGTAAGGCACTATACTGTGAAACAATGTAGGTGTTCATGGTTTAAATAGTGCCCAGAACCCAGGGGCGATTTTTGGCATCCTGAAAAGGGCAATCGAAAAAACAAACTGCACCGCCTCACAACAGTGTGATAAAATGAATAATAATGCATCTTTTCAGGAAACCGCTTTTCCTTTATAATATCATATTTAGTACATGAAATGTTATTTATTAAATCCTGTGCTTGCTATGTTAATGGAAAGTTATATAGTTCTATACATCTATGAATATAATCCTTGTAATTAATTTAACATTTAAGTTGATGTTTCAGATTTACTTACTCCTTCTTTTTTTTTGCACTTGAGTCAGGGTCAGTTAAACAAGGAATTCTATTAAATATGGTTGCTGCTGTTTAAAAACTACCACAGGTCCACGCTTCAGTCAAGAGAGTGCTTCACATCTCCAGCTAGCTGTTGCTTTGCTACCATCAGAAGAAGATATCAGTACAATCAAAATGAAAAAAAAGTCAATTTCTCTCCTTTAGAAATGGAATAATTAGGGGTGCACTAATGTCACGTTAGGAAGAATTACCATAGATGTCTTATTTAAAATAATGGATTACATTCGTCAGTGCAGAAACACGTCTCTGTGAGCTGCTTCCAATTATTTTTTGGAAAATGTGTGACTTCCAGGAGGTTTCAGTGAATTCATTGAATTCATTCCTTATAGGCATTCATGTCAGCTGAGGTAGTATAATTATATAACTTAATATCTAATCTATGTCTTAGTATTTCACTCATGAACCTAGCCCACCTTCTGGGGTGCATAAATTGATGCAAAACATCATTTGTTGGCTCTTCTTAAACCATTGTCGCCTCACAGAGAAGTTGTAAGCATAGCCACTATTGTCAAAGTATGTTACATTGACAAGTTGTTCAGTTTTCTTCTTCTACACTAAACCGGACATTAAACACAAACGACAGACGTTTGTGTGTGTGTGTGTGTATGGAAAGGTTGTGTTGGCCCTCAAAGCGTTAACTGGCAGAGGAAGACCTGCTTGCGCTCTGGATGTTGCCATTCATCTCAGAGGCTGAATATTTCATGCGGTAATTAAAATTTGTAGGTCAAGTCTCCTTTGACACCTATTTCTACAGATATAGGGGGAAAGCAGTGCTGCCCCTCTGTAATGTGCTTCCTTCACCCAGCTGAGATTTAAAGGATGAAGGGTGACATTTTCCCCCATTATTCTAAATGAATGCAATTGATCTGCCTAGCGAGAACAAAGTTAGGTTTCCAAATACTGCACGATAAAGAGATTAAGCCTTTAAATGGCTTTCCAAAGGCAATCTTGATTGCAAGCCCTAAAGTAAGGGCATTGAACTTTCAATTAGAATTTCTAATAGGCTATTGACTGGAACGTATTAAATGTTGCTACACAGCTATACAGATCCTGAGAGGGGATGTTCCTCAATCCAGGGCACATGACCCCAAAATCCCTCAGTGAGATACACCAACATTCACTACAGCCACCTGGCGTGTGTGTGGTGATTGAGCTGAGCATGTGTTTTCTCTCTACAAGTTCATGTGATTCTTATTGTAATTGCTAGATGTGAAGGCATTTACTTTAAACAGCATTAAGTTGACCCACCTTTTGTAATCTATGGTAATTTGAGCAAAGCCTTTTGATCCTCGTATCCTTTTATTTGTGGTTAGGATTCTTTTTAGCTCCGTGTCATCTTAGTTCATTCTTTTTCTTGGCTAAGCTTTGATGTTGCTCCAAGACCTTTTGTTAGTCTTAATTTCCGAGGTTCTTCGAATCCAAGCACACGAGCTGTTTCTAATTTTCTGCGATTGATGTCAGGGTTTAAATCCGACTTAATTGCCTCTAATGCCATATTAACTGTTGTCAAAATATTTTTACTTGTCCTCCTAATTCAGCTTGCTACTCCTAGAAAAGCATGGTCAAGGAACGTTACATCTGTTTTTCATTGTCCCTGCATCCCGCTCTTCTGTGCCTCTCACTTTTTCCATCTCTCAGCCATAATTTTCTCTGTCTCTGCTACTCCCACCCTCTCTTTCTTTCTCTCGCACACACATTGTAGTTGCAGGTGATTATAAGCATTGAGAAAGCTGCATCAGGATACAATTTGTCAGGGCCCAACAGCCCATTCTGTTCTGAGGGGTTAACATTCTGTTTGTGTTACAGTGTATTCAGACTCTAATTAAAACAACATTACATTCCCCATCTGCCAATCTCCCATAATCTTCTTTAATTACTGTAATTAAACTATATTTACATGCACAAAATACTTGTAATTTAGCAAATTGCACTCTACACTCTGCACATTTAATCAGTGGCGCTGCAGTGGAATGGAGTGATTTCAGTGTTTTGATTTTAGTGGTGGGCTGGTTCTGACAGGGTAAGTGGACCTCTGCCTGAGGTCTTGCAGAGGTTAGGAAAACAAGCCATTGGAGACGTATTGTCATTGGGCTCTGATTGCAGCTCGTGTGGCTAATTACAAGCCTGAGCTCCCCTGTGAAGCCAGGCAGAGCTTAGGTACATATGTGTTTGTGTGAGTTTGTATTTACAGTACTGTATGTGTGTTCAAACATGCTTCTGTGGCCTAACGTGCCGCCTTCGTAGCTCGCTGCTGCTCGGCTCATGAGTGACATCGAACGTCCCCTTTAGTTTATTTTAAAATGCAAAGTGAATTTGCTGAGTTGCATTTGCCACCCAGACAGAAAGAATGGAGATGAGGCTGTAAATACCTGGGAATTAAAGTTGCAGCTGGCTAAGCAACTGTCACAGCAATGAAAACGTCAAGGACTGGCTCTGGCTGAAGAGGAGCAGCATGCTTGTTTTCAGATTAATGGTATTAGATAGGGATTAATCCAGAAGAGGGAATTTGTCAAGCTGTAGCTTCATATTAGCAGCGCTAATAAGCTAGCTTTATAACGCCCCACATGATGACACCATATTTCAAACATTTTCTCAGCACTTGTGGTTTGTTCAGTAATTACCACTAAACACCAAAGCCGCAATATGTCACTTGGACAAGCTGATGTTCATCCTCATATTTGTGTTTGGTCCTACAGTAAATAGTCATTAGACATGTCTTAGTTAAGGTTTACAGTCTTGTCAGTCAGGTCAGTGTGGTAACAGTTTATGGAAGGAGTCCCTGGCTTTCTGTCCTGGCTATTGCTGAGTAGCTAGCATTAGGCATTGCCTCTTGGCCTAATAACAGCCCTGTCTGCCTGGATGAGAAAAGCTCCAATCAGGCCAGATGGAACCTGTGTAACAGCTCAGCAGTTAAGAGTCAGGGGTCCTGCCCTGGACGACCCCCTCCAGCACTCCACCAGCTTCAGGCATTGTCAGGTGGAGGCAGACCTGGCAGGAAGAACCACAGCTACTGCTGTCGCAGAGGTAATTGGTGTGCTTTTGCAGAGTTTCACCATCCTAGAGATGCTCATTAGCTTCACGCCAGCAGTATGCACATCATTAGAACATACCACAGAGGAAGGCAGGAGTACTGAATGGAGATTTTGCAGAAGGGAACTATCTGTACCCAAGCAAAGTGCTTAGATTCAATGCCCTCTGATTTCATTGAAAACCTTTCTCTGGATAGTAACAATAGATGTTTCCCCTATTCTTCTAACTGAGGTTTTAATTGCCCCTCCTATCACTGCTGTTTTGTGACTGACACACAAATGGTGGTTTCATCAGCTTGGTTTGAATATATAAAAGGCATATGTGGCTCTCTGAGTTAGAGGAGATGTTTTAAAGGAGAGTAGAAGTAGCTGGCGGGTAGTGCAGTCCAAATGATGTTATAAGATGGACACAGCCCCAAATCCTCATTAGCTGACACGTAGTTCCTCTTAATTAGTTTCCATTCAGTGTAATTAGCATGGATGAGGCTAATCATCTGATGTGAAAGCAATCTAACGCTTGGGATGCAACGTCCTTGGCCTCACTTTCATGTCAGGTTCACAGACAGTTTTTCTTCAGGTGCTGTTGTTTTTTTTTATATGCTTTCTGTAAACAAACGGCAGCATTAGTCTGATTTTTGTTGTTGTTCTTTGTGCTAACCTTTCAGTATTGTACATTTAGTAAATATATATTGTGGTCTTTCTTCTTACCATTAAAGGGTAATTAAAGCAAGGGCCAACCAAAGATTGGGAAACCAAAGGAACACCTTTTTGCCACAATTCACACAACCATTAATTCAGCCTTAAACAAAGTGTATCTCTGAAACAGGATTGTATTTTAGATGGACCTCATATTTTGGCAATGACATGTTCAAGGCATGCGATGAATACGAGAATATAAAGGGGATACTGTGTTGACAGTCGTGTTGAGGCTGTTGTCCCGGATCAAAACAGTTGTGTGTTGTGTAACACAATGGAGCAGGACCAAAAGTAGAACAAAAGCAAGTGATTGAGGATTACATTGTTTAAAGCACAACTGTAGCAGAATGATTGATACTCTCTCCCTGCCTGTCAAACCCCTGAGAGAGATATTCCTCCTGCTAATGCTGCGTCTGCTGCCAATCATCCTTTGTCTTTCAGTGGTTACAGTGCTCCAAGCTCTCAACTCTCTCCATTTTTCCTTGATGTGTCTTTGTTTTAAAAGCACATGTGACTTTATTTATACAAACTCTTAGACAACTGAATGGAAAATCACACAGTTGATTCCTAGCTGTTATATTGGGTGGGGTTACACAGGATATGAGCTTTTTATTTGATTTTCTGCCTCGTGGATTTTACTCCTCTGCTATCTGTCTTTATTGATACCAAATCCCACAAGTGATCTCAGATCTTAAATGTGTATCCACTCACCACAAATGTCCTTGCACCTAATCTTTTGGCTGCAGACAAAAGGATGCGAGTCCTGAACAATCCAACATAGTAAGGTCTGATTTTCCCAGAGTGCCGAGGGCACGCTATCCCTCAGTCGGCCCCTCTGAGCTATAGATTGTAGTCTGATCTAAAGCAGAAATCTATTTATCTCCTCCACTCAATGTTATTATGACAGTGATTATTTAAGACTTAGAAGATCTGGATAGGCCTACAGTAATTTAGTTGTGTATAGACCAAACAGTATCACATTTCTGGCATTTTAACATCTTTCTGTCATTCTCTCTGTCTCTTATTATTTCTTTCCTAATATGCTCCTGCTTTCCCGCAGGCTGGATCTTTTTTGTGAAATGGAGTGTTTGGCATGAACTTTTGCCATATGCCTGTCGTTTTGCCAAAAAAATATTCAGAGCAGCTCTTTTCTTGCGCCAAGTATTTGGCCATCTGCTTAAGTCTTTAACCAGCAGTATCCAGGGACTTCATCAAGCTTGAACTGTGAAGTCAAATGGTTTTCTTCAGCTCCCAAATCTAGCTAGGCACTGCTGTGCAGATTTACTGCACTGGTAATTCCAAGCAATCACACATATATTTTACTATGCAGTACATAGGCGCATTTATGAGATTTCTACTTAATGACAGCCAGGTTTTCCCAGAGCTGTTTTTATGTCGTTAAAATTACAATATAGTTAAATTAGACAAAGTAGTCTCTTTTGAATCCTTCTAAATCACTGTAAAAAAATAACATTCGGTAGACAGGAAATATATTTGTGTTAAGTTTGACGGTAAGTGTTAAGTATCTGCCAATGAGGGTGCAGACAAATGGTTTAAACAGCTGCAATAGTCGTTTCCCAAAGACGTCTTAACGAAGTCTGACGCTGCCTTTTCAGTTTACAGGCCACATGCAGACCGAGGATGTTAAAGCAGGAGACTCTGCCGAAGAATGTGCTGTTCGTCAAACTGGCAGAGAAGAGGAGATAGCTTTTCTATGGGGGTGGGGTTCATTATGCGGCACACAGGACACCATTATTAGCCCCATTACACACACTGACAGCCGCACATTCATTCTCCTATACCTGCTTTTTAAAGCCACCCATAAATAATGAGGGCAGTAGCTAGCCTCGTCTTGGAATGAGGGAAAAAGGTCATTATAAACCAGGGCTCCATTTATCAGAATTATTTCATAATCTCAGGTCACAGGGAGGGCTTTTGCTTTAGTTAATTGTAGATCAGACCACTGAACATAAATTACCATTAGCAATCAATTTGTCACTGTGCCGATTCTGACCCGGCTGCTCTTTGTTGTGACCATCGTTGACATACTATGTAGATTTATTCCAAACGAAACGGATGACAACAGCAATGAGGCAAATTAGTTTTATTAAGAATCTTACATCTTGCTACAGCAGTGCATTTCCAACAGTAGTGCATAGATTTTTACATCAATGGCTACGTCATTGTGGACTTGCTGCCATTCCATTGTAATGTAGAGGTCACAGTGCCTTCCTGGTTAAATGTGCTCTGACTGGTAATCGGTGGTGCTGTGCAGGATAATTACCCCAGCTTTTATCCGAATGACCTCTCTGACAAACTTCCCTGTTGGAAGGAGACACCTGAGAGCTTCCACACTTCCTATCTGCCCTTGTTTTATCGAAAAGCCCCGCCTGAATGGATAATAGAGCCCCTGTTCTCCCAACAGACGGATAATGGAGGGTGGAGTGGTCCTCTTTGGCAGACTACTACCTCTTCCCTGCACTAGAGAAACCAATACCAGGCCTATCGGCTGATATATGACACTAATACACAGGCTGACTGGGGCCCTAAACAGAAAAGAGGAATTGTTCCGACTTTCGACTGGCTGTAGGATCCATGACTCACAGGTACCGCACTGTCTGGCCCCTGAGACCACTCTAATTGCTTTACATCTGTACAAAGGTTTCTTGTAATCGGGCCTTCTGCCTCCATTTGTCTTCCTTTCAGTCTCCTAGTGAAGGCCTTAATTGGTCTTAGTGGGGCTTTTTTTCCAGTTAGCTCCCGGCCCTGAGCTAGTAGAAGACTTTACCTCAGGGGGCAGTGGGGTTTGCTGGCTGCTCGCGGTTGGGGAGGTTGCAAAAGAGAGGAAGTCAATACTTCTTTTACCTTTAACACTTTAATTAATGTTCTCCTGACAAGCAGTTTTTCCCCATAGCTTCACACGGGGGGTGTTGAGCTCCTGGGATCACACAAGAATCAAGACTTGTACGGCTTTGTGAGAAAACCTCCCATTCAGTCTCCAGTGGCCAATCGACATTTGCTGAGAATCCAGTTCTTTCTTTGTTGATTGTTAGTACACATTTTTTCTGCCTGTGTCTCTGTGACTGAGAGTCTATTTTCTGTCTCTGTGTTTTGCCTGCAAGTCTCTTTAGATGCTGTCAGACACATTTCAAAGTAGTAAACACTTCTGCCAAATAGGGCCACAAGTACTGATATTGCAAAATAATTAATTTCCAAACATTACACGTGTTATTGTCCTCAGCTTCCAAACATATTATGAGTTTTTATTTTCTCGGTTGTCATCTGTGCAGACAGTCCAAATATATTATCTAATTGACTCACAATATGCGGCATAGACCTGAAGTTTACATTAAAGATGCTCAACATAGCTTGATGAATGTGAATATGCAGGTTTATGTGATTCGTTTATTGCTCACTTCAAAGGTGAGAAAAGAGAGAAAATTCTTTTGGTGTGTTTTTTGAACGGATGACCCAAAAAGTTTGTGTTTTTTCTCACCAATTTTAATCTCGCCAGTTTATGAATTTCTTTTTAATGCAACCCATCCTTTAAGTAACCTTTGCAAGATGTGTATAAATTAAAAAAACTTTAAGATTTATTCAGTAAACATACTGAATATTTCTGTCGGCCATCAAGCTGCACCACTCTGTTCATTAAACTACTCCAGAGTGTTTACATGTAGTAAAGTGCTGCTGTAAATCGAGACAGATTCCCAGAGTGTAATGTGACCTACCTCACTTTATATCAACTCTGTTCACACTTTGCCTTTGCCATGAGATAACATCCCATGTACACTGCTCCACAAACCACAATTCACATCTTTAATTTAAGCTAACATGACATGTTCCTGGCTCTGCACTTGCTCCTTCCGTTTAACATGAGTTTACGTGTGTACAATACATCCTTTTAAATATCATAGTATCTGGACTCTAATCTGCAGGATATTCTGTATATGTTAGACACCTATATTTACCAAAACGGCGCATCTTTATTGCATTTTACAAGAACTAAAGCTGACATTTTTGCTGTTCAGTCCAGGATTGTGCTGTACTCTTCAATCAGCTGTAGTATTTGGATCTTGAACCTTTTTGCTACTTTTTGTGAACTCTGTGGTGTTTAGTGAGAAAAAGACAGACCAGCTCGGGTCAGGAGTGCCGAGCAGGAGCTCTGTGTTGTGAGCTCTACTCTTCTAGGTTTTGCTCTGCTGTGCTCTCCTGCATTTCCTGCTGACTGACTGATATGGAGCTCTGCTGCCAGGGCTTAAATAGCAGCTGTAAGCGTCCAGCTGCTCCCTGCCACGCTCCACTTCTCCCCAGATGGCTCCGAGACGTTCCAGCAGCCCTCCGGAGGAGCGCTCATGAGGAAAGTGTTATGGAGTGGCTCTCTGAAACACCAGGGAGCATCCCTCACTGCACCACACCACAGCCACCCTCCTCCTTCTCCAACCCCCGGGCCGAACGCCCAAATCAGGGGAGGGCTGCTTGTGCAGCCTCGTTTGCCAACTTACCAACGGGAGGCAGCACAGATGGTGGTGTCCGCAGCATAGGCCAGCATGCAGCAGGGCCTGAGGGGGGGGGGGGTCCTGGAGAGAGCACATGCCATGCCTGGCCTGGGATGCCACTGATATCCCCAAGGAGTAGCTCTCATTGGCCCTCAGCAGATGACCAGCAGAAGTCTGGCTAGCTCTCATCAGCTCAGAGTTGGTGTAGTGAAATGTTTTTCTTTACCCACATGGGTGTCTTTGATAAGTAGGTGGTTTTAGAGCACTGCCAACCCAAGACAGAATGTGTTGGGTAAAAACGAGCGCATTCAAAGTCATGGTAATTTTCCTTGAACACTCTGTTAATATATTATGCCGGCAATAGTGCTCCAGGGCAACAGGCTCTGACCTTGGCTGTGTGTTAAAGTGATGAATGGTCCATCAGCTTCACACCACTGAAGCAAACCGCAGGGTTCACTTCAACCATGACATTGCCCACAGTGATACTATCATGTTTAACATATCCTGCACTCACACTGCTCACAAAATATACTTTATTTAAATGTACCCTGAGGAGTTTTTCACCACTAGTGGTGCCGTATAGCAGTGCTTTAATGAAGACAATCTCATATTTATGTTATACACTGTTTTTTGCTGACCACAGAGGGCGGTAACAATCAGTAAAAGAAGACTGAAAGCTGATAAACAAGGCTGTTCAGCTGAGTTTAGAAATGATATCAGCATGTTCTTCAACCTTAATAATACACACAAGCACATTTTGCTGCAAAATGCTATTGTAAGTATCATTTGTTAAAATGAGATCACCAAAGGTTACCTATTAACTCCTGAGGTGGAAAAAACAGCTCGATAGGCTAGCGGCAGTGTGACTGGAACAAATATGACCATGTCAAGTTAAATCAAACACCCATTGTAAGATTTCTCTGGGAATATTCATTACTTCCACTTTTGGTACCAGACGATCCAATTTTCACCATTTGTGAATCTTATTTCTTCCTATCTCACTCTCCTTGTGCTCCCTGTGGCCAGTGAGTAGGAGTATGCTCCACGGATGGATGTTTCTCCCAGCAGGGGGGGAGTCCTTGCTCTGCTGACCTCACTGTTATCCTTGTTGTGACAGGAAACATACATCATAGTGAGGCCTCTAATGCGAAACACATTCTGCCACAACTTGATCAAAGCCAGGCTGCCTGGACAACAAAGTGCCCTGTAATACCATATTTTGACCATATAATTGGAGAGTAATTACAGCTGACAAAACACGCCAGTGATTTTCTCTGTTTCTCTCCCTCCCTCGCTCCTTCCCAGTGTCTTCGTCCAGAGAATGCTTGTCATAAACTATGTGGGATATTGTGTGCTGAGTTGGCTTGAAAGCTCTTGAGTGGAGCTGAGGGTAGGTCAGTTTTTATTGGAGCACGATGGCTTATTCAGAGACACTGTAACAACACATAAGGGTAGCGTGAACCAGTGGCCTAGAAAAACACTGGTGCGCCACATGACAGCTTGGCCCTCGCTTACTGACAAGACAGCAGTCTTCCTGAAAAGCTATGTGCTCTGATTGATTTGATAAAAATTGATTTTAGATGGATTGAGCCTTTTCTCTTGTCTCCGATTACACAATGTTTGCGGTTATCTGAGTTCTCATTTTGTTCAGCTCCACAGCCGCCTAACCAGTCCTTCACTAAGCGTAGATGTTTGAGAAAAATTCACCCTGACCCTGAAATTCAGCCACAGTATTAAAAAAAAAAAATCGTTTTCAGAGACTACTGTCTCGTCAGATACTTTTGTGATATTTTGTATGTTGGCAGTGTTAACATGGAAGGATCGAGGCAGACAGTAAACAAGTTAGAAATTATGTCAGATTGATAACAGAAGTAGGAACCTTTGACAAAGTCAGAATGTGGATTTGATGCAGATGTTGGCATGTTGTTATGTTCACATTGCGCCGGTTGTTCCAGTTTGCTGTGCAAACATTCTTCTTCATGCATAGTCTTTCATTCTGACGTCCAACCTCCTGCTGGGGCAGTCAATATGAACATAGAGCCCTGGGGCCTGAGCTCTGTGGTATTTTTCTGTATAGCAATCAAACACAAAACACATGAAACGCTGCAAAACATTACAGTTTGACCAAAGTCTGGAAACCGTTAGAGCAAGGCTCCAAAATAAAAGTTCCACATCATCACTCTCAGTCTGACCTAATGTTTGCATACTACTAATGGTTTAAAAAAAAAAAAAACAAGAGCAAGCTGTCTGGAGTCTTTTATTGAGCTAATCTTCGGCTAGCTCTGCTATGAGTTGTGCTACAGTTCTAGCTGTCATCCTGCATTAATGTGTATGATGTGGTTGAGACATTTTATTAGTAATATTCTCAACAATAGATGTGCAGAATAGAACGTGTTCTGAGCCGGGAGCTTGACCACAGACAGTCTTAGTCCCCTCATCTGGCTTCAGTCCATATTTGTCTGCCTTTGTCAGGAGCTGAAATCATGGCTTTGAGGGGTGGAGGTGGTTTAGAACCGTAACTGTACTGCTGGTATTGTGGTAGGTGGTGGATGTCAGATGGCTGGTCCATGGCTTTCAGTCTGCTATCGTGCTCTACCACTTAGCATGCTAATTAATCCCAACCAAAGGGCCGTGTCAGTCACCCCACGCTCCGCCAGGGACGCTCCCACTGGGCTCATCCTGCTTTAATTGAGCACGTTTTTCAGGAGCCCGCTGTCCCTGGGATTACATTAGATCCCTCTAATTCACCCAGCCTGCCGCCGGAGTGGGCAAAGTGAACGAGAGCGGGAGGGAGGGAGCTAGATGAGACGTAGAGCTGGGAAATGTATAAATAAACCAAACAAACAAACAAAGAAAACAGACTGAGTGTTTATTAACACCCCTGGGATGAAAAGGAGGTGAGTGCAGGAAATCATTAGCACAGGAGAGTCAAACTAGGCTCGTTTGATCTCACTGATGGAGGAGCAAATGTAATTTAGCGCGCTGCAAGTAATTTGTTTTAGCAGTTAGCATGGGTTCCTTTTAATTTCATTTTGCCGTGCATCAGTCTTTCAAATTAAATATTTTTATTTTGTACAAAGCGGATCTTTGTGAGCCTTGCGGCTCAAAGACCAGCCCTCAACAACAGCTAATGTTTATTAATCTTTGCTTGTTTGCATGTGCGCTAGACAGAATCTTGACAGGAGTGTGCGGTGTCGCCTTTTATTTGGGTACTTTCTGTATAATGAGACAACACGGATGTACACGGCGACAGCTAGCAAATCATAGTTGGAGAATAACAAAGTGTTTTTGTCACTGCAGCTCTAATTATTGGGACGATGATGCTGGAGCGGCTGCATCTGTTTTAATGTCTCACCTTATGTCCTCATTCTTCTCAAAGTTGTTGACTGTGCAATCTGTTTATGAAATCAAGACACCATTTTCCAACCCAGGTAACTGAACCGGGTCCCGACTAATAACATCAAGTGCTCGCTTAAAATATCATATGTGAACTAAGCAACCTGTCACAGTAAATTGTATCAGTAATTTACAGCTGACTGTAGGGTGTGACTTTTCACATATTAGCTCACATAACAGATTTACAGATTTAATTTTCATGGTTCATCCTGTGAGGAGTTCCGGGGGGGTCGGCCCCCGATCTGTGGGACACGGTGCAGTATAAGAGCATGAGCTGGAAGTTTATCTTGGCCTGTCAGGGTGTTGCCACTTAACTGCTGCTACCACCCATGACACAGGGGGAGGGCTTCCCTTGCATCGGGACCAGCTAGTCTCAGTTCTGGTGAGTGGGAAAGAGAGGGGAGTCTTATCAGCAGGAGATGCCTGGGACATTGTTGCTCTGAAGCACCTTATCAGGCCTGTGTTTACACTGCATGGAGCACCTGCTCTCGCCGGCAGCAGAGATGTGAGATGCCTCCCTCTGGTAACAGAGAAGCTGAAACAACATACAGGGTGGATCATGATGAGCTGCAGTCTGGAAACATGGGCAGCCATTTTGGATGCATGGGTGGTGTTAACTCAGACTCCTGGTGTTCTGAGACCATATGCAGAGTTCAATGCCTCTTATTCTGAAGAACTGTCTCCTGGAGAATTTATTACTACTGCATGTGTATTGCACTTTGGTAAATCATAATTTGCTATGTAATATTTATTGGAAAATGAAATTCTTCTTGATGATCTTCAGATATGTCAGTAAGATTTCAAACCATTCCGAAGTAATGTGTCCTTGCTGCCATTACAGACTGATAAACAGCGTGCGCTCTAATGTGAAAGCACCGAGGGAACTTTGCGTATCTCAGCTGTGTCGCTGGCAGAGCCTGCAGGGGTTGTTAGCATTGACAGCGCCAGTCTTTATGCATGAGACTTCCAGACAGATTGTTGGCAGAGCTAGGCAGTTTCTCCCAAACGGGTGTCAGCTGGCTGCAAGCCTTGCAGCCTCCTCCTCCTCCTCCTCCTCCTCCACCTTGCTCTCCTTCCCATCATGGCAGACCCAGAGAACGGGCTTTATGGAGCCCCATAATGATACGTGGCGAATGTGCAGCAGTTTGGTGATTGTTAACGGCGGCAGCTGCGCAGATAGCCTGGATGATGGAAAATCAGTGGGACCTCATTTTGGTTTGCCAGTATGAATATTAATGGCTCGTTTCCAGGCCATGGCTAATGATGAGGAAAATTCCCTAATAAAAACTTGATGTGATGGGCAACGACCCGCAGGGTCACTGGAGACAGTCAAAGTTAATAGTGTGCCATCAGGTGTGAGGAGTTAAGTGATTAGAGGCACAGAACCTAATCCTGATGTTTTTCTCCCCCCGCAGCTATGAGTCAGTGTGGGGAGAGGGAGGGCTGGAAGTGGGAGGTGAGGGGAGCAGATGAGGTTTATATCTGTTGACAACAGAGGGTTGCAGCCCGTTAAGCATACATCCAAGTGCACGCAAGCCATAAATGTTACGAGTAATAATAGAGGTAAGAGACAGAGATTATTTTCTCTATATGGAGGACATTTCTATATTTATTACATTCTCTGAAGATTATATAGGCTATTTGAGAAATTGCTCCATTGTGTGTGATATGGTCACATCCCACAGGGGATGGGGTTCATCTAAAGTTTTTAATACTTGTGCTGTTAGGATGTATGAAATATGACATCAGTACTGATATTGAATACCTTATATATAATATAAATGTGTTTATTCTACAAAATCATTTTATAAAAGAAGCCAAACTTCTAAAGTAAAATTTTGTGTACACACGATCAGCTGTACAAGAACCTATAAATTGTAAGTAAATTGCAGTCTAAATTGATTGATTTAACTCAGAAACAGATCAAAGAATAAGATAACAAGTGTGTATCGGAATAAACATCCAGTGCCAGCGTTTAGTATGTGACAGTCTGTGCAGTCGTGGTGCTACAGATACATTTCTGTGGGAGCTGAAAAAGTATTGAGGTTCAATACCCAGGTCAGCATCTCTGGGGTGAGAACAGGACAAATATGCCTGCTCAACTGGCTTGAAATTAATTTCTTTTTCCATCTACTCATCTGTGCAACCCACCCACCCCCACCCCCACACACACACACTGTGACACTTACTGCTTCTCCTCTTCAACATCCAGTTTCTTTACGCTGGAAATTCCGCTTCTTTAGGAGCATTTCACAAATAGCCTAAAATGAATTGTTTATGCGTGTGGCCAGATTGCTGTAATGAAGATGCCAAATCACATCACTGTTAATGTCTAGCATGTTTTGTAATTAAAATACGCACCAAGTGGGCTCATCCCAGGGGGGAGTCAATATAACCGCAAAAACAGTGCAATTTGATGTATATAATTATCTAAAAATCCTTCTATTAATCTTTGATTAATCCAGCATCTGCTTTGTGCCTCAGTCCCCTGTTGGCTTATGAAAACAGAGTGCAGAACATGGGGTGAGGCAAGGTGTGTGTTTGTGGGTGTTTATGTATGTGCCCACACTTTCGTGCTACAGCAGTGTGTCTTGTTTTTTTTTACTTCTATCAGATAACAAGTAAACACTTCCCACCGCCAGGCACCCCGTAGCCTCGCTTCTAGCCGGGAGATTTGCCGTGAGATGATTCTGGAAGGGAGGATACTGGCTGCTTGTGTAACAAATGGATTTTTAAGAAAGCAAAGTGCTGCACCTCTCTGTTTCTTCCTTTCTACTCTGGTCCTCATCAGGTGTGTGTGTGTGTGTGTTGGGTGGGTGGATGGGACTCATCAACAGAGAGGTTTACCCTGCGGCAGCATCTGTTTCTGGCAAGCATCACTTCAGTAGTACGCTGCACATTTCTGGTTGAGTTAAATGCCCTACCCTCCTCCACACTCAAACAGATGGAAACACATACACCACTCGTATGCCTCCTGAAGAAATCTTTTCATCCAAGGCATCGAAAAGTGTATGAACCTCTGATTTGCCATTACTGGTGCTGTTTAGAGATTGAACAATATGAAATTAATAATAAAGAGTCACGTTTAGAACGTTCTCAAATATTCTTTCAGTAAATTCGGGCACAGTCCAGTGAAATAAAAGGTAAAAAGAATGTGCTCTAGAGTATTGTAACCAGAGGTCACAGACTATAAAGTTCTTATTATTTTATGGAAGGCTTCATTTCTTCTGTGCTTCTCCCCCATCGTCGTCCCTCCTTCAGCTCCACTTCTTCTAGTGACTGGAATCCAGATTTTGCGGTCAAATTAAATATCTTCTGGATAAAGTTTTACATTTGAAGGGAAATTGCATTCAGATGTTGGCCTGCTGCGTTTGGCCTGTGCTCTACATGTGGATCAGACCTGGTTATATTAGTCCAGACAGAAGTCTGGTCCTCCCTGACGAAACATTCTTGGCTGCTAAAAGAGGCGTTTTCCCTATGTGACTATATAGACAGTCTCAAACACTCAAGCTGTGCTGTTTTGTTTGCCTTGTGTGTTTTTTTTTTTTCCTACCATACTTTCATATGACAGTTTGACATCGAGCAGATGCTGTGGAAATTTGATGTTCGATGTCATCACCACAACTTCGCTTACTTTAATGATCTGTCCCAGTCAGGCATGTCATGTTGAATTTCCTTCCACTGGCTGAGATTTTAGGTGTATTTACAAGTCTGTCTTTTTTGGATACCTTTCTATGAAATTTGTGTCTGCTGGACTTATTTCTAAGTGAAGTAATCCCAGAGTTTATTTGATGTTCACTCCAGCATAAAGTCACTTCAGCACAGCGTTCAGTTGGGCCTGTGTGTTTTTGGCACTGTTTTTTTTCATTTCATTTTTTCATTTGTTCATTATGAGTGTGAATCAGTCTGTAGTGTAGCAGCAGTTAACACTGACTAAGGAAAAGGTATCTAAAACAGAAGGTCAGTCAGTTCACCACTAATATGACAAGTCACAGCTGGTGACAAAGCTACATGAAGCTGGCGATTGAGCGGTCACTTTGTTGCCGTTTGGTACAGTAAATCAAATCAGGCTACATCTCCAGTCAGTATCGGTCGATGCTGTTGTTGCCACCCTGGACACTATTCCCATTATTTCCCTAAATACATCTAAAAAGTCTAAATTTGATTAAAAAAACAAAACAAAACAATGTTTCTTTTGGTTTCTTTTTTCATATCTGTGCTATAAGAAACTAATTTGTGAGCGTATTGTGACGGACCTGCTGCTCCAGCTCAGTGTGCCAAAGCAGGTGCTGTGTAGCAAACCCTGAGCTCATCAGTCTCCTCCTGCCCGCCTCTATTTGTTGTTCCTCAATTCACAGTGGCGGACTGGCAGACTGTGTAATTTGTGGGTGAGAAAGAGAGAGGGAGTAAGAGAAAGACAGACAGGAACGGGAGGAGTGAGTGGGGGATTTGAGAATAAGCGGGGCACAGATCCCCATTTCAACATCCTGGTCTTCCTCTATTCCCCATGAATAATGTGGCACAGCCCCTGCACAGCGGTAGGCAAGGCATGCCGCCATATCAAGCCGTGGTGGAGAGCGAGGTGTCCAGCTTGGCAAGACTGGGCCTAGCCGCATTGTACCCCCACACCCCCCCCTCATCCACAACCTGCAGAGAGGAGCTCTGGGCTCCAAGATGGCAATCAAGGCTTGATTTGCCAACACATTTCCAATGATTAAAATGTAATTAGCACAAGCGAGTACCTCCTCCCCAGCTAATTTCCACGCACGCTGTGACAGGCAGGCGGTCGGCGGCACCCAGGCCCCAGCAGCAGATGGAGTAGGATGCAGCAGGAGGGGAGAAAACCATTTTGCCATGTGACTGTTTGCATCAGAAAACCATCAGGACGCGCAGCTATATCTGGAAGGAGCTGTTAGGAGGAGGGAATGAGGAGCCCTTGACGACAGCACATCAAATTGGCACTGTCAGAGTTGACCGTGGCAATGGCTGCCATCCTTCATGCTGTCTTTCCAGCTCCCAGGCATGCAAGCAGGTTGGCTTCTTCCCTGGGCTTTAACCCCTTCAGTTATCCTGCAGGACAACCTGGCTCAGACTGATAAACAGACACCATCCTCTGTGCAATGGGGTGCTTTAATGAAGCCTGTATCAACTATAATTAATTCTAAGGTCACGGATAGCAAGCAGCATAACCTGAGGCTAATGTCACTCATGGGGGTGACAGTACGCATCCATCACAGGTTCAGACTTAAGAAGTTGCCATTTAAGAAAAAAAATTAGATTAGAGACAAGTTGTAGCACTAGAGACTGCAGACCAGAAATTATAATAAACCTATTAAACACACCCTGTATGCTTTCAGAATTATCATATATGCATGTCATTTTTGTCTGGATTACCTTAACATCTGTTACTATTTGTGGACCAGTGGATTTCCAGGAGGTTAAGCTGGAAAAGGTAACAAGGCACACTTGCTTCAGACGCATCCTTGTGTGGTGTGGTTAACTCTACAGGCAAGACATTTTCCTGCGGGTAGCTCTGGCAGGAGCCTTGCCGCTACAGATGATGGCATAGTTGCAGATGATAGCATTTAGCATTCCGCCCATGGCTCCTTATGTTCACCTTCTATGGGCCAGTATTACTCTCAGCTGGAGAGGATTTAGGATAAGAATAATTTACTCCTACTCCCAGACCAATATAAACAAAAAGCTTGATGCTTGGACAGAGCGCAGGGAAATTTGTAAGAGCACTCAGCCAATAGAGAGGCCCGAGTGAGAGCTGAGGGGCAATCAGAAGTGCTCCGGATACAGGCCAACATCAACAGCTCTTAGAGCTGAAGCTAATGTTTGACATTCCTGTGTTACTTAAACTAAACACTAGGGTCTAGCTGTACAGTATAATGCTGGCCCTGTGTAAATAGCAGTGGGCCTGGGTAGAGTATCACTTTTCTTTGTCAGCCCCCTCCCTGGACTAATGGTTTCCTTATTGTACATGACTGTTGCTTTAAATAAGACTCATTTCCTACCTCAGCCTGTCAGAGAGCTAACTCCGCTGATCTCAATAGCACTATTGTTGTATTTTTTCTCACTTCATTATAAAATATTCATTTTTGTCATTCATTTTAAACCCCTGATATGTTTTTTTTCCAGTAGACACGGCCTCCCAGGTTTGGTATAAAGTGTCTTTTGACATTACAGTTAACCGTAGCTCTGCAGGTTTATTCATTTTCACTTGTCGGTAGCTATTTAGATTACCCATAATCGCAGCAATAACTAAATTTTTGAGCTCGTGCACACCTCCTAAAACAATACCATACCTCAGTTATTAACAATGTGTCTTCCAGTGATTCATGATATTTCCAACTGCCATGTGCAAAGCCGAGACTTTCTAGCTTTCTATCTCTGATTCTAATGTCAGTAAGTAGAAATACAAGGAGCAAAACAATTCCAGATATGCAGGGATTCTTTTCCCCCGCCTCAGGTTGCTTTATGCATGAGGCTACGCATTAGTTCACTATGATCACTTATCAGTGAGTGACAGCACTGGCTTGTTTGTATGCCTGAGATGTGTTTTTATCTTTCCACAGTTATCATTATTTGTTACTTTTTGTTACCTTTTTTCTTGACTTGAGCAGCGATTGTGAGGGAGCTTTGGCGTCTTCACTGTAAGGACGATCAAATTGCCTGCCCTTGCCTGTCAGGCCTGATCTCAGGATTTTTTGCTTTGCTCATTATAATGGCATTTCCATTTTATTAAGTTTTCCCTTTTTTCTATCCTTTGTCGCTCTGGGAAATTTGCATACCTCTATTCCTGGGGAAAAAAAAGTAATGACAGCAATTTCTTTTTCTTTTCTCTCCCCCACTAGCCGTGTGAGTGCTTCGTTTAGTGGCACCTGTGAAAGCGACAGGCGCAGGGATGAGAAGTGAAAGAGAGCAGTTGATTAAATCATCATCAAGTCGTAGCACAGAAAGTCAATTCTGCTTGCCGTCTACAATGATATCCTTTTATCTTAAAGTAATGAGCTATGGCACTTTTGCATCGGGTAATACGATGAGTTCCATTAGCATGTTCCATTTGCTTCACAAGCAAGGGCAAGTCATTCCAGCCGGCTTCTATCTTGGCAATCAAAGCAATTGGCTGCACAGCCAGGGACCAGGGAAAAGGAGGGAGAGAAAAGAAAAAAGAAAACACAAGAAAGAAAGGCTGGTAGTGTTTTTTATGGGCACAACATGGTGGGAAAAAAATGTAAAAAATTGAAATGATGTCCATTATTTGAATGCCTGTGTTCCAGAGTGTGTAGTGTACACAGCAGAGAAGCAGCTAATGAGTGCTGTTACTGTTGTCACATTCTGAGAGGCCTCAATACATGGAAGCAGTTGAGACGGCTAATGCTGCTCATCAGATCTTGTCTGCTGCTGCATTAGTCAGCTCTGTGTGGGAGGCCGCAAGAGAGAGCGATACATGGCAGACACGCCTATTTATTCACAAGCAACAATAGGTGTGCTTAAATACATGCAGCGTGCAGCTTTTTGTGTTACACAGACATTCACGTGTAATGAGAACCTGCGCTCATTTTTCATTACCGTTATTTATTCTCCCACAGTCTATAGGGCCGCTGGCTCTCTGCACACTGTATTAAAATGGGGGGGTGGAATGTTGTGGATGGTGGAGAAAGAGAGTGAGAAAGAAATGGAGAGCAGAGAACGTCTGAGGAGTGTTTGCCCAGTGCGTTTATTGCCTCTGCATAATTTATGAGCTTCTGGAGCTGACCATCATGGCAGTGTGCCGCAGGCGGCCCCTGGGGCCGTGTGGGACAGGCCTGTAAATTGGATGCTATGCTCCTGCTGAGCTCGCAAGGCCCCTTTTTTTACCGTCCAGCCTGAGGAACAGACCAGCCACGAGCCCAGCCAGCTACCTTTGAGCCCTGCAGGGCCCCAGATCAGCAAAAAACAAGGGATGGAAGAAAAAAAAAAACAGGGAGAGAAAGAAAAAATAGTCGGGCCTTCTGTCGCTCAGTCCCTGGGCTGTCAATCACTTCACCCCCTTCTCTCATTCCCTCCCTACTTTAATCGACACCCACCACCCCCTCCCTGCACTCCCAGTCCCCCCGCCTACACACACACATATACTGTGCCAACCCCTGCCCATATTCCCCCCCAGTGCCTTCTTCATTACCGACTCCAGTGCTTCTCTGCACCTCAGCCATATGCACAACGTTGAGGGCCGCCAGTCACCCAGCATCACACTAATTAGTTGATAAAGAATTAAGTGGACCTTGAAATTGAAATTGGAAAGAAAAAATGAAATCTAACCACTTTCCCCCCCCTCCATTACAAAGTTCCCTTCCTTCTCTTGTCATTTCTTCATCTCCAGCCTCAAGCAGGAACACATCATGAAATTATAATACTAGTGGCGGTTAGTGTTTTGAGTTTCCAGCTCCGTCTGAATTTCACATAGGTTTCAATGCTTACAAGGACACGGCTGCTCATGAGAAAATTCCTTTGTTGCACATTTCAGTGCTTGTGGCAGCTAATGAAGTGATCTGATGATATTCAGACACTGAATAAGAGTATGATAAGTTTGTCATTAAAGAGCTGATAAGATATTCCATTTGAAAAGGTAAATTAGATTATGGCACTCGTGTTAGAACTGAATGCAATCAAAGCAGCAACAGTTATGAAACAAGGAACTACACATATTATTACCATTTTTCAGCTTTACCTTTCTTTTTTCTTGCAGTGTGACACTGAGACTGACCAAGATGACAAGGTAAGCCTGCGTTTTACATACTATTAATTGTGCTTGAATTATTACATGCATCCTTTTTCAGGTTTCAATAAGATTCAAATATTAGACTTTCTTCGAGGCTGGGAATTGAATGTAATTAGAATTAAACATCCTGGTAATAACTATGAGAAAGCCTTAATTAGCTGTGCATTAATTATAAATGACTTAATGATGTGCAAAATCTAAATCGAACTGTTCTGGGTTTTTAGGATTTAGATGACATTTAAATGAGACTGCTGTGACAGCCAGGGCTGATGCTGCAGGCTTTGTTCTGCTTAAAGCCAACAGCTGACTGGCGTATCTAGAGTATGAAGTACATTGCTTATATTTGAATATCTTGTGCCACATCTAGCTATCTATCTGCCTACCTTTCGGGACACACTCCTTTGCTCATTAAAAATAACACAATCCTATAATCAGGTATCAATTGCTTATTTCCACTCCTGCAATCTCAAATAACACCTCATACTGTCAAGACCTATAGCCTCTTCCTGTGGTGTATTTGCATGGTTTCAATTTTGTCACCTTTGTTAGTGCTACGGAAAATAAAATGTACATGGAAACACGAGCAATCACCAACAAACAAGTACTAAAGATTTTAAAAATAAAGTAAGTGCTCACTGGAAATAGTCCGAATAGTTTTGTAAGGCTTGCTGAGGTTTGGCCTGATGGTGGCAGTACGGAAAAGGTCATGGAATCTGTACAGGAAGTGTTGTGTCTATATGAGTAATGGGCCAGGAGATACAGAACAGTGTAGTGGTTTGAAAGTTAAAGGTGACTTTTTTTTTTTTTTTTTTTTGTAAGTGTAAGGTCTATGCCTAGTTATGCACACATTAAATTTTCAGTTTTTAAGTCTCTTGAAGGTGTCAGTGAGTTCAGCCTGATACACCTTCAGGATCAAATACCCAAATTATATGGCAAGGGAAATTAATAAAAGAAATTGGAACTAATAACATTTCATACTTACAAAAGTACGGTTGTACCATTTTAATAACGGCTGCCACATTTTGGTCAAAGCTAAGCTTATTGATTACAGTACCCAAGTGCTTGTAAGTCTCATCTGTCTAGTATTTGGTTCAGTTCCATTCATAACATCCAGGTATTTACAGATTGAACATACCTCATAGATTCTAAGAGCAGCCATATTATTCAATGACTTCTAACTAGAGATCTAGATCCACTCTAATGATTTAGTAATACCATTTGCTTGTGGTGTTTAGACTGTGCAGCAAATTGAGTCATTACTCAGTGTTGTCGATTTAAATTGCTCTTGTCTCGGTGGCAATTTCTTTTTGTTTCAGGAAGAGAGAGAGCATGGTGAGCCGTAATCCCCCTAGTGACTGTATTAATTCACCCTGGCTCACGTTACGCTCCTGATGAACAGCGCCGACTACACCTTCCTGTCATTGATTAATTGTGTGTTAAAGTAACAGAGTAGTGAATTAGTAAATAGGGGACCCCTATGACAGGGGTTGACTCATGCAATGTGAGGGAGTAATTGGAGCTCCCACTCAACACTGTTACCCCCTCAGTCCACGTCACCTTTGCCACTATCTGTTTCTGCCAGGCGCCGGGCACGCTACGCCCACTGCCACTCTTGTCATTTGCATTCTGTGGACGACATGGTCTACTTTACAACACTGCAGCAGAGAAGGACGCGGGGCAGAGTCGTTTTAATGGGTCAAATGTGTTCAGATGAGGACAAACGTGGCTTATATAGTTTCCCTTCAAAAGCAGGAAATGGAAAAAGTGTTCCCAGGAGAAATCATGTTCTGCCTGGTATAGAAGGCCTCTGCCGTGTCGGCTGGAGCTGCCAGGCTCTGATAAGAGACAGCTATTCGCATCTCAGAATGTGTGTGCACACAATCCTGCCTGTGTGTTTGTGTGCGAGTGTTTGTCTGCATGTGTTGGAAACTGAGCATTTGCTCATTACAGAGTGACTCGTAGGATGGGCCCTCTCTAGCATGACATGTTAATGGCATGCTGGGAGTCAGGTACGTGGCAGGCTTACTGCAGTCACCTGTCACACAACAGTGGTATTATTAGCTCTATATGCGTTATCATTAGCATCTCTGCTCTTCCTTTCAGTTCATTCAGAGGTCATATAATGAGCGGGGCCAAGGTTAATACTTCTGCTTTGAACAGTTGACAGTGTAGACTCCAGTATTGCATTTTGCGTCAATGTTTAATGGCTCATTTTATTCTCATTAAGTTGTACATAATGAATGGGGCGGTTTGCTAACCTATACTGAACAATGGGCTTCTTGAGGGATCATGTGATTTCTAAATTGGCATCAGGACACAAGCAAAAATGCCTGCTGAGCGGCCAAAGAGCTTGTCTCAAAACCTTTGCTGGCGAGGGCGTCCCTGTTTGTGTGTCACTATCGTGTAGCTTGGCTCATCACCCACTCCTGAAACACAGTCAGCAATGCAGTCGTGCGCTCTTGCACTCTTCCTCTCCATGCTGTACCCTTTTGGAGGATCCAGGCAGAATCAGGTGGTCATTTTTATTAGGTCTAGGTAGGACTGGCTTGAACAGCTTGTTTCCAGTTATGATGCTCCTGCTTTACTGGCAAAAAAAACCCCATAGCCTCAGGTGTCTTTCATGTGCATCCAGCAAAGTCCCAATAACGTTGCCTCGTTTTATAATGTATTTAACACGAATCTGAGACCTCTTAGCCAGGGTGTGTGCATGTGAATGCAGCCTACCCCTTTTTGTCTTTTTTTTCTTTTTTCTTGTATAACACTGACACATTCACTCAACATTCATCTTTTACATTAGAATCCAGTAGCAGCTAATTTCTGCACCTTGTTTTAGCAGTCCTGTAATATTGTCAAGAGCACTCAGGCTCTCACTCTGTCTGGACTTGCTGATGCGTAAGTGATTTTTGCTTGTAAGTGGCACCTTGAAACTGCCAGTCAAATATTTTAGTATGAATATATACCGGTGTTCAAGTGCTTTTTACAGCTTAACTGTTCAACAATGGTTTTAGATAGGCCTTTTGTGAAGACAATGACTCCATGCTGTAATCTGCAGGACTTTATCACTCTGACATTGTAGCTTTTTTCTTGCCTCTGGGCTTTTTTTCTTTTTATAGAGACCACACCTTTACTAAGTGTTATTTACCTGCTCTATCAGCAGCCACAAGCCGTAAATGCCATTTTGAAAATGCTTTGCGTCTTATTAATGGCCATGCAACGGAGTGCTGTAATTTGCTGTGCTTTGCTCTCATTGGAGGTGAGGGATCTAAGTGGGTGCTTTAGAGCAGCCGAGGGAACCTGTTTGTCCTTGACATAAAATAAAGATCTGAACTGGTAATATATTTGCTGTTTCTCTTCCTTTATTGTTTTGCTGTGTTTGCCCTCAGGCAATTACAGCAGAAGAGTCGTGTTTCTCAATCACTCGGCAGCACTGTACATAAAACCATTTTATATCCTCCTCCTCCTCCCCAAACCCGCCCTCTTTCCACCGCAGTGGGAAGGATGAGTAATAAAAAGGAGAGAGCAACTTGTCAGCGTTAAAAGATTATGTGTTTTGCCCCCTCCAAAGGAAGAGAGTAGTGTTTACAGGCTTGAGTGGGTGCTCGCTAGGCCGAGGCTGAGGCTGATTGCACTAGAGTACCCTGTCAGCCAGTGATTTGTCATGTACTTTATCATCCTTGTCACTCTGCAGAGCGTTGTCATAGGTAACGTTCCTGCCTACCCCTCCCCCCCTTTGTGCTTTGTACCCAGTCAGTGTAGGAAATTTGTATTTACTTTGGGGGAGTGTAATTTGTTCCTCATGGATAATATGACCCTTAGCGGAGCCGGATCACGGGTTAGTTGAAGTGATATTTTCCGGTAATGGTAGTCGTACATCATGGCTGTCAGGCCGGGTTAGGAGGCGAGCACATTACAGCTCCATTTTAGCACTGCAGGCATCTGGGATTATTTTCCATAACCAAGTATGACATGACCGCTCTGCGGAGTGCATTAAATTTTTACTAGCTTTTTTCCTTCCCCCGGCAACTTCTGTGGCTTTTCCCCCGGTCTGGGTCTCGGGGCTGCCACAGTGATGGATACCCCCAGAGTCCCAGTAGCCCTGGCCAAGGTTAGCGGGTGTCACAGACCTACACCGCTCCCCTCCATCCAATAACCAGCAAATCCCTGCTCCCTCTGAGGCACGTGCACACAGGCACAGCAGCTCACCACTGCAGCCAAACCTGAGCCACTTGCCTCCACACACACACAAACACACAGAGATACTAATAAAAGGAACAAGCGTATTCCCAGTTGAGAAGTCATTAAATAAGTTACTGTGAATGTGAGAAGTAAAAAAAGTATGATTACACCTCAGGTTTTGTCCCCTAAAGCACTTTTCACAGAAGATAGACAGACGTATAAATGGACATTTGGACACTTAGGTAACACTGCCCCACCCTCCTTCCTTCACTTCCGTGAGTAGAGATCATCTTTACACTTGGCAGCACTTGTGGTGGTAAATATCACGGTGCTCTTGGGCTGTTGATTGCTTTTCTTTTCTTTTCTATTCTTTCCTACTCCTCTTTTCTCCCCAATTTTGATTCCTCTCTCCTTGGCAGCAAGGTCAGCAGTGTAAATGCCACCTCTTGCCATTGACAAATGGCCGCCCCCTGTCTGATAATCAGTAGGGTCTCAGAGGTGGACGAGCAGGCGGAGCTCATTAGGGCGCCACAGATGAGAAATTAATGTGGAGATTCCAGGTCTGGCAGAGAGCTGTGCTGATGGGCCCTGGGTGGGGGGAGTGCAGTGGGGGTGGATGGATGGAACCCTGTCTGATGGATGGCCAGGTCAGCAGGCAGCAACACTCCCCTGACAGTCCCACACATACATAACAAAGGTACACACACACGCGCATGTCCTCCCCCTGTAACCTCCCCTTCTCCTTCCGCTCTACCAACCTCCCTTGTTGTGCAGCCCCTCCACACAGCAGTACAGTAATGACACTGCCGAGTGCAGGGCCACAAGAGAGAAGGTCAGAGGAGAGACATTTTTACCCCCTGACTGACAAGCTAGTAATTAAATGGAAGTAGCCTAATTGACACAAA
The DNA here is from genome assembly GCA_036937835.1 of Pampus argenteus. Lineage (NCBI taxonomy): Eukaryota > Metazoa > Chordata > Actinopteri > Scombriformes > Stromateidae > Pampus > Pampus argenteus. The sequence goes on from CM072874.1 coordinate 17,182,319, forward strand.
TTTTCACATGCCTTTTTTCTTCTGAAATGAGACAGTGACCTGAGGTGAAAATGTCAGCCTGTCAGCGCCCTTTGCAGGTTATTTATATTGCCTGCCTGATATTCCCGAGCCAACAGATTACATGTTTTTGTTCTTAATTCACACCCATTGCACCATTGCTGACAATGTGTGTTTTATGTTAGACTGTGGATGTGCTTTGTATTTCGACTTGTCAGGCTTATTTTGAGATGGTTTTTGTTTTTTACACATGAGAGTCTGTTTACAGGTCTTAGAGAGTATTACTGCATATGTGAGAAAAGTTTTTATAAAGCCTTTTGTTGCTCCAGAGGGAGCTGCAACAAAATAGGTAAATTACCTCAAGTGATGTCACTTGAATACAAATTTGAAAGTGAAAATATTGTGGGGATCTTTAGTTAGAAAGAAGTGAATTTACCAAAACTTTGCCCGCTCCTCACCTCTGCTTGAGTCTAGTGGCTTGAGGCTACATTAGCCACCACTTGTCTAACACACCCGAATCTCTGAAGTGGTTGAGTTGCATTGTGGGTATAACATAGGTGCTTAGTATGACAAGGAAGAAGGATGCGTGAAATAAAGATGATCTGCTGGATCGATTTTGATCCTTTTATTGTTAATGTTATAGAAGTGCAATGCTAAATCGGTGAGTTGATAATTTTGCTGGCCCTCTGTTGACTATTACTACTACTATCACCACCACCACTACTACTACTACTACTACTACTACTATTACTATTACTATTACTACTACTATCATCTCTACCACCACTACTACTACTACTACTACTACTACTACTACTATTACTATTACTATTACTACTACTATCATCTCTACCACCACTACTACTGCTACTACTACTACTACTACTATTACTACCACCACTACTACTGCTACTACTACCACCACTACTACTACTATTACTATTACTATTACTACTACTATCATCTCTACCACCACTACTACTGCTACTACTACTACTACTATTACTACCACCACTACTACTGCTACTACTACTACTACTACTACTACTATTACTACTACTATCATCTCTACCACCACTACTACTGCTACTACTAATACTACTACTGCTATTACTACCACCACTACTACTACTACTACTACTACTACTATTACTCCTACTACTACTACTACTATACTACTACTACTATTACTTCTACTACTACATTACTACCACCACTACTACTGCTACTACTACTACTATTAGTACCACTCCTACTACTACTACTACTACTATACTACTACTACTACTACTATTACTCCTACTACTACTACTATACTACTACTACTATTACTCCTACTACTACTACTACATTACTACCACCACTACTACTGCTACTACTACTATTAGTACCACTACTACTACTACTACTACTACTACTATTACTGCCACCACTGCTGCTACTAGTACTATACTACTACCACTACTACTACTACTACTACTACCACCACTGCTGCTACTATACTACTATTACTACCACCACTACTACTACTAGTACTATACTACTACAACTACTACTACTACATTACTACCACCACTACTACTGCTACTACTACTACTACTACTATTACTACCACCACCACTACTACTACTACTACTACTATTACTACTACTACTACTACTACTACTATTACTACCACCACTACTACTGCTAAACTTGAAACTTTGACAAATCTACACACACAAACCCCCACTAGACTTGTTTATGCAGCGTAGCCATTGTTACATTAGAGAAGACTTAAGGAGCTGTGGTGGTGAACTGAGAGTCAGCAGGCTGGCTTGCCTCTGGGGCTCTGACCCTCCTCCACTCTCCTCTACATTCACTGTGACCCATTTACCATAGCCTGCTCTAAGAGCTTGCACCAGCTCGTTCTCCCAGCAGGTAAATCCTCATTCTGTCACAGCACATCTCCACTTACTAACACTTGCAGCATCAGATGTCATTAATCCTGTGTTTTTGGATTTCAAGTGTTCCCATAGGCATTGAAAATCCTTGGATTTAATAAAATGAGGCCTTGAAAGTGTTTAGAAAATGGTGAATAACATTTAAGGTCTTCTATTTTTAAAATCCAATCATGAAAGTTTCCCAGCTATTTGTACCTCTTTGTATCCGAGCATCAACACGTTTCATTCAGAAAAATATTAAAAATGGTAAGTGTTTATTCGGATCTTCAGTTTTTAAAATAAATGCTCTTCGAAAGCAAGATTACACTATCTATGAATAGGTATGGATAGAGTAGTGTTGGAAATACAGTCCTGTGATCACATTTTCACCATCAGCACATCCTAATGTGAAAATCCTCTCAATTTGCTCTATGCAGCACTCTTGTTTCTGTCAATTGTATGACAAAAAAAGATTACATAAACTCATTTATTTCCACAATATCAAGTGAAAATTGTCATGGATGAATAATGGTTTTTATTCCATTTGATTCTAGTTTTACAATTTCCAATGAAAAACTAAACTAAGTCAAAGCAAAGGTATTTGTCTCATGCTGATTACATAGACACCACATAACAAAATGTGTTTGTTGTTTATTTGTTTTGTATTTGTAGAAGTGCTGCCACTGTGATGCACCTTTATTCTAAAGCAAATGGAAGGCAATCTTAAACTTTTTATATCCATAAAAGGCATTGGTATTGCTTTTTAAATTCCCCCCTGATGCTTTTTGGTAGCTTTCAGCACAGCAGTTGTGGTGTTGAAATACAGGATTGTAGAAGGTTTGACTCTTACCTTGAGACATGATATTATGCAAGCCCTAATGTGTTACTTGCCTCCAGAGTGCTAAACCTCACCATTCATTTATGGCCAACAATAAAAGGTAATAATGCACATGTGAATAGGACAAGGTTGCCAAGTCCTTGAAATTGAATGGAGAGAAAAAAAAACAGTTGCAGCAGTGAATCATGTTTCAAAGGCAATGATTCAATTCCCAGCGCAAGCTGAGAACACAGGGAATGGAAAATAATTCAATCAGCAACAAAAACCATAAATATGCTGTTTGACTGAGATGTTCACTCCTGTGGAAAGAAAAAGCCATTTCCATCTTTCCTGACCTGGAAAAGAAAAATGTCTCAGGCAAATTGTGTTCATATGTCAAAGACTTTATGAGATTGGCCACATGCAGAGAGGCTTGGGTGTGGAAACAAAATCACGGTTAAAGAAATATTAAGTCCAGGATATATATGTTAAGGGAAAGTAATGTGGTAGATATTTTCCTCTTTTTATGTTGTGCACACACAATGTAACAATCAGTCTTCTTGCAGTGAGACTCCTTTATCAATAGGACATACACGGCATGGCATATTATTCTTGGTAACTGATTGAAATATCTATTAAAAACACATCATTAGCTTCCCCCATATTTCTAATAATGTCACTCATGTTGTTTTAGCAACTCTGTTTGAATTGGACTAAGCTCTAAGCCAGAAATAACACCCATGCTGCACAAACATGTTGAGTCAAACTAAATTACATTACATTTTTAATAGCATTGACCTGCTCCATAACAAACTTACTCCACATGGTGTCATTCGTCAGGTGCATTGACAGTAACAACACTGAGGGCTGCTGGGTAAAAGTGTGCTGTGGTGTTCTGTGTATGTAGAACCTTGTGGGTCGTGTTAGGTCGATGGATTTGTGGCCGATCAAGAGTGAGCGGCGCCCTGGCTCCTCAGGTGTCTGTGCTCATCTCTATTTATGAGGCCAGTGTTGCCAGTTACTGGCCTTTAATAATGTATGGAGTAAGACCTTGGGTTCAAACCAGTGTCTCTGGAAACAGGCCGCTTATAAAGAAAAAAAAAAAAAAGTTGTTGTTATGCAGAAAGCCCTTCACAGCACCTATCGTTTTTCTTTTTTCATCCTTCACTGTCTCTCTATCTGCCCTCTCTCCCTGGTGAGAGTGAGTTCTCCGACACGCCAAGGTTAAACTTTCTCGCTAAGCTCAGCGGATGTCAGTCAAGGCCCCGGCTCACCTGCACCCCCACCCACCCCGACCGGGGCTGTGACTCTCACACAAACCCTCTGCCCCCTCATTGCCCTTTTGTCAAGCCAGTGATTTCTGCAGCCAGCTTGCTTCAGAATTGACTGGCTCCTGGCTCTGTCTTTCCACTCTGCACAGCAACCTCAGCTCACCCACAGAAAATGTCTTTATCCCTACAGCCAAGACAGGATTTCTCTATCTGCTATTTCTCATATGGCAAAAGCAAACCCAGTGCACTCAACACGAAGAGTGTTAATTATTGTTAGTTTTCTACTTTTCTGCGTGTTCTCACATTCTCACTTTTGAAATAAATTGTGTTATCTTCTCCTTAATACCCCTGTGGTCACTCAGTAATAATAGTCATTAGATTTATGTCTTTTTTGGCTAATATTTTTGAGGTATTTTCAGAGAATTATACTCCAACACCACCAACAGGACAAATATGTAAAAATAATGAGTGACTTTTTCCATGTACATCAACTTTTGAAATAGCTTGATAGTCTGGTAAGGCTCTTTTGGCTTGCAGTATTTGTAGATGTAGACATAAGAAATGTACTGCGTACGTCTCACAAGCAAATGACTGCTGTAGAAGACCATATCCCTAATCTCCCACTGTGTAAACCACAAGAGGCAGTGACTCACAACAAAAGAGGATCCTAAATGAGAGAAATAGAGAGCAGGCCTGTCAGAATGACAACACTGTCCCAGCATGCATGGCGGCAGCCACAAACAGTCCTAATGACATCAGGGGCTCTGAGGAGGGACAGTACGCCGTCAGCTCCTGGGCTCTGGCCCGCCCTCTCCCCACCTCCACATCCTTTTCTTGCAACCGCCACCAACACACTGCTTGTTAGAGGCAGTGTAATTAGGTGACTGAGCGTGTTGCAAGTAGCCCAGGTCACAGAGGCATGTCCAACCCTTGTCCTGATTGCTCCTCAGGGAATTATTGACAAAACACTAGGAGCGTTGCGTGTTGGGCTCTAATTATGTGTACAAGACATAGACAGCCCCGGGGAAATTAAATGAAATTCCCTAGCTTGATGGGTCCTTCACACTCATGGGATCCATTCTGTTTCTTATTAAGCCCAGCCATTGTCTGACTTTATGAGGCTGCTGTGTGTAGCTAGACACCATCTAAATGCTTTTAAGTATCTCTCTTTCACAGTAGCAATACATCAGTGACTCATGATGGAAAATTGCCTGTCGATTGTGATCTACACTGAAAAGAGTGTAAGCAATAAAACAGCAAATATATTAAACTAATGCTCGCTAATATTGTAAATATAGGCTGTGAAATGGAACACCTGCATGGCGTTTCAGTGTGTAATCAGTTTCCTGTCACAGCAGCTTGGTCTGAACACATCCAAACACCTCTGCTCTAATTCCCCTGGCCCAGATACTGGACAGGAATTGATAGTCTCCTGCTTGTGCAAATGAAGTGATAAGGGGTCTCACCCAGATTACACAAGGCCTAAGTGGTGCTGAGAAAGCTTATGGAGATGAATGAATTCATGAGGCTGCCTGACAGATTCTTAAGAAGCAATGTAATAAGGGATAAATCAAACGGCTACCATTTTGCCTCTGAATGATTTCAAATTAAAGCTGAGGGAGATGGCAGACCTCCCGGGAGAGAGTGAACTTCAGTATAGAACTGTGGCTGACCCTTATGTATATTTCTCTATCATTAGAGTACCCTAATGGCTAATGCTAAAAAAAAGGCTGCATAAGCAATAAATACTCCATTCCTTTTGATTCCACTCAGTGGGATATAAGCTGGCTTTGAATTGCCAGACTGTGGGGGAAGGCCCAATCCCAGAGGTCTGCCCACTGATCATTCTTAACAATATTAATAATTGAGCATATTATGATGTAAGATGGTGCATTGTCCGAGACTATTTTGGAGAAATGTATTATCTCTAGTTCTTAGAGCTGTAGCTATAAAAACTCGCATTTAGAACATTACAGAGTCGTGGTTACTACAGTACGAAAACTGGTTTGAAAATAACAAGAACAAAGGGAATACCACACAAGCAGATATCAAGGCTAGCCATTAGCATCCACTGAACATCTTTATATAGCTGCAGAAAATCCATAAAATTAGGTCATATCTTCGTCTAAAATACACTGTAGACCTCTGTTGCCTTACTGTGATTATCTTCCCTTGATTGCTCATATGAACGTTAGTACAAACAGACACCAAAGCCTCAGATAAACACAGGCCTTTATGAAACCAGAATCATACATGAAAATGTCAGGTCACCTCATTGACATGACCCGCATCACATCAACACAGCTCTCTGGTCAATTAAGCATGGGCCGAGCGCGAGCACTGTATCTGCCCACTCCACCCAGTCCCACATGCCCCATGGCTATGCAGACAGCCAGCTCCCTAGTACAGTGAGCACACACACACACACTGGAAATGTTAACAAGACTAGCATTCAGAGATTAATTGGCAGAAGATGCAGATGTGCTGGCTGCCGAGCTCCGAGGCCAGAAAGAAAAAAGTGATGTGTTTCGAATGGCAAGTGGAGGTGAGTCATACTGACACTGCTGGCCGTGATGATATTTCTGCTTGGCAAAGCTACATAACCATGGGAAGGACTGTCAGCAGGCAAACTAATGTGAGGATGGCATTTGATGTTAGCTGTCATGCATCGGCTTGAGCTATGTGGTTTAGCATCTGCAGTCGCAGCCTAGACACCAATTTCATGATGTTGATCAGGGCTAGGCATCATCTAAATCCGCCTCCTCATCTTCACACATAGAAACATGTCATGAGAGTGTGCACAAGCACACGCTCACAAGCAGGCATATGTGACAGCTCACAAAGTCGTAGGCATACAATTCTAAATAACAAAGCAAAAGACGTGCCCTTTGGGTGGTGAGATAGCTCATTACCTATGAGCGACCTTCCATCTGCACTCATGGCTGCTCTGGGAGCCATTATGATTATGATGGAAATCTCACAAGCCATTACTGGGAGATAGCACAGGGCTCACTGCAGACACACTAATGGACTCATTTGTAATTGGGAGAGAGGGAAATGACTCTGCGAGCTAGCAGTGGCTTTGTTTGATGGAGTATGGAGGAGCGCATACTAGATTTGATAAATGAAACAGGGTTGGTTGTCTACGTGAACTTAACTGCTGTGCTTCCTTGATCACTACACATATGCGCACACACACACACACACACACAAACACCATTCTCCCTTTCTTGTTGTGCCAAGCCGTGACTTAACTTCCAGGAGTCTGTTCATATTGTCTTTCGTTGGTGGGGTTGGGCTTTAGGGTTTGACAATGAATCTTTGGGGCCCACAGAACATGTAGGGAGAGTTATTAAAGAATACATATCTGAGAGGTGCTAATAGTGCTGAAATTGACTGGTTGGGGTCAGTTGGGGGCATATGTCACCTCTTAAATCTTGGGATTAATGGTAAAACCCATGCTGAACCCTCAGCAGGTTATTCACTCAGGACAAGGGAACAAGAGCACAAGTAGAGGCCTCAGAAAGATTTAGTTGTACCATTTTATTGGTGTTTTGTGTTGGTTTTACTTGTTTCGATAATTCGTGTGGGACCATACATGAAATCCATATTGATCCACTCCCAGTGTTTACTGAGACACTGTAGAGCATTTTTCACCCAACAACTTATCTCTTTTCCTCACAGTTTATTTCACCAGCGTCTTGGAAGTAAACTGCTGAGGTTTATTTTCTATGTCTCATTATTTTTAATTAGCAGAGATTTCTTGTTTTCTATTTGCATTGTCCCCACAGTGTTGCTCCACACATCAGTTATGATTTCCTAGTTATGCCCCAATTCCAGGAGGATTAGAATAACCATAAGTGCCATTGTGGTAAAACATTAGCTCAGCATGTGTTTAAAACAATAACAAAAGATGCTTTAAAAGTTGAGGGGGGAAAAAATGTAATAGTCTGGTTAACGCAGTGTATGTATATCTTGAGGAATGTCTCAATTCATAAAATATCATCTTGTATTTCATAGCGTGTACAGGAAATGAACACAATAACATGGATATACACAAATGTTCACTATTTGTTAACAGACAGGAATTTATGCCTAATATTAAACTATTAAGAGCTCAAAAATATCACAAAATATGACCTCTCAGATACAACAAAAACTGTAATGTGCACCAAGACTGTAGCACTAGGTTTATCATACTGCTTCAGAATACAGTACAGTGTGTTGATGATATTCTACCTACCCTCCATGTGCGATCAATTAATGTCCAAATTGATTTAATAAAAAAAAAAAACGAAGCAAATGTCTGACTCACCATATTTTGACAGGCCAGAATTTATTTTTACAGTGACATCAGCTGGTTGTTTAACGGCGTTGTATTTTATGTTAAATACCTCAGTATGAAACAGGAATAGGTAAGCTACTGCATAATGCATCCAATTCTACATGACAGTTTCCATGTTGTTAGTCCACATCCTACCTATTAAACCAACAGGACATTTAACTGCATGTTTATACAAGGAAGCTCCCTCAACAGGAGCCTGACAGGGACGAATTGGAGGGAGATGGGAATGAGGGGGGGGGGGGGGGGGGGCTAATAAGATTGCCCTGACCTGGGTGATTTATAGATTCATTTGTGTGCTTGTTTAGGAACCCGATCTGCATTATTCATGTCCACAGAGGAGCAGTGCTAAGGACATTACCTGGTTAACCCCTGCACAGGTTAGGCAGCATTATTTTAATGGTCATTGCGAGGGCAGGCCTCTCAGCCCTATTGACAGAGCGAGAGAGGGGAGAGGAAGAGGGGCCACAGCTCATTTATTCCAGCCAAACAGCTCTCTCTCATCTCCCCTACGCAGAGAACAGGTGGGGCCAGGGCATTATTATTCAATTACGTCTGTTAACAGTAAACAATGCACATCGCTTTAAAGCTCACAAGAGAAGGATAATTGGAAACCGAATGCCTGGCGACTTTTGAGTACCACGCGATCCATTATTTATTTGTTGCACGCCACCTGTCATGCATATGATGCGACCGCAGCGTCCCATGTTTTCTGCGCATGTAATTACTATTCATCTCCGTAATGATCATGCCTTGTAGCCATAAAATAGACTGCACCAGCTTTGACACGAGGCCACATTTGTCATCATCTCTGTGGATTGATGTGACAGTTATTAGTGAAACATCCGTCTCCTCGCATGAAGCTGCCACCGGAAAAACTGCCGCGGCTACATCACAGCAGCCGTTTAATTCTGATGTTGTGTGCCTTTCAGCTTTATGTCTTTCTAGTTTAAATGTTTGTTTTTTAAAAATTCTTCAAACCAGGCATATCAGTCACCTTATTGTTCTTAATGATTTATCGCTATTTCACCGCTGTAACATTCAAACAATGCTGTGAGGGACGTAGGTGCCTATGCTGTGATATTTATGAAATATCCTTCTGCTGTGTATCATAGGATCATTTAACTGTGACAAATGACACACACACACAGCACACCCCAGTTTAAGGAAGTATGAGATGTGATAGCTTTCCCTCCATCTTCCCGGTGAGGATGATCCACTTCTTTTTTTTCCCTCTCCTCTCCCTGGGGAGAATGCCATCATGCATAAAGAAAGACACGGAGAGCGGCAGCAGCATATGTCTGCCGCGGTGGGTGCGGGGCTGACAGGCCGGGCTTATCGTTTCTGCTGCTCTTCGCTACAAGCGTGATTACCGCTGACAGCTCCGACTGCTGATAAAAGCGGGAACATTAAAGAAAACAGAAGAGCCGCGCAGTCGACGCACCAGTGTTTCTTCTCATCAAGCCCCAACCCACCACCCCACTTCCCAACCACCACCTTCAGCAGCACTCCAGCAGCTCCTTCTATTCCTCGCCTTCCCAGTCAGTACCCCACGCCAGGGTGTCAGAGCTGTCGAGAGCGGGAAGTGACATCACAAGAATTTGCCAGCAGTCTCGAGGCTCATCATGTCAGCGGCAGCCTGTCTTGTGTCAGGCTTCCCCCCAGGCAAGCTGTGATCCAACCCTCGTCTCCACACATCAAGACTCCTCACCAAGGAGGGGAGGGAAGGAGGGAGAGAAAAAAAAATTAACAGAATGTTTTTCCATCTTGTTAACTGACAGCATCGTTTGTTAGATCGCTGTCTCAGCAAGCGGGAGTGTGTGGAAGGGTTTCAGATTGGCAGAGGGAAGAATTGGCAAGTGAAAGCATGGTGAATTATTGAGTTTGGATGAGGTGTCAGAGCTACGGCGTTGCTTTTGCGTGGGTTTCCAGAAAGCATCTGAGGTGTGATAGGAGAACAAGTGTGGAGGAGTGTTCGATTAAAAAGCGGCGAGGATCTCGGGGCATCACTTTCTTGGGTCGGCCAGATTCTTTGTGTTTGTATGTCTGTATATGTGTGCATGCTGTATATAATTACGTTGAACTTCCAAGTTCAAGAAAATGGTACAAAAGCTGTCCCTTGTTTCTTCCAGAACTACGTTTGAGTCTGCCAGAGTGAAACGCTGCTTCAGGAGTCATGAAAAGTCTGTTCTATCTCCTGGGTAAATCTCCATCTCGCAGATCTGGCCCTCTGTCAGCTCATTTGGACGGAGAGAGGGTCTGCCTCGACAAAGAATGCTTTTGATTCTCTTCTCATTTATTTGAACTGATCTGCTGTGATTAAGAGCTCCGTGTCTCATTATTCTCTTTTGGAAAGAAGCGGGGCATTGCCTTTTGCCAAAATATTTGAATGATTAGGGCCCAGGCACGGGCCATGCCAAAGCGACGGGAAGCATTCACTCTGCTTATTAGATTCACTTAAATGCTGTTGTAAATCATTGCTGCCAGTGCATGCTGCCAGGGCCAGACTCTAGTTCGAGAAGCTTCCACTGCCAATGCCAAAACACAGTGTAGAGCCACTAGAGGCAGCTGAGGCTGTTGGTCTGTGCTGATGTTTGTTTTAGCTTGGCCTCTTAATACAGCAAAACGGTTGTTTGACCAGTTTTGGATTCATTTCCCAAATAAAAATGCAATTAATCAAGCAGCTGTGAGCCATGGGTATGTTCGAGAAAGCTGATCCTGCTGAATAGAGGTTGAAACTACCAGACAGCAGCTGGAGATGATTTCTGTCTCCGAGCTGTAATTTCTTAAGACGTGAGTAACGATGACTTCAACTTCAAGGCACGGCAACATTTATTAATACCAGGAAGATGTTGTTTAGCCAATCCAGAGCTATCATTTAAGAAACAACTGAAGTGTTCAACATGAATGTGGCAGATCATTGCCTACATGATTGTGGCCCTGAGACTGAATAAGTGTGATCGGCACTGAAGTTGAACCTGAGTGTTATTCTATTGTTCTGTCAATTTTAAGACTGCGGAGCGAGAGAAAGGAAGGAGAAAATGCAGCTTGCTGAGCACTCAAGGAAAAATACTGGCTTTGGTCTTTCGAAATACCCCTGGAAGCTCAATCAGGCCTTCAATTTTGGCACATTGTCAAGAAGCAAATCTAACAAATCAGAACACATTGTTCCTCAGGGGGCATAATAAGAGCCTTTGAATCATGAGTTCCACTGCTCTGCTCATGCCCTCTTGGTGACAAACTGGCTCCATCACTTTCTTTTTTCGTATTACCCGAGTCAGCGTCTGTCATGAAAAGCCATCTGTGGCGATATGGCCTCCCTGTTTGTCATTTGGTGACTTCCTTCACAAATAACACGAAGGATGTGTCATCTGTCTGCTGAGGTAAAGGTCAGTGTGTTGGGATGAGTGAAACATGTGATGGGGATTTCCTCAGTCTTGAATGGCCCATAACACTCACTGCTGGCTTTGGCTCTAGCACAGCTTGCTTTTCAATAAATGCTGCGGTGCAAAAGAGGACAGATGAGGATCATGAGGTGTGACTGGGGCTGGGGAGGTGGGGGGGGAAGAGGAGGGAAGGGGACAGGCAATTTACCAGCGGCTGTGACTCTGGAGGAGGGGGAGAGATGTATGGCACCCAGCCAGCAGAGCAGTGGAAAACAGTGGTCCAGACTAATGATCCACAGCCTGATCGTTATGGCCCTCACAGAAAGGATGGGCACAAGGCGCAGTTCCCTGGAAATCAATTCCCAGGAAACGCATGAGTACTAGTTGTAAATCATGACGGTATGGAAGGATGGATGGGAGGCACTTGGGATGAAAGGGGAAGGTGGTTGTAGAAGCGGAGAATCGGTAAAGGGGAGCTTTCAGGGGTGGATAGACAGAGCATGAAGGGGGAACTCTTTCGATCATAAACCCTGAAGGCAAAATTACTCATGCCCCCTGCCCCCTCAGCAAAAGCAAACCAATGATGTGGCTGTTCCAGCCTTTTGCCCCTCAGCCACCCCTCTGCTTGATAGCTCCATTGCAGGTTGAGGCTGAGGTTTAGAAAAGTGTTTCTCAAATTGATTTATATCCCTCAGAAGAGCCCCATCAATCCCAATATGAAACTAATGAAATCATTGGGTGTTGAGGGGAGAAGTGTTGTTGTCCGTGCAGGCATTTGTGCGTGTGTGTGTGGTGTTGTAGGGTAGAAGTCACTCTAAAAACATATCATGATAAAGAAGGCATTGATCAAGGGGAGTCCAATGATGACAAATGCCACAGCTCTTGAGATAAACAGTCTAAAGCAACAGTAAAGTGATTCAGTGCTATCAAGCCATCGTGTCCTCAAGGCTGCCTTGAATATAAGCAGCTGTCTCATGCAGCTTTCACTCCAGGGGTTTCACTTTAATTGGTGTTTCGTTTTACACCACATAAAAATACTTGTATAATACAATATACTATAATAATAGGCACTATTTTAGACGGCCATACCAATACTTTTGAATGTTTCTGTCCATCAACTACCACTGTATATACCTTTAAATGGTCATTTAATTCTAAGAATTTAAAGTCTCCCTCCACTCAAAAACATGTTTTTCTATACAGAGTGATGTAGAGTGATGTATCTGCTGAAGGAGGAAAGTTTGTCTGTATTCATCATCTTCTTGTGTCCAGCAGTTAAACTTTTTAAATAAAAAAAATCAGCATTTTCTTTAGATTTTTAATTAGGGAATGTGTGAATGTAATTTTAAGAATTTTTACATGGTAAATGAACTATTTTGTGCTGAAACCATATTATGCACAAATTATGTGGTAATATCTTTACTGCGGTAATTGCTGAAATCTGGACACACATCACTAAAAAGAAGACTGGGCAAGAATGTGTGTGTTGAAGATGTGCTTATAAGAAATCAGTTAGTGCAGCCTGGGTCTAAGGGTCTATTAAGTCAAATAGGGATTATAACCCATATAAATGTATCTCAGGGAGGAAAAAAAGCACTGAAAATTAATCAGGCCGCAACTTAATGTTTCATCTCTTCCCGCCTATAAGCTGAGGCTCCTGCTGCTTTTCAGACTGGGGTGAGCCATATCAGTTTCAGCAATAAAATGAAACCTTCCCCCTTTTCCTATTTTTTCTCTCCCACCGTTCTCTTCATTTCATTATGCAGGCAGCCTGACGCTATTTGACAGAATGTGCTATCTGCAACCCCCAGCTGCCGTTCCCCTCTTACTATCGTCACATCGCTGGCAGCTTAACCCCACTGCTGCCTGCCACAGTGAAGCAGGGAGGAAATGATGATGCCGCTGCTGTCTGAAGTGAGAGTGAGAGGAAAGAAAGACAGAGCCCGAAGCACCTATGAGAATGTTGCTGCTTTTGCATCAAAAGTATTTCTTTGTGTGGCAGCGTTGTGGCACAGCTGCCTTAAAAAAGCCTGCAAAATTAACACTTACCATTTCACACTATATTGTTCCATCAACAACATTGTGACAGGTTTCTCCTCAGTTGATCATTTAGTGACTTCAGTGTTAATCAAGAAGCATTTAACTGTGTGTATCTGAACTTCTGCATCGGTAACGCACAAATGCAGTTCAGCATTCCAACTGAATATCATAAAGACCAGCAGCATCGACTGAATGATCCGGTTTCAGACATCAAGATAGAACATATTACATACTCGTCCTTCTCCAATCTCCATGCCCTTACTTTAAACTTCACACAGAATCCTTCAATATGAACAGACTTCCCGCTGACTATCCTGGGCCGTGCTTTACATACTGAACATTTGGCACAGTTGAGTATAGTATATGGAGGCTAATTCATTGGCATTTCGTCTCCCTCAAACAAATACTTGTAGCAAGACAGCATTTGGATCAGTCTCTAGAGAGCTGTAAATGAGCTTAATGAAGAAACAAACAAACGGCTTTAAGGGTGAGCCTCAGAGAGCTGTAGGTCTGGAAAGCATAGCATCTAATTTGTAGGTTAATGTTGATGTAGGCTTATTTATCTGGGTTATCCTCTGCTCCAGTTACAATTAGACGTGCACATGTAGCATTAGGGACAGTGTCAACACAGCCTCTGCTTGTGTCTGGCATCTATAGCTTCTTATTGACTCTCTATTTTTATGTCATCGGAGACATGTTGTAGAGTTGCTGTCAGTATTTTGACATTAGACGTATGCTTGAAGGAGATTACCGTGCTTGGCTGTCATCATTATCTCATTTGCTGACATGGTTGAATTTAATACTTGACACGATGAGTATCTAAAAAGGATTTGATGTTGTGCTGCAAATCCTGAACAAATAGCCACTTAGGCTGTAAAACCTATTTGCTTATCATCTGCACATCGCTAGCACTAATGATGCACGATGTCGAATCATAGGTGTTGTGTTGACTGGTGCATTGTGGGTAGTAGCATAATGAGTACGGTGTGAGATTTGCCAGTGACAGGTCCTCATTGTCTGGACTTGGCTCTGTTCTGTCTTTCCATATGTGTGTTAACTGTCAGGTGTTGAGAGCCGGACTGCCGTTGAAGTTTTTTTTTTTTTTTCTTCTTCCGTGCTGTCTGCTTTTGATTTTGTTTCCCAGAGGTGTTTGAAAAAGCAGCTCGATTGTTAGTGACAATCAGTTGCTCTGGCCCTTTTGAGCAGAAGGTTTGATTTAATCGTGAGGCTGTCATTTATTATTCTGGAGCGGCAGCCGCCCCTGTGAGGCCTGGGCCTGATCAAGCGCCTCTGAGCTGTCCCCAAGATCTCACTCCCCCCCCTCCCTCTCCCCGTTATGTCTAAATCCTCAATACAAATCGCAGTGTTTCGGCTCTCCCAGTGGGGCCTATTACTGCCTGTGGGGCATTAAAGATCATTAATAGTGCTGTCAGAGAAAGAGAGGGAGAAAGGGAGTGAAGAGGGGGAGAGCGGGGAGCAGCAGTGAGTTGCTTAGCTGCTCATAAATGGGAAATTAATACATCTGCTTCATTAATGCTGTCTCGTGTTTGATGTTTGTTAGCTGGCAACTTTAATGATGTAGGTTTGAGCCGACGGGGCGCTTGACTAAATTTGATTCCTCCAATTAAGTAGTCAGGCTTCTTTTCTTTTGGGAAAATGGTTAGAAAGGAAAAACTGCTGCCTAATTATGGACTCCAAACCTTCAGTTTTGCAGCTCCTGCTCTTTTTTCCTCCCTCCCTCCCTCCCTCCCTCTGCTTTTTCTCTTTCTCTCACTCCTCCTCTGTCAGCGACTGATTGCAGCGACACATTTATCAGCATTGGCCCGCACCAAGTTGTTTACCGTTCACTAATCAAGGGGAAATATTTTAATCAGTGCCTGCAACTTTCTTAATCATTAACATTAGCAAACGGTGTATGCTAATTGATATATAGTGCAAGGTGATGAAAGTCAGCCTCAAGTGCAAATGATGAAATTACCACTATCAAGGTTCTAGACAAGAGCAAATGCATCTTAATCGCAGCCTTGGTAATCGAACAGGCAGGAAACATAAAAGCTCCATTCCACCATATATAAAACAAAAAACCACTTACAGATCCTCTCTTTCATGTTTTTATGCCTAAAATGAGTTCAGAGACTAAATTATATGAGATTATAAGTATATCTGTGAGTTGATCAAAAGCTGCTATTTACAATCGTTACGCAGGAGGTTACCAAACCAATAAACTGTATAAACAAGCCTTCATTCTGGTCATGACAAAATGAATCATCCAGTTATATTTAATTGACTGTGGTGACAATTACAGACAAAACAACACACCACCTGTCATCACATCTGATTAATACACATGTACTTCATGTATGGGCTGGAGCTGCTGAGTCACCTGTCATCACATAGATAGATAGATAGATAGATATACTTTATTAATCCCAAAAACTGGGGAATTAAAGTGTAACAGCAGC
The DNA here is from genome assembly GCA_036937835.1 of Pampus argenteus. Classification (NCBI taxonomy): domain Eukaryota; kingdom Metazoa; phylum Chordata; class Actinopteri; order Scombriformes; family Stromateidae; genus Pampus; species Pampus argenteus. The sequence continues at coordinate 17,198,556 of CM072874.1, forward strand.
ATAACACAAATACAACAACAATGAAATAAATAGAACAACCAACAATTAAGATAATAATTAATAATTAAATAAGAAAAGATATCTGATTAATACACATGTACTTCATGTATGGGCTGGAGCTGCTGAGTCAGGAGTGGATAACACTGTGTTTTCATTGACAATGTACCGTTATTTCCATCTTTTATATATGTGGTCAATACTATAGACGGTACTTAATTAGATTAAACTATGAATCTCCACTCCACACAAGCATTGACAAAACTATATACATATAAACATATATGCACTGTTTTCATCAGTGACAGAATTATCTGTCAGGTCTGTGGTCAGTATCACTTTCATCTAAGCCTTAGATACCAGTTTATACTAAAGCTATAGCTTATACCAGCTTGTAATAATCAGCAAATATATTGCATGGCAGAGTGTTTGCTTTGCTTCTCTAAACATTATATAATTTCAGTATTATATCTCAATATACAGTAGATAGATAATAAGTTATTAGTGATTTTTTTTCTTGTTTCTTTTGTTTTTGAATCTATTAATTTCTATCAATTTCTTTTGTTTGTATATTCCTGGGTAGGTACATCACATCAATTGTAGAATCTTTTTTCATCATTTGCTTCAATAACTTTGACTACCATTGCCCTTTTTTTTTTTTTAACCAACATCTAACATTGTGTGAAAAGGTGTATCTCTGTTCGTCCAAAATAACAACTGATGCTGTGGTCACTGATCAAGGAGCAGCCTTCATAAATAAGACAACTTTTGTGGTGATGCAGATGTTCACCTGGAGTAGATTTGTGGATGTAACCCTGTTAAAAAATGCCCTGCACCCTGTTCAGTAGAAATGTAGCCTCTATACACCTCATTAATTTTACTCGCATATTTTCTGCATATTTGTAGTTTTGGTCGTTGCTTGTGTGATGCAAGGGCTAAAAAGGGAAAAGGTACAAGACAAGGTACAAGTGTGATTTCTCGCTGATGCATAACCAACATCTATTATCATTGTAAATGAGACACCAACTTTCCTATTTAAATGGGAACAAAGTGGAAAGTGCACTCACAGGCATGCTGAGGGAAGATGAAGAGAGCATGGAAGCAAATGAGAGCTGCACACAAACAAGCCTTTATTAAACACAATTCTTCTTTAAGCTGCTTTCTGAGGAGCATCAGGCCTACAGCACTTTAACTTGCCAAAAACAAGCTCTTTTTTATTTGTGCTTTGAAATCGGGAGGTAAGATCAACGCCGGATGAAAGGCTCCACACACAGGAAAGCAGAAGGACGCTTTATTTGTTTACCATGCGGCAGGCCGAGGGCGATAGTCAGACTCCTTCATCCACAGGAGAGCTCCTGCTTGGCGGCGGCGGCGGCGGTGTAGCACATTGCCTCCCACCAGCGTCGCGCACAGCGCCATCTGCTAGAACCTGTTGGCTTGTTTGTTTTCCAGAGCAAACAGCAAATCACTTCTTTCCTGTTCCTGCTTTTTACCATATGCCACTGTCTGTGTATCAGAACGAGGCATGTATATTAATGAAGTTAATCAAAGACACGCACACAACCACATCTGCCAGGGGAATTATTAAATGATCACACCCGCTGCTTGATTCATCACGTCACTATCCTCACCTGTCACTGTGGCCATTTTTTAGTGTAGCTGAGACAAATATATCATCAGTATGCAAAGTCGAGATTAAAGGAGAAATTGCCTGTGCCGTTTTAAATAATTGATGTTTAAACAATCAAAAATATCAGGTACGATGCCAAAAAGTGCCATTAAGTAGTGTGTGTATAAACAGCTTCACCAATTAGCATGCTAACAATGATCTACATCCCAACAGCAGGCACTGTATAACAATGTTACTTTGAGCTAATGTAGATAACATTTGAAAGATGCAATGAGTCTTCTTGCTGGTGTGTAGCAGCGTTTGAGCAGACTCTGAGATCCCAGTGTCACTGCAATTAGTGGCTACATTAAACAGCAGGAGCAACACAGCTAAGCAATGCGTCCCTGTACAGATGGCAAATTATCCTGCTGATTAGCTGCTGAAACCCTCTCAGCCTGTCAGGTACACGTGGCGGGCTGTTGTTTCAAAAGCAGTGACCTAAACTTTGCTCATTGCAACAGATTGCATCCGTCGTTTCTTTAGGTGTGTATTTATTGACATGTCACTGCTATGTGACTTGTTCTTTCTGCTGCACACGTGAACTCATGCAGGTTAACTTGGGTCTTTATATTTAGTTTTTTGCGTTATCTCTCTCTTGGAAACTCTTGCTGTGTAACTAATATGCCAGGGTATGAAACACTCATTCAGGATGCGATCCTAGAGTTGCTGATGTGTGTGTTATTAATATTGGACCAAAAATACAACCCATACTTAATTATAGGCATCTCTAAAAAGACATCTATCTACATGGCCTATCAGCTTCATAATATGGACTGTAAATGCATCCTTATTGTAAGTGGAAGTAGTTTGAGTCATGTGGGTTAGTTGCGAGACTAGTTATTTTAGGGCTGGGCAGTGAAACCCAGAGTTTGCTGCAGCTTGTTGAAGCACATCAAGACCAGTTCAGCTGGCTGGGTGTCTATTCATGTATTCATCTATCCATCTGTCTATATATCTGAGCTGTTACCATTACCTCTATGTTCTATGCACAATGTGCATTTTTCACATTATTCTTTATTGCTGGCAACACAACACATACAAACCTGGAACATAAGACTCCAGATGAGATATGACAAAATTAGAAACAAAGGAGCCTTAAAAAGAAAATAACACTCTAAATTCACAATAGAAATCAAAGTTTTCATATTATGGAAGTTGTCTGAGCAGTTTTTAATTATCATTCTTATCCATGAAAAGAGGATTTTTCTTTAAATTACTAATTGAAAGTGACAGTGGAATAGACAGCTGCGTCTTTCAAGAGTCTATTAAGTTGTGTTCACACTCACTTTGGTAAGAACTGCGTGTCAGTATTACTATACGACAGCACTGCGTGTGTTGATTTGTTCCTACTTAGTCCATAATTACACTTGTGGGTTTGCTGATCAAATTAAGTTTCATTTTATTGTTAAGCCTGTCACTCAAAATGAAAAAAGTCAGATATGAAATGACGTGTTTGAGGTCGTTTGATTATTGGCTTTGGTCGGGCATAATTGTGAACATATTTTCTGTAACTCAGCATTGTGGCTTTCAGTACTCACCTTGCCAATTTTATAGCCACAATGTTGCCGTAATGAATCTTTAATACATCTCTGTGCAAGTGGTTAGCTTTGTTTTGGACTGTGTTTTGTTTTCATGTGGCATCTGTTTTTTTGGAGTCTTTTTTCTGAGGTATTTGACGAGGCTTTCCTGTCCCGTCTGGTCCAATAAAGTCTGCTGAAATACAGACACAGATTCCAAGGGCTTATGGGCCAGTGCCGGACCCACCCAGTCTTTGACTAAGGCTGTGTCATGCATGATTGCCTACATGATGCCTACAGGAGTTTTGGATAGAGGACGCATCAGAACGCTGTACACCATGGCTTAGCCTCCCCACCTTGGTAGATCTGAAGCATGAGAGGAGGAACGTTCTCTCTGTCTTCAGGTCTCCTCCTGGGTCCTGACTGATGAGTCAGTTGAAGGGTTGGCTGGTTTCCAGGAGCCAATTTTACCAACCCTCAACCCCCCCAAAACACACACTGATTTCCTCCCACCACCGAGGTTGGCTCTGGGCAGCAGTGTAGCTGAAGGCAATGCCCTGATCAAGCATTGTAGTGGGCTGACATCCCCGCTCAGACAGAGATATACTGTGGGCTGTACACTGCAGTCTGGGAGCCACTGACCTTTTGTTAAATTGACTGATGGGTTTATACTTTCTCAACACAAGATGCTTGCTGACAACTCCATCGGATGTACTCAGAAACATGGTACACATGGGTATTTCCTTGCTCAAAGTAACTTAGAGTATAGTCATTGTTTGACAAGTGTAGCAACATGTAGGTGTGCAGTCACTGATCAGTCACTCAAGATTCTTATCCCAGCGTGTCTTGTTGTCTGACCACTTACGTTGACTCTTTCAGAAACATGTCAGTGTGTCTCAAATATTTTGGAACATTCTTCTGAGACATTTTAGGGACAAGCTGCTTCACAGTGTGCGGCGCCGTTTTGGTTAAATCATTTCTCTACAGCCTGACCCATATGAGCCAACCCACTTGATAGAAAGCCTGTAGGCTGTGTGAGGGAGATAGATTACATCACCCCCACGCCCTGAAGCCATCACCCCAGTTCTGACCTCCGCCTTCATGGCCAGCATCGCAGCCTGGTTGTCTGCTGCTGCTCCACATTGCCGCAGGTGGGTCCACATGGTGAATCAGCCCTCTATGGTGAAACCCGAGGCCAAAGGTCACTATGAGCCAGTCTAGTAGACATTTACGACACCCCCACTGTCAAGACCTTGTAGCATTTAGCATTTGGCTGCTGGCTAAGGCAACAAACGGAGGGCATGTATTGCTAGTGTGGGGAGTATTCAAGTTGACGTAGCTGCCTGCAGGTGACATTTGATTATGTAATTTGTGTTTTATAATGTCTCATCGCTGCTGTGACATGAAGTCTTGGACCATGCATATCTCATAATGTTAAAGTCATGATGTTTTTTTCTCTTACATTCAGCACGTCTTGCCATCATACATGATGATTTATCATATTTGCTGTTGTAAATTTGCAAAATGTTTTCAGCACTTGCACATCTTAAAACCAAAACAACGCGTTTTAACAGGATATGTGTGAAATTAATCTTTTTTTTTGTGTAAAAAAAAAAACCAAGTACCATTCAGACAGGATTAACATAAAAATATTCACTGTGCTCCTTAGTGGTTGTATTTACCGTTCCAGACTGTGCTTTAACCATCATGAATAGACATGGACATTCAGCAGGTCAAAGGTACCTACCTGTAAGTTGTACATACAGTTTATTTATTTATTTTTTACACGGTATTGCTCTCCTGACGGCTTCATCTGTTAAAATATTTGAGTTCTTGTACAGCAGAGCTGCTTCATGATATTTAGCTATGTCCACATTGTGAGTTTCTAGAAACTGTCTGTGTGATTTATGAATGCTCAATGCTTTCGGTTTACAACCTGTTCTGGTCTTTTATAAGCATATTGTTTCAGGAAATTAACTTAAGGCTCTTTTTAACACCGTGGTAAAGGCTCATTAAACAACCCAGATGGTGCTTTCTAGTGTTATTCTAATAATAGCACAGTGTTTTAGCTATGATCACCCTGAAGGCCTCTGCGCCTTCTCTCCACATCTTTCCTCTGTCTCACACGCTCATGCTCACACCCTCTGCGCCTGCTTTGACAGACTGAGCGGAACAATAACCACGCGCCAGCTGATGCATGATCCATGGGTTTGACCTGCTGACCCCAAGACACATTGTTACAGCCTGTTTACATTGTGCAAATTGACAAATGTTTTCATGAGGCCTTTTAACTAGCTCCCAACACGAATCTGACATGTTCGTTGCATCCCCTTCCTCTCCCTTTTCCAATTCCTCTGTAAATAATTCATCCTTGCTTAAGTTATTAGCTAAAGATTGCATGGAAAGACTGTGGATGAAGACAAGGAGGAAATGTCGGCAGTAGAAACAGCACATTTGTATTCTGCCCAGGTCTTAAACATTAGGAGGGCATCAAGGTGCAAATATGAGTCAGACAGCTCTCATAATGAAAGAATCGAGACGCATTATGAAATAAGTGGAAGTGACCAATGAAGAGAGACGCGGCACTAGCTGCTTTGAATTCCAATTACAGAGACGGATAGAGAGCAAGGTGCCTTTTAATGTCTCTGAGGTGCTCAGATACGGAGACCAAGCCTTACATAAAGGTCAGTGTGGCAGAGGTTGGCAGGTCACAGAACATAGACTCGACCCTCTCCACCACATCAAAATGGGGGAGACAAAATTGCCACCCTTCAAATAGATGAATACACGGCAGCTATTCCTCTTTTCTTCTCAGCCCTGAGATATCTGCAGGATCTTCACCGAGGGGTGACAGGGGTGAAAGGGAGTGGCGAGGACCACTATTGAGAAGAGTGGATTATCTCATGAAGGGAAATCAATTAGAACGTTACGGTGGACTGTGAACATTTATCCATTTAGCTTGACCACTATTGAATTTCCATGATGGGCTTTGACTGTTCAGAGGTAGAGATCAGAGTTAATGGTGATTGTTCTGCACTCCTCCAAATGTATTATCTGCCTTATTCAATGAGAGACACTTCATCAAACCGGAGAGAGCCCTGCGGCCTATTGATAGATGGGCTTTGTGTGGGGTTTGAAGAAAAAAGATGAGGCATGGGGGTTGAAGGCTGAGGAGGGAATGGGGGGGGGAGTGTCACAGATGTCCAGGCCTTTGAAAGAAAATTAAACAAGTACCTCATTAGCCAACGCTCCAGTGCTCCCTGGAGGTGGCCACTGAGCCAGGCTTTTTAATGAGCTGGGAACTTAAACGTTGCCAAAGTTTACCCCAGCCTTGCCTTTCTCTGTTAGGCCACTGGGAAGAGCCGTGCCCTCCCTCTTTGCCCCTAGTCCCCCCCCTCCACCCCTACCTCCTCAGCCTAGCCCTCCTCTTCCATTGAGGGCCGCTCATGCAGAGGAGAGAAAGGCACCACGCTGATTCCCCGCCTTTCAGCTCCAGAGAGGGGGATAATACTGTTTTTGTACCACGCATCCAGAGGAATTATGTGCGCTAATTTGATTAGGGGAAGATTTGATTAACTGGAAAATGAGGGCTTTGCTTAGACTTTCACACGCTTAATTTATCCCTTGCAAAGCAGACGCAACATTGTGTCATGAAACTCAGAAGGCATATGAGAAGCCCATTCACCAGCTAGATGGCCCTTTCAGACTCAACAATATCTAGGACTGCCACGGTTCAAATTGGGATAATCAGTTTAGAGCTCTTTGCCTGGTCTCAGAATACAAATTGCATTTGGCATTAACAGTGAAAAGGTTCAAAGGATAATGAGATTAATGTAGCAGGGAACTGAGCTAAGGCAGAAAAAAATCGGAAGAAAATGCAAAACTAGTGGCATTGTTGCACGAGGTGGAGGATTTTTTATCTTTAATGATTTATGTTTGTATGATTCCTGCTGTGGTTGCTAGGAGATTATGATAATGCTTTGGTAGCGAATGTCAGTCAAAAATATGTATGTCAGACACAGTGTTAAAATACTAGGAATTGTAGAAGCTTTCAACACATATGCAGTGCATGTGCATTTACATTTCTGTGGAAAGTGAAAGGGCCATTATTCTATGATACTTTGAATTCATTTAGTAGTTTTCCCGGTCTCTATGATCCCTTTGTATACTCTGGAATGGCCACAGGGACTGAAGGAGCTGAATGCTTTGCTTTTGCTCCTTTTAACATGCAGCCATGAAGGTCATATTACTGTGCGGTGATGATTACATTTGAATGAAAAGCGACTTCTTCTGGGAGAGAGAAGAAAAAAGAGCCACAGGCAGGCTTGATCTTTTTTCTGATCTAAAACCCTACACTGAGTGACCTTCTGCTCTGTCTGGCTAGATCTGCGGTTGGCGGTCCTCTATTTTAAACAAATAGCTCTTTTATTTTACACAGGGATTGCCTGGATTACCTTTTAATAAGGGCTTAGCCACTCTCCAGCACAACATCCCAGGCCCAGTGCTGGGCTGGCCGGCACTAACCCAGCCCATAATTATCCACAGCAAACTAAAGGCCCACGTTCCTTCAAGAGCCCATGTGAGCTGTGTGTCGGATTCTTTTTCCCCCCATGTTTTTGTCATCTGTCACACCGCCAGTGTGGAAGCTTTGAATTGGGACACTCTGTCAGCCAAGAATTTATCTAAAAAAAATGAGAGAGGGAGGGATGGGGATGGAGAGAGAAATGTGGAAACCCAGACAGATGAGCTGTCTCCTGTTGGACTTCACTCCATCTTCCCCATCTGTTCACCCCAGTTTTAATTAAATCTACTGAGATGAGGATTTTTCCCTTTCGTGCCACCTATCTCAGGCTCTTTCCCTCCTCGTTCCCCTCCGCCTGCCTTGCTCCCATGCTGTACTTGAGTGCAGGTGGGTTGATGCCAATGTCCACTCCATCTCCCCACCTCGCTGCCAGCTGCTAATGAGAGTGAGCCAGGGCGGCGCGAGGACGTTGCCAGCCATTATGAGCTGTTAATGAGGAGCATTCGAGAAAGGCCCTGGCCTGTAGGCCTGCTGCCATCAGCTACTGCAGCCTTTATCTTCTGTAAGCAGACACAGAATCTGTACATATACAAACATGCAGAAACATTTTGTTACATATACATGCAAATTGTATCTCCCTTTTTTTTTCCTACCTCCAGAGACAGTGTATTTACATAGCTCACAGTATAACACAAATCAGCATATTTTAATGAGCCAGGATATGTGCTTGTGTTTGGTTGGCTAACCTCACACAACCTCATGCAGGAGTCCTCTGTTCTTTGGTATTGACATGTCCCGGGCAGACTGCTCCCCTATTATCATAATGGCCTTCACATCTAGTTCATTTCTGTGGGCCAACCCCCTGTCAGCCATGGCTGTGCGCTTCACCTGCTCTTGGCCAGGAAAGAGGTGTCTGCTGAACCTGTTGGCCGTGTGACGGAAAGGGCAGGTTGCAGCAATGCTGTGAGCACATTCTCTCTTTCCAGGCTTGGCACAGATGCCTGGAGCCATAGCCTGCCCTGGTGGTTAACTGTAATGCAAAGCCATAACTCCCAGTGGCTTCTTCTACCCAAAACACAAAGCCATAAAGAGGTTGGGGCCTTCAGTCATGGCACTCTGGTGTTGCAGATTTGGTTTACTGTAATCTCACCAGTGCAAATTGGACTTTGCACTTTATCCAGTTTATACTCAATCTCAGTTTAAAGATGCTTTCTTTTGTACCGATATTTGTTTCTGTTTCTTCCATTCAATATTGTCCCACCATCCACCCACTCATAAGATGAAATATCTTTTGGCTTTGTACGTCCTGATTCACTGTGCTGCCTCTTTCTTCTATTGATAATATTTCCTCTCATTTTATGTTGCCCCACCTTTTACTGTGAACTCCTTTGTCTTGACAGCCTACGCCAAACAGAGGCTGACGCTCACTTAGCGCTGGATTTCCTATCACTTCATTTGCATGGTGGCAAAGTGTGGCAGCACTTAAAGCTGTGTAAATGCTTTAACAGTTTCACATTTGCAATGCAAATTTTTAAAAAAAAAGGCCAGAGTTTTCGCAGCACCTTGGGTTAAAAACAATCATGTCACATCTTTCCAGCTGAAGCCGGACGCACTCGTCAACACACTGTCATTTACATAGTGATGCACTAAACCTGGTGCCTGACCAAATGATATTTAACAGTTCTGATTCAAAATAGTTATGAAATGTCTTTAAAATTTGTTTTCCAAGTACAAAGGAAGCTCTTGACTTAAACATACTATATGTTTAAACATTCATTGGTAAGATGTTTTATGGGTGCAACATTATATCAACATTTTAGACAGGTTATGCAAACTTTTATATACATATTCTTAAAATTCAGCATGCCGTAACAAAGTTGGTATTTCGATAATGGCCTGTGGGTTTGGACTGTGCTCGGCTGCACTATTTGAGTTTGGATTGACTTGTAAAAGTACATCTCTACCTATACTTATACCACCTATACTTTGGAACAGGCGATAAAGTAATTAAAGCCTCCGTGAGCGTACCTTGTACAGGCTGCATGCAGCATTCTTATAACAAGTGTCATCTCAGCTGGTGGCAAAGCTGATTTTTCCATGGTGGTGATTAATATCAAGTCTGACACCACAGAGGGAGAGATACTTCACTGCAGTGACAATAAAACAAGTGTTTTCATCATTCCACAGACAGGCACCCAGGGCACAACAGCTTGCATGTCACATGATCACAACAGCCAGATTATTGGCTGTGGGTGCCAGTAGTTCTCACAGTAAACTCCACACTTGAGCAAAGTGTTGGGCTTGTAGCATATAATTAAGAGTTTGACAGAAATACGTGCTCGTCTTGTTAGTTGCAGACATGAACTGACAAAGGATGAAACTATTTACTATTTGTTTTTTAGATCACTTTTTCACAGGGTGCTTTCAAGTATTACTGACGCCTTGTATATTGTATAGACAAAAAATGAAAATAACCCTCTCCATTATTTTGTTGATTTATTCCTTTAATTATTGATATGCAAAATATACAATAAGGCACATGTTGGATCAATAAATGAATGTGCTGTATAGATTGGAGATTTCTACATATTTTGTGTAAGGCCAGGTATGTACTGGTGTGTACAGTCTGCCGGCATACCAGTCACTGTTTTCCACAACAGTAGAAACCCCCTCTTTCTTTTTGTAGCCTCATAAATTTCTGTTGCCGGGTGATGTTGAAGTGGTGGATCATGGCAATGATATCACTGCATGCCTACCACTGGCTCTTTGATCGATCTGGAGGCCAGGAACTGCTGTGGTTATACTGAGGATATATTCAAACTCTGAAGGCAGTGTGCTTTAGATGAATAGAAAGTCATTTCAAACACTTTCTCATAACAAGGGAAATGTTCCATGTTTACAGGCGCTGAACTGTCAAGGCCTTTCCACTTATCTTTCTCAGTGTCACTGTTAAGAGCTTTTTCTGTGGGAATTTATTTTTTCTTAAGGATGATTTCTTATTTATGTCTGGACTATTTGTCCATTTGAATGTGAAAGAGAGGAAGCAGTGTGCAAATATTATTGCCGCTGTAATAGTTTGCAATTATTGTGCGGGGTGGGAATTAAAATAATATAAACAATGTCTGTGAGTGTGAAAACACTGGACTAGTTCAACATGGTCAGATAGTTTACATTCTTTTGCACCGGGGCTGGCATTTTCTAAAACATCTAGCACACATTGTTTGATGTGTTTGGTCTCAGAACTGCAAAAGCTTCAGACTATTTAAATTCTGACACACTACATAACTCTGCTGTTCATGCCCCACTAGTCTTCTTTCACTCACAGCCTTTTGCTTTGCAGTAGTTTCTATTTTTTCTTTGGTGTCATTTTCAAAGCGGATAATTGACAACAACAGCGGCATGAAGTCCAAAACCAAGGACCGTTCCAGCTTCAAAGCTTCTTCACGTCCAAAGGAGCTCAGACTTAAAGCCCTGGCACTGTGTCTGGGCAGCTTCAATTCTTTTCACACACGTTGGGAATCATTGATTTGATTCTTTAGTCGATTGTTCTAGTCTAGTCATCGGGAAAAACCCTGCGTGTTCCGTCAGTGCAGATGTGTGTGTGTGTGTGTGTGTGTGTATGTGTTCTCCTCTGTGTAAATGAGTTCCAGCTATGTTTAGTAGAGGGTTTTACTCCTAGGCAAGGCTGAGCCTATGGCACAGCCAGAACAGGTTAAGTTTCAAAGGGGTTTATCAGGGGAATTAGGCAAGCCTTTGGAGTTTGAGCATAGCCTAATTCCTGGTGACCTTTCCCTGGCTCTGGTTTGACTTTTTGTGGTGATCAGCAAGTGCTCTAACAAGCTTTTCCGTCTGTGTGGCTGGGGATTACTGTGGAGCAGCCGTGCCCTCCCCTGCACTCACAAGAAGCCATCTGTGGTAGAGAGAGAGTAGGTGAGAGAGAGCGAGAGTGAGCAGAAGTAGGCAATAGCCTGAAGGGGCATTGTCATGCCTGTCTGTGTGTTGGTGAGGATTCTGCGCTTGTCAGAGTCTCCTTTTGTGACAAATTGGTATGTTTTGTTCTGCCATTTTAAACTGCCAGATACTGGCAACCCTTTCAGCCCATTATTCAAGCATTCATGGACATTTGAATTATTTTTCTTTTTTCTTTTTTTTTTTTCTGGAATATTGCCTTGATGTTCATTTCACCTTCTCTTCAGCACAGAAGCTAGGATTATCATTACTTACAGAAAGGACTTAGTGGTGTCCGAGGTAAGTGTACACTTACTTTCATCATTGCTTTGAATAATCTTTCACTGGACCAGATAGTAATACTTTGGCATGTATGAGGCAAGCATCAGGTGCAGAAACTTTTCACTGATAGCTTCGTGAATCCAGCAATTATTAACACACAACTCCTGATACAACATCATCATCATGCTAACATTTGAATCTAAATTTTAATAATCTGTTTTTCTGAAAGAGATGTCTAGACATACAGAGGAAGTATATGATTTAATCAGGCTTTATATTTCCCTTTTGTGTTTTAATGCAACAATATGCAAATGACATGTTATGTCATCTGATTGCATTCATTATACTTCCACGGATGATCTTTGTTCTGAAACCCCTGCTGTGTTAACAATTGAATTGATTGCATTTAATCAGAGCACTTCTGCATTCATTACAGAAACAGAGAATGTTATATCAGTTGTAATTAAACAATAGATACATTGTTGACTGAATGAAAAAGATACCAATTCTTAATTTACTTATTATACTACTATGTGAAATCCATCAGCACATCAGTGCTTGTCTATAAGCCATGTGATATTTTTAGTATGGAGAAAGCCAATTGTCAGTCTGTTTTTTTTTTCTTCTCATGTAAGCAGTTTTATTGAACCCACACAAAGATATCAGATGTTACTGTCTTCTCGTTCAGGGCCCTATGCAACAACCACCACCAGCAGTGCTCCTGACAGTGTTTTCTTGATCTTGGAACTCGCTTTGCCCGTCTATGTGGTATTTTGGTGCACAGGTGGAAGGAGAAGTGCAAACAGGTGGGAGGTTCATGTAAATGAGGCAAATTCTTAGCATTTTGGTGGAAATTTGATCCTATAGCAGAAATAGATGCCTCAGAACCAGGTGTGTTTCAGGCACAATCCTTAAAATATAAACTGTTTTAATTAACCTTAAAACAGTAGATGCGTTTCAGTCTGCATAAAAAATATGTTTAATGTAGTTAAAGTTGGAACATCAGTAAATAAGTGTGTGTGTGTCCACTGTGTACCAACCTGCACCTCCAGGCATTTCATTTCCTGAAGAAGCGAAACTTTCCACCAGTTCCAGTTCTAGCTATCGCAACCTAAGCAACCGCCTAGGGCGTCATTTAATAGGGGGTGCCAAAATAACCCCCAGAGACCTCCAGGGGTGTCGCCCTCAGCCCACACAACTGTCTTTCAGAAACTCTAGATGACCTAAGGCATCCATTGGTACCAACCATGTCACGCGAGCTTGTCAGTAAGGGTCCCTTGACCTCTCACCTCAACATATCTGATTGAAAATAGGTTATTTGGGGACCTCGAGTCTCCCCTTTACAGACATACCCACTTCATGCAAATGCAATGTAGGTTTTTGGCAAAAATCTTGCAATTTTTGCATACATTATAAATGTGTCATTTTTGTGTATTCTAAAAACGATGTACTTGCATATTTCTGTAAAACTGTAAAATGATCCTAGTGCCTTCAGCAGTCCCCAATCACTGAGTTACATTTGTATTTGATGAGGTTTTTTTACATTATCACATTTGAGATATGCAATATTTAGATTTTTAAATATATTTATTTGCGAGGCAAAATAAAAGGATACAACATTACTTTTGCCCTTTATACCATCTGACAGAATTTTAAACCAAAAGCAACCAGAGAGACGATCCTAACCTGAGTTGAATCTCAGGCTGTTTTCTTGCCTGCATTAAGGTCACCCTGATTGTAAGGGTTGCCATGGAAGTCTAGTTTATGGTCCCTGAACCATGTTAAATTCCCATATTCTCCCTTTTTAAAACCAGTGCAGTGCTATAATGTTCTATCTTTTTAAATAGTCTAGACTAAACATAAACCATCATGTCTTGGTCCTTGGCTTCTTGGTGAATCAGTATCTTAGGAGGGTGGTGCAAGTACTGTGTGCTCAGCGCTATAAGAATGTGTTTCAGCCATGCCAGGGCACACTGTGGAGGTGTATTCCTTTAAGAAACCTCCATGGGTACAAGGGTGGGGAGGGAAGAGCCTCATCATCATCATGCAGGAGTCATCTGGGTAGCCTCTCCTCCCTCTCTACTGCATTATCATAAAAAGTGATTTAGGACTGATTGATGCAAATGGCCCTCTGTTCTTTTCTATCATTAACGGGCCCTTTGCCGTGGCCACAGGCGGTGATTAAAGCTGTCATTTCCAGCTACTCATTAAAGGAGAGCGCTGGGCCATAGGAGGGACTCACAGGAGGGCTGGAGAGGAAAGGAGAAAGAGAGGGAGGGACACAGCCTAGAAAGAGGAGGAGGATTGGGGGCATTTTCCTCCTAAAAAAGTGCTATCGAGTGAAACTACCTTTCTAGAAAAACAGAGGCTCATGCGTGTTGTCATTGTTGTATTCCCCCCAGTTTGGCTCAGATAGAGGAAAAAATCTGTGGTCAAAATCCATTATAATGGCATCTTTTATGATTCCCCAAATGCTTTTTTAGTTTACGCTGCCAGTGGGGTGGCTTATGAAAAAAAGCAAGCAATAACAAGCGACAGTAGGGTTCAAATCGAAGTCACTTTACGGTTTGTATTAATTTTCACATTTTGTGTGGAACTAGGAAAGTTATGACGCACACACTGAGAAAAAAAATCAATATGACTTTGTTTTATATTTATGTTTTGCTGCTGGCTATAAATCACAAACAATGCTTTCAAAGAAAGTGAAAATGTTGACAAAAAAAACAAAAGAACCCCGGAAACTGAAGTGTGTCTGCAGCCGCCCCATGACTCCTGGCAAAGACATTATTCTGTGTATGGCACACACACACACACACACACACACACTTAATAGCAAAAGTGTGTGTGTTTTGTGTTCTACTTGCCGATAGGAACCTTATCAACTGTGATGGGAGGATTCTTGGCTATGAGGCAGTGAGATGTGAAGCTCCAGCTGAGCTCTCCTCAGCAGGGGTCTACAATACCACTGTGTCCTGGGGACCTGGACTAATGGCCTGGGGAGCCCTTACTGCTATTGTGCCCAGCAGGCAACCACCCCCAATATACACCTACACAACCCGAAGCCTCCATGCCCTCCACCTCATCTCCTTAATCTTTCAGTGTGATTCAGTCTCCCTCAGATCACACACTGGGATTCTGGTCAGGGAGTGCACATGGCTTATAGCAATGGGGGTCTGAGGATTGAGGAAGATAGTAAGAGGAAGTAAATATGTTTTTTTAGTTGGTGACCATTGCCTCAGTCAGAAAGGTCCATCGATCGACATGATTCTGTTGCAGTGATTTTCTGGCCCAAGATGTGATACCTTCTCCACAGCCCACCCTGTTAATGTACAGGGATACTACTGAAGGTTAGCCCCTCCTTTTTGCTGCGTGCAGAGTAATCACCCTGCTGTCCTACTGCATCCTCCACACATGCTGCCAGTGTTCTCACTGCATTACATCCAACATTATCCTATTTTTTTCCTAATATGATAGGAAAAAATGAATCGCTGCTACATTCTCTTCAACCCTCTTTCTATCAGGATAGAGTGGATGAATGAGTCAGTTTCGTGCGGGAGGCCTTGCAGACTAACCATGAGGCTCTCGTGTAGATCTCTTGTGAGATACATTAGTAGCAATTAGTCGCCAGATGAAAGCCTGTTAATTGCTTGCCAAAGGCAAACGCGTATAATTATTTAAAGGGGTATTACAAGCAATGTAAAGGCTTTCACAAGCCAGCCTGCTGACTTTGTTGTGCACATGTTTGCTTCTTTTTTGCTGACATCTTGGTTACAAAACAATCACTTTCATCCCTTGCAGAGTGTTTTTGGAAGTAAGTGATTCATATCAATTTTATATAGAATGTGTGAAATGTGAAAAAATGCCCATGTGATGCTCAATTGTGAAAAAATTCCAATCCTTTGGGATAATGCAATATCCCACCTGTGTTCATTGCCAATTGAATCAAACTTTATCTTTCTGGAAAATTGTGCCATAATTGCCTTTTTTAAGAGCAATGTGTAGGCACACATGCATCTGTGAACAGAAACCACACCGGCATTGTCTATTGGGGGCCTAATGGTGCAATTAATTTTGTTCCGTCTGTTCTGGAGACTTTCAGGGAAAATGGATTTTTTTTCCTCCCCATTTGCTCTCTAAACTGGTTTTAATGAAGAAGATAAAGTGGTTCCTTGGGTATCTCATAGGCTCCCAGCAGTCAGTTCATTTGACATTATTCTAGTGCGGTTCAATGGAGCTAGCAGCCTGCCTTCTCATTGGCTCCATGTTGACAAGCCAGCAGCTCCCTCCTAGGGCTGCTGTAATGAGGAACTATCTCCTTCCCAGGTTTGAGGCCTGGGACCGTGTGGGGGGCATTACATAGTCGGCATCGGTGAAGAAGGAAATGGAAGGCCAGAGCCAGGAATCCATCCTCCATTTGCAGCATGAACCCTACCTTAACATGGATTATGTCATATGTCAAGTCATGCCACACTGCTGTCCCAGCCTTGTCTGCATTGGGCTTAAGCCCTCAAGCTGCCCAGACAGCTGACATTGGCATTATTACTCTCTAGAATATGCCTGCAGGGCTCACCTCTCTAGGGAGGCTCTGCCTGCAGACTGCAGTGCCCACTGAGGGGAGGGGCTGACAGGGTCTTTATGACTAGACACTCTCCCTAAGGACTACTCAGGAATAAATTAGCATGGCCACAACCCTTCTGGCATAATGTGATTGGACATGAGGGAGGCGGCCCCACCCATCATCCCTCCCAGAGGACGAGTATACTCAGTGCTCAACCTTATCTTTGTTGAGCATTAAAATACATGATTACACCTTCGAGGCATGCACAAAATCTGTCCTTTGTGTGCATTCATCTAACCATCTACCTAGTAATCATAGGTCATAAACTTTGCAGCTGAACCATCCCAAAGCAAGATATTGTTTGTAAGTTAATAAACATTAATAAACATGTTAGTTGATCTTGCATTAGTTTTTATTATTGTTGTCTCTAGAGCCATTTTCCTCCTGCTTGTTTGGTTGACTTTGATACAAGGGAGAAAGGGAGAGATGGAGCATGAGAGCAAGAAGGAGAGTGGCTTAGTGTAAGACGTTAAATCCCTAGCTAAAATACATAGCCCTCAGGTGGTGCAGCTTCTTAACCTCAGCCTGCTTGGTCTGATAAGAATGTTTCTTTGTTGTTGGCTGGAGAGTAATGCAGACAGGCTAAAGGCTATTAAAGCGAGCTCTGTCTGAGTGTTGTTAATCAGGAGATTTCATCCTGTTGTGTATTAAGAACAGACACAAAGTCTCTTATGGCAGTACAAGCTGAATAGTGTTCAGCATTCAAACAAAGCAATAAACAGATATTTTATTTTGTGTACCCTCATGGCATCATCTCTTCCCAAAGGTAGGTTAAACTCCACTGATACAAATCCCTCTCCGGATGACACTGTCTATGACCTCCACCCAATATTAAAGAAACTGTTTAGTAGGAATTTACCATGGCCTGTTCCAGCTGTTTTTTTATGTAAGTCAAGCTCCCAGCTGCCAATGATTACTGCTGTGGACCGTGCCCGGAGCTTTGCCGACAGTCCCCTTTTGATTAGCAATTATCCAGAAAAAAGGCGAGGGGAAACTCAGGCGCTCAGGAAAACATGGTTCCAACCTGTTTTTCCATTGAGTAAGGTTCTGTCAGGGCAAGCAAAGGTTGCTCCGGTTCACTGGGGTCCACAATACCACTTGGCTTTGATTCTCCCATGCTGCCCAGATGTTGGGATCTGGCTCCGCACTGCCCCATATGGTTCCACTTACTCTCCAGGGGAGGAAAATAAATGGTTTGTTTTTCTATTGTGGTCTCACTCATTATGCACTTATAAAACCGGCTTTTGAAGATTAGAAACTTGTGCCTGCGTTGAGCCAGATATAAGCTGGCATGTTAGCATGGAATGTGTGGCTTTTCCTTTTAAGCTCATAGTATTTTCCTGAGTTCAGTTTTGTACTAACATGAACACAGATTAGTACTGGCTGGTGTACTACATCATTCATTCATTTTGGGTCTGGGTTGCTTTGTGTGTACCCAACCTTGGGACATTGTTCCACTAAACCTAGGAATAGTTCAAAATCATTTGCCACAGGGAAAAAATATAGGTATAATAGCTACAGTAGGTTAAATCACTTAAACACAAACTCATATTTTAGATTACATCCCTGATATGGATTTCTATAAGATTATATGTTAAACTACTGGAAACACACCATTCCTTGGTATGTCAAATTGAACCCCATGACCTCATTCAGCCAATCTCCTGCTGGCCCAGTGAAGGAATTTCCATTTTCCATGTTTTTCTTCCAAACTGCTGCTTTTAACTTCTTTTGACTGACAACAACTTTGTTTTGCTCTCCAGTGTTCCTGCCCGTCCAAAATAACTCAATCCATGCTTCTTCAGTGCACTTAGGGAGGTGTTAGTTCTTCTGGGTAGCAGGTGTTCCCAACATTGCCTGCCCTGACCTTTCAAGGGTTAGTCGTCTGTCAGTGGGTCTCAGACCTATAAGTAAGACCCGGGTCACCGTCTTACCGAGAGGTCACACACCGTACGCAGTATGAAAGGAGGATAAGGAAGTTAGAGATGAGAGAGAGGAAATTGACTAGACTCAGACCTCCTTCAGATTTCTTGCATCAGACTTTCAGTTCTTGAACAATGAGAGCACATCTGCTGGCTTCTCTGCTTTTGTCACAGTTGTCCTTCACTCTTGAAAAACATACGCGCGGAGAAAAACAGGAGAAAGGCAGCCAGTGTTATTCTTCTCCTATTATGGCTATAAAGGAGTGTTTGGAATGTGGGTATTTCCTGGAGTACAGCTGGAGGCAATGCTGTGTTGATCAATATACCTTTACATTGGCACCAGTATCAGGGTGTTTAATTAATTTATGTTATGTTTTGACAGTGTTATTGATTGAAGTTACTGATGACTGACATCAGATACAAATGACAAGACAACAGCAAGGTGTCAAGAACATGTTAACATCTGTTTTTTCTCTATATAATCTATTATTTTATGACACCAGTTCTTTGATAGACTCCACTCAGCCAAATTGACAACTCCTTTTTCAAATTAGAGCGTCTTGTCAAAAGCACAGAGAGGCGTGTAGATGTTAGCCCATCTTCATTAAATGTTCTTTAATTGTCTTCTTAAGGAATAATCTCCTCATCTCTCTTTTTGGTTGGCAGACAGGCTGCATAACAGCTCTGCTCATCTGTCAAAACGTCAGCCGGATCTCAAAAATGAAAGCTTCACATGCCAGCAAGTTGCTCAACACTGTGTACAGACACTCCAGATCACATTCCAGTAGAAAGGCCTGTCATAGTCCTGTTCTCAGGAAATTAGTGTTTAGGTAAACACAACTGTCATGTGCAGTGTTCCTTGGAAAACTTTCTTGACTCATAATCTTTAAAGGACCCGGAGCTCTGAATATGGGTATATGTTTCCATTCATCACATGGCTTATCTGCTATTGTTGGTGTAATACTGACAGTATCTGCAACTTTTCAAGGCCCTGGAGGGCATTTCTTGTCAAACTGAAACGTTGGAAGCAGAATTGCTGCCCATCTACGTAGCTCAACCGGTGCTCCAGGGTCTTGCCTTGATGTGTGATAGAAGTGAGGTACCACAGAACCAAACAAAACATACAGTGTGCGATCCTCTGATTAGAAGACAGCAGCATGATCCTCCATGTCCTTCACTGAGGCTTTATACAGTGACAAGCACACGATGAGGCCCCTGTAAAATAACAATGAGCGACTTGCCAACTTGTCAGTCTATTTGCTCCATTTTCCGTCTCTCATGGCATTCTCAGTCTCTCCAGGCCGTACAGTATCCTGCAGCTTAGTACAATGTAGAGGTCTCAATTGAAAATGTGAATGTACCTATCAGATTGTGTAACCTTGTTTGCCCTAGGTATTTAACACAGGACACCTGAAGGCGATGGCTTGACCAAGGCATGTCAGGGACGAATGAAAAGCTATTACTGGAGACATGCATTTGTGTGTGTGTGTGCATATGTGTGTGTTTATGCCTCCCGGCCACCCCTCCAACTCCCTCGTTTCTAGTCAGTGCATCATTCCAAGCAGGAGTGACATGCGATGGCATTCTTTGTTTATCTACTCCAGGGCCACGCTCTTCATGTCTCTTTGTGTCGCTGTCACCAGAGCAGTAAGCACTGGAGGAGGGATGGAAACACAGTAATAACAGTGGAGACGTGTTTGTTTGTCAAGACAGCTCTGGCTCTCTAGGCGAGGGCATTGCTGGATTCATGAAACATGACAGCTGTTTAGATAGGGAGGAAAACAGAGAATCAGCTTTCAACAAGAACTTACTAGTCTATACACTTTGTAATGCCACTTTAATGTAAACTGTGTATGTTATCATACTGCAGATGCATTAGGTAAACTCTTGACTGTGACGAAACATTGCTACGTTTACAGTTGAAGTAAAGCTACACAATTTTTTTCAAGTTTTTTTTTCTCTGAACAATTAAAGCAAAAAGTAAATAAAAAGTAGTAGAAATATAAATAGCAAATAATAAGAAGTTCTCTTCAAACAAGTCCTGACAGATCCATGAATTTCAGGGTGTTTTGTTGTACAACGCTCCTGGCTTGGGTCAGGTTGAGGTATGGTTATTTTTAATTGTAGTTTATTTAGTATTTATTTCTTATTTCTCTCTCTAATTTTGCTAATCGTCTGCATCCACGTACGCCACAAAACTCAGTGGAAAAGGGAAAGAAACATTGGTCTTGTAAATGGACATCTTCTAGTATTGACCTGGTTTAGGCTTTATTTTTATCTAGCCAATGACTCGGGGTGAAGTTGCGTTGGATGTATGTTGGAGGAAACCAGACCACTTTACTGCCATAATATTCATCTACATGTCGTCTGTTGCAGACGTCATTAGCCATTTATGGGAATGTCAACTAATGGATTTGTGTTAATGCATAAACATAAGAATGATCCATCAAGCACTTAGGCTCATGAGGCCTCCGTATGATTTATCATTAATCACCATAAATATGGCCTGGCTTTCAAAATGACATTATCCAGAGCTGTGCATGTTGATGCTGTTTCCAGTGAAAGAAGGCTCCGAAGCTGTCTATATACACAGGGGGAGAGGCCACACCAAACACTTTGGTTTTAATGAGGATAGCACTGAACACATGCATCCCCCTGTCATTGCACTAAGGAGCTTGATTGCAGATGCCGACGCTACCGATGACAAAAAAATGGCATCTGTGAACATCTGCTTTGGAAATTAAAGCTGGCCTTGGAACGGAACATTGACTTTGTTTTCCGTCTTCGTGGACCAATTAGGGCTAACAGATTTACACAGCCGAATCAATCTGAAAACAATAACAGTATTGCTGTTATTTCTCTTGTTTGATAGCAGTGTGGTTCCATTGTTCCCATTAGCGTTACACAACAGCAAGCACCCTGACCTCCGCGACATCTTCACTCAATCTCATATGCATCCCTGGAGATGCTATTTTCTTTAATCTAGAGAACACACAAGGCCATGCATGTGTGTGTGAGTGTGTGTGTGTGTGTGTGTGTGTGTGCGAGTGTGTGTGTGTGTGTGTGTGTATTTTCCCTCCCTTGCTTCCTCCTCTCCGGCATCCTTGCTACAGTTAATTAACAGTTATTAGTGTTAGCGCAGAGCACCGGATAAGATGTCACAAATCATCAAGTCTCTAGGTGCAGTTCCAGCAATTAAGAGCTCTGTCGCACCTTCCCTCTCCACAGTCATTTGGTATGCATCCAGGTTCCTTTTTAGACCTGAAAGCACTAATCAAATCATTTCTGCTCAGAGATTTTGTCGTCATTATTTCAAGCCCTAATGACATGAGACTCCCAATTCAGCACCTCCCCCGGACCCAACTTCTGTCTGCAAAACAATGCAAAAGCAACACTTTCCTCAGCGCTCTTAACGTGTAATACTAACTTTAAATTCTGTGCTTGCACCTCCTTGAAAGATCTTTTCACATCATAGCAGTGTAGCTTTATAAATATATACAGCTAGAATGTAGTGCCCAGCCGCGTGTGTGTGTGCGTGTGTGAGAGATAGAGAGAGAGAGAGAGATGGATGCATCAGATTAGCACTGTTAAGTTGCTGAGTTTAATGTAGGCTGTGACGTCTCTGCTTCGATCAATTTGTCATCCCTCTAAATGGAAACCTAATTGCATCCGTCTGAAGTAAAAGGACCTTGAGCTGTGCTTCTTGTTGTTTCCAACACTCAGTCCTTGCCTGGGCTTGTATTTGTTTGCCGTTTCTTTTGTGGCTGATGTAAGCTCTGGCCTCTTAAAGCTCTTGGCCCAGAAGTGTAGTGCAGTGAAGTGGTCCTCAATGATGGCAAAAGGGAACCCTGTTGAATGAACAGTAGTCACTTGATAACGTAGATGTATTAGAATTAACACAACCACTCTTCAGAAGTTCTGTGGAGATTGCAGCTCTTGAAACAACTGTGCTGTAAAGCAACTCTGCTTTTTCTATGTAGCTGCTCACATTGACAGACATCACACCTACTAAACTTTACTACTACTGTCTACTACTAAGTCTTAAGTTTTACTAGTCCAAAAATGATTTTGAAGCAACTATTTTAAAAGGCTGTGTTGCAGTATACAGTGACTTTGCATGAAGCATTGAGTGAATGCCGCAGCTATATGTGTGACACCTGCTCTGCTTGTATAAATGACTGCAACGTTTCCATATCTGGAGTACAGATGACACAACACAATATAATGCTTCAGTCCTGAAACACTGTGACAAGGGAGTAGTATTTCAGAAGCAGAAGAGTCACACTGTTTTATAGACCTGTTTATTATTTGTTTGGTTGTTATCTTTGTGTCATTGCAAAGTGATAAAACAATTAAAGTGATAAAGAAAAGGTGTGATAAAAAAAAACAAATATGATGAGGAAAAAGCTCGTAGATGTGATGGAAGTTGTTAATATGTGCAACAGAGTTAAACCCAAAACAAAAACATTTCATCACAAAACAAAACTAAGTGAAAAACAAACAAAGACACAATAAAATCGAGATGAAAAGCAAATAAAACTGATTTGCATGATTGACAGAAATTTTGTGTAAATTTTGAGGCCATAGAATGACAGAATGAAAAGCACAGGTGAGTTATGGCTCCATTCTCTTCATGTGTATCATGTCAGTACGTCAGTATACTCAATAACAGCTTATTAATGGTTTTAATTACACCTGAGTTTGCCAGAATCAACATGGGAGTCCTGCATGGCAAAGTTCAATCGTTGCTCACTGGTTATTCTCTTACCGTAGCCAGTAAATTATTCATTAATCAGTCGATTAAATAGTTTAATCACAATAACATTTCTTCGTAGGATATTGAATTAGGACGTTTTAGTTTTCCTCATTGCTCTTCCATGTCTAAATTCCTCCTCCCCGGAGCCGCCTCCTGTCAGGTGTCGTCAAAATAATCCACAAGTTAACATTTGTTGGAAACGACATCGTTCAGCAGTCATGAATCATCGGTTGAACAGAGACAGACAGTGTTTTAACGTGTTTTAAGGAAGAGAGAAGCAGGGGGTCGCGGGTCAGTGCACAGGGTGCATCAGTCTGTAAGATGTGTGTGTGTGTCTCTCTCTCTCGCTCGTTCTCACTCGCTAGGCTGGATCTGTGATGACTGGCATACCTGGTTCTGTAGTGAAAGTTGAGTTTTATAATTTATTTGACAGAAAATGTTTGAATTGCTGCTTTATTTCCATCTGCATTATGTCCCTTTGTGAGTATAACACATGAAGTCAAAGTCCCCCTCCCCTTCTCTGATGTATGTGCAGAGTTTTAGGCTGTTTTCACATCCATTCTGCTGAAGAGGGAACGTTGCTCTGAGTTGAAGGTGTGTGTGTGTGTGTGTACCTATGAGCAGGGTTTATGACATCACGGCTAGTTTGGAGCTAATCTTGATCAAGTATACAACTTAAGTGTGCAAACTTCATCCAGTGCACATACACTGAGATACCTTGTGTCCAGCAATCGAACGTTTGAATTAACAATATTTGCATATTCATAGATTCTGGATCTTTGAATAAGGGAGAAAGAGGAGGAGTCATAGATTCTTGAACGGATCAGATGCAAATTAATAACCCAAGATGAATATTTTTATCTTAAAGCAAACATGTTTTTAGATATATTGACTAAAGGCTCCACTTGGAAGTCACTAATAAACATAGGGACATTGATAGTAGCGTATTAATAATTCTTATTATATATATATTATAAATGACGTTCCCATGTGCAATGATTGTCTGATATATAGTTATACAGTGTGTTATATTATGTCTTAAACCATATCTGTACATTACAAAAACAAAATATGTGTTTAAGCACACACACACACTTTAGCAACACATTATAAAGTTCTGGCATATGTATTCCTTGATTTGAGAGCGATGTTAATGGACACTTTTGCTTACCAGCTTTGCTCCATTAGTATATTGTATCACGCACATAGACTTTAGTGTCTGCTGTGCTTTTTCCATTGACTGTGCTCGTCTCTGTACATAACTTGTACAGTGCAGCTTTATTTCCAGAGTGGTTCAAATAAAAGATAAGGTCAAGACCAGAGTGAGAGTTAATGTTCCCTTTGGTTCATGTTATTAAGTGAATCTCCTCTTCGATGGACAGAGCATTGTAGCCACCGAGTATGTTGCATTACGGAGATGGAGAGAGGCAGAACTGCAATGATGTAGGAAATAGAGGACTAGATGGTGTATGCATAGATCTCTCTTATAATCAGTGGTTGAGATTGTAGCCAGTAATTGAAGCTGCAGACAGAAGGGAGCAGTCACAACTCTCTCTCTCTCTCTCTCTCATCATCTTATGAGCATTATTCACAAGTGCAGTACGTCCGAACTTAATTGTCTTAATTGTAACAAATAAAATCCCAAATTTACACAATATCCCACCTGGGTTGATACAGTACATTAGATGTGCTTGATATCACTTGTGCACAAACACCCATAGGTGGTGCCACGAGCCCAAAAGTGCTGTTTGGTCCTTTTCAGCCTGCTTTGGGCTCATGGCTAAAGAAGGATGAGTTAATTTTAGGTGCTCTTTCTCTGTCTGTCTGTGATGAAGGTCTCATCAGAGGGTTAGTCAGACACTGAGGGAGCGGTTTCATTTTGCCCTCATCACAGCAGGCACTGGAGAATCACCAAGCATCAAAGCTGCTTGATTGCATTATCAGGCATTTGCTGTAACCGAGGCGTAATCTATGCCATGTGACAGGGGAGCCAGGCCAGCATTACAGCACAGAGCTGGATGGAGGGAGAGTGGGCTTGGATATCAGGCCTGGGGTTGAGTCTATCATAATTTATTATATATACTATATTTGAGATAGTTCTAACTATCTCAAACCTTTTACACCAGAGGGAAATTGAGCCAAAATTCATACCCCTTAATGTCAACATCATAACTCTGTCAAGCCTAGTCCAGCTGAAATAAATTTCAGTTTTTTCTACTACAGCATATGTATCTGCTCTGTAAATCACTTGGTTCGTGTTCTCTGAGAAAAAAAATCTACCAACCAAGACGACGAAATTTTAATTGCAATTCTTTGATTTCATGCTGATTCCCTCTAGGCTTATCAAGTCTTGCATAAAGCAATGACGTAGCGTTCCATCATAGGCACAGCAGACGGGCACGTTTTCCATTTACACTTTTGGTTTTTCTCAGTGGAAATGGATATAGTACTACTCACATGATTGCATTTTCAGTAACAGCCTTGTATAACTTGTATATGTAACTAATATGTGACATGCCTGGGTGACATTTATATAGTGACAATGCCATGAATAAAAACAATCAAAAACAACTGCGGGTTAAGGGTTGTAGTTTGTGAAATACTATTTCTAACATAGATGTGCTGTAATTCATATTGCATTATATAATGAAGTCGTAGACAAACATCAGTAAATAACTTTTCTCATCATTTACAATAATGGTTAGAAATAATCTAAAGTAAGACGGTTGTCTCATTGTGGAGTGCTTTATTTGTTATGTTGGTGCTTTCAAAGGTCAAACACTGACAATCACTGTTTATCACTCCGACAATCATTATCAAGATTGGCTGCGGATAAAGAGCTATAAAAGAATTGTAATTATCACCATTTTAGAAACGGTAATTATGGGCATCATTAGCATCCATCATTATGTTTAAGTGGGGCCATGGTCCACGAAACGAGTGCTCATCCTGCTCTTTTTGTCCGTTCTCTTCCATTGCTTTCTCAGTGTTGTCAGAGGAAACATTAGAGAACGATTTTGGAATCAGAGCCAACTTAAACAGAGGTGTCTGCTTTGCCTTTTCCCAGAGGCCAACAGCTCATTCATCTTTAAGCAAGTCTCACAAAAAGCCTCACCTTACTATGGTTCAAATCAGTTTGGAAAGAGATCACTGGTGGTGTTAGAATATGAGTAGTTTTCTACTATCTGTCGTAAAAGTATGGCCAGTGCAGTATGTGAGGGTTGAAGGACAGTTCACAGCATGTCTAAAGGGAACGGAAGACGCAGAGCTTAACTTAAAAGAAAGAGAACCGATGAAAGTAGGTTACCTTTAACAATCCCTGCTGATAGACATCCACCTAGTATCCACACATTTCACAAGACAGCACAGCTTCAGCTGCAAGCGGACTAATGTTTGTATTCAGCAGTGTAGCGGCAGAGTCGTGCACAACGTCTCAACCACAGCTTTCTCGCGGATGAATTAGTAATGCTTAAAGATTCCATTTCGTCTATCTAAATGCCGTGTGCAGCGCTCAACCTGGTTAATATAAGGAGCCACTCAATTTTTCATGCCCACACCAAGTGTAGCCTTCAATTTAACATGCGCTTTTAATCCTGGGAGTGCTAAATTGCTTTTTAATGTCGAGGAACATGGTGTTTTTGGAGTAACTCGTGAAAAATGCATTAGCAATATGCAGAGCAAATCAGATCCAGTGTTGTTTCTTTTTCTAAGGGTAAAGGAACAAAGCAACACCACAGCAAAGAGAAGCGAAACCAATATGTTGTTTTGACACATCTGTCACCTCATGGGTCTCAGGAGGACACCTTCTGCAGGCAATGACATTGTGTGTGTGTGTGTGTATGTGTGTGTGTGTGTGTGTGTGCGTGCGTGCGTGCAATGGTGTGATAAATTGTGTGTATGTTTTCACACGTGCATGTTGTGGATATTTTCGGTGCTACATATATGCAAATCACCAGCATATGGCTCTACATAGGAGAAACGTGCTGGTTGGTATGTCATATATGTAGTATGCATGCTTCCTCCATGTGTGAATTCATTAGCAGTGTCAGGTGTTATTGTGCCTGGAGCAATAGTGGATGACAGGTGTTTGCAGGTTTCTTGGGCCCTGTTAGATTCCCCTGCAGACCAGAGGCTGTAGTGGAGTCAGAGCCTGGACTCCATCAAGCATGACTAAAAGACGCTCCTCTAACATCCCTGGTCAGAGAGTCAGTGAACTCACTCCGAATGACTTCCTGGGGGCCAGCCAACCAACTGCCCTCTGTTATCACATAACAATGTGGCCATCAGAGCAGACTAATCAGTAGACGGAAGAGGAAAACACAGCCAGCGCCACTTCCACTAACAACTCCATTCAGAGCCTTATTGTTTCATCTTGAAAACACACTTTAAAATGAAGAGACAATAACACTGCATTGTAAAGAATTTAATGAAAAGACATTTCATATCTTGGCCTCATGCCATCCAGACAGTCATGAATTTAGAATACCAGACGGCAGGTTAGTAGTTTCATATGGTGCAATAAAGTCTTTCATTGGTGCAAAATGTTAAGTTTGCGTACATTCATGACATGCTGCATTATTTTACGTGCAGTCTGAGCAGAGTCACTACAGTGGAAATAAAGGTCCCTTGTTTTACTGTTGAGTTTAGAGTCTAAATTCTCTGTTAAACCCATTAGCCTAAAGCGCATTTGGCTAAATTGCGCAATCGTTGTGGACCACGGTATTGTTCATTCAGCCTTTCATCAAACAGAATTAAAAACTTTATTATATGACAAATTGTTTACCCCTGTGTTCGTGAACCCAGAAAAGTCTGCACTAAACTGCAGTTTCCTTCGAGAGGTGTGTGTGTGTTTGTGTGCATGCGTGCGTGTGTGTGTGTCTGTGTGTGTGTGTGCGTGTTTACCTGTGCATCCAGGGGAATGTGAGGTGGGGCCAAGCTGTGTGTGGTACTGCAGCTTTCTGTCTGGATAAGTGACGCAGCCTGTCCCTGTTGCCAGTGCAAATCCTCTTACAGACTGTGTGCATCTTTCTGTGTGTGTGTGTGTGTGTGTGTGTCAGTAAGAGAGAGAGTGAGATGGACAGCAAGTTGCCCCAGATCATCTTGTTTAAGCTTGGTGTTGGTAAACACGGCACATGGTAAGCCCAGCTGAGACAGGCACTGATGATTGGGTTTAGCCTGGGCTGTTTCCTGGGTGGCCCTTTGGCAATGATGGTTCCCCTGTGGCCCCTTCTGACACCAGGCTACAAATACACACACAAACACACACATGCTGAAAGAAAGCTGCAGCTCTAAGTGCACGTCACTCTTTCATCACACACACACAGGCACGTCCTTTATGCCTCTCTTGCTATTGCTTTAATAGCAAAAGCAAACTCAAAGGTGGATGGTTTAACACAATTACATAAACACAAACAACACACCCGTTTACAAGTCATACACACACTCAGAGAGAGAACACACTCTATCTGTGTCCTGGGAGACTGGGTCCACTCAAATAACCCCATGGTGAATGTGCTGCTGTCAGGCAGCCAGCAGGGCAGCCTCACAATGTGCACATTTAGGACCCAGAGCCTGACGGCGGCGCAGAGTTTGTGGAGGAAAGCGTGGAATGTGTCCCGCGGGCAGATACAGGCCGCTCTCAAAGACATCTCTATTACAAGCGGACAAGCAGGGCCTTATGTCATGGTCACCAGCCTCAGAGACGCGTTTCCAGACTGGTGTCCTGTGCCATGCCAGCACGCGCCCTCGTGGAAATCTACTGGCCCACGCTGTGCTCCACCTCAGAGCTGGAAACACACATCATTCACTGATCTGATAAGCGGGATTGTTTACTGCAAGAGCAGAGTCATGAGTGTTTTAGTGAGATACTAAAATCATTTCTTTGCCATGCCTTTGAAGATAATGAAGAGGGAAAAAAGGGTGTGGCAAGTTTTGATGTCCTTTTATTTGATAAGCCTCCCGTCAAACCTAGTTTACTTCAACTGAAGCTAGGTACAAGCAGCATGAGTGCACATTACAGATCCACATGACATGACAGTTAGGCTCAGGCCTGTCTTCAGCTGGGCTTTTATCGATAGTGACAGATAAAGAGCCCTGTGATCTTGTGAAGCACCAGGCACTAGCGTTGATTACCATCCCCGCTGATAACGCTGCATGCTAATCATTGTAAACATCATGTTGTGGCTTTGACACACTTAGGCTTATCTGTAATTGTTGTAATTGTTACTAGCGTTTAACGAGATGATCGTCTTCCAGATATGCTGAGTGCCAAAAGGGCCCGGGTATGGGAAGAGGCACCCTCAGATCTGCCTTGCTGATGGGGGCATTAGATCGACACTAACTCCTCTCACTGTGCTATTAATGAAAGGCAGCCACAAGCCAGAGCGCAAATCCGATAAAAGGGGCTGAAGATGAGGGGGTCATGAAATATTTAAATATACAGGGCTTCAAAGCGGAAGAGGCCTCCCGCTCTTGTCAACAGACAGACCCCCTGCAGCCCAGTCATGGCCCCAGTCTCTGGCCCGCAACCAGCTCCACATGTAGGTCACAAACCAGCGGCTCATTTTCCTGCTGTAGGGACGCCACCAGGGAAAAGGAGAGGATTCAGAGATGAAATTGCTCCTGTCTCCAAATACACACTCCCATCGACACACACACACACACACACAGTCTTCCCCTTGTTCAACCAGTCTCCCATGTTCTAGTGTTACACACAGAGGGAGATGAGCAGCAGAGGGGGCAGCGAGGTCAGTGAGGATATCCAAGCACTGTCTCAGTGGACTGTGACATGTTAAAACACTCTGTCACATGATAGAGGCTCAGATCTACTGCAGCACACATGCTTGCACACGCACACACACGCAAAACTGTCTCCAACCACACCATCAACCCCTTTCACACAGGGATGGTTGGATTTCAATGAAAGGATAGGTCTCTTGGCATTCAAGTTTTTGCAAATTGTAAGGGGGGGGGGGGGTACTTCTTTGAGGAACTCTTGAGGGGGCGCAGCACGGATCACCTGTCAACCACTGAGTCACAAGGAGTCTGAAATAACAATCAGCATTCCCCGCTACATTTTCAGAGGGGTCGCAGCATTTCCATCTCTTGTGACATGCCAAGCATCTCGTGTTTTTAGGTGGGGGTGGGGGGTGGGGTGTCTTAAAGGGGCTTAAACTTTCCATTTGTCTTTCTCCCATCATTCAGCCCCCCTGGCAGGGAGGCTACTGTAGGCAGAACAACAACCTTATTTAGCTCAGGCCCTGCAAAATGCAATTAGAAACCCCTCAATGACCAGTGAGGGCCTGGAAGGAGATGGATGGAGAGAGGAGGACAACAACAGAAAGAGAAAAGAGGGAGTATTGGGGGAGGGCGGGCAGAGACCTCCCTGCTGTCTGTCCCCCTGCTGGCTTTTGATGTCCATGGTCTATCTTGTGTCCCCCTTGAGAGCCTATCACCAGGCCCCCCACTCCGGAGCTGTTGAGCATAGAGAGAGCCTTAGAGAGGCTTGTTTGAGTGGAGTGTGGGGGATGAAGGGGGACGACTGGGGCTGTCTCCCATGGTGCCTGACAGAATGGTCTTGACGGAGCGTTTCAGAGGCCTAATCCCTCCAACCATACTCCTCCAGCCAGCTGAATCGCTCAGGGGGTCTACAGAGGGTCAGACAGGTTTTAATACAACGCCTTAGTGGTGATTTCCTCAGTGCTTTCCTGTAGTCATTCCTTTTTAAAAGACACAGCAGGCTGTTTCTCTTCCCTCCTTTTCTTCCCCTGTTTGGCTCCCTCTCCGTCTTGTCTGTCTCTCCCTGTCTTCTCCAGTTTTGTTTTCTTCTCCCCTCTCTTCTTCTCTAGTTCCTCCTCCTTTATCTCCCTGCCTCCCCTTGTCTCCTCACTCCCATCGCCTTGCTGTGAAAAAAGAAACAAAAAGAGAAAATATTATCCGTGCCAGCACAGTTGCTCTTGGTTAGTATTAAGTCGAGGCCTCATGGGGGGTTCCAACACCACGGTTCTTTGGCTGTAGATGTCTGCTGGGTCCCTGCAAATATAAAGACATGCAGATTAGGGAGAAAAATTAAAGCTGGGGGTTTGTCATGCAGTGGGTTGTCTGTTAGGAATGTTTCTGTCTGGGATATGGCTCCACTGTAGAGCTTCACAGTGAATATTGAGGTCATATTTAAAGAGGTTTATAATCCTCCTATTTTTTTGTCATTGAGATCAAATGACACTACAGTTTGATGAGGTTATAGTGAAGAAGCTTATCAATAAATATGTATGACAAGCCGCACTGAATTATGTTTACAGCATTGTTTCACGTCGGCTAGTGCGATGAGTAGAGTGCAGAAATACATTTAGAGACAATGACGTGGTGTAGACATGAAATTAAACATCACAAACAAATAAGATCTTAAAATACGACACATTAACATTCAGTCCCCTCCTGCCACATGCCTCGTCTTTGTTTCAAAAGCTGAGGCTAATCATTTTCTTGGTCCATTAAACCTCTACGTAAACACTGAGTGACAGCGCCACGAATAAGGACACAGATGTACCCTTTAAAATAATTTGGCTTGGTTTTGGGAATTAGTAATTATACTGACATTAAATGAAGGTAAATCATTACTAATATGCATGATGATATGAGTGTGTGTGTGCATGTGTGCGCGTGTGTTTTAGAGGCGGGCAGCACATGCTGCTTTCTTTTGGAAGGGGAGGGAGTGATTGACTGGTCTGAAATTATCTACGGCATCGCGGCCCACTGCCCGCATTCCATGGCAATGTCTGTAATTTAAGCAAAAGGGTCTCGTATTTATCTTGTGACTGGGCAGAGTAGTGGTGAGGGTATTTGTGTGTGTATGGGGAGGGGGGGTGCATTAGGGAAGTAACCAAAGCATTTGAGGCAGGGAAGGTTAAACCAATTTTCTTGTCTGCATTGTTTTTCAAAGCGAGTCCCACGGCAGCGGCATCAGACTGATGACCAGTGAAGTAGGTTTGTTCCCGCTGACAGGCCAGTTCTTTCTGCGCCCGCGATGTCAACTGGATCTGATTATTACCTACCAGATCCAGATAATGTCTGCCATTGATCAGGCCATTTATCTTGAACTCCTACGGACCCGGCCTGCTTTCAGAGACCACGGGGAGATAAGCAGATCAGATAAGCAGATAACGTAGTCTCTACAGGCTTTTAACAACCGGAAGAAATACTTTTCCGCTGTTTCCCCGGCCGACATGTGATGTGAGTTTCATATCTCATGGCTCAGGAAGCTCAGGATTTGCTTTTAGAGATATCGTCATCAGATCAGATAGACACTTTCATCCCTTGCGTCTGTCAGTCTTCCCAGCGATTCCCAGAATGCCAATCACACCTGTGTGATAAGCACTGGTTGGACGAAGTGGGGGAAGTCATGCAAAGTAGAGATTCATTTTTGAGCAATGTTATTTACAGGTTTAATATCGAAAAGCGCGGTTGTGTGGCAACGGAGATGGAAATTCTCAAGGCCTTAAATCTCTCATTCTCTCCGTCAGGATATTTGATTGATGTAGTTTAACAGACAAGACTGTCAGCTTTTCCAAAAGCTTTTTCCACTTTTGGCATGCTATGGTGTCCCAGTTTGTCTTGCGGTTTTTAATGTTTGGCGCATTTGTCTTCGTCTGTGTGTGTGTGTTTGAATGTACAGCCATGTGTCATCCCCGCATTAATAATAGCAGTGAGTGACAGATTAATTTATGCCTGGCTACGTGTCTGAGGAATTGGGAAGAAAGGGCCTGTCAGTGCTGCTTGTTGGGAGGGGGAAGAGATTAGAGCCAGTTGTCATTGACAACCCAGTGCAGGCGCTGGGAGATAAGGTCGGATGTAATGACTGTAAAAAAAAATAAAAAAAAATAATGATAAAATTAATTTAAGAAAACATCCTCATTCTGCCCTCAAAAGGCTGGAAGAGGAGGAGGAGTTGTTGGCAGTTGTGAGTGTGTGGGTCTATGTGTGCAATTAGAAATATTTCACAGTTTTTAGATATGCACGGCAACATTTGGACAATCCAGATCTTAAGCAACAAGCAGGGTGTGAGATGATCTCGCCCCCTCCTCTAAGTAGACTCGGATTTCAAAGAAAATCCGTTAAAAACAGTTTTTTTTTTTTTTACTTGAAGCTGTGTACAGTACAAGCGTTATTTTGCTAATTCCAACAGTCAGATTACTATGTGTAAACGAACTGTGCATGTAGCCTCTGGAACATAATGAAATATGATCTTTCACGGTTTGCCTGACACTCGTTCTGTTTACACTGTGTCCCCACATGAAATGTAAATATTGATTAAACTGGCTGCGGTATAATCAGAGTATAACCAAGTCTTTAAGCTGTTAATTGGAATGATGTGTTTAGTGTTTTACTTTTAGCTTGTCTGTTTTTATTTTTATTTTTTTTAAATATAATTTGGCTTTTGGGATGGATGATCCATGAACATATAATACAGTATGAGTAAAGTGTGAAGACATTTTAAGATGCTTTGGATGTAACAGATCCTAATATTTTTACCAAGCCAAATAAATAACTTTTCTCTTACTTTTAGCCACGTTAGCACTTAGTGCCATCGTCAGTTCAAATTTGTCCAATACTTTAGTTTATAACACGCTTAGCTACGTTTTTAGGTTGATACCGGACATGTTAACTTTAGTGTAGTGAGCATATTTGCATGCTGCTGTTAGCATTTAGTTCAAAGCGCCGCCATGCCCGAGCACAGCCTCACGCAGCCTGACTGTCGACATTAAGTCCTGGTAACTGATATTTATTTTTTGGTCCTTTGTCTTGTCAGGAGTTACTGATGTCATTCTGACGTCACTGTGAGGTGAAACTGTTTGCGAAGCACACACACCCACCTGGGATGACTGCTGTTCACTACTCATGATGACTCTGTTCAATGTCATGAAGGAAATTCTTGTTCCATTTCCTGGCTTCTGCATCCAATCCTGGTTTAAATAGATGAGAAAAAAGAAAAGATTCTGCCCCTGTAAAGCAGAGACAGAGCTCACAGTCAACAGGCAAATGGAATAAGAGCTTTTAACATATTACATTGCCAGCACTCATGTTACACTTATCAGTAATATTTTAAACTAGGGTAGATTTGGCATAATGGCAGGAAGGCTCATAAAGCCGAGCCGGTCCCCTGTGATTGTAATCTAGGAGAGAGTTCCTGTAAAATTAAACCCTGGTTGTGGAGGGGAGAGACTAACATGCCTCTGGTTTCTTTGAAGTGGAGAATCAACGTCCAAAAAAAAAGGAATAAAAGATGACAAAATGTCAGTGTGAAGCTGATGGTCTATAGACAGAACTTACGTGCCCAGACAGCAATTACTGAGATACATAGCATACATCTAGACATTGTGTTTGATCTCAGAGCCTCATTCTCTTGCACACGCTGTTTTTCCATGTGAAACTGCGCAGGGTTCTTGTTATAATGTGCGTGTTGATCTCTACCAGCGTTTCATTTGAATTAAAAATAACATGCATTGAGTAAGTGAGAATGAGCCAATTGTTTGGCAGTGTGGCCTTAATCACAGACTTGTGGTCGCTCTCGAACCTGATATAACCATTTAAAATGGAGAACAGCCGCTTGTTCATAGCTGCTGCTGCTGCTGCTGCTGCTGCTGCTGCTGCTGCTGCTGCTGCTGCCGCTGCTGCCGTTGCTGCCGCTGCTGCCGCCGCCGCCGCCGCCGCTGCTGCTGGCTGCCGTTGCTGCTGCTGCTGCTGCTGCTGCTGCTGCCGCTGCTGCCGTTGCTGCCGCTGCTGCCGCCGCCGCCGCCGCTGCTGCTGGCTGCCGTTGCTGCTGCTGCTGCTGCTGGCTGCTGTTGTTGCTGCTGCTGCTGCTGCTGCTGCTGCTGCTGCTGCACAGGCCCACGAAAAAGGACTGGTAGCCATTTTCCGTCAGCGGCAGTCATGTAAATGCGTATCTTGAAGCCAGCCATGCCATGTGTTTGAAGCCAAACCACAGTAAGCTCTTGATGTTTCATCACAATCACCACTTCAAACATAAGAATCTCTGTGATCTAATTACATCCAACCACAGTTGGTACATTTGCAACTAATTTTAGACCAGATTTATTGCATTTCTAGTATACTCATGCATGAACTATGACACTGTACTGCTAAATAATTGCACTGTTATCAAAAACACTTTCTTTTCCCACAGCCAATGAGCAACAGCCAGCCAGAGAGTAATCATTTCATTACTAAATTGTTTAATGCATAATGCACACATCTGTGAAACACACAGGGATGCATAGCTTGCTAACTTGATGAACACATGGTCGTCATGCAGGCTGCTCTCTCTCCCAGGCTCTTTGTGACCGAGCTTTTATCCCCTGTATCTGAACCAAGTGGCTGGACTTTAACCGGCCACCTGAGGCCAATCCCTCCCACCCCACTAATGGTACTTCACATTCTTTGTTCTGTCTGTCATCAGCATGTCCACCAACAGCCATGTGAAGCCCATTGTAAGCTGATATGGATAAATTATCTTCAGCTAAATGTAAACTGTTCAGTTTAACCAGACTGAGCAGCTGACTGCAGTTTGGAGAAACGGGCTGTTGCGTCAATACTAATGTGTGAGGATTTGCCGGTCTGGATCTCAGGCAACTGTATATCCCATTTCCCATGACTTCTCGTTTGTATGGCCGCCGGTCCCAGCCAGCGGACCCTCGGTCTTTCTGTTACCGAGGGACGGATTAGCATCTCAGCTATGAGCTAAGTCTGTTTTCTGCTCTGTGGTTGCTCGGGCTGAGCTGGCAGGGAAAGACTTTGCAATGTGACTCTATTGTACATCCATTGACCTCCCAGCCAGTGGGTTAATTCTCATTAGACAAGCTATAGGATGCAACGGTTTTCACCATTAAGAGGATTTTCCAGGAATGTCCAGCATTAGATTGGGATTCAATTGACGGGTACAAGAAGTATTCAGATCATTTACCTAAGTAGAAGTACTAATACAGCAGTGTAACAATATTTAACAGTATTAGCAGCTAAATGTAGTTAAAATATTAAAGTAACATCACTCATTCCATCCCTCAGACTGATATATTATATATGACATAATTAGTTATTAATACTGAGGCATCCGTGTTAGAGCAACTACTTTATATACAGTTAGATAGTTTAGTCAAGTGGTTCCCAACCTAGGGGTCGAGCCCCCGCTAAAGGTCACCAGATAAGTCTGAGGAGTCATGAGATGATTAACGAGAGAGGAAAGAAGAAAAAGCAAAGATACACAAATCTGTTTGCAGCTTTTGACCTTTTCTCTAATCTTTGATTATTGGAGAAATATTGGATCATTTGAACTTTTATTAAAATGAAATCACTATTTGGTGGAGCTGTTAACAACTCATAGACACCTGGAATGTGACTAAAGCTGTCAGATAAATATAGTGGAGTAGACGGTACAATACTTCCCTCTGAGATGTAGAGGAATGGAAAATACTCAAGTACAGTACAAGTACCTCAAAATTGTACTTTCAGACCTGCAGTGTGAAACTTAACAGGATAGCGTACCACTTTAAATCTGTGTGAGCCCTTCTAAATGCGCACACTGTTACATCAACATTGGGAAACAACTACTTGGTGGCAGGATCCTGAGCTCTGCCAGCTTCAGCAGGGCTGTGTTGTAGTTGACCCTGAGCGGATAAGCTAAGAATAAAAATAAAATCCCTCTAGGGCTGCGTAAAGTTATCACATAATTATAAAGTTGGTAGTCGTGATTTATGTCTTCGGTGTCAGGGGTGGGAGCTGGTTAGGTTATAGGTCTGTCAGGGTAGGCCATGGAGAGAGCTCAAAGCTCAAATTGAAGGCTGAATGACCCAAAGTGCTTTTTCTATTACCAGCTGACCTCCCTTCAGGCCAGTGCAGTGGGAGTTGATCCAACTGGAAGACAGCGCCTGTGGCTGCGTGGAGATGCATGCTGCTCATAAAGGAGCGTTTTGTTTTTCTTCCCCTCACGGTAGCAGCACCCTACTGGGGAATTCATTAGCGGCTGACATCATCTCACTCAGTACAGAGTGAAAGAAAGAATATCTTTCTGCCTCAGCTCTCCCCTCCCTTCCTCTCTCTCTCCTCTTCCCTCCTGTTCTCTCTCTCTCTCACTCCCTGCCTCCTTATCTTGCTCTGGTGCGCTGTTGTCTCTCCTTTCGCGCGCCATTTACGCAAAAGGTGAAGCGCCGATGTGCGCCTCTAGAATCGCGCTCGAAGCTTTTCGGAAGCTCAAAAACACGAATGTGTTTGTCTTCTGAGAGAGCACGACGGAGGTTGAATCCAAGTCCGCCTGGAAATCAGGAAGTGGGAGGACCCGACCGTGAAGGCAGCAGCAGCAGCAGCAGCACTCAGGCAGTCAGTCGGTCGCTGGATGAATGGGAGTTTGTCTGGTGCTTGGGAGCGGATGGGGAGAGGCTCTTGTGTGCACACACGATCGGGATCCGTCACAGAGAGCACGTCAGACAGGCTTTACAGCTGAACACACAGCGAAAGCGGGCTTCCACCTTGTGAATTTTTGCCCACTGCTTTTGTGATTGTCCTCCTTCCCTGTTTTCACAGAGGAAAGTGGCCGTGCGCTTTGTTGGATTGGTTTGCGCCGTCGGACGCAGCCCCTCTCTGCGCACCAACACACTAACCCTCCCGGATCCTGTTTATTACCGCTCACGGATATTTCCGACAGGAGAATATACGTGAAAAATCACATTGTGTCCAGAGCAAGGGAAGAAAGGTGTATGAAGGGCTTTTTCTCCCCCGTCGCCTCAGTGCTGTTGAAGCTCTCAGTGGCCAGACACATGGTTCCCTTTGTCCAAAAGGCGCAGTAGCTTTGTGAGCGGCTTTGGGTTTTTTTTTCTTGGAAAGGCTTCTTGTCTCCGCATGGCTGTCCCCTTTTTAAACGGAGTAGACTTCGCCGCCTCTTGTGTGGATTATACTATTTGAAAAGCAGAATGTGAAACGAGGCCATATTTACCAGAAAGTAATATCCTGACTTATTTGTCTTCTTGCTAACCTTGCCACATCAAAGGTATGCAGCCCATTATTAATTTTAATATAAGTTTTTTTTTTAAATTATTTATCATGCGTGGTAGTTTGCATAATGATCTGAGTGGATTTTTAAAAATATAATAGTTGTCATTGTCATACCCACTATTATGCTGTTATTTATTGTGCAGCCTTCATTGTTTACATTCTGTCAGTCAATGAACGTGTGATTTATTGCATGGTTTTATGTCTTACAATAAACCAACTATTTAGTGTATTTATTCGCACTGTTTCCTGTTTTTATTTAGATTGTTGTTATTTTCCTGCAGCATTAATAGCAGATGCGTCGGGATAAAAGACATGAGCGCGCATACAACTAAGCTGTCAGTGGATGCAGATATTGAGTATTATATGTCAAATAAATGACAAGGAAATGTAAGTGTAAAGAGCATCATATGTGCTGTTGCTCATTACGTATCGTTAAATAAATCAGAGGCAGTTATTATTAATGTATTTTATTCAGAGAAAGCTGTCAGTCTGCTTCCCATGTGCAGTTCAGCGGGTGTTGTCCTGTTTCAATCCCGTCCATGTAATCTGTATTTACTTTATAATATAATACATTTTCACCTAAATGTCTTAGTTGAAATACAATTAGTGTTGTTTTTTTTTTACCTTTTAATAATCCTTTTATTATCCAGTTCAGGTTTAAATCCAACACTGCACATTTTATTCTAACACAGCGTTGCCAGGAAGGCTGGGAGAAGGGATGTGGCTGCTTTGTCACAGAGCAACAGTGCCATCAAGTGGCCTGAATATGAAGAGCCATTTGTTTTGTTTTCCTTTAAGTCTCATATCCAGGGTTGATCATGATGCTCAGGTTAACTCAATAATTGTGGACATAATTCAGGCCTGACAGGGTGTGGACACTGGATTTGTCTTTTCTTAAATGATGTGAAATTTGATCCTGAAGCGTGTGTTAGTTGTGTTGTCCAGAGGCAGTTTTGGACATTTTGATATTACATTCAGCTTTTACACTTAATGTGATATTTTACTCTACTTCCATTTTCCTCTTTTCTAGGTCTCCGATGCCGGCTCGGAGAAATTTTTCAACACAGCTGCGATTAAAGGTACAGACATTTTTTATCTTTATTTTTGTGCCGAGCTGAAATGATGTGAATATTAGAATGCCGCAGGTGTATTGCCATCCTCCTGATGTTATTACTATGTAGAAATTGGTATGCATTGTCCATGTGCAGTGATTTTCATATTTGTGTGGTAATTTAAAATAATTCAGCAGCAATAATGCATCGCACAAACAGATAAGTAATCCAAGTTACCCAGGTGCCCAGTATGACATTTAGCTCAGTGTTTTTACTCTGCACATAGGCATGAAATTAAATTTCTGACAATATTTCATTAGAAGGAACCATTAAATTGTGAAAACATTATGTCATGCATCATGTCTTTCACGTCATGTAACATGAAAAAGTGTTGAATCTTGTGCTGTTTTGGTGACACTTTGTTGCAAATGTGCTGAAATGTGGCAGGAGTTGTGTTGCAGCCAGAGGAGGAGGATGTACTAATGCGGCAGGGAATGAAGTGAGGGCAGGAAAGGCATCTGTTTATGGCCTCAGTGTGCCAACACCACATGTGACCTCATTATCAAGTCACTAATTTGCTGTTAAAAGCAGACCCATTTTCTCCGGCTCAGGGATAATGGAGGTGCCCCGCGTGAATGGACATTCCTCTGTAATGGGGGGGAGTTACCAGGCAGGGCAGGAGGGAGGCTCGGATACGATGACCCTTTCAGGGCTGGGGCAGAAACTGGGCCGATTGCTGATGATAGGTCCTTGTACAACCTCCACCCCCCCACCCCCTCTCCACATTATTCTGCACTTTCCTCTACCCAGACCTCAAAACACATTTCCCACATTCTAGCCTTTGATTCCCTTCAGGGCTTGATTTGTGGCATCCATTAGGGGGGGGGCTCAATGGCCATGCTTGACAGGGAGGTTTCCTTTTGAACGTGCTTCTCTGTGGACTGATTTGGTTCCCTTGAAAGGATTAAGGCCTCCTTTGTGCTGCCTAAATCAACAGAGGGCCGCCCTCTCTCCCCCTCCATGAAAGGACCCGACCGGGGAAACAGTACACAAAATACGCTTTCTCCCTGCTGCATGATAGTCCACTTTTTTGGCCCCTATTTCCATTTAAATATCTCCTCTTTTCTTCTTTAGCATCTCTGTCCCCTCCTTCTCTCCTGCCATATGCTAATACCTATTGCAAAAGGCGAGTAAAAGTATCCAGGTGCAGGGAGAGCGGGGACCTCTGGTATTTTTATGGAGGGTGGCGTTGAGATTAAAAGAGTTCGGAGGGTTTTTGTTAGAGGGGATTACCAGCACTCTAATGCAACCAAACCCCAGCACAAGCAACAACTCACAACAAAAAATAGCCAAACAGCCTCTCTTGTGGAATGATGAGTGTCAATGTTTGCCCGAAGACAGGTGCATTTGTTTGATGTTGTGTGCATTTTCTTGCTGGCACAGATATAATGCTTGTTAGGGTTTAGCATAAGGCTGAGAAAGCCATGACAGGCCATGGCAGCAACAACAGCTCATAAACAAAACAACAGCAATGAAGGAATAGTTATGGCTACTTTACACACGCAATAGTGCTGCAGTGATAGTGGTCTAATAGTATAGTTTTACTTACTGTTCAGAAAAATAGAGATGTAAACATAACAAATGGTGTTCTGGGAGTATAAACCAGGCTTCAATTGACATATAACAACAGAGTGAAGTAAATCAAATATTTCTTTGACAGGATATATATGATCCTTTGTACCATAGATGAACCAAAAGCTTATTTCAGACACATAACTCTTTTTATAATAACATTGTGGCTGTTTGGAACAAATGTAAGACATACTAAATACACCTTAAATCTGAGAAGGCCATTGTAATTCAGGTACTGATGTGCCACTTTGGTAATGACTGACTGTTGGCTTTTTTCCCTGCAGTAAGCCTGGAAATCAGCCCAGGGCAACCTCAGGTTTCTTTGAAGACTTAGTGCTGGTCCCTCATCTTTTAATCTCACAGCCTTCTCACCTACTCAATAATTACAGTGTATTTTTCATACTCCCTCACAAGCCGTAGTGTTTTTTTTCCTCTTATCGCCTGAGGCCTACACTGCATTTTAAAAAGAAAATCTGACTGATGAGAGTGCGGCTTTGTGTTTTCAGACGCCTTCACCTTGGGGCCTTGATCAACTCTGCATAGTTGTCTAATACGGCTCTCGCAGTCGCCATCACTTCCTGCTTGCCTCTCTGTTTTTCTCCCTCCTTCCTGCTCACTCTGGGTTCACTTTGTCCAGGAATGGATTTCATTAACTAAGAGTCATTAAATGTTAGCTCTAATTACCACGCCTGTCAATGTCTGCTGGCTAACCTGATTTATTTGCTCTGCAGTGTACCAGTGACATAAACAGCCAAAGTCTAAGCTGCTTTGAAGGCGCCGCGGGTGGAAAACAGTAACCAAGTCTTATTAAGGTTGTGACTGCTGTCCAGGGAGTGGACTGAAGTGCTGTGTTGCACAGATACTGATGATGACAAACCAGCACCAGCACAAAAGCCTGCAGACAGATCTATCAAATGATTAAAGCTGTGTCCCAGGGCAGCAATATCTTGTCACCTGGTTACATTCCCATCCTTTATGATATTGTCAATCCACAAGCTGTCCTGGAGACTCTGTGAAGTCATCGGAGAGCACAGACTAAGCTCGCTGTGTATTGTTTGTTGAGCATAGCCCCAGCAGCAAGATTAAGATAATGCTATATGACATTTAAAAAGCTCTGCAGTGCCATTTATAAGAGAAGGCTTGAACGTGTTTTTTCAGCGGTGAACAGTTGCCTCTACGTCGGTGGAATCTTTTTAGAATACAACAGATACTTTGGATTTAAAGTGAAAAAACAAGAAAATGGAAATGAAGTAAAAGTACAGCGATAATACAATCATGAAGCATTTTTTAATTTAACCTACGTAAACATTATCAAAGTCACACCTAAACTATGGTCTCAATTGGAAAAGACTTCATGCAATTTTTCAGATATATTTCTTTAAAAAAAAAATCATCTGGTTGATATATCAGAGAAGCTCGTGAGACATCTCCTGCAGCTGTGTCTACGATGTGAGACCTAGTTCAGTGCGGGGGTGAATTGAAGTGCACAGTGTAGTGATTCTCAGTCCCCCCCCTCCCCTCCCCTTCTCAGCACCGTGCTGATTTCACCATGCTTTACTGGAGTTAATGTGAAAATGAAGCGGTGCTACAGCGAGACCCAGGGCTGACGCCAGCGTGAACAGCGCCGCTGGTGAAGTGTGTCGGGCTTGAGTATGTCTGTCACCTGGGGAGAGAATAATGTGCGATGTGGAAGGTGTAATTTGCAGCGCTGATGGCATTGTTTAAAAAAATAGTGGAAAGAGAAAAGCGGAGGTGAACTTTTGTGGCAGATATCAGAGCTGAAGAGCTCCCTGGATTGTCATAGAGAGCTCTGCCGGCAGCGAAATTGCCTGTAAACGTATTACTGCTGTGTGGGAGGGAGCTGAGGGCTTGTTTTTCTCTCTCCGCCTCATTTTCTCTCTGTTTCCTGAGAGGGAGGACTGGTGATAGAGCTGTGTGTACTTCCAGGCTGTGGGCCGCCACCTGCTGTAATCTCAAGTGATATAGAGAGCAACAATCACGCCACAAATCACCCAGGCAGCTCCCTAACTCATTCAGTGGACTGGAAAGAGAAGGTTGGCCTTTCACAGCACCAGTGTTGGTTTACTGCCCCAGGCTCCCTGCACTGCCCTCGTGCTGACCTCTGCCGTCTGTGTGGGTTTGTATGTCAAGAAATGAGGCCTGCCTGTGGAACTTGACCTGATGCGCAGTGGAAAGAAGACCTGACTACCATTGGCCCTTTGTGCGTTCTGAGGAACGGCTGCAGTCAAGGACGGTCTCTTTTCCCCTGCTAGGGGCTGGGAGGTCACTGAGGGGTCACTGCCCCTCCCCGCAGGCTTAACTGCTGCAATAAAGCATTGTTGTTAGTGTTTTGGCTCAAACACATGCTCAACACAAATCAAAATGCCCTTTTTGATATTTAATAAGCGTGTATGTTTTGAGTAATAAGACCAGGATCTGAAGGATTTAAGTCTGAATGATACTCACTGAAGCAGTGGTCTTTGCTTCTGTTGGTTCTCCATCCCCTGCTAGGAGCATTTAATGTATCTCCAAGGGGTAAAGGAAGCTCAATGTCCTGTGCTCCACAGAGGGACCCCCCCCCCTCTCCCCTCCATGGCTACAACGACAGGAAGGCTGTATTTCATGACCATGAAAAGGCCCACTCCAGCTATGCCTCATCTGCTGACACAGCCAAACAAAGGTTAACAAATCAAGGATAGCACTGGCTGATTTACTGCCCCGCTGATGCAAACAATGGCTCAGCCCCCATGTCTGCAGCTCACACAGGCTGTGTCTATCTGTACGTAGAATATATGGCAACATATTTCAAAGTTACACACTCATCATTTCTGAACTGACCTGTTTATTGGTCCTGATCTCGGTCTTGCTTTTAAATGAGCTTTCTTCAGCCTTATGAATAGGATTTGCACTTTTAGTGTGTGCACAGAACGGTTTCCATCATGCTTTCTTTATTAAGACTGAGAACACAACTTTCATAGAAAATGTAATGTTTAGTTTGCTGAATGCAACGCAGCTTTTTTTTTAATCATAAGTCATGTCTTTTTTGTCTCTTATCACACCAGAGTCACCTGTTTTAATCATAGCGTCGGTAATCAGATGTAACTGTGGATTTTTTTGGCTCACAACTCAGTCATTTAAATAGTATATGTGAAACTACGGGTGTAATTGGTGCCCACTTGGTAGATGTTTGTTGACTGAGGATCAGTTTTGAGGAGATGCTGTGAATGGGTCTGTTGGTGCTGAAGAAACACACACATAGAGCAGTGTGGGCCAGTCTTCGTCCTTTCCCTCCAGCAAAACAAAGAGGTCATTCAGAGTTTGTTCCCCAAGTCTTGAGGT
The DNA here is from genome assembly GCA_036937835.1 of Pampus argenteus. Taxonomy (NCBI): domain Eukaryota; kingdom Metazoa; phylum Chordata; class Actinopteri; order Scombriformes; family Stromateidae; genus Pampus; species Pampus argenteus. The sequence goes on from CM072874.1 coordinate 17,242,846, forward strand.
TAGAGACTAAGTAAATCCATCCATCTTAATGCACTTATTTCAGCACCAGGAGAGCTGGCAGGAGACTGTGTAAACAATCCTATATCCGACATGCCACGCTAAACCCAAAGAGCCTGGAACCCATCAGGCCAAAATTAAAGGTCTACATCTCAAACACAAACATTTAAATGGGCTGCACTCCAGAGATCAAAGTGAAAGGCCTTAGTTTTCCTGCTGCCCCCCGTCTCCACCCGCGTCTGCCACACTGAGATATGTGGCGGTTTAGCAGCCAGTCAGGAATAAATGAGGAGGAACTGTATACTGTACATGTCTGTTTCTCTCAGGTCTCAGAGGTAATGCTCTGTGGCATGTTTGTTGTTGTTCTAGGTGAGGTAGAAGGATTTATGTAAGTGTGCTCAGTTCATTCAGAAACCTGGTTTAGTTATAAAAGAAACAAGATTTCTTTGTCTTTGCTGATTAGGAAAAACCTAGTTTTAAGAGTGATGGTTTTCCAGTCATGATAACATACGAATCCCAAACTCTTTTTTTTTATTTATTGTCACTGTGTCATTGACGTATGTTGGCGATGTCTGGTGACGGGGTGGAACAAAGACTGGTGGAAGTGAATGTACGAGTGGAGGTGTTGAAAGCACCTCATCCCAAGAGAGGTTCTCCCTCCATCACCATCACCAGCATCCACTGATCCAATGTGACATCAGCCACTCTCCTGCCAACTGTGCCGCATTAACAGGGTCAAAGCACCACACACACACACCACTTATCAAGACCCAGGCATCCCCAGTGCACTGTTGGTGTGTTCAGGCCAATTATGCCTGTGTCAGTCTCTGGTCCCTGCGGCAGAGGTGACATTGCCAAAAAGGGAGAGAGAGCAAGGCCTCTTTAATGAGCCCTCATGGTGGCTTAGAGGTGTATGTGCACGAGTGTGTGAAGGCTTAACAGCAGGACTGCTGGTGTGGAATGATTCACCCGTCCATCATGATTCCATCATGTGTGTCAGTGTCTTTCTCTCTTCTCAAGGTCTTCCCCCTCTAGTCATTTCCATCTAGCTGCCTCTCCAAATCTCAGTGTTTTTAAGTAAGTGCTGCTACGTCGTGATGTCATTCTAGCGAACAGATTTTGGTTCTGGTGAATGACTTGAGGGCTCTGTCCCAGAAATGGAGTATAGCAGATTTGCAGACATGTGTACTAAAAAGGAGATGGGATTAACACAGCGGATAAGATTCCCTGCTTATGATGTTACTGTTCATTGTGAAGCCACTCACCCCGGCGGTGTTGGTGTTGCATTAAGCAGCATGAAGGATTTGGTCTCTTTTAAAAGAAAGAAAATACGTCTGATCAATAGGGCGAATGTTTGCAGAACCATCTATCTTGGATTATATGGTCATGGAGAGTTTATTGGAAAAAAACAACACAATGCCAGAAGGCCACCAGTGTTAAAAATGTTCAAGCTGTTTTTGAATTAGTTGGATTCTTTTGACACTGCAGGGCACTGCCATCGTGTCCAGGGATTTTTCTTCATCAAATAAATGATGAATGTAATCTCTGTAATCCTCAACTGTCACAGAGAGTAGTATACATAGAACCTCAGACTTTAGTGGTGTCTTACAGCTCGTGGTGGGTTTTTTAAGAGAAGAGGTTAGATGTGAAGGAGTCTTTCTGTTTCTCTATCCACGCCTGTGGACCCAGAGGAGGGTCAGTGCTGTGAAAGTGTAAACACAGCCTTTAAAGACACAAAAAGATGAGAGACAAAAGAGCACGAGGACTCTGATCAGGATTGATGAAAGCAAGGCTTTAAGTGTTCCCACAAGAGAAGAGGTAATTTTTCCTCTCGCACGCTGTGATTCTCATAAATATGCAGGGCTGAAATAAAGCCCTGATTAGCCGCTGGGCAGATTAGTGAGGACTATAGAGCAGGATCCTGGTTTGTTAGCAGCCGTCCACAGATCCCTTGCATGTGTTTCAGCTCTGCACACACATTTCCTGGCTTTCATTGGTTTCAACCCACATTTCATTATTTCCACAGGCTACTGACTGCATAAAGTCAAGTACTAGTGATGGGGCTGTCAGACCTATAGTGCAGCATTGCCCCCTGGTGTCGGGTATGATCTCGAGATTGTGACTTCTGGGGAGGGGACATGGTTAATTTGTGTTGGATGATATGCATGCGTAAAGTTATATATGTATCCTGGAAAGGAAAATTTTAAAGCATGTGCATTTGATATAAACAAAGGCTAACAAACTGCTCAATGTTCCATTTTATCACCATCTTTTGGTTCATCATCTCTGGCTGTTGGCCACAGTTCTTAGAAGTCTGCCCAAACCCATCAGCGTCCGTCGGACTGTCACCATCTGTTGCAGATTAAGCTGCTTCTGGCGGGAGCTATTTGATTTCGGGGTTCCAGCATTCCCTCTTTATTCCACGTGTCAGGTTTTACTGTAAACACTGTCATACAAAAACCAAAATCCCAGAAGGGATTGCTTTTTCAGGCCTTTCAAGCCAAGAGCAAACAGGCCGTTGCGCCGGTACGGGCTGCACGTCTGTTTTAGCTCTTAGTGTGCTGAGACTGGGGGCTCTGCTGGGCCATTTAGAGGCAAAGCTGGGAAGCTGTGTTTAGAAGCTTTTCCCCATAAACCCTGCCCTCAGTCAGTGTGCAGTGTGGTGTCGTGATGTATGAATCCCCTGGCCATGCCTGACACTAGCAAGCTTGTCTGAGCCAATGTCTTCTCTGAGTAGGAGGCTGTGGACAGAGGCCGCATTGTTCCCCTAAAGTAACCCAAGCCTAGGGCAGCCGCTGCCCAAAGGGGGATATCAAGTTGTTCTCTCCCCACCATCACCACAATCCTAGCCTAAGCTCTGAGGCTTGACGAGGGAGCAGAGAGGCAGCTGACTGTTTGGATGACGGCGCAGTTCAAATAAACAGCTCAAATCCCAAACAAGCCTCCCCTACACGAACCCTCCCTCGCCAAGTATCACAGTCCCACAGCCGTAACTCGTCACCATGAAGCTTGCCAACAGCTCTTAGCTAATTTGTGGTGTTGTTTTGAAAAGCATGTTGATGTGGCTTGACTGAGGTTTCTGTAGAAAGAGGGCTGCAAGCGGAGAGAAGAGGGTGAGAACTTAGGCCTGGTTACATCTCCCTGATTCCCTTTTTGTGAGTGATGGGTAAGTCTACCGCCACATCGGCAGACCACACAGCACTTCCAGGCCAACGGAAAAGAGGGGAGAGGAGAGACAGCCATTAACAGCTCTGTTTCTGCTCCGGGTGTCCCGCTAATCCGACTGCAGTGAAACCTGACCAAAGGGGTAATGAGACGGCACTTGACACGCTCACACACACACACACACATGTAGACACGCGGGCTGCTTCTGTAATGCCAGTGAAGATTTAAGAAGAGAAAAGGCTACATGCAAATTGATACTTCACTAGATTCTCAGAAATTTGATCCACGCATTCAAGATATTACCCCTCTGGAATGAGTTTTTCTCATATCGTTCGAACACTCAGCACTGGCTCACTCAGGCTGCATTGAATCTGATCCTTGTAAGCGGCCTGAATGTGTGGTGTGGATGTGTGTAAAACCAGTTGGCCCCATTTGAAAGAGAGTGAAAGAGGCCCAGACTGATGACTCTCTAGGGACAGATTTCTCTTTCCAGCGCTCCATGCCTCTTTCCCCGGTGTCAGCATGTCAGCTCAAGCTGTCACTCTCCTTATTGCTGCAAGCCAGTTACACTCATACTCTGAAGGGAGGGAGGGGGAGAGTAAAGAGCTCCAAGAAAGAAAGAAAGAAAGAAAGAGGGCTTTTTCTACACTCACACAACAGATGAGCGGAGCATCAACACACTTTACTGCACTGGGTGAGTCTCAAAAAAACAAAAAACAGAGAGAGTAAAGGCTGTCTATCAACTCAGAGGAGCCATCTGTACAATTAGCACCCCCACCCCCCAGCGGTACAGTCCACTGGGCTTAGCTGACAGGGCCTCATGGAGGACAGGCCAACACTGAACACATTCAGGCAGCTGATGTAGAGCTGTAGTGCATGCACCTCAACTAGGGTGGCAGTGAACCTGTTGACTGGTAGAGTTTATAGTGTGTGTAAGTCTGAATTGAGAGTGAAAGGAGAAGGTGTTAAAGAGCGAGTGTGGGCTTTTTATGATCATGTGACTGTAATTAAGATTTAACCATGTCTGCCTTTGAAGTTCAGCTCAACAGGCGATTGTCTATTGTTCCTCCAAAGCTGCTACAGTGACTGACAAGAAACACATGTTGCAATGAAAAAGTCACCGTGTTGAAATGTGTGACTTGTTCTGACACGCAGCCTGCTCTACTTGTTTTTATTTTTGTTCAAGTTAAGGTGCATGGATTCAGTTTGGTGATTTGATAAATGACTTGAATTTACAGTCATTCGATACTTTTATATGAAGGTACATTGTGTACATTTGCAGAAGGCATAGTCACAGATCCTCTGTGGCAGGGCATTGTAGTGTATGTGGGACATTAAGCTGGGTTTTGGGGTAAATCTACTATTTAATTTCAAAAGTAATTGTTTGTTTTTTAGGGATAAACACAATTATAGCACAGTATTGATATGTTTGCCAGTTTCACCTTTATTCCACATTTCCACACTGGATGTAAACATTTATTTATTTAAAGAAAACTCATGCAGCTTTAAGTTTTTCATCCGTGTAACAATGTCTGATGATATGTATTGCTGACATTTCATTGGACAAATTACCTAAATTGTCGCGCACCACAGTGGAAAAATTCAAACAATTACTTAAATATCAAAAATGTTTAAAAACGACACCCAATCACAGGTGGTGCACCTGTGAAACTACACAAGAAATAAGACAGTGAGTTGTACTGGCAATGTGGCACTTTACCTCAAATCTTTAATATATTGTCTAGACTGTGGTATCAATAAAATATGCATACTGCTGTGAGGACCTGGGAAAGGACTGACAGAGGTTCCATGGCTCACTAAGGAAGTGAGATGTTAGCCGACATGTGGGCCACTATGGGCCTTTAAGCAGCACAAAAAATGTCCTCCTACCGTTTCTCACTCTTTACTAGTAGATATATCAGGTCCTGTGAGAAGTCCCTTCAGATGGCTTACGTACATGTGACATGTTTGAGGTCAAATTGTCTGGCCCGCTCCACAGCTGCCTTGTCTCTCGGTGTAGTTTTACACCACTGTGACAATGTGCACTGACCAATTGCTGTGGACTGGATGGATCCTCATTACACGGTGCTGTTATTTCAAAGCCTCAGTGATCCTTGGCATGACAACTAAACCTGCAGAGGATCTGTCAGCCACCGGCAACGAGTGTCCCCCTGAGGGCTGCCCTGCACAGACCCTTGGCAGGAGAAGTCTGGCCCCTTGGCCATCCACCCACCCCTTCTGGTTGTCACCTGTGTCTGCATGCCCGTCATCGAGACCCTGACCCAGCTCTTCTCCCATTACGTTCCTGCAGACTGACCTCACACTCTCAGGGATATATAAAGATTTGTTCTCTAAAGGGGCAATAGCTGGGGAGCTGGAAATGGGACACTTTACTGCCACTGATCCCACCACCACATCCTCATGTGCACATAAAGATAGTGATGGTGTTATTGGGGTGGGGTGGGGGGTGTTGGGGGAAGGTTTCCAAACATTTAGGCCCTGTAGCTGTCTAAGCAGCAAAGCGGCAGATTTTCCACATGCTACTGGGGTGAGAAGTGAGCAGTGAGAGCGAGACACAGACGTAGTTAAGAGCCATTACAGGAGCAGCTGTAATCAGAGCTACTGTGGGTGGAAGAGTGTTGTTGCTAGAGCTCTCTGTTAGTAAATGGCTTCATTATGAGTAGAGAAAGAGGAGACAGAGCTCATTGCCCCTACCAGACGTATGAATGGCAGACGGATGGATACTAGGAAAGGTAGGAGACAGGACAGAGTGAGTCTCTTTCCCTTTCTGCTGCAAAATGTTTTTGTTTATATACCTGTCACTCTTCTATTTCCCTCCTTCTCTTCTCTCTTGCACTCTGTCATTCTGTAAACATGTGTAAGTGCTTGTTCTCTGTGGTCTGGCAGATGATCTTCTATGGCCTTGTATCTGTAAGAAGAGCTCAGAACATTCAATGGTTTACTAAGCCCAATTATCTCAGATTGCTACAATTTTACAGAGGATCACCGTCACAGACGGTCTATCTAGGAAGAGGAGTTGGGGGTTTAACAGCACACACCATGCACCATGACATCACTACATATATACACTATTTATATGTGCTTTGACTTCACAACTTGTAATGCAAAATTCATAAACTAAATGAGACAGGCATTAAATATAGATGTTAAGAGAGGCAGCTTAACAACCCCCCCACCTCCCGCCTCCCGCCTGCTCTTGGCCTTTTGCTCAATCACCGCTTGTTAAAGCAGCGGTTTATGTTACTGTGAGGTGATATCAGCATGCTGTGGTATTCTCACTGAAAGACTACACATGTCATGCTCTCACAGCCAGAATAGCCCCCCCACCCCCGACACACACACACACGCACTCTTCCCCCAACCTTTATTTCTGTTTAGCTTCACACTCCTCTTCCACAGCCACCCCTGGGAGTCTAGCACTAATAAAACAGCTCCAGTCCAGGACCCTCCACATGGCGGGATGTCCAGGCTGTGTAACTCAACACCCCTCCTCGCTCTAGCTTTAGAGAGCTGCTGACAACACAGAGAGTCTGGGAGGGCCAGCAGGGGAGCGTCCATCATTGTCAGGCCCCAGTGCCCTGAGCTCCCATCTGGGGCATGTCCAACACGCATGCCTCTCGCTGTGAATTCATTGCTGCAAGGTGCTTTTTTGACACTTTGGAGACACATGGAGGTATCACACAGTGTGGTGTTACTGCTCCTGGAGCAGCTAATGCTGTTGAAATCTTCAGAGCTGAGGAAGGGAGGGTTAAGGAGCTAATAGACTGGAGATTCTCAGGAGGGTTTGGCTATGAGATCAGGGAGAAAGCTTTCCCAGCTGAGGTTACTGACAGAGTTTCAGCTTCCCTGTGAACTGATATCACAAGAACAAAGTACACGTCTCAGCTCTTCTCTTCAACAACATCACATTGGTAAACATTTGTAGCTTTTAGCAAGGCAGGCAAAATAAAAACGAACATTTCCTAAGCAAAACTGTAAACACATGTTGTGTGGCACTGTGTCTGCAGACGAGGAAATGAATCCCTTGGTTAATGTGCAGACTTGGGCAACATGGACTGTCTCCACTTCGGCACCAGAGAGGAGTATTAGAACATCAGGGATCTCAAAACAACTTCCAATCCCACAGTCAGGGGAGTTGAGCTCAGATGTCATCCACTAATATGAACTCCAGGGTATTCCTCTACGCTCCCAGAGAAGGAGGAGAGAGAGAGACAGACTCTCCTGAGTGTGTGAACATTGTTAGTTACACAAAAGTCGTATTAATAGTACGGTTATTGTGTTGAACAGCATTACAGTGTTTGGCTGTAGCTAAACATGTAATGACACACATAAGGCAGAAGACAGTGTGTCATGGAATTGGCTGTGGCTTTTATGAGCACATGAACTTGAGTAAGAGTGAGGTCTGTCAGAAACTATCCTGCTGTTTATTGTTCTCTTCTGTGTGGGAGAGAGATCTGTTAAAGATGTCTGCCATTAATGCGACTGCAGGTTTCATTAAGAACAAATAAACAGAGCCCGGCCCCTCACCAGGGAGATCTTTGTGCTCTCTAAACCACTCCTGAGGTCAGACCACTGTCAACACTTGCTCAATTGCAACTCTAATTTTGTTGTCAAACAGAATGTGTTTCCTTTTCTTTGTTTTTTTTTAAATGGTTTCCAGACAAGGCCCGAGGCAAAATTGTCTTTTTAAAGCATTCGGAATAACTGGGGACTGTGAATATTTTATTCGCCGGCATCTGAAAGCCCAGCGCAGAGCAAGATCCTGATTGTAATTAATGTTTACTGAGACATACCGACGCAAGATGGAATTTTCAATGAGGGCCACAAATCCTTGTTCAGCGCAGGGTGCACTTTAATGGATTCAACTTGAGCAAACAGTCTGCCTCCCTCTGTTTATTCTTCTGTTTTCTGAGGAGAAGCAGGATGATGATGTGTACGGAGGAAAGAAGACAAAGTGAAGGGCAGAAAAATGTAGCCCCCTCCGAATAATGCTGCCATTGTTTATCTGCTGGGAGTCCAGCCTCACCAGCCCACGCACGTTTGGAAAATGTCTCTGGTCCAAATTAATCTGGGTTTTTTTTCAGATTCACAATCATGGTACGTGGTGCAGATTTCTGTGAATGTATTGTGTCAGCTTGTGTGTCAAGACTGTTGCCTCTCTGAGAGCAGTGTGATCTGTGAGCAGTTTGGGCATGATTCTGCTTAGCATCGCACCGCAGGGAGCGAGAGGGAGGATACCAAATGTGGAGATGGAGGAAAAGAGTTGCGGGGCCGACAGTGAATCTGTTCAACATTGAAGGTCTCTGTCAGCGGTGACAGACAGCGCTGGGTTTTTGAGTTGTCAGCTCTTACAGGCCGTAGACACAGCTACATTTTCTATCCTTATTCACACCAAGCTAAATGCTCCCAAGGTGTACTGCTTTTGGGTTGTCAGTCACAATAGTAAATAGTAAAAAAAAATCCATAATCCATTAATGCAGTCATTTCTCATAAGAGAATTGATCATGTTATATCCCTGTGTTGTTTTCTCACTATTGGATGGATAGTCTTGAAATTTGGTACATGTTGTTGATCCCTTAACCTTTTATCTAGCGCCACCATCAGGGCAAATTGTTAACTAATAACTTTCCATCAGTCTCAGGTGTACTTTGTGCAAAATAAACAAAAAAGGATGGTAAACATCAGCATGTTAGTATGCTGACATGAGCATTCAGCATTCCAACCTCACAACCTGCTGGCATGGCTGTAGTCGTGTTTCACCCACAGTATCTTGCTTGTCTCCCCACTAGATGACAGTAGTGACAGCGGGTGTTGTCAGCACCCAGAGGTTACCTGCCATTGCATCATCTGGTGCCCCTGAGTCCATCATGCAGAGCAGACCACTGTCCCTCCAGACATGCTCCTTCCTCCCTCCCTGTTGGCACCTGTTTTCTAGATGCTCTCAACAGTTACACAGTTGTTGCAGCCTTATGGCCTCTGGCACAGTAATTCTGACCGTTGCTTTACAGCTGTCAGCTTGCTGTAAATGAATATGTCGGCAAATGAAAATGGGTCTGTTTCTATATTGGTAACAGTCGTGTTTTCAGTTTAATAAGTCTAAGAGGTGATGGTAACTGATGTAGTAGTACTTAAACAAATAGTCTATGGCCTTAAATTGGCAATAATCACAAGACAAACAACAACAACAACAATATATACAATAACAGACAGGTACAACAAAATGCTGTTTTGTTACACATTAATGCATCAACATTAATGCTGAAAATATTTCATTTGCATAATGGATACTTTAGTCCATTTCACAGATGATATTTCCATACTACACAATACTTGCATTCTGATTGCAGGACTTTTACTTGTAATAGAGTATTTTTAAGTATATGGAAGTCGAATATCTGAAAACATCTCCGCCCCACTGCACTGTTCCTCATTACAAGGTGACTAAATTGAGTCAGTTCACAGGAAAACAGAGAAGCTACTACTCCCATATCCATGCTGGTTGCACAACACTGAAGTACACACAGTTGCTGCGGCTCAGCTGTCAGTTTCGTGGCCCCTGCTATATTAGGTTGTTGGTTTTGTGTGATTGGAGCTATGTGACCCCTGCCTGGATGCAACCCCAAAAAATGTGTGAGGGTTTAGAATACGTCAGGGTGCTATTTTGAGGTGGGTTGGATGGAAGGGTGACGGGAAGGGACGGAGGCTTGGGATGTTGCAGAGGTCTCTACAGCCATAAATTTGTCAGGATATCTCCAGGCTCGGGTGTAGGCTGTCATATTCACCCACGCACACATAAAAGAGAGGGAGATTAACAAAGCAGTTTTGGCTTAAGCCGGGGACTAATGTATTTTTCAATAGGACAGGTGCTGGCCTGCCGGTCACGCTTTTAAAAGATAATGTTGTTGCCGCTTGTTTGTTAATCATTTATATGGGCCAGGTCGTATCAAGTGATGACATTGAAATATAATATGCTAAATTAATCTCCCTTATGTGCTGCAGTAATGACCTAACACCATATTAAACGACCTAATGTTCTGCATCTCACTCTGCCAGGCCTCCTCGTCACTCCCTCTGTGGATCATACCGTAGTGTAAAGATTGATTCAAAGATTTGAGCAATTTGTCTGTCACATGGCTACACCAATCCAAAATACCTTGCTAATGTAGGATCCTTAACCAACCAATACGCAGCTCTATTAACCCTGCACAGAAAAACAGTAAATACAGCTGCATGGTGCTAATGAGCTGTGGTCTACTGCAGGACAGCAACAACAAAGGTGAGATGAGAGACGGAGCATGAAAGTGGCCTGCATACCAATTAACTTTGGCTGTTATCTTATGTCTTATCATAGTTTTTAATTACATTTTTCAATGGATAAAAAAAAGTCTAATGATTACATGCTGCAGTGTAGCTTTTATCCATGTAGATACAAATCAGGAGTGGTGGTGTATGTGCAGCTAATGCACTGTGAACAGTAGGAGATGGTTCACCCTGGGATAATGAGTTATCCTCCAAAGCCCCTCACTGGGTCCCCTGACATCCAGCCTTAATGAAGGGCTTTCCTGCACGCACACACACACACACACCCAGCTGACCCTCACAAAGCCCTTGTGTACCCTCTTCACCTCTTAAATCCGGCCTCTAGCTTTTGCCTCCCCAACTAACCCTAACCCTGCAGGCCTCATTCTCTACTCCAATGCTCCGCCAAGCAGTGCGTACTAGTTAAAAACGCAATACTACTGAAACGTTGCGAAACAGCAGGGCTCCACATTTTGAGAGACCCAAGCGGGAATTGCACTTATTTGTTTCCAGGGATGAAGAAGACTGACAAATGAACCCTCGTGGGAGGGAAGCTGGCGTACACTCCTCTTCTCTTGTTCCTCGCTCTGCCTGGCCCTGGAGTCTTCATTATGACCAGAATAGACACCTTCTTTTTAGCGTGTTAGCACATTCTCAAAACAAGCTGGGGACCACAGGGACTGAGAGGTGCATAGGGAGACTTGAGAATTCTCCCCGTCTGCTGCTTGTTTGCCAGCAGCAGTCTCTCTTGACCGCTAATAACATTTGTAAGTGGAGAAGATTGACATGGAAGTGGGAGATGGATTTAAAGGCTGCACGGCTTTCTTGTTCATTGATGCACGTGAGGGTTGAACAGGGATGTACTTTGTGTGCAGCCTGCCAAAGAAAAGATATAGTTTCTATGTAAGTGCTAGTTAACCTTGAAAGACTGATGTCTGACTGACTTTCCTTCTTTGCGATTGCCCAAAGACAACTAACAGACGATTACAAAAACACAACCTGGCAAAGTGTGTCTTTTGTCTCTTGACAAGCTGGCAGACGTCCCAGTAAGCTCTCCCACACAAAGCGGGAGTCAATAGCTGTTATTGTAGATATTGATTGGGATCTTGCACCAGGAATTACCTCCCCTGACCCCTTAACTATAATATCACATGCACCTGGGGCCGCTAATACCTCGCTTAGCATTTTAATGCTAATGGATGGAGGTTCTGGTAGAGCGTGCTCCCAGTGGTGTTGGCAGTGGTCCGGAGGGAGTCGTGTGTTGGGGAGATGGAAGCTCGTTGTGACAGGCTGCTCTCTCCGCCCAGGGGAACTGAGTTCCATCTTCACCTCTTTGGCAGGTAAAGGATTTAGCTGGTTGCACTGAGGGGGAGGAGGAGCCCTCGCTCTTGCCCCTAACCCCCCTGAGGCCCAGAGAGAGTTAATTACAGTTTATGTATGCACTGTCATCCCCCATGAGTCTCTCCGCCTCTGGAACAGCCAAGCTGACTGCTGATGTATGAGCACTTTGTTCTGTAGGAGGAGAGGTCCCTGCAGAGAAATGCCCTGGACAGAGCTTATTACCTATTGTTCTGTGACTTCCAATATTGTATCATGGTTATTATTAATTCTTTGGATTAATTCACGCTTTGGACATAATAGTAGTCCAGCCAGAGTTTCCCTTGGCAGGTAATTGCTGTTTTTTGGCTATTACTGAAAGTCCGTAAAATTAATCCTCACCTTGTCAGACAGCGAGCTGAATTTGTGCCCGTCCTTCATGGTACATGCAATCGTGAATTAATGAATGCAGTGTTGTTATTCCGCAGTGTCCTTTAAATGGCCCTAACCATCCTCACTCTCAAGCTAGTTTGCATGTGGTAAAGAAAAATATGAATGTTTTTATTTGACCTTCAGGAAAGGAAAGTCAGTAGAAACCTGATACTTGTGAAGTGTCTGCAACTACGTGAATTTACATGCAAACCTCTATGATTGTTGCAAAGCATCCACAGTATGTTTACAGATCTCAGTTATGCCAAAGTGTACTCTTATTGGTAGGTATATGATAAAACAAATTAGACCATAATTTATTTTGACTTACAGATGGAAGTTCTATCATTAAAGACAACAAAACCTTACAAATGAAGGTGATGTTGTGTTGTACCTGGAACAAACTGATTTAAAAAGACATATATAACTGAACAAGAAAACACATTTTAGCTGTGTAGTACCTCCCCAGGGACAGTGTTAAAGCTGCGTGAAAGGGCTCAGGAATTGGTGTTTGTGCTGGCACAGCTGCAAACCCCAGCAGGGCGTGTCAGTATGACGAGAAGGAAAAATGTGTGTTAGTCTGTGGGGCTGCCTTTCAGCTCAAGAACGTATACGAGATGGTAGATGGAAAAGGAAAAGAGTCATATGCAGTGTTCATTTACCTGAGAACTGAGCTTCTGTTGGTGTTGGTATCTCTGAAAGCCATCATCTTGTTGGATGTTTTGACTTTCAGGAGGTTCTAATCCATAAAAGTTGTATATTCACTGCATTCACCAACATTTCATTAAAAATTAACATTTTTGTGTTTTTTCTGTTTAGCAGTTTTATTCAAATGGACCACCAGTTTGGAAATGAAGATTTGTTATTAGAGATGCAGTTTTTCACACGGTTTTTCTCTTTCTGTGTTGCACAGCTCCAGATTTTGGCATCGATGTGCTCACCACCAATGGCAGCCAGGAGCCTCACGGCCCAGGCCTCCTCAAGGTGTCAGGCCTAGAGCGCAGTCAGGAGAGGAGCCAGGAGAGCTGCAGGGACCCCCAGACCCCTGCATCCAGCGCCCCTAATCAGCCTCTGCCCCCACTGGGCCTCCCCCCGCCCCATCCACAGCCCCAGTCGTCCGCCCCCCGGCTCCCGTCCCCACGGCGGATTCAGACCAACGGCCCTACCCAGGCTCCAGCCTCGACCCACCTGCCCCCACGTTCAGAGGCTCTGCCCAGGCCTCAGACACCCGCAGCCCTGCCTCTCGCCCAGGGCCAAGAGCCCTCACCGCCCCCCCCCTCCCCGGCCCCAGCACCAGCCTGACCTGCTGTGCCACCCCAGGCCTCCACCAACACCCAGCCTTCACCCACACCCACCATCGCCTGCCCTGCCTACCCACCACCCCCACCAACAGCACCCCAGTCAGGCAGGGCCACACCGGCCCCCCTCACGCTGCCACCCCCGGCCCCTTTCTGCTTACAACGGCCTCAGCCTCAACGGCCACAGGTAAGGCTAATCGTGCCAGACAACCTCACACATCAACAAATCAGTTTATTTTTTAAAAAAAAGCATTCACATCTCTCATGTCCTCATGCGCTCTGATGCAGAAAATTGTGTGCAGAGCAGTACGGACAAAACCTCCGTATTCACACACACTTGAAAATACTAGAATATCTCTTGAGCTGAAACTACGCATGATGCCCAATCAGTATGCAAATTGCTATCAGGGAGAGCTTGAAGTCTCCAAGCCAAGCAGTAGCACTGATTATTAACAGTGGAATAAAAGGGCCACACTGTGCCCTGAGTGCCTGTGATTTATTAGCCACCCACACTGTCACCTGGCTCCTGTATATGTTCCAGCCCCCATCCATTATACAGATTGTATGTGCACCACATTGTTTTTATTTATTGGTGAGAGATTGTTTGTGCATGAGAACAGGAGAGAAAATAAATACTTCAAGGGGGCTGATGAAAGTACAATTCTACTTTGTATGCTCAAATACACCATGTAATAGTCATGGTAACATTATAAATATAGAGTCAGTGCAGGGATAAGTTTAGTCTTTTGTGTCCTACTGTATATCTGCAGAGCACAGAAGCCAACGAGGCTCTCTTCAGTAATTTAAGACTCCAGGGTAGCTCCTTCAGAACCCACTCAGTCCCAACAACAGCTCTGCCTCATGGGTTCTCAGAACTTGGCTTTGCCTGCCTCTCCATGTGCCAGCCTTGCCAGTCTGCCAGTGAGGCAACAGGACCTGGCACCCGCTGTGAATAATCACAGCCGGGGCCCACAACGAAGAGCGAGCGCTGCAAATGAGCTTTTAGGCTTAGTGCGTGGAGCTGTGGAGACGCAGGCTCTGTGACTGCCCTCGGGGAAAACCCACACACACTACAAAAGACTGTTTGTTTACACAAGCATACACACACCCTCTCTCCCTCTCATCCCATTTCCGATGCACATGTTCACTACCTGGCTCTGGAGGAAGTGCCTTAACAGAAGCTGTTCAAAGACAGATGCTCGTTCTGTTACGCTTCCAGCGGTCGTTTATTTGCATCCAAGGGTGTCGCGAATGCGTTTTTTTTTTCCGTAGATCATGCTTGCCCTGGATTCTGTGAAGCACAAGAGAGAAGGAGGCGTTTGTAAATGGAGGACAGTTGAGGTGTGAAAACACTGTGCTGGGAATTGAACGTCGGAGCAGATGGAGATGAGGGGATGTGGAGGAAGAAGTGTTAATTTTGACTGATCACGCCTGGCTTAACCTGGCTCCTTTCTCTATCTTTCTCTCTTTTTCCCTTCTTTACAGCAGCAGCAGGAGCAGCACCCCAGGCACCAAGCCCCACGGGCCCCCTGCTCCCTCCTTGCACCTCCCCCACCACCCACCTCCTCCCGCTGCGGCTGCAGCAGCCTCCACTTTCCCTCTGCCCTTGGTGGCTAACCAGAGCAACCCCCACAGCTACCCGCCTGCCTTGCAGTCCTCACCGCACCCACATCACCCCAATATGTTCGCTCCTCCAGCGGCCTTGCCACCACCACCACCACTGACGTCTAGCACCCTGCCAGTACCCGGACATCCTGCTGCTGGGAGTGCCTACTCAGGTAAACACTACAGGCTGCCAGCAAACTTCCCCACATCTCCTCCAAGTGGTGTGGCAGAGGACTGCACATTGGTCTAAAAAGCGGTCTCTTATTTTAGCCAGTCTTTGCATCGAGTTGCCAGGACAGTCGAGAGTGCACAAGGAATAATTTCAGATCAGCTTCAATAGATTTTTAAAGCGCTTGAGATGAGGAGACATATGGACAGACAGAATGTTGCTCTGGTAATTATTTAAAGAAACAAGCACCTGATTCCAAGATTATCCACATATACTCCATGCCAGTGTTCATAGCCGTGTGGACAGGTCAAGTTCACACTCTGTCTGTCATGCTTTGATTGATCGATCCTCTACACACCAGTAATATCCACCAGCAAGTCAGGCCACATTACAAAAGCCATTGCAGACCCCGTGCACATTTCTGTGCAGTGTTGTCAAACTAAATGTCAGGGTCAGGGTGGAAAGAGGTGGGGAGCACGGCTTTACCGACGTTCCCGGAACTAACATTTTTACCTGGAATGGGATTCAGGTGTGAGAAATCAATTTGGTCAATATAGCGCGAGGCAAGCTGGGTTTTGTTCAAAAGATACTAATGAAATTTTTATGAAGAGAAAATTCCACCCTCACTCCCAGCCCAATAAAAGTTGAAACAAATGCAGAAATATTGTAGTGAGTCACTGTGGAATAGGAAGGATAAGGTTATTCTGGAGGAGATATAATCTCCCAAGGTAGGTTTTGTTGAATTTATAAGAAAACCCTTCTTATTCTTTCTCCACAGGCTGTGCAAAGGTTATTAGAACAACATATGTTGTTGTCTCAGAGGGGCTATACTGTATCCAATCACAGGATTTGACAGCTCCAACAGTCAGACAGCTGTAATCACCTCGAGCCTTGTCTAAATTTAAAATGACATGCTGATAATCATAACAAAATAAGAAAACTTTGACATGGTTTCCTATCGGATGACATATGTAGCTCTCACATTGGAGTCCTCCAGGGTTCTTTGGGGGGCTTCCAGTAGCACCCAGCAAAGTGAGGAATACTTTAATTGCACAAGCATATGTCTCATTTTGAGTATAGGTCTTTCAGAATGCTTTTTTCATGTACGGCCTAGACATTGAAAAAAAATGAGGAGGATCCCGGGAGAAACATAGTGAGGTTTGTGTTTGTTCCTGCGTATGTTCAGAGTGTGTTGCGTAACCTTCCCCTCATTAACAACCTCAGTCCTAATCCCCCCTTTAACTCTTCCTCCTCCACAGAGCAAGACCTTCTGCGACAGGAGCTCAACACCCGTTTCCTGGCCTCCCAGAGTGCCGACCGTGGCGCCTCGCTGGGCCCTCCGCCCTACCTGCGCACCGAGTTCCACCAGCACCAGCATCAGCACCAGCACCAGCACCAACACACTCACCAGCACACCCACCAGCACACCTTCACACCCTTCCCCCACGCCATCATGCCCACCCCAGCACCGCCCATGGTGCGTACCCCTGCCAGAAATGTGAGGATAAGTAGAACACAACTATGTTGGGTTGGAGTGGGTGGAGGGGGTCAATGGGGAAAAGAAATCACCATAACCAAATAGTTTTAATATGTCTTCCAATAATGAGTTTTACATGTGTAGAAGAGTGGGCGGGCATGGCACTGAAAGTGTTTTCTCTTTGTGGCTGTGAGACTGAAGATTTTACACAGTTTGACATGTGTGTAAGCGGCGTGCTGCAGGGACCTGTGGGTTTAGTGGCAGCCTTTCAATGATGACCATGTGTGTCCGTCCATGCCACAATGATGCCTTTATTCTCTCAGAAAGCTGTTCTAGTGTTTTTTCTGGCATATTCTTGGACTCCAGGCTTGAACACCGTTATTTTCTAAATTGGCAATAACTTGCCTAAAGCATGTTAACTTCAGAGCCAGCTTTTAGAACATAATACATTTAATTCATTCTGAATTTAATGACATCATTTAGTCCCGTTTGGAGGTTTTCATTACTGGCAAATGTCTAACGTTAAGAGCCCCACTGTTTGTTGGGGGAGACCACAGGCAATGGGTGGCTGGACCTAAAACTTACACAAACACACATACACACATTCGTAACTGCCTGGCCCATAGAGGGTTCGCTTGGCTCTGATGATACCTCAAAGGCAGCATGACGAGGCCTCTGACAGCTAATGAGGCCATAAAAAGTCTCTTTATGGCTGCAGTGTTTAGTCTTGACTGGGGAAATGTTTCGCCCTGAGCCTGCGCTGCACCACTAAAAGGAGACCAAACGAGACGCAGAGCCTGCGCTGGTTTACAAGGTCTTCAGATCATCACAAAAGGGGAGGATGAAAAACAGTCTGGTTTGGGAAGTGGTTGAACATTGAATCTATGTGGATGTTTTAGATCTTGCATCAAAATTGCAATTTGTAAGCATGTTCTTAATTCTAAAATGCAGTTTGTGATGTATTTTGTGTTGGCCTAAAATGACCCTGAAAGAGGCCAATCTCAACATAGTTACAGATACATGTATGTATAGGTTATAATGTCTTCTTTACATCTTTGTACTTAGCTCTGTTTTATTTCTCCTACAGTTTGACAAATACCCAACAAAAGTTGACCCCTTCTACAGACACAGTGTGAGTTTCCTTAATGCAATCTATCTGCCTGCAGAGCAGTTTGTTGCTTTCCCATTATGCCATTCCAGCCCATGCAAGTTAGTGATATAGCTGTGTGTGCGTGCGTGTGTGTGTGCGTGTGTGTGTGTGTGTGTGTGTGTGTGTGTGTGTGTGTGTGTGTGTGTGTGTGTGTGTGTGTGCGTGTGTTAGATTTCATGCAATCACTCATCAGCTTCCTAATGGATGCTGTAACCATCCTACAGTAGCTGTATCATTTCACCCTTCAGCCTCAGCACATGTTGTGATTAATGAAACAGTGTTTAGATGTAGCACAAGATTTATTGTGTGTGCATGTAACAGTGAAATTGTTGTGCATAGACATTATTACAGAAAGAGACAGTGTCTGCGTTACAGAAGAGACTTAGCTATTGCCAGAGGAATACTGTATCGGCAGTGCTTGCTTATTAATATCACTCAGTAAAGGGGGCTTATTTTAAACACTGAGCCCAGCTCTCCTACCAACATTTCCTGAAGCTTCCACACACCTGCTGTGTGCACTTGTGCTTTTCTTCAAAGCCTAACCTTCAGTATTAGTAGAATACAATGCCTTAGAGGTGATACTAATCTGAGCAGCAGCAAACATTTGCATTAGTATTCAGACCGACTCTTGGTCACATAGTTGATGCAGAATGTTGCTTGTTTTTTTCTTTTTAAAGCATTTTGTCTCTGATTCTTGATATTTCCTTGTTGTTATTATGGTAGCAGCAAATACCCTGAAGCCATTTCCTCTGTATGTATCATAGTAGCATTTAAAAACATGATGCACAGGGAAGCACATGTTGCATTTTAAACCTTTACAGCATGTCATCAAGCGCCTCTAATAAATAATCCTAGCAACCCACATTTAAATAATTCTGTTGCACCATCCATGATTAAACCAATGCAAGCATGCATGAAAACCCTTTCATGCTGATGTGATTGACAAGAACAATTACACTGAGTAGTTGATTGCGTATCTGTTTCTCTACATGATCATTTAATGAAAACCTTGAGCACTTGTTTGGTTTACATATGTTTTGCTTGTATTACAGCATTCTAGTTTTTAGATCAAAGGAGTGTTTTCCCTCATCTAATCTACTGGGAAGAGCAGGGAATATTTAATAAACTTGCAGTATGTGAAACATGTAGGCAATCATCTGTAAATATCCCCATCCTTTTTTTTTTTTTTAATTCAGTTTGACTGTTGAGGTTCATCTGTCACAGTAACCTGTTCTCCACTGCCTCCTGAAGTTCTCCCTCTTTTCTTCTTCAGCTCTTCCACTCCTACCCGCCAGCCATGTCTGGCCTTCCACCTGTCATACCCCCGAACGGGCCCTTCAGCTCGCTGCAGGGCGCCTTTCAGCCCAAGGTAAGACACACAGACACAAAACACACCTGCACATCAACACATATTACACTCTGGAAATAAGAGTTCTTCATAGTGAGTCTAATTTAATCTGTGTCTCGTGCGCTCTAGACCTCTAATCCACTCGATGTGTCCACAAGACCTGGAGCCGTCCCGCACACATTCTTACAGAAAGACCCCAGGGTAAGAACACACACACACACACACACATATCACATCATTTACAATGTAAATGTAACCTTCAGACATCCGTATGTGTTACATATCATTAAATCATCAGATAAAGGTTTCCAACACCAAAGTCTGTCATTTTCATGTGTTGGTTTGTAGAAAACATCACGGTGCTGCCTTCCTCTCATATCCATGTTATTTATATGCAAAGGGTTACAAGGAGGAACCCTGTATAACACCTGCGTGCTAATTACTGCCTAAATGCTTAATTTTAAAGGGAAATATTAACATTTCAATTTGGTTCATAATGAATGCCACACAGGGAGACTAATTAATAGTGATTTGACTGACAGCAAAATGACTCAACCTCTTTTTTTTCTTTCCCTCTGCTTCCTGTAGCTAACAGATCCGTTTCGGCCCATTCTCAGGGTGAGTGTTCATTCCCTGCAGTCTCCTGAACCCACACACACACACACACACACACGCACACACACACATACACAGAGAGAGAATAATAGCCATGATTCATTAAATAAAGGGTTTTGCAAACCGAGTATATAGTGTCTTTAATTAAGCGAGCGTTGCACTTAGAGGCAGAGTGTGCTAGTTAAATCCCAACAAGAAGACTCATTTCTGCAGCACACTGCAGCCTCTGCATGCGGAAATTCTGCTTTCAGACTTTGCTCGATTTTTTTAGATGTACACAATGTTGGTCGACAGTAATTCTAGTTACAAGCAAGACCATTCAGTCACTGCTGCAATTACCACTAAGGACTACGGATGGTAGACTGTATCTGTATTATGGGATTAAAGGTGCCACATATTTAGTATCAGTATGTCACATTCAGATGTCACACCATGGTATGTAAGTAACACCGTGGAATATCGTGGAATGGGAAGTATGCTGCTTTTGCATCATCTGTTGACCATGTGAGGTTCAAAGTTGCTCTGATCACTATTTTTAAATTAAAAATGTAACAGCTGTTGCAGTGTTGAACCCACTGAGATTTATCCCGACTCTGCAGTTCCTCGCCAGGCAGCTGTTTTCACTAAAAAACTCGTATAAACAATATGTACATTACCTGGCCAGCACTGAACAGTAGACATATTTCCTTTAAGGAATTGGTGGAGACTAAAACAGAACTAAAAGGAGAGTGAAGCCTGGACTTACATTAACCAAAATAATAAGTTAATGCTGCTCTGTGTGTGTGTGTGTGTGTGTGCGCTCTATGTAAAAATGTTTCAACTTTATAAAGCCTTTACCGTGTGCCTCCGCCAAAAGAATCAACATTGCAGGTTTAAAAATAATGTGCATTGATGATACAGCACATTAAATACAAATGAAAAACCTTGAACAAGCCGATATGAGGTATTTATTCGCTAATTCAGGGACTTTATTATTAAGCAACAATTAAAAACTGAGGTTGTGACAATATGCTTTTGTCTTGTGCTTGCAGAAACCGGGGAAGTGGTGCGCCATGCACGTCCATATCGCCTGGCAGATATACCACCACCAACAAAAAGTGAAGGTGAGGACTCATCCGACTCCTCTCTCTCTCTCTGAACAGTGCCAGATCTAGTATAAACACGGTGTTGGCTAAAACAATCCCAGCTCCATACTACTGATAAGACCTCTTCTCAGGTCTGTGTGAGTGTATACACTCAGTGTTTGATTAAAATCTTCATTATTGTCTCTCTTAAGGTGGGACAAAAGCCATAGTTTCCTTATTTACATTGTTTCTTGTACTTCTCTTCCTAAATGGTAACTCTGTGATCGTAGGAATACTGTATAGACAGAAACTGACCTTTGTACATCATTTCCATGATTTGTGAAATTAATTCTGAGTACCACACAAATCTATTTGAATAATTAAAATGGAACAAGGCATTTTAACTGTGTTGCTTCAGCAGTCATAACCATAATCATTTCTGGAGGTTGATGATGATGGGCCCATTAAGAAAAGGAGACTGCTTTGCTCCGAGTGTAATTGAGTGTAACTTGCTGGCAGAGGGACTCTTATCCCTGGAGACTCTCAGGTTTAATTCCTGCAATAGCTTGTGTGTCCTTGAGCAAGACAACAAACACCTAGTCACTCGCATACTGTAATAAATCTAATGTAAAATACACGGCGGTACCAGTGATGCACGTTATATATTATGTAGAGGGGTTTTACATGTGTTTCTCTGTCCGTCTGGCGTCTTTCAGCAGCAGATGCAGGTCGACCCTCACAAGCTAGACTTTGGCCTCAAGCCTGAGTTCCTGAGTCGACCTCCGGGCCCAAGTCTCTTCGGCGCCATCCATCACCCCAGCGACCTGGCGCGGCCCGCCACACTCTTCTCTGCTGCAGGTGAGTGCGTGTGTCACAGCTCTGGGCAAGTTAACAACAGTAGGTTTTGACATGCAGCAGTCGATCAATTCCTGCTGTTCAGAACTTTGCAAGACAGCAAAACCAAAGGATGATGAGTGAATGCATCTCTTACATCAACCAATTACTGAACATATGTTTAACACACTACATAATCAATAAGATCCCTTAAAGTTGTTTTAAGAAACAGTTTCTAAACTAAATCAAACACCTTTGGGATTTCAATACTTAAAACTAGTACTGATACTAATACTTTCCAAGGTCAAGAAAGAGTCTTCATGCCCAATGAACTCACAGTCAGAGGTTGATCTATGTTTTTCTGATGCCTTCCGTCTCTCCCTCCTCAGGTCCTACACACCCATCCGCTGGTCCCTTTGGCCATCCGCCTCACCATCCTGGAAACTTCCTCACCCCAGCATCTCACTTAGGTAAGAGGACCCTTCAGTTCAGACCTTATCAGAGAGGAAAACTAGGATGATTATATGCATGTTAACATGTTGCGTCTGCTTCCAGAACCTTTCGGTAGGCCTTCATCGTTTGGAGGACTGGGATCCCTCAGTTCATCAGCCTTCGGGGGACTGGGAAATCCAGCACTAAGTGAGTTTCAGTCTTATGAATGATACCAATTATGGCTGGAATGATACATTAAGCCGTGCAAGTTGTTGAGATACGCATTTAACTTGTGTCCTGCTGCGCTTTTCCACGTATTGAATCCCTAACAGCGGCCAACTCAATGTTCGGCCATAAAGATGGCCCCAACGCACAGCAGCACTTCAACAGCAACAGTAACAACAGCCACCAGGAGCCATGGAACCGCCTGCACCGTACGCCGCCCTCCTTCCCCACGCCACCACCCTGGCTGAAGCCCGGAGACTCTGAGAGGAGCGCCTCGGTCAGCTCGCACGAGAGGGACAGAGACTCTGACAAACGGGACTCGTTGGTCAGTAAAGACGACAAGGACAGGTGGGTGGTGCTCAGCAGAAGGTTGTTGCATGAGTGACGACGCTATGACTTTTTACTTTGCTCAAGAACACTGGGAGGAGATATATGTAATGTAATGAAATATTACTATGTATACTGCACATTTTAGCTTATTTTCCCCCAAAAACGTTAATTGTCACAATTAACCTATTGGACAAATGCAGAGTTACTAGTACTGATTGGGGAATTTCTCTTTGTATTTCTAGGGACTCAGTAGAAAAGCGTCACCCGAGCCATCCGTCACCAGTCCCTGTCAACCCCATCAATCTCCTTGTCCACAGTCGGCCTCCCGAGCACCACAGAAACCACCTGCCCCCTGCCTCTGCAGAGCCTCAGCGGGACAAAGAGAACAAGGCCAAAGACAGGGAGAGGGAGCACTCAGATGCTTGGAAGGACAGTGGCACAGATGACCACAAGCTCAAAGACAACCAGCACAGTGACAAGGACACACCTGTCATCCACGACGGCCGAATGTCAGAGGACAAAGTGTCCAACAGAGGGACGGCGTCGCCCTACATCCGGCAGACCAGCCTGGAACGTCCCAACGGCAGCCTGAGCAGGGAGGTCCTGGAGAAGAAGGCAGAGCTGCCGTATGAGCACCAGAAGAAGAGCAGTGAGGTGAAAGTGAAGGAGGAGAGGAAGGAGGAGCAAGATGGAGCCACAGAGAGGCCAAGTGAACACCCAACACAAGCACCCCCCACACCAAACCTCCACCCTCCCTCCTCAATGCCTATGCCCATCGGCATGGCTGGAGTCCACCCAATCAACAGCATCAGCGGTCTGGAGAGAACTCGAGTGGTGGCCCCCTTCATGGGTATCAGCCCCATCCCAGGAGCTGACAGGTTTCCCTACCCTGCCTTCCACTGGGACCCAATGAGGGACCCCTACAGGGGCCTGGACATTCACAGACGGGACCCTCTGGCCAGGGACCTGTTGCTAAGGAATGACCCTCTGCACCGGCTGGCAGCGCCACGCCTGTACGAGGCCGAGCGCTCCTACAGGGACCGTGAGCCTCATGACTTTAACCGTGACCACGCCCATCCTCTAGCCCTGGAGCAGAGGAGGGAGCAGGAGCGTGCCCAGCTGGAGGAGCGCGACCGCCTCAACATGCTCAGAGAGGACTACGAGCACGGGCGCCTCCACCCAGCAATGCACCATCCGGTTCTTGACGGACACCTACCCCACCCTGCCCCAGGCCTTATGGCTCCTGGACTTCCAGGCATGCATTATTCCAGGGTCAGTCCCTCAGCTGCGGCGGCAGCGGCTGCTGCTGCTGCCGCCGCTGCCCATCAGAATGGTATTCTGAATAAAACACCACCCACCGCCTCTCTGAGTGCCCCACCTCCGCTCATCCCCACACTGGGGGCCCGGCCGGGCTCACCCAGACGGACTACTCCCCTGGCCACAGATATCAGAGACAGACCGGCTCACAAAGACATTGAGGCACGATGAGCTGAGCCTCCGCAGCCCTGTGCCTCTCTTACACTGAACTCACACCAAGCACTTAGCTTTGGGCAAAGCAAGACTGTAACATAGCTGTGAATAACTTATGTGGGCAGAGATGTGCTCACACAATGAATTGTTTTTGTATAAAACTACAAAGACACAATAATCACAGAACAAAAAAAAAACATTTTTCAAAGATTTTTTCCAGTTTGCTCCAGCTTTTTGTGTGCATTCAGTCTCTTGTAGAGCAAAGTGATGTGGAGTGAGAATGTACAGGTACTTTAGCACTGACAGACGGCAAAGTGTGTAGATAATGTGTACAGTCGCTGTGCTCGCTCTGTATGGATAAAAATCATGGTACAAATATGCAAAAGGGTGTTTTGAAAGCTTTACTTTGAACAAATGTAAATAGGAGTATTTAGGCGGTGATTCAGAATGTGCTTTTTGCAAATTCCTTTTTGTTGACGCAGCTGATTAGCATTGTACCAGAGACCCCATATTCAACTATGCAACAAATGTCTGGGTTCCCTTTCTGAAAGCTGGTCTTCTCACCACTACTGACCAATAAAAAAAGGACAAGAAGCTGTATTCTCTCCACAACGCAGACTTGACAAACATTGGCTCAATGCAGACAGATACAAGCTTTAACAGGGTCTGGACGTGGCAATTTGGATTAAATTAAAAGGTAACGTTTGAGAATGATTTTCTCAAATATGATAAATTGTGGGGACAATCCTAGAAACAGTATTGCATCTCAAAAGGACTTCAGCGTAAGAAGCCAGCAGCACAAATGTTAAGACACTTTTTTAAATTTTAATTTCATTTTTTCCTTCACTCAGTTGCCGCTAGTCTTGTTCTGGGGAGAATGCAGCACATTGAACACCATGACAGCACATTGCCCTACAGAAGGAGTGTAAAGTACATGTTTTGGAAATAGGTTCTGTTGGTTAAACAGTGTATTAAAGTGCTTTCCTAAGTTGTTGTACCTACAAAATCAAAAGACAAAAAAAGCAAGTCTAAACTATGGACAGTTTGTTTCTAACGAGCAGAGATCTATTTTAGTAGTCCACTGAAGGTTTAGTTGTGCGCTTCGAACTCTGTGATATCATGTCGTGCAGTGTTTTTTAATCCAACATAAAAATGTCCACCGGAGCCATAGTGGTTAGTCGATGCGTATTGCAAAAAGATTGTTAAATGAGAAACTTTTTTTGCTGTTTACCATGTACAGGGAAAAAAATGAAGTCTTTCTAGATCATGTACAAAAATGAGAAAAAATGAAGCGACTGAATCTTCAGCATGCTCCTCATTTAAACTTGTGTAATGTAAATTGTGCCATGTTATTAAAAAATGTGTACTAACCTCGTCTTTTATTCCTCCACTGTCATGCCTTAAACTGAGTCAACAGCCCATATTTCTCCTTGACGACCTACACTTACACACATAATGACTCCTACTGAGAATAAACTACTGGTGGGACGGACTACAACTCTCACCTATGTTCCAATTAATCTAAGTGATATCGATGTGTAGTCCACCACATTTACAAGATATAAAGATCTTATCACTTGATACACATAGAGCCACGAGATGAATCATGTCTCACATAGCTGCTGTACCAGTAGCTGATGACTCACTAGAAAACTGCTTGATAACCCTTAGAACTGTGAAAACATGCATCACATTATCATCATCAGCTACTTTACACATCAGCAGCCTTCACTGGTGAATCATGGCATGGCATTTGTGTATTCATCAGACGATGCAGGAGTCATCGACGTTCCCATTACGCTGAATTACCGCAGCGTTCATGCACCCTTCACTGATTGATGTTTAGGTCATGTATCAATCAAATGCTGGCTCAGTCCATTACTGGTGGCTTGCCTTTAGTTCCTCCTGCCAAGTAAATGCGTCCTGCTCCTGGAACCCACGTTCATTTTCCTTTCAGTGCTGTTAGTACAGTTAGAGGGTAGTTCAGGCCTTTGACCAGGAGAGGGCGCCAACAGATAGGATACAAATCTCATAACTGCTTTAAGTCAAGAAGCAACAACTTCACTATGCTGCAACTATTTCCTATTTCAATTATCGATTCATTTGAAGATGACGTATTTGATTATTGGTTTAGTCACTAACATAGCAAAAAAAAAACCTAAAAATAAAAAAAAAGTTTCCCAGAATGGAAGATGACATTCATATCGCTTGTTTTGTCCAACATCTCAAAAACCAAAAATACTCAGTTTACTATCATGTAAATCTTAACATCTGAGTAAATGGAATCAACAATTATTATAACTATTAATTAATATTTTGATAATCAATTATCAAATCAAGTCCATTTTAATTGTATAGCCCAATATCACAAGTTTACCTCAGAGGTCTTTACAGTCTGTACAGCAACACATCCTCTGTCCTTAGACCCTCGATACGAAAGAGGAAAAACAGGGAATAACTCAAGAAACCTCAGAGGAGGGATTCCTCTCCCAGGACAGAAGAAACAAATGACAGCATGGATGTATAAATTATAATGGATTTATAAAATACAACAATATATACAATACAAACTGTGCATTTAATCTCAGCGTCTCTCTGTAATAACTGACTCCTTTCAGCCATGTCAGCATCTTAGAGACCATCTAGAACAGTCGTTCCCAACCTGGGGGTTGCTGGGTTATTCAAAGGGGTCTTGAGGTGATAAGACAGGATGAGATGTGTGTGTGTGTGTAAGTGTGTGTGTGTAATCTCTTCTTTATTTCTTGTGGATTTCTATATTTTAAAAGTTATTCATATACAACTAAATAAGTCTTCGCCCCAGAGCTGCAAGTTTATTTGATTAATCTATTATATAATCAATCTGGTAGACAGTTTTCACAGGCAGGTCACAGGCCAAGAAGGTTTAGAACCGCTGAAGAATACGTGCAGGTACGTCAGACCTTAGACTATAATAATTCTAAGCACTGATCAACAAAATCCTGAACTGAGTAAACTGTGTGGATGTAGCTACAAACCCTTCTTCCACTGGACAGAACCTGCAGTGCAGGTTTAATGTATCTAAGCTTCTTCCCTCGATGTGTCTCGTCTGCCACACAGAGACAAGCTGGAGCCGAGGCTCAGATGGACAAACATTAGCAAATGGCTTTGCATGGAAAAGCACACCAGAAGAGTACAGTGTTAGAATAGCAGAAGGCCGCACAGTTCTCCTTATTATAGGAGGAAAAGGTGCATCGACTGATGAAGCATCCCTGTTCACTCACACCATTTCATTTTCCTCAAAGCCGTTCTAATTAACCTATCTAACTCATTATCAAGAATTGGATGAAGTTACTGCTTGAACGGAACAGAGAAGCTAATCGTCTGCATTACCCAGTCTGTGCTGACAGACACACACTTCTGATATAAATGAGGTCTGACTGAATACAACTTCTTTATCAGCAACACAGTGACAACAAGAAAACAACAAGGGAGAAGAATGATGAGAGAAAACACCATAAACCCACTCAGCAGCTCTCTGTTTCAGGAATTGAAATTATGTCACTTAAAAACTCCAAATTAACTTGTAAACACATCAAAAACAGTTTTGACCATTTAACATGTAAAACACAAACTGATCGAAACCTGCGAGCCTCCACCGAGGAAGCTCATTTTCACCTTATTCTAAAGCAGCACCTGTTCACTCACTTATGGCCTGTAATTTGCATTTTCAACCACACGGTGGCGCTGGTGTACAACTCCATCACTGAGAGGCGAGACAAGAGAAGCTGTGCAGAGTTGAGTGGATGTCAACAGCAGGTAGGACAGAATCTGCTCTGACCAGTTTGGCCGGCAGTGTGTGTTTGCCATCAGCCTGTTAACATGAACACCATCATGAACACCATCATGATTACCATGGTAACGCATGCTGTCCAACAGGAAGAGCAGCATGCTGTGTTAAAAACACCCTTTGGCTGTCTTGTTCTCGTCTTTGAGCTCAGCTAAAAAGCAAATAAAGCCAGTGGTCGTCAGCTGTCCTGTAACTGCTGGCACACCTCACATGATATTAGCAAACAAGAACAGCTGACACTTTCAGCGCTGCTGCAAACAAAGCCTGTCTCTGGTCTCTGAGTTATGCAAAAGACAAAGGATCATATTTAATACGAGGAAAAAAAGACTTTCCTGGAAACCATTCATTAACCCTTCAGGTAGCATTTAAACCGATGCAGTATATGTGCTGGCTCTGCTGGATGCACGAGCCTTTACTCTTAGAAAAAGAGAGCAATTATGAGGGAATGCTCATAGTCTTTTCTCCCTGCTGACACCTCTAATAACATCCAAACAAACGAACGCTCCTAAAAATACTTTCCTGTTTAGAAATGGGAAGGCATCCTGTTCTCAGTGGAAACATTCCCCTGATGTTTCCTGAGAAAAAGCCCATAAACCTGAGCGGCATGCTGTCTGTTCCTCTGCTGGGATTAAAGTTGACGCTCAGGCCGCTCAAACAGAGTTCACTCGTTCATCATTAGTTTACACATCTGAGGCTAGAGTTCGATTCTGGGGAAGGGATGAGATCGAAAGACAAAGAGCTGGCCTCAAATATGAAACCATGTATTAATGCACGTAATAAGTAACCATTCATTTCATTATTATTATTTATTTTATCCATGAGTCGTTTGGTCTATAAGACACTGGTAAACAATATGTCCATCAGAACTCCATGAAGCCTAAATTAACACTGAATACTGTTCAGTGTACTATAATGGAAAACCAAGAAATGCAAAAATAATCTCACATTTGAGAGTGCAAAGGCTTTTATGCTTAGAAATAACAAACAATAACTTGAGTAATTACCTGCAGCTCTGCAGAGGTCAGAGGTCAGAGACGAGCTGGTCTATATGACGACTTATTTTCTTTAACCACAGCGAAACATATTCTGACGGCAGGATCAAGCCCTCTACAGCTCAACGCTCTCCTCAAAATAGAGAATTGTTTTCTTGACTTAAATAGATGTGTTTGATCCTCCCACATCACTGTCACATACTGTACATGTGTTTGATGTTTGAGGTAACTGAAGGATGACTGAACTAAAGCTTTAGACCCTCCTAACCCATACATTTACACTGAAAACGTATGAAATCATTTCTCTGCACAACTACACATGCATACTGCTGCTCAACTGGAGTAACATGCGCTGCAGCAGGAGGCTCGACATACAATATAAAAGCTGTGTCAACATGCAGAAAAACACTTCAGCAGCTGACTTTCTGTCAGGTGGGAACAAAAACAGAAGTGTTTTCCAAACGAGCAGCTACAGTGTGAGAGAAGAAAACACGAAATTCTTCAAGTTCTTCAAACACCGTTGCGTTTTATGACTCCTACGTGTTTATGCGTCCCTTTCTGCTCAAACAAGACACTCAAGGTTCATCATGCTGACCCAGATATCACCTGACCATGAAAACAATGCAGCTTAATCCTACAGCTCTTTCTAATTTTGACTTTGTTTCCAGCAGAATGGTTTAGAGCAACCTTCACAGACCTGATGCAGCAGGGCCTCATTAGCTGTGAGATTCAGCCCCACCAATGCTGACAGATGAACCTTAATTACTGCAGGAGCCGTTTTTTTCCTGCACCAGAGAGTATTGTACGCGGTTGATATTTGATGTCTAACACTGTGACCTTCTCAATCCCCAGAAGCAGACACCTAGAAGCCAAACACTGCAGAGATCTGAGGCAAAAATACATACAGAGCACCACACTAATCTGTGAGGAACCTACAACGTGCAGATGGACAAGCCAATAAGTATCTGATCCCCTGCTACTGTACAGTAGAAAACCACAAGGGGAACAAAGATCAGTGTAAACCCTGCAGTTCACCTGATGTTTTAATCGTGACGGCAAATGCTTCAAACTAACTCTGCTATGATACAATACAGTACAAATCCACAAAGACAGAGACAATATTACCCTTTAGCACAGACACAGAGTGTTACTGAGTTACTGAGTAAACAACAGCAACACGGTTCACGTGACGCCGGGGTTTTTACATCGAGGACGTTTGTCCTTTAAAATCCATCTGAGAAGACGCAAAATAGGACACTGAGAAATTTTAGGATGACCAATAACAACATAAACCTCTTCTGAGGATCCACTGGAGGCCTCTCATAAACCTCTCAGATCCAACTTACACGTGGTACAGTAGCCCAGCGATCAACAAACAGTGATTCTTATAATGTTTCATATTTTGTCAGACATCATCATGGTCATTTTCATGATTTGTGGTATATTAGATTATAATTTCACCTACATGCCAGACTTTCTTATAGGATCCGCTACAATAAACATCAGTTCTCAAACCTCCATATAAGAACATGAGCGTCTATTGTGTCTGAGACTGTAAAATGTCACGATTACATCTATCCTCTCATGTTCTCTTCAGTGAGAATTCAGCTTCCTAAAGACTTTACCTGTACAAATCCAGATTGATGATTTCCGTGGGAATTACGCAGCATAATTCATAATTCTGCCCCATCCGGAGCCTCAGTCTCATTTAGCACCTGTGATGGCTGGAGTGCTGCATGGAGGGCAGCTTTCAGTCTGTGAAGGTGGTCGGAGGTACGTGTCCAGCATGGAGAAAAGACATTGTCTAATTGCTTGGCTGGAAATAGCTGGAGGTGGGAGGAGCGGGGAGGGATGCCTGATCTGCTCGTGCAGAGGGAAAAGGGATTGCCCCATCCTGTTAAATCACCACCCTGACCTTTGACCTCACTGTGGCCACTCAGGATGATGCGACTGCACATGCATACACACGCCCAGCTCTAATACGTATGAACGCACACGGACAGATACTGAGAGACACACATACAATACGTCACTGACACTGCCGTGGCAATAATAGAGATGACCCCAATCAGTGAGCCTTATTCTCAAGGCTACGTTTTATCGCTGGCTTCCTTTGCAGCCTCCTGATGACATGGCATTGGAGGTTGATCACCTGTAATAGAGTCCAGCCAAGGTGCAGATTAAAAGTACAAATCACATTGTAAACGACTGAGCTGAGCTGCACTGTGTAACCTCCACCTTGGTGCGCAGGATTTTAAGACCCTGGTTTCCATTTCCCATCTTGACTCAAGGAAGATAAAAAGAGAGCATAAAATAATCGAAGTTTCCAGTGGGCCTGTGTGTGTGCGTGTGTGTGTGTGTGTGTGTGTGGTGAGAGAGGATATTAAAGCAGGTGTCCTGCCGCTGGATTTGAACCTTTCTTTTCTCCTCCAGCGTCGTATGAAAGCAGGTCTGATGACTTTAATTTCTCCACTTGCAGGGTCTCTCATGCACTAAGCAGCTGAGTGCTGCTTTCTCTTTCCTTCACACCACATGCAATGTTCCTACCAGTAAATAAAAAATAAAATCTCCACAGAGAGAGAAGGGAGTCTTGAAATAACATGATGTTCTTGAACCCAGTATAATCTCAGCATGCAACCACCGCTGCTCCTCAGTTCTCCCTGGAGCACAGAGGGGAAGGTCATTCATCAAAAGTCACATATTAGTCATCAGAATGTGAGCAGCGTGGGGTCGAAATAGTGACCTACGCCAATGCTGAGATGCGATGGGTGTAAAGGGTCGGCCCTTAACAGATGACTCTGTATCGACCAGACGGTTAGACAGGAGAGGAGACTGTGTTGGATGCTGTACCAGTGCTCTGCTGCTCCTCCCAGACTGGGAGATGAGGAAGACTGACAAATGAGTGTACAGCAGCTGGGTAAAGCCTCACGAGAAGTCTGGGCTGTCTGCAGGCGTCGCAGACAGACTGGGATGATTGGCTCAGGTTTGGACTCTACTCTCTCTCTGCAGAATATCCTCCACAGTCTCCAGCCACAACATGCAGGTTGTTCAAGGCGACATACGGCAGAGTGCCGTGAGCGTTTGCATGTTGACGCGCTGATGCTGTGCCTCCTTTTCATTTGACATGGCACAATGACTGTGCGTTTAAAGTTCAGACTGTCAGCTTTCATTTGAGGTTATCCTCAGACAGACTGGTTGCTTTGTTAGAAGAACTATAGGCGTATTTACTTAATTACCCCTGACATCCCTCATATGTCATATTAATATGACTATGAAAGTTCAAATTAAAGGAGTCTCTGTTTTTAGACTTCTGGTAGTAACGCTGCAAAGTACAAACCTGATTCTATGCTTAAATGTAATCTGTATTCATCCAGATACTACTGAGGCCAAAGAACAAGAGGGACCATGTCCAAAAATGGCTTTAACTCCTCAGTTATTCACCCGAAGTGGCTGTAAAAGCTTACATTCACATCATAATCTGTGTCAATTTACATCCCAAAGTGTTAAGAGCATAGAGTCAGAATGTTAATGTACCGCTGTGCCAATGGAGCTGATGGAGCTCACTCTTCATGCATATGCATATCCCACTATCCAGTATTCCCTCCGCAACCCGACTGAGGTTTCTAAAAACGGCAGAAAGCTTAACATCTGTGACAGCAGACGTCACACTGGAGGAGAACGACTTTGATGAGACCAGTGCTTTTAGAGGCCTCCTTTGTTAGCAGGGAGCGAATTGAGCTTTACAAGATAAATCATCCCGCTAGCAGCCGCTTTAGACTGTGTACAACCAGATAAGGTTGCCAAGGAAACCCTCCTAGAGAACCAATGAGATTTTTTTTTTTTACTATACCAGCCTCCTCGATCTGTGCAAACAATTAATACCTTACCCAGGCAGAAGGGAGGGAGCTGGGGAAGTGGGAGGCAGGCACAAATCCCCAGGTGCTTAGCACAACACCACTCTCCCTTCATCTATGTGAATGAGGACATGAGGTAGAAAAAAAATGTAACAAATGGATATTGGACTGGAGGACACTGAGGGATGATGTATGAGTCATTGTACATTAATTCAATGAGAGAACAGCGTTTAGTCAATAAATCTAATCTGCACACGTGCAGTAGCGCACATCACTAATGTCCTTTTAATGAATGTTTTGAATGCACCGCCATAAAAGTGCCATTATATCCTGCCACATCTATTTATAGGACGGCTGTGATTGTGCTGGTATCACTACAGCTGAACCAGTCCGGCACACAGGAGAAGCCCTGATGCTCAGAGCTGCTGCGGCGCCATTAGGATCCATGTGTGACTTCGACTAGCCACAGATCAGATCAATGCTCCAGGGCCCTATCTATTGCTGACATCCAATTATAGCAACGGACGTCCGCTTAGCACTGCTACTAAGTGCTTTAGTCTTTTTATTGACTACCTGTCAACGGCATGCACACAGTGGAGCTATTGGCTAATAATCAGCTATCGATCTATCCACATGTCAAGATCACCAGCATGTTGTTAAGTGTATAAAAGTGTGTGATGAGGGCATCAGCGTAGAATATATATAACTATAACACCGACACTTGGATGGTTTATCCCCGAGTCATTAAACAGGCATTTCACATCATTCAGCATCCTTAATTAGAAAGCTAATCTTGTACAAGTTTGATTAGTGCTGGCTTGCAATGAAAGTAATTGCCCTGCACATTAACTAAGGGAGGAAATTGGCCGTAATAGAGGAAAAAAAAAGCTAAGCAAATGTTGAAACAAATGGCCACGATGCCAGGGACAAAGCAGTACAGTACAGCAGGGGAATGACAATGAGACAGTAAGAGGCATACAGGATGGCGAGCCGGGTCACAAACCTATGTATGTTTATTACTGGATCTGAATGGCAGGCGTTGGATTGTGTCTGTCTGCTTCATTGATTAATTACAGTCATTAAGTGGTTAGAAAGTCACCTCATCTGGTGTAAGGGGTGGAAATCACTGGCTGATTAAAATTAATCACAGTCAAAGAGCAGCAGGAGGCCGAGTCCCCAGAGAGCATGAAGAAATGAAGGCTTTTTCATGCTAAAAACAACAGCTTCTACTGCCTCTGTATACAAACAAATAAACAAACAAGGCAGGTTGGTTTTGTTTTTTTTAACCATTTTTAATGGACTTTTATTATTAAAAAAATACAGCACAAAAATACACACAAAAAGAAAATTGGTTTTCACACGGTGTGCAAACCTCAAAGGAGATCTTCATATAATATTAGTATGCTGGTTTCAAAGCTACAGTTAATAGTGTTAGTAGTTGTCATTAATGTTCTGAGCATATAGAGAGACAGCAACAGCAACTCCCTACAAACTCTGTACAGTTTGTCACCAGGTGACACACACACACACACACACACACACACACACACACACACACACACACACACACACACACACACACACACACACACACACACACACACACACACACACACACACACACACACACACACACACACACACACACACACACACACACACACACACACACACACACACACACACACACACACACACACTTTTAAGAGGAACTGATGCATGTAATTTCTATGTCTGGTCTCACTTTCTCTGGTTATAAGAAAATAGGTGCAACAATAAAAATCACCAATAAGTACAATATCATAAAACTACAACCATCACCTCCTCTTAAAGTGTACCACACACACACACACACACCCCTCATTACCCCTCCTCTTCTGTTTTAGTTATAAAAATTTGCACAGCAGAGCATCACATATACAAACAAACATCATCATCATCATCTTTATATCATTGGACTGTGTATTAGATAGGCTTACTGCGACAGGATATTTATACATTACAGCCAGAACCATGTTATTTTAAAAAACAAACAACAAAATTACTGAAGTTTACCTACAGTTTAAAAAATGTGAGTTCATGTTTTGAAATACAAAATTAAAAACTTTAAGACAGTGATAAAGGTTTCATGAAGCTATGGTGGTGGTGGTGGTGGTGGGGGTCTGTATGAGTTGAGTGGGTGTGGGAAATCCTACACTTGACCTGATTGAGGCAACAGAAAACAATCAATAGGCTCACTGTGTACTGATATTGGCCTAGTGGCTGTGGGCTACGGCTGCCAGTCAGGATGATGCTAGTGCACGTAGCACAGCGCTCGTTGAGGGGCGTGCTACGACAACTCAACTGGACACCAAGGCACAATAGAAGTCATAAGAATCCAGCTATGAGGGCTGCGCACGGGTGAAGTGATTGGAGGTGCATAAGGCTAAAATAAGGAAGAGAATAAGGCGTCAGAGCAAAAAGAACAGAGTTTGCCCACCATACAATAAAAGAATGGGCATAGTTAGGTTTACAGTCAAACAATACAAATAATTCACTGTTCTTCCTGCCTTAACTGCAAGAACAGGCCAATGTGACTTATACTGACTGACTGAACCAACATTTATATTATCCAGCACTGGCAAAAAACTAACTGTAAAGTGGCTGCAGAGTAACAGCGTCCTAAAAAGCTCATCACATTTGCTCCTCTTTGTGTGCGCTTTCTTCATGTATGCACGCTTTACATCCTTCATTAAAAAGTCCAATTAATGCTACAGAAGCCAAGACAGCTTTCATATTGTCCACAGAGAGAAGCTTAATCAAGATACCAGCTCCTTGTAATGAAACTCCAAATAAGGAGGATTACATATGCCGGACCTCCAAGGGGGGTGACCACTACTACAGATGATGAATTAAGACTGGGTGCTCTTGTCCTGCTGATAAGGTGTGTGTGTGTGTGTGTGTGTGTGTGTGTGTGTGTGTGTTGGGGAGGCACTAGATGTGCGGCTGGTCACAGGGGTTAGGAGCCTGTTGACAGTCAAACACATTCAAAGCAGATTGCTCAGTGAACCTCGTTGTCCAGCTGCCCCCGTTATTTCCTTCTACGCTAACTCCTCTAAGATCTCTGGAGGAGGGATGGGGGATGGAGACTAGTCTTTATTGTTTTTTAAGCTCTGTCAAGAAGCAATAATCCACCCAATCACAAGATGTGGAGGCCTGAACCTCCCCCTCACCCCCAACCAATCCTGTCCCCTTCACCCCCCCCAGCCAACTCGGACTGGACAGTTCAAAACAGCAAACGGTTCAAACAGCAAACGGTTCAAACAGCAAACGGCTGACCTAAATAAGCATTTTCCAACTCTAATAGTCAGTGGATTGTGCTCAGATTCAATTCAAATCTGGGAATTTTAGTTAAGTCTGTGTTATTTATCCAAAGAACAGAGTATTTACTTTCATGGAATTAAAACTCAAACTAGAAAACATGATTGCCTGACAGATGATCATACTGTTATGTAGTCAGTGAAAGATGATGAATGAACTATACATTTCCCAAACCCCTATTCACATACATACACTTACATTCACACACACATACAGCTGCAATTTTATACATACATGCATACAACTGGCTAATTAGGGGCCTGGATCTGTTTTGAACATACAGTATCTCTACAAGGGCCATCTATATTAAAAAAACAAAAACAAAAACATGCATTCAAATATGTACAATATAATTTGTATATTGACCATTCTGCTTCATATCCATTTTTCAATGAGTCCAGGAAGTAAAATTCATAAATGTTTTTTTTTTTTTTTTTTGTATTTGATAAAAAGTTAATGTGCTCTGTTGTGATTCCAGTACAACTCAAATTCTCTTCTCAGCACCACACCAGAGCCAGGTCTTCATAAGAGGAGTATACTCCCATTTGTTAATAATCAAGAGCTAAAAGTCAGGCGATTCAGCCCATCCCAGCTCTTGCTCCATCTTCATCGGCTTGTGTCCTACTCACTTCCACTTCCTAGACAATCGAACCGTCCCTGTTCTGGGCAGGGATCATGACGGGGATGCCGCCCATGCGGCTGAGGTTAGGGCCGGCCATCCTGGAGGCAGTGGGCGGGGGCAGAGGGGCGTGGCTTGGAGGCCTCTCGAACTCCTCAGATGAAGGAATCTTGTCGTACTGGGGCTTCAGGGCGTACTCGTGCAGGTTGGATGGTGACATAGAGCCCAGGGAGGAGCGCTGGCTGCCCACAGTAAAGCTGCGCGCCGTTGAAACGCGACTCTTAGGAGGAGGCACGTCCTCTCTGAGAAGAAACAGAGAGAGCAGCACATTTAGACAATAAAACAAGGCTGTAAAGTCATTTTCATGAGCTTACGTGAGTGTCAAGTTGGAGAAATTGAACATGGAAAATGATCTTCTCAGGTGCTATTAAACATAATGAAGTCTAATGGTACAATTGTATAAAAGTCTGGCACTTGCACAGTGAGGAAAACAATGAATACTAGAGGAGTCTGCAGGAGTCATTTCAGGAGCGAAACATGATTTGATTCAATAAAGAGGGAGAAATTATTGGAGTTGGTCCGTTTGATTGTCCGAGGCAGTGTCTGCACCGTTAGCCACACTGACTGTGTAATAGCCTTTGGAGACTGAACCAAGCAACCAAATACAGCTATGCCCTCTACTCCCTCTGCTACCACATTAACAGCTAATAAGCAGCAATAATCCAGTTAAATGTGCGATCAAACTGAGCCTGAGGGGCCAGAGCTTGTGTAGTCCATAGCTTCATGCTGTGGTGTTTCAGTGAATGTGTGTCTGTGTGTACGAGACAGGACCAGTGGACTAATCCTCTTTGTCCTACAGCGTGAGTAGTGTCACATTGTGGTCTTAGACAGATTCAACCCGCACTAGAGTGATAGTAAGCCCAGGGGTTGTACAGAGCCCGTGGGCCGGATGGAGAGCTGGATGGCGGGGGAGGGTGTGGGAGTTGCTCTAGAGAGGGGAGAGGGGGTGAGGTGGGGTGGGGGGGCAGCCAGCAGCAGACATGACACAGGATCCACAGAGCAAACAAAGCTTTCAAACTGATTACCACAGCTGTTTATTTGAGGAAGGGTAAAAAAAGAAAAACGCTGATGGAGAAAAAAACATTTTCATGCTTGTTGGAGCTGTTGGAGGCGTGTGTGTGTGTGTGTGTGTGTGTGTGTGATGACTGGAGGTCACATTAAATGGGGACCTGAGAGTAATACTAATATGTACCCTATGGCATTTTTTATGCCCACCTTTTTATCCAGTATTATACAAGCTGAGACAGCTTTCCATCAAAACAGAGCTTTCGGTATCTGTGAGCCAAATCCCAGTTATGATGTAGAGTGTGTACCTTATCTCATTGCAGATTTCCTTCTCATACTTCTTCCTGTGACGGGCACGGCAACAGCAGAAGAGGATGATGGCAATAATGATGAGGATCAGTAGGACAGCAATTATAGCTCCTGCAATGATGCCTGCAGTGTTGGGGGCTAGAAAACACAAGGAGAAAGGGGTTGGAAGGTTTGATAAATGTCATTTGGATAGCAATTACTTGAATATAACTAAGGCAAAGTTCAACAAAAAAGTACAACAATCACCAATGTTACTCAAGAGATCCTCCAGTATATAAAGGGAAATTAAATCGATCGCAACTGGACTTGGTTATTTGTCTTTGAAGACGTTTCACCTCTCATCCAAGAGGCTTCATCAGTTCATGCTAGCTTGACTAGGCTGGGACTAGTCCAAATAACCAGTTGCGTTCGATTTAATTTCCTCAAGATAACTATGACCTGGATGAATGAGAATATTCACAGGCTTATATAAAGGGATACATTTTGTCATATGCACAATGCTGAGCAGTAGACACACTGTCCTGCACACCAGAGACGTGAATTAAATCTTTATTGTTCACTGGTGGTAGTATATAGAAATGGCCGTAGTTTGAAGGATAGGTTTACAATTTTTCAAATCTGTCGTTAAACAATAGTCGGGTGCCCACATGAATATTGGAAGAGGCTTTTCTTGCTGTAATTATCCCTCCTGTTCATACCGGTCATTAAACAATGGCAGGAGCCAGAATTTCCTAATGTGCTTACACTGTGAGCGATGGGGACAAATTCCACAGTCCTTGTTCTGTGCAATAATGTATTCACATTTATTTGAATCTAATTTGAGGCTTCAGTAATCCAAAAAAAAGGTGAAATGTTATACTAAAAACACTGAAGATATCCAGTTGATTTGATTAAATAACATTTCTTCATCTAAGAGGGGCCGTGGAGTTTGCTTTCTGTCACTTGCATAAGAAAACAAAGTTAACAAAGCAAATTATGAAAGGATCTTTTAATGACCAGTATGAACTAATGAATTATTACAGCAAGTAAAAGCTGACTGTAGTTTTAAAACAGACTTGGGAGGCGGGCTTACTACAGTCCATTAAGTTTCTACATTTAGCTGTGATTTAACTGGCATGATCTTTACTGCTGTCACCTTCATCTTCCTTTTGCTGAGGAAATACTGAATGCCAGCTGAGCTTTAGCTGTGATAAAAATGTTACCCCCCCAATTTACCACAACTGGCTCATTTTATTAGGTCTCAGATGCCTTTGATTAAAAAAAACAAACAATACAAAGTAGATTCTGACAATTCAGCCTGATTTGTCTCAATGATTATATCATTTTTTTATGGTTAGATGTTGGTCACTCGGGGTACATCATTGTACTTGAAGGTAGAAAAGGACCACTGACTTGAAAGAAGCCATATTATGTCTGTACAGGGTACTGCCCAGCAGTGTTTTTTACAATTGCTCCTATTTGACAGTAGTTTTAGAAGGCGATCAGGCAGCAGAGCAGCAGGTCGAATTGTGAAACTGGCTGAATGCAAGCATCAATATAAAGTTGGCGGGATACTCACGCGGTGTCACGCTGAGAACCAGTACACACTCCTCACTGCCAACACGGTTGCTGGCAGTGCAGCGGTAGGTGCCAGATGCGCTGGCAGATGCGTTCCTCACGTTAACGGTTCCTCCCACAGGATCTATAGCGAGGCAGAAGAACACATCATTGAAGAGATGACAGTGTGAAACTAAAAGAGGACCTGCGTGTAGGGCTTGAAAACAGTTTTCTATTTGTTATGGAGTGCTTGTGAAAGAGTCCATTACCCATCACAGCGGAGGCGGGCAGCAGCTTGTTGTCACTGGTTCTCTGCCAGTTGTATTGCAGGGGTTTGGTGCCCTCGCTGGATAAGCACCTCAGCACAATGTCTTTACCCTCCTGTGTGGGGCCTTCGGCATAGCACCTGGGCTTGGATGGTTTCACTGTGGAGAGGAAAGGAGTGGAGGGAAGTGACTGAGGTGAAAAATAGCAGACAGCCAAAACAGTCCACCTACTTACCACCCTGTTATTTGTCATACTCGCAAGTCATGTGCCTGTGTATTGTGCGCTCCCAGATTTGTCCTCCTTTTGTCAACGCAGCAGTCATCAGCGTAATGAGAGCAGTAATCAGGGTAATTGATACAGCTGCTGTCATTACACAAGCTGTCACTCAGGATAATAGTGACGAAGGAGGGAGTGTGTTTGTGTGCCAACGGACACACAAACACACGTGCATGGGGTATTTGGGGTTAAGAATGGAGGTAAAGGTCTCTATCTGAAAGTTGAGATAGGGATTGAAAAACAAACTGAGCTCCAAATTAAAAGCAGACCAACTCTAGTGAAACCCAGACACACGGTCAGCAGGGCGAGGAGGAAAAGCAGAGGGGAGGGGAGGGGAGGGGAGGGGAGACAAAGAGAAAAGAGTATGAGGGATCATGTTTGGATAGAGAAAATCTGAGGCTACAATCCAAATCCTGTCTGGGTACGTGGACAGAGAGCTGACGTCACGGTGTGGTAATGGGTTCTGTTACAACAAAACCCTGGAGTAGGGCTCTCCAGATCTGAACCAGGTGTCAGGCGGGGGGTCGGGGGGCTTAGCAGGCAAAACTGTAAGGATTAACAGTAGACTGACAGTAATGAGCGCTCCTATCGAAACACACATGGAGCAAGAGGCGGGGTGAGGGTAACCAGAGAGCGAGAGAGCAAAAATTAAGCGAGTGCTGATGGACAGATGTTAGAGTGATGGAGGCCAAGGCTGCACAGCTCCTAACTCACACACACACACACGCACACACACACACTCAGCATGCAGTAAATGTCAGAGAGCTATGACATTTTGAACGAGTCTTCTAAAAAGGTGAAAGTCAACTTGACACGTCCATGGCCATAACGCAGTTTCTCGTATTAGGACTGCCGTCCTACGAGCAGATTTATTTGTTTGGAAGATGAGGTCAAAGAAGAAGGTGACAGAGGCTGAAGGAGCATGGAGAGATAAAGGGCAGAGCGATACAGCCAAACTGACTCTGTTAAACGAACAATGAACTGCGATTTATGAGTTGCACAAGGCTATCCTGTGGACAAGATAAGTAGAAAGGGATACTTCCGCTGTGGTATGCATTGCCGTCAGGAAGCGACAACCGATTGTTGAATTGTAAAGTGAAATATAACCGACTAGTTGGAACTCGTAAGCGGACAGAATTAAAGAGATTGGCAGTCGAGCGTTGCGGTGAGATCCTGGGTGCGATGAGGATCATCAGGCAGGCAGAGCGAATGATTGGACGTTGAGCGTATAGGCGAGGCCTAGTCGGAAACAGTGAACAGTTGTGAGAGTTGCTGACACGCAGCGCTGTGCTGCAGGTGGGTACTCTCCTCCTGTTAACTTCAACGTCCAGCTGTGGACCAGAGGAGAATACACAACGAGGGATGCTGCTTCCTGTACAGCACCTGAACACAGATCACCGCGTGCACTGTGGATGTCAGCATGTGTGTATATCTGCATGTGGCGGCGGCTGTGGCAGGAGACACCCGCTGTATATATTGAGGTGTGTTTATGTTTGTGTGTGCACTTCTCCACTGTTCCTAGGACCATCCACCTTGTGACAAGATCAACCTGAAGGTAAAATGCAGAGCAGGCAAAATGTCCTCGTCTCTCCTTGTCACTGTTTGTTCGCTAAGAACACCCCTGCCCCTGGGGTCAATAGCTAGCAGGCTGTCAGCTTCAGTAGCCTCCAGCTATCTCTCAGTCACACACACGCACGCACACACACGCACGCGCAACAAATGTCTGCATTTTAGGATAGATAGATAGATATCTTAATGCCCTTATCTTACCTACAGCAGTTCACAAAATAAATGTAAAATTATATGATCACAAGTGTTTTTTGTTACTTTAATACAGGCATATGGATGTAATATTAACAATAATGATTTTTACATTAAATATCTTGTACTGTTTCTATACTATACATGATTGGTTTATGTCAACATTCCACATCAAACTAGGACGTTTTGAAAACATGATGAGTCGCAACAATGACACTGAAATAAAATTTAAAATAGTTACGCAAACTGGAAAATCACTTTTGCCAACCTGTCTTACTGGTGAGGAATGTGGAACTGCTGCAGGGAGGAGAACCTGTCACAGTGAATACACACACATCCCGTATGTATCATGACGTATGGGGTGATTAATTTTTAGAGAGATCAGTTTTTGTGTTAAATAACTTCCCATTGTCAATGGTTCTTAAATCAACTGTAGAAACCTGTTTTGCAGCAGCTCATGTCTTTCTGGTTGAGCTAGTTTTTGTACATATGATATCATGTCAACAAGAACGGCTGCCATTTTCTCAAGCTTGATCTATCTATAGAAAGGAGTGAAACTATTCTGATAACAGTGCTGCGATAACAGCACAATACACAGCTTATCCCACAACACAAGCTAGCGCAGAACATGTGACTTGTTTTTCCCATATGCAAATACCACGCAGGTTTCGAGAAGCAATTCACCTTTGACATCATTTAGACAGCTGACCGACCAGCAAGGCTACTGTGTGTGAGTGTGTGTTTGCCTAGGGAGGGAATGATCTGACTTATACAACTCTGATGCGTCACCCATTGCACCCTGTGCAATAAAAAGCTAGCCGAGTGCAGACACTGCATCTCTATGGTGCACTTTGCATTATTCCA
Source organism: Pampus argenteus (assembly GCA_036937835.1). NCBI lineage: Eukaryota > Metazoa > Chordata > Actinopteri > Scombriformes > Stromateidae > Pampus > Pampus argenteus. The sequence continues at coordinate 17,285,820 of CM072874.1, forward strand.
GATTATTAGTTTGATTACCTTTGCCTGCACTATCTATGGTGTTGATTAATGTTTCAAAGTCAATAAGTGTAATCATTAGTCCTGCAACAACTAGTTAATGATCAATTTGTTGATCAACATAATCAATTTCAAACTATTATGAATATTTGATGTTTTCTTTAGTCCACTATGAGTAAACTACATATCTTTTGATTGCGGGCTGTTAGTTGAGACGACAAACATTTAAGCACATCATTTCGGGATTTGAGAAACAGTGACTGACATAAATAATTGACAGATTAATGCCAATAATCATTGATGGCAGCCCTAGTAATCATATATCATTATAGATTCATCAAAACTAATACTTGTGATAAAAATAAATCCTGGCTGCAATATTTAGGGTTAAAAAAACAAAAAAAAAACAAATCAGGATTATCATTTTAGACAACCGCAGAGCATCTCGGGTGAATACAGCATTGTATCACTAAGGGGGCAATGCTCCACAGCCTCTGGGAAGGTTATGCACTCGATTTTAGAAGGGATTACATCAAAACAGCCAAGGAGGGCAAAGGGCGTGTGGTTTGGTGCATTTTCACTGTGTAGTGAGAGTGAATTTACCCTGTGAAATAAGGAAAAAAAAAAAGATAGCTAGCCTAACATGCCTAACTTACCCATGACGATCAGCAGCATCTTCCTGCTGCGAATACCAGGAGCCTTCTTCACCTTACACTGGTAGGTGCCCGAGTCTGATGATTTCAGCCCCGTCAGGTTGATGGAGCCATCACCGTTCTTGGGGTCAGCTGAGTTGAAATGGACGCGTCCCTTCATGGGGGCGTAGTAGTCTTCATAGGCTCTGTCACCTGAGTACAGGATCACCTGGTCAAGGAAAGGAGAGTTTGAGTTAGAATGATGTGCTGTATCTGAATTATCTGTTTATAAAAATAAAAGCAGTTTGAGAAGACAAATAAAACCTTGAAATGTCACTTGATGGCCTTGCTCACTGAACCAACCAAAATATGTGAAAGAGAGAAAGTACTCGCTCTTTTATCTCTGGCAGCTTGTGCTGCTTTGCCCTTTCTGTGGTTAAGAAGAATGAAGGAACAAACAAAGCAACCGCTGTGGAGCCAAATCAACACCTGCTGTGTCAACAAAGCCCAGGAGCCCCCAATTCTGTCCAAACCACCTCCTGACCCCACACACACACACACACCCTCTAGGTCCAGAACGCAGCAAAGGAAATGCCTAGAAATAAGGGCCAGGTGGAGCCAACAAGAAGCTTTGTATCTTGTAGCGGGGTAATGGAGGAGGGGAAAAATAAAAACATGAGAAAGAGGAGAGTGAGGGGGTGGTAAAAGAAAAGCAAACAACAATGAAAAGAGTCCTCATTCTCTTTCACAGATACTGCTATATTCTTCCACATTTCCTTGGAGACACTCATCAACAGGCTTTTCTGTGCTATGATCAACACCAGGCATATATACAGCAATACCCCTGAGTGGAGACAAGGAAAAACTAAACATGGCAGAAGGAGAGAAAGAATAATGAAATCATCAGAGGAGGCAGAGCATTCAACGGAAGCACGAGAGGTGCAAAACAAAAGGGAGAGGGAGTGAGTGAGGTTTTAGTGTGCCGACAGCAAGCGTGCCTCACTACTGTGTTTCTCATTGGAAGACTAGTTTCTAGAGCAGCAAGGCAAGAATGCTCACATTGACGCCGTGTTCATCTTGTACATATTAACCATATAAACAGGTCATTCTGTTAAAATTCCACCTGGTTCTCAGGGGAGGGAAAAACCTATCCTTCCAACTTCACTGGGGATCAGAACATCAGCAGTAATAACAGCGATATGCGAGATGAGACCACAGAGGAGAGGAAATTAAATTGCCCCGAGCTCAGCCAGACAAGAATGCTCACTTGGGCTCAAACACTTCACTGGCGCACAGATGGGAGTGCTTACACACAAACACACCTCTAGCAAAAAATAAATAAATAGATAAATAGAAAAACTGTACTGCATAATAACAACCTTGAGAATCATGATCCAGTGAAAAAATCCTATAAAGAGTCTGGGGAATGAAAATGAAAAGGGCAAATGACTAGACAAGCTGGGGGGGCTGGAAAGGACAGGAGAGCACCACTGTGTGTGCTGCGTTTCATAACAGGTAGGACACTCGATGATACTATCGCCACCTGGCCTGGCCATTCTCAGTGGGCAGATCATGCTGCAGAGGTAAAGACCTCTACTGGCCAAGCTTAGTTTCAACAGACACATGCAGATGAGGTCATTGCCATGTGATGCTGTTGCTCAGGGAGGGAAGAGGAAGAGCCGCAGATCATTTGAGAGGCAAAGCAGCGAGCCACGGTACCTGTATACGCTAAACAACCTGCCGATCACAGAGAAGCTTTTAGCTCTGCTTTTAGAGCAGAATCACTACCTGAAAATGGAAGAAGTGTCCTTCAACACCAAGGACAGAAAGAATGAAAGACGAAAACATGGCAGTGAGTGAGAGCATCACAGACATACAAACAACAGCGTCATGGCTTTACATCCAAATCCTTTTTGTCAACACACACAAACTCCTGTCGTAATATCTTGACTAAACAAAAGGCTCAAGAACAAAACATACACTTTGTATGACACGAGATGAAGCGTGTATTCATGCCAGTCACATTTGGTTTCATAATTGTTTTCCTGGTCTCAGTGGTGGTAAATACTCGGGGCACACCCTCATTTCAGCTAATCTGTAGGCCAGCAATGAGAGCCAAAATGCAAATGACTCTTACTGTAGGCACGCCTGGCATCCCTCATTCATGCCCAACAAAGCAACATGCATTAGCTATGCTTCGCCACCCTCAAAAAGACCCCAGTGATATGTGGGATATGTCAGATGAATGGGGCCATCATTCCCCACTCGATACTGGACTGAATAGATAATGCTGTACATTACCTTTGATTACATCAATGTAAAGATGATGAAGCTGGAGTATATGGTTCATTAATATGAACACAATTCTTAAAGTAAGGGCTTGCCTGGCACTGCCAGGACCCTCTGGCTATAAAGTTTAGCCTTCATTCTCATTTCCCTGCCTGACCTGGTAGCCTTGGCCCGAGCAGATCGGCTTAATCCTATCGAACACTGTCACATATATTAAGCGGGCCTTCGGAATTAAAATGCTGCTAATTACAAAGAATTGAGTCTGTGCATGACTTCATATTGGTTAAAGGCTATATCAGTGTGAGCGTGTGTATATAGCGAGCAAAATCTGATAGGTCAAGGAGAACAAATGAATTTAGAGAGAGATGTCTGGCCAGTTTAAATTCCAGCAGAGGCTTGTCAACATTAAAGGGTGTGACAGACTTTATTTTATAATGAAAATAACCTGAGGAAAAAGATGCAATTTGGATACATTTTATACATTTCAACAGATGCACTCAGAAAAGAAGAGGAAAAGGCCCTACTAGGAAACCATCATATTATGATTTCGCTTCAGGGACCACCGTCTGAAAAGATTTTGGTTATTAGATGATTATAGACCAGAATAGTTGAGGAGATAACCACAGAGAATAAAACAGCTAAAAACTCTCCCTTTAAGAACGAACAACAATGATACTAAACAATAAGCCTTTTTAACTCCACCTCCTTTTTCCCCATGAGTCCACTTAACAATTCAGTGTAAAACAAAGTAGGTCAAAAACAAATAGATGGGGGCAACTGGTGCTTTCACAATGACACAGTCCATACTGAAGAGAGAAAGCATTGGGTGGAGGACAGAGCCTTACGATGGAGGAAAAGAAATGTAGGATGAGAAAACTCTGTGACAGGCGTGAGGTGGGGGAGTAGTGAGCTACAGGAGAGGATCACACTGCAGGAAGGATCTGTGAAAGCCCGAGGGCATGTGGGGTTCCTGTAGAGTCGTCTAGTCTTCCTTTTCCATGGCTGAGGGCCATGCTGGAGAGTAAAGACACTGCCTGGAATAAAGAGAGATCCCATCGTCCCCGCTGCTCGTCTGACAGAGTGCGAGTGTGTGTGTGTGTGGGTGTGAACTGCAGAGAACTAGTGCTCAACAAAAGCAGATGTAGCTCAAATTACAAATGCCTTACATACTGAATGCTTACACTATAACACAATGGGAAAATACACACCTTACCATACAACCTGTTTTACATTTCACCTCTTGCATAACATACTTCATAGTCACCACCACCACCACCACAACATAACAGCTTTGTGCTGAACCACACACACTGTGGCCAAATGAGGGACTTTTATGGTCTTAAACCTATAAAACCTGTTTTTTGATATATAATTAATTTGTGTCATATACAGAAGCTTTTAACAGATTGAATGACTGTGCCAAACAAAACTTCCTAAAGCACTTTTATATGCCATCTATGAAAAAAAATAAAAATAATGTACGAGGTTTGTGGAGCACATCTACACATACCACTTTGTCCTCTTTCTGGTTGTCAGAGGACAGCAGGCTCCATTCAATATCCAGTGGCCCAGAGTCTTCAGGGCCCAGAGTGAACTGGCAATCCAGCTTCACACTCTGACCGCTGGCCTTCTCTATGGATGTCGGCCCTGAGGATGTAATCTCCAGACCAGAGGCCAAACCTGAACAGGAAGACACGAAGAGGACAGGAAATTAATGTCAGCATTGCAACATCCATCATATGAAAAACAATAAAAGTTTCACCTAAAAAACCTTTAGGTGAATCATGAAGATGATTTTGAACACTCTGTAAAATGACCACACATTCATTAAGGTTTTGGTAATTGAAATGTTTTGTTGCTTTTATGTAATTGTATCATTGGATGCATTATTTTTTAATGCAATAGAGCTGATGAAAAGATTTTGTTGTGCCTTAATTTACACAGAAAAATTCAGTCGGCTGTCAAATGTTTTTTGTTCAGGGCATGTTTCACTCATGAAATAAATATGGCTACATCTTGTCTGAGAGGCAAAGTACCCTTAAATATGCATAATGTAAATCACACAGTGGAAAAAAAGCGGACTAATGGAGTGGAACATAGCTTAGCTTAAGGAATAGCAAAAATGATAAATGGAAACTGTAGCCCATCACCAAACTGGAACGGCATTTATTCTTAGAACGAATAAACATAATTTCCTGGTGACATCAAGTGGGTTAAGATTCTCCATTCAATAAGAGATTTAAATCCCGGCAAGGAACGCAGCCCATAGAGAATGGCGTTGTCACATGCTGCCTCGACACATTAAAATCCTTCTGACAGCCTGCCACCTTCCAGTCAGCTTTAAAATAAATAAATAAACAAACAAACATGAAATCACCACAATATGTCCCTGCTAAAGAGCGCTGGAAATGTGTAACAAACACTTATCAAGTCAAACAAACGTACAACAACAACACAAATAAAACTAAATGATCATATACTATATACACTTCCACCATACCATATACTTCTGCAAATTGGTAAAAATAAACCAACAACCTTTTCTCACTTCATCAAAGCATCTTTACTGAGCGACATCTGCATCTTATTTATCTGCTTTTACACAACGGGGCTGACTTTAATGTGCAAAGATACGTTGCAACTGTAAACATTTTGTTAACAGGTAAATTAACGACTTTTAGTTTTTCCTGGAAAGGTTGGTTTTTATTACAAGGTTGCTATAAAACGCAAACAAATGAGCGCACATGCCTCCACACAAACACAAAAAGGGATCTAAACCAGTGTTCAAACTGCATTATGTATAAGATAATGTAGCACAGAGGGTTTATACTGTGGCTATGCCCTTTAAACACTGCATGAGCCACACAAACCAGCACCCCCTTCTGTTTGCCAACCCACCAGACCACTACCTCTGTTTTATTAATTTGACAGCATGGCAGGGGGCAGACATGAAGGGGGCGCTCAGCAGAGCAGCACTCAACGCCATGTCGCTTGTAACGCTTCCCATTCAAAATCTATGCAGAGTTATGAGCGAGGTTAAGGTGACAGCCAAGATATCAAGTATGCAAATTAAATGGTGAAAATGAAAATACTCCTCTGAGAAGATTTTTTCGTAGTGATTTTTATTGATGAATATTGAGACAGGAAATTTCTAGACCCGGGCCCTCAGTGTGTAGAGGGTGTGAGCTACAGGTTGAGGTCTCTGCCTCATCTCATGTCTGTCAGAACATCACTTCCCTTCTGGGCCATAGTAGACAACTGAATGAAAGTCCGCCATGCAGGCTTTATACACGTATAGACAGTGACAGTCTCAGTCACACCCTCTATTGTTGAAGCACAGAGCCTGGGAGCATTTGATATGGTTGCAAAGCACTAGCACAGTTTTATTCCCTCTGCCGCTGGTGCTCCAGCTGGTCGTTGCAGTCCACAGATTTTGACAGACGCCCTTGATGGAACGATCCATCGCCTTCAGCTGAAGCAAGAGAAATGGGGGGCAATATAGAGAAAACTGTGATACGTGTCTATCACTGTCAAAACGGATACACAGCTTGGCATCTGCATGACGGAAAGCTGTGTCAATTCATCAAGCACTTAAAGAGGCCGGGGCATTTTTTTTTCTCAAAGTTGCTTGGAAAGGGGAGAAAATTGCACTGTGTGAGAAAAAAAAGAAGGTATTCAGCTGGAGCAGTTTATCAGAGTGACTGGTTTCTCTGATGGGTTATAGAGGACACTGTACCTGTTAAATCAATGACAGACCGCTGAGGCCCTGGACAGCATTTCTTTAAATTACAGTTCAGCCAGAGGCCTCTTCCATTCAAACGCATACAAAATAGAAGAAGTGGCATTTCAGCTAAAAACCTGCTTGGCTGGTGACTACGATGACAGAGGTGCCAGGGAAGAGTGACCATAGACACACTGATGTAATGTAAGCTTAACTCCACATTCAATCAACACACAGGTATGTATAGGTGGCAATCTGAGCAACAATGCAACACCCTGAACCAACAGCAAAGAAATAATGAAGAGCTGCAAGTGAAAACTGAACCACATGGAACCATTAATCAATTTAAATGTAACAGACCCTGACAAGACTAACCAGTAAATGGTAAGAAGACTATGATTAATGGAGGATTTCAACATAACTTAGCTGGGGGGAAAAAATCATCCTCCTCCAACACAAGCGTAACACAAACAATCCTGTTGGAGTGCTGTGAGAAGGCAGCTTGTGGTGTTAATCAGTAACTAGCAGCTATCAACATGCATACAGCGGCTGAACCCTGGAGCGTGTGACGCGGAAAAGGAATGATCTTACAGAGTTTAAAGTCTGCCACAGTGAGAGAGCACTCCATACAATCAATGGCTTATTTAGAGTGACCGTCAGTCTTTATTCGGAGTAATGGCACCGGAACAAAAAGTAAACTGGCCTTCTTCCTTGAAGGTAATATAATCGGCCGATGAGAGAAGCCATTATTACAGTCCAAGAAAACTAAACAACTATGATAAATAGGCTGCTGGTAAATTCAGTGATGCATATAAACCACACACAACTATTTCCTTGAGCTCGGTAGCTGTTGTATTAATAATCAGTTTCCTGCTGTGTGTGTGTGTTTGCGTAATAGTGGAGCCGAGCAGTTGGGGAGGGCCTGCCGGCTAATTAAAAACTCTGTCTTAATAACTATTCATGGCTGCCTGTGTCTCTATGAGCGTCTCAGTCCCTCCAATCTTCACCACACTGACACAGCACATCCCAGCATGGTTACTGGGAGACCGGGAATGAGCAGGAGGAATTTAGGGTGTCAGCTCGCTGCCATTTGCTCAACCCCCCCACCCAAACCTCTCAGTCCCTCCCTGCCTGTCCTCCTCTCTAACACACCCATGATTGTGAAGTGCCGGTCCCCTAGGCCTCCAATTCTCTCCGGTTGTGCTGATTGTAACCCCACCACCCACCCCTCCACCTTTGTCGGCATACAATGGGGAGCGAATCCTGTCTCCTGGCAACCAATCCCTCGGAGAAGGTTGCCGTGGTGCTTAAGAAACGGAGTGAGAGGGAGAGAAAGAAAGAGGCAGAGGTTTAGTGGGTGGAGACAGAAGTGAGATTTATGGGAAGTTAGTGTTTCTTCACCATTTAAAAAAGCATTTGTGGAAGTCATCAATCTCTAGCTTAAACTCGTCATGGCGAGGCATCTTTAGAAACAACCACATGGTTTCATTTTAAAAAAAGGAACATCATAGTTTGGCTCCAATTATTTTGCTGATTGGAATGATTAATCCATTCATCATATAGGAACTGAAAGATTAATCACTTGTTTAATCACTCGTTTTTATGTCATTATAGACTGAATAATGCTTTTTTGATGGCACCTCATGTCAAGCACTGAAACTTGGCATTTCTCATAATCTACAGTTTAAGGGCGACTAATAAAACTAGACAAACTGAAAAATTCTGCCTGCAGCCAAGGAAGATTAGTTTCTTAGTGACATGTACACAGTGGATTTCTGAGAATGGACACCGTGTACGCAGAAGTGATTGGTCAGAGGTCTTCTAGACAGACATGAGGATAAGCTGTGTGGTGTAAGGAGTAGCTTCAAGCAGACAGCAATAAACCCTGAAAGCAGGAGACAGTTTGACAAGCTGACCTCTCCTGACCCTGGTGCTAGCCAAGCTAATGACCCGCAGAGCCTTGGAGGCCACTGAGGATCATAAGCTTCTTTCTCCCGCCTTTAACCGCAAAGAGCATCATTGGGAGTAAAGTCTGAAAAGTCTTACCATGGGGAGATAAAGGCGGCAGCTATTTCAGGCTCACAAGGCAACAGCAGCAACAAGAAAAAGCTCAGCTAGGTGAAAAACATGAATGATGAGCGGGGATTTGTTTCCGTTTACCTTCTTTAAGGTTTTTACATGTTACACTTTTGGTCTCAGTGGTGGAGGTAGTTGTTGGTATTTCTGTCTAATGTTAACCATTTCAAATAGCTACAAACTGAGTGTGTGTGTGTGTGTGTGTGTGTGTGTGTGTGTGTGTGGCAGAAAAAAATGGATTTAAATGTTAATGTGGATGAGTATCATCAACACTGCAAGTGGAAATATTTTCAGTTTAGTGCTCCTTTAAAAGAAGACATTCATTTCAACTAAGTGGGAAGAAAGAATCTCATGAGGACAAATCAAGCAAAAAAAAAACAAAAACATCCAACCAAACAAACAAACAAAAAAGAAAACGACGGTGGGATGAACATTAGTGATTCATTATGGTAAAATTGCAGTCTGGGGGCTCTGGAATGAGCAAATTAAACAGCACAGACTCTTTCCCAATCACAAACAGTCAAGCCAATCCCCTGTGACCGTGCCGAAGAACATCAATTATCTCTGCCGTGGCGGAGGATAACTTCATAACTTGGTTGAGGCTCAAAAATAAGGCTGTGAATGCCCGCCCCAGTGCCCCCGCTGGAACTATTGAATCTGAAGCGATGTGGGTGCCCTCAGAGTGGTTGGCTGTGGTTTATTCAGTCTTGCAGAGGGGCTGGGACTGTTGAACCATACTGATTGTGTTGTAATGCAGCCTGAAAGCTCCACTTGCCACACAGAGCTGCCATCAATTCCCAGTGAGTATGACCTAAAGGCCGTTTTGACATAATTGAACATTAAATGATGAAGGGGTGACAAATGACAGGCACTTTACTCGGCCGCCTGAGCACTTGACAGCTTTTAGATGGGCCTATGGGGGAATGTGGTTAATGCCATTGCTGTGAATGTCTACAGAAGCCAATTTCCGCTAGTATCCATGTGCACTGAATATAATTCTGATTTAATTACTTCATTCTTGAAAGCCTGGATTTACTATTAATAGTATATTTTTTTTTATATAAACAATTAACGGCTCCCCCACATCATTAATCAGAGACAATTTTATCGTATTACATTTATATTTGTATGGGAATGCCTCTTAACAACTGAGGGGATAAATGAACGGAGCGGACCCAGGCTAGGAGGGGCAAATTCACACCGACTCGTTCCTTAATGGTCGGTTAATCAAAAAGGTAGTCTTCATCACGGAGCTGTGGCCTTGGGATTTCTTATTTATAGAATGCATTACCATATAAGTGATGGACAGTGGATTTAAGCAGCTGCTGCTCATCTAACCTCTCTGCCACCATTAACTGTCCTCAATCTAGACTCAATCCACTAAAGAAACTCTACATCCATACATTCCACCCTCTACCCCCCAGCCCTGTGAGAGGAGAGCACATTTATCTAAAGCACCCTGAGGAGTCAGATAAGAACATCCAGTGTTTCCAGTATCTCTGAGACCTGTGGAAACACACACACACACACAGACACACACATACATACACGCACACAAGGCCTATGTCCTTCGCGATTTGTCAAAGCTCAGGGACATAGTGAACTGGTGACAATAGGGGTACTGGCTGTGCCGTAAAGCTGATAGGCAAGTCGCCAGTCTGTGGAGCAGCAGATAGCCTTCTGATAACATCCTCGTGGGAAACAGCAGCAAACGTGCCAATACGGTCACTCGAGGAGGACATTAAAAAAAAGAAAAAGAGGCAAAGGGAACATGAAGGTGCTGAATATGAGGCGTGACTTGTTTGCTTGAGCAGCATTGTTTGCTTTAGTCAGAGTTGCCAGAGAAGTAATTACAAAATCATGTCCTCACAAAAATTTAAAAAATAAATAAATAAATAATCCCTGCAAGCAATTAGAGAAAGCAATTTGCATGACTTGAGAAGTGGTACATAAAAGTGTACATGATAAACACACACACAGAGAGCTCATCATAGTGTATGGACCACAACACTGGAGGGATAAGCCACTGAGGATGGTTTCAATTCAAGTTGCCACTTAATCCTTAAACAAGGTAGAGGTTTTAAAATCAACCATCAGCCAGGCTTTAATGGAGAAAGTGGAAACAGGGCTGACAAGACTGCAGTCATGCATCTGTTGGCCAAACAGGGACATTAACACCTTTGTTACATTTGTTATGGATCTCATATCCAGATAACCTCTAAGGCGTCATTCACACTCCTTATTTCAAGTATCTCATATCTGCACAAAACCACCTTCATTTACAATAAGACACATATCTATGATTTGCTTGGTATGTTATTGACTAGATAGCTATCTAATTCACCCAAGACACACTAAGTGTAAATGGCATAAATACTGTATATGACTGAACTATTAGATTTTAAACCTAACTTATAACTTACACATAAGACCTGCTTTCAGTCTAGCTGACCTGGTTGACACTGCTCGCAAAAAGTTTTCATTTGCATAATCTGCATAGATGATCAGAGACATATTGCAGTTTTTAATTTTATCTGATCACAACATAAGCACCAGGATACAGAAAGTGAAGCTTTCTGTGTTGAAAGAAACCACGTTGATTAAAAGGCAGGTATCTGTATTCTAGGCTTCCAGCAGCTTTCTATGAGCGAAAATAATGAAAGCCACATGTCTCAGTGGGGTGTAGTCACGGGGCGTCTCTCTCCTGACACAGGAGTTTCTATGCACAGAGGGGGGAGGCAGCCATGCCATTGCCTATCCAATCCCCCATCCCCCAAAACAAATAAAGTGTCTGATACAGACCAGGCCCCTGCTGGCGCCCCAGACCCAGCTTTTGTCCGGGCCCCAGGGCACAATGCCAACTGTGATCAGGAGGCAGCAATGCTGATCAAACACTCAGACACAAGTGCAACAGAGTGCAGCTACTTCATTCAGACTGTTGATGGACCTTCACAGAGTGGCTTTAACCGTGGGATAGGATGTGTTGGAGAGTCGATGCCGATAAAAATGGGTTTTATTGAACATAAAAAAAACTCACATTCACAATGCAGAAGATGAACAAAACGTGGGAGTGTGCCGAAGCAAAGCGAGGATTCTCACAGTTGTGCTCAATTATGACACATGAGGTGAACACACAAGTAGTCAGCTTAAAGCAACAGAGCGTAAATATCATACTGGAACATTTCCCTTGAAACACGGGGCTCAATTAGGGATTAAAAGACCTTTCCTGAGATCCTAACAAGCCTAACATGATTTATAACATCATTAGTGATGGAATCTTATAAAAGAGTAAAACTCTACAGATGGACTTTCCAGAGCTCAGTAATTGCATCAGCTCTGTCTGAAGTGCACTAGATGAGGTGGGCTCACTACAACACCTCAATAAATGGGGGCTGTGAGAATGAACACAGCAACTTTAGTCAGATTTAGCTTGAACAGTGATAAGAAACTATTAAACTCATACCATCTGAAGCAAATCACTGACACTAACAACTGACATCATGTCTCAATCATTTGAGGACTGCTTTCACTGAACATTTTAAAAACAAAAGGTGCTGAGGAGGTAAATCCAGTCATATACACAATATATGTTAAGTAAACGTCTATGGAGAGGCAGAGACTTGTGGCTCATTGCCAAACCACTAAAAGGATTAAGATGTGGTGCCTGACTGCAGGCAGGTCAGACAAGTGAAAGAAAAATTCAAGAATTTAAACAGTGCCTCCCAATGAATTCCTGAGTTCCTCACTTGTTCCTTCAGTTGAAGTGCAGCATATTTTAAAAGTCTGACTCACTAGACTCACAAACTATTGCAAGTTTTCACCAAACGTGTTTAAATCCACATTAACTCAGAAAATGAAAGATAAACAATGATTAAGTACTTTATGTCAGCTAAGATGCATTTCCCCCTGAATCAGACTTTACTTGTTGGTTAAAAATTATTATGAAGTAAATCAGTTGCCTGGGTTACGGCTGATTTTCTCATGCTTTGTGTAGGATGCCAACTCTTGTAAGAGATTGCCTATGTCTATGCTGGAGTCATATTTTCACAGTAAACTATTTCCTATACGGAGCATGAATGCCTATCAGCTGGATTGGCTGGGAGGCAGTCAATGAGTGTGTGTCTTGCTCACGCCGTTTCTGGGTTCTGGTCTAAAATTAGGTCCTCTGCCTGCAGGACATTGCATGATGGTGGTATTTTGGACACGGGTAGAAAATACACAGTCCTATACAGTATGCGTTTTATTCCCTGAACGTCCTTTCATTGAAAATATATCTGACTGCTGTTGAAAGGTCCCCGAGGACTTAAGCAGAAATGGCATATTGACAAAAAGTACTTTGTAATAACTGCTAAAACATCAATTCCCTTTCAGATGCATTTATGGCATCCCTTCTAAACCCTCTCATCCTGTCAAAGTACTCCCGACCAGCCAGAATGAGGTCTTTGTTAAAGCGTAACAACACAGACAGTCCCTTCCTGTCCTCTGTGTGGGGGGAGACACCGCAACAGGACATCAAGATAAGACTGCTTGTAATAAGATAAAATAAGATAATCCATTTTCTTTCCTGTCTTTTTCCCCCCTTCTCTGCACAGGCAGGAGTCTCTTCCTCACTGAGAGGTTCTCGAAGGCAGGTGTAGCGAACGCACCTGAGTGTCGAGCCCTGTAGGAAGCCACAGGCAAAGACTGTCAGTTGTTGTTACGGCTTAACCAAGACCGCTGGGTTTATTCATGCTTCCAGCTCACACTCTCATCTCAAACATGAGGAGGAAGCTCAGAACGACCACTCTAATCTACATGCAACGTTAAGCGACAAGACGCGATTGGGAATGTTAAAAATAACTCCACTAGCATAGCATAACCGGCCCACACAAAGAGCCAATCCTATCGTTTTGACCATGACATAGTATGGCCGTATTTATTCTCCATGTTGTGTTCTTTAACTGTGCATGAGATGAGGCTTGTCAGACGCATAAAGAAGAGCAGAGAGTCTGGACAGTGGAGATAAATGCAGTAAGCCCATTAAAGACACACAGCTCTGATTCTGGGGGATTCTAGGGGTTGTGCTGCGAGCCGCAGAGAGCAAACGGTTTGTTTTTTTGACCCTGATAGTCTTTCATAGGCTAATTAGATGCATTTCAACAACCCAAGCATCAAAAAGAATCTTGGAGAGAAAACAGGACACAAAATCCTTTGGAAAACATACATCATCATATATATACGTTACTCCGACGTTAAATTGTACTCCCGAGCATGAAATTGCTTCTGAATCAAAGAGCAGCAGCTATTTTGTAATACACGTCACAGTAGAGCTGATACTTGGGAGCCTAACCACTCAAGTTAAAAGCAAACCGCATCTTTTATCATCATTGTCAGTTTCTAATGAAGACAGCTACAAATAAATAGAAGCGTCTTGTTAAGAGAGGTTGTATTACAACGTTTGTAACATGCTGTGTCTCTTAAAAGCACAAGTCAATGAGTTCTTTAATACGACTGTACTTTGTGAATGTTTACAGTCACTATATTCCCTGGGAATTATATCTTTCCGGACCAACAGGAAAATCCAGTTTGTTGTTAATGGAAACATTACATCAGTGAATTTTTTTACTGATGTAAATGATCCATTAATTAAAGGCTGAGAAGGGAAACGCCCGACTAATACTGCACGATTGCTGCAGCTTCCATGTGTGAATTTGACTATAACATCCTACACATACTAATAACTTGACACCTACACAAGATTCTGCAAGGTCATCCGGCTGGTGAATGTTTAGAGGATGTAGTAAAGTGCTTTTTTTTTCCTTCCATACAAGGCAACTCCCTGATGGCTCTAACAACATCTAAAAAGGTCTGACCCCCCTGAGCAGTCTAGACAGACGGTCAAACGCTGCTTATATGGCATCCTAGATCAGATTGACAAGCACATAATCTCTGTGAAAGTGACTGAAGAGTAGCGCAACGGTGACACAAACATATAAACAGATTTCATGTTCATGCAGGTAAAAAAATAAAAAATAGAAATACTGCAAAACACTGGGCTGGCAAAGACAACCTGACAGTCACTGTGTTGTGGGGATGTTCAGGTGCTGTCAGCGCTGCAGCTCAACATTTCCTCTCCAGCTTGATTAATGCGCCTTTACAGGGTCCCGCATTAATATCTGTTCACTTGGGACTTTTCATATCCAAAATAAATTTACACATCTTTTTGACAAGGTCTTTAAAGCTCTTGGGATGTTATAATACTACCCAACACGTGTTAATGGCTGATTAATAAAAGGTTAAAGATAAAGATTCTCATTTAGTAGATAAAACGCTGGGTGACATTGGAGGCAGTCGTGTGTTACAACACACACTGTAGGCGATAAATCATCTTCGTACTCTTATCAGACACATGTCGATGCTCCTCTACGCCTTGTGAAGGGACTTGGGGTGCTGTGAATGTCTTTATATGGGCTACAGGTTTACTGTTCCAATTGTTGGCCACTCAGAGAAAGCCAGCCAGCCGCGGCTCCGTGTGTTCCCATGAATTATACATGGGTTCCATTAAGACACTTAACAGCTGGTTCCTCGGGTACCTACCAGCAACAACTGCAGCCTGGTGGACTCTTTGTGCCTGCTTATTAAAAATGGCAGCACCTGTGCTGTAATGTGCATTTTGACCATCATAAACCAGCCAGTCACACAGAGCCATTCTCAGTTCAATCTGATCTCTCTGGAGGACGACTAGGCCAGACGCTGATTTCCTCACATGGCGGCGAGATGCACTACAGTAATTAAATGTCTGTTGTGGCCTGCTGACCTTGCTGTGGTTCATGTGCTAAGCCTTTTCCATAACCCAACTCCAGCAGATGTCCCAGTCATCATACCTATAGATCCAACAGCGACTCAGAAGTAATGGCTCCACAGGCAGGAGGACGAGGAAATTAATGTTAATGGACTAGAGAGGAGGTGACAGACGGCCACTCTCGTTTCAGACACCTGCTTGTAAAGCCATAGTGAGGAAATGGACGCTATCTAAAGGTAGTGAAGACCTGTTCATATTCATACCTGGACTTCCCCCAACTTGCCTTAAAATAGCAGCCTTTTGGTTTGGTTTGTCTGAAAACAAGAACACTGCATTACCTGCATATATATATATATATATATATATAAAATGTAACAAATATATACAGCTGCACATCCATAATAATAATAATAATAATATTATTTGACCTCTTTCCAGACTCTACATTGTGAGGATTTGTGTTGCTTTTTGGTTTCATTTATTGCGAGCTTGATTATGAGGCAACAAATGTTACAGAAAATGGGATTTTCTGGGTCTAATTCTGTGTCGCATTGTATCAATACTCCTTTAACGCTCCTAACAAGATTCAGCCTGCATCGTGAAATTTCACTACACAAATGCTTTAATATAATTCTAAAATCTACAATACAAGCAATCATACCCCTGTAAAAAGTGTTCTGACTGGGATTTTCTTTTTTCTTTTTAAAAAAATCCCTTTTTATATGAACAGCAGTTATTAGCATAACTATATAAATTTGACATGATGATTAAACATCAGGCTAAGACATAAAATGACTGACTTGAATATCAGCACCACAGGGAGCAAAATCAAGAGGGAGTGAATCAAGAAGGAGGCTTTTACAGCACTTAGTCGCATTTTTCACCATATCCACAGTTGACAATGTGTAATGTTTTACAATGAGATAGAGGTGCTAAAAATGGCTCCTTCAACAGATGCTGTACTCCCTCCCTCCTCCTCCTTAAATTCACCCCACCTTCTGCTTATTTTCTGAGCCATAATATTTTTCAACATTAGACACACAATTAACTGTAATGTTCTTAGTGGAGAGAGTGCAGGCTTACTGCTGGAAGAGGCAAAATACAATCGTCTTCCCACAACTCGGCTCTGTGTAAGACAATGCCTGGAAATTAGCTGATAGTACTGTGACATGCACAATACAATATATAACGCTTATCTCCAAAACGATGCATCCATTGGAAGTCCATTGTCTCCATCTGACCTGCTACCGAGTCAAATTCTTTAACATTGCACAACAGATCATCTAACAGAGGTTCAAACCTGTATAGAGCCGAGCTGACACCTACCTAGCAGGTAAGCAGGAGCAGACCGCACACCAGCACCTGCAGATGCAGCACCCTGGGGACCTGCCTGCCACACTGTGTATCCTCACACTGAGATGGCTAGCTCGGATACCATGAGAATATTAGGCAAAAACAAGCACAATAAAACATATCACAAAGTTTGGAAAATGCCTACCAGACCACACGTACCAGACCACACATACAATAATGTTTTAGTGACCTTAATACTGACAATTATATAAAAATGAATGCAGAATGAGGAACATTCACGTTACTTTTATCATAGTTCTCAGCCATCGTTAAAACCTTGCTTACACAAGAGTTGTGTTTTAAGAATAAATACACACCTCACATAAAGTTTAATGAATTCCAGTTTTTCAAATAATTATACAGCGTTCTGTAAAGAAATTCTACAAATCTCCTTCACTGGCTGGTGTGTAGCGTTCTCCCTGCATCTGTGCCGTTTATCAAGAGAAAAATGGTATTCTGGTGATATTCATTTGAGATATGTGGTACGTGAAAACCCTTATTATCATCACAGTGAACAGCTTATTTGTCACAGAGCCCATTATTCCTCATTAGGAGCAGAGGGCGTTGTGGCCACTGCAGAGATGGGCATCAAGCGGCTAAGTGATGAATGTGCTTTGGTGGTGTTTATCACCCCAACTGTGATGATGACCGATGGACTCTAGAGAGCAGGGAAAATCAGCACTGTAGTGACCTTGTTTTAACTGATGGGTTACATGGGTAGCAGAGGATATTTCTCCTTCGGTACCATGCCTGAATTTCAGCAGTCACGCTTAAACTATCAGAGGTGTACCATGCACTCTGTACTTTAGTACAGATCTAATGTTTCTTACACCCGGTAACACCAAAATGTTGGAAGGAACAAACACTGAAAATAATTCATTCATTTCGCAAAAAAAAAATAAAAATAGTAACACCTGCACACAAAACACAAATTCAAAGATGTTTCAATCCCAATTTCACGTTTATTAGAAAAGAAAATAATTTAGATTTTTTTTACCTCCACTTATTATAATAATGACAAAAAAAATAATCAGGAAAACCACAAAAAGGGGAGTGCTGGGAATTTCCACACAGGCTGATCTTTAAATATCTATGAATTTTGCATCTAAATTAATGGGAGTTTTTCCTCCAGCAGAATGTAGGTTAATCAGTAAAGCCTTCTTCTCTCATCTCATATTGATGCCTGCTTACCTTGAGTCAGGTCTTGTTAACCTTGCAACACAATGGCTTTTCTTTGTAAGATAAGCATGTAGAATTTTGTCAATACAATTTATAGTTACAACTAGTGCTGGCAATGCAATATTACAGTCTGTCAGATCTGATGGATGATTTTTGTTTTCCGATCATCGTTAATTAAAATCCTTTGTGTTTTACACGGTTGGTCTGACAAAAAAAGCAAAAAAAAAAGCAATTTGACCAAACATGCAAGTTGGTCGATATACTGCGGTCCAACACTCATATTAAAGCATGACCTTTATGAATTGTTCAGCCACTAATTTGTGTCATTTAAGCAAAACTGTTCCATGGCGTAATTGGATTTACATGCTACCGCAGAGCCTGGTGCCGTCAGTGGGTCAACACTGAGGCCAAAGTGTTTGGAGGTCAGACCACATACAATCTTGAGATATCTGTCAATATAACATTGACTTTATGTTCAAGGAATTCAAGTAAAATCTTGCCAATATATCCTCCCACAAGAATGCTTTGGCAGCAGCCCAGAAGGCAGTTTTACTCACTACCTGTGAAAAAAGGAACGAGCTCTGAATACAGAGCGAGTGCGCAGCTATTAACAGGACTGAGAAACAACCACCACTATTAATCATTTCCACTGATTCTCTAGCAGGCTGCAATTTGTTCATTCAGTAATTCAGACATGAAATGGAGGGAAGAGAGGTAAGGTAATGTGGCGAATTAAAAGGCGGGATCAGCATTTCACACTCCCGTATAGGTGAACGGGAGTTGGCACGGGGCTTGTACAGCGCTGGCATGCTAAAATATTAACGTCCGAGGCTGTGAATATTCATGCGAGGTCGTCCCCATCATCAGATGGTGGAGGACAAAGCAATGTCCCTGCAGTGTAATCCGATTCTACATGTTCTTGCTTCATTTCCAAGGACAGAAGGGTTTAGGCGGTGCCAGTGGCTATTTGGTTGGAGGTGCAACATGTTTCAGCCAACATGAGGCGAGTAGTAGCAATGGACCACTGGGTCATGAGTGGATGACCCAGCAGTCATTACTGTCTGTACTGTCAGGCCAATGACAATGACAATAGCTCAGGTTGTGCAGTTCATTCTTCCACCCATCTCTCTGCTTCTAACCATTTCCTTATGGGCCCCATCACCTAATAAATACACACTCACTGTTACAGTGTGAATATTTGCTCAACTAATGAGTTCCTGATCAAACCACTATTGTATCGATATCTGCAACAGCTATTGTGTAAAATAACTAGGATTTTTTTTTTCTATCGTGAAAGCGGACCCAATACAAACACGCAAGCAAGGGGGAGGGTAGCTTTCTGAGGCAACCGGAGCACACACACACTCACAGGATCGGCATGTCTGTTTTCAAAAGGTAACCAAGCAACCAGCTCCTGGCCAGGGCTTTTGATTCTACGCTTATCAGGTAACGGCATTCTGCGCCTGCTCTGTTTCACCAGGTTTCTGTTTGTCCTAGGTCAGTGGCTTCACTTTTGACCCAAGTAGCCCAGGATTAGAGGGGGGTGGACTGTAGCATGTAAATCATGGCTGACATGTGCACAGTGTTTCTTGGGCAAGTTCTTTGATAATAGATTTAAGAAACTGATTATCAGAAATCCAGAAATCAAGCTTGCTGCAGCAGTGAGAATATCCCCATATTTTGTTTAAACTGTGGCCAACTTTTTGAATTCAAACTTGAAAATAATGTAAGCAGAACTGTCATGTATTAGCCTAGTGTGTGTGTGTGTGTGTGTGTGTGTGTGTGTGTAACAGTGTCTGATGTCATTGTTAACAATGACAGCCAAGCCCACAGCAGTTGGCCTCTGATGACAATGCCATCTCAAAAACAAACAAATGAAATTTGTCTGCGGTTTTACAGATTCTAAATCCTCAACACTGTACCGCAATTTTTATTTGTTTTGTCAATATCATGGACCAATAGCACAAAATAGAAAATAGAGCATGAAGAGCCTACTTGTTATTTTGCCATTAAACAGACGTTAGCAGATTATCGTGCATTTCTAAGCCATGTCAAAAGAATATTTTGAGTCTGGCAGATACTGTTCTTGTCTGCTGAAGTGGAACAGCGTCCAAATGACAAGGCCACATGGCCATTAAGATGGTAATGAGCCCAAACTAGTGTACACAACAATGTGAATCATGAGACAAAAGAAAGCTAGAAAACATACCATCTAAACCCTATACTACACTCAGTGCCCCAGCTTTTTACACAGAGAGATGTGCTGGAAGACCCAAAACAAAACGCTGTTCCTCACTAATAGGCAGAGTGGAATGTCATTGCTCTGACCATGGCTCTGTGGCTTCCCATCAAAATCTCTGAAAATATTTCAATAACCGCCAGCAGTGAACAGCATGAGAGATAGAGAGAGACAGAGAAAGAGAAAGATGTCACTGATTGAAACCAAAACACAATCCTGTAGCACATTATTGTTCGTGGGGAGGAGTCAGCTGCTGGTTTCAGAGTAAATTCCAGGGCACTAAACAGGCACGCCCATACACATGAAGGTAAACGATACAATTAATAAGACAACAAGGGTTAGTTAATAGTAATATATGTTTATCACCATCATCATACATTTTTGATCAGTGTTTCTGCATTCATGCCGTGATGATGTGACAAAGTGGCTTTGAAACTCAAATTAAGCAACAATGACACTTAAAAAGCTCAAAAGATTATAAAAAATAAAAAAAAGTAAATCAGTGGTTCCCAAACTAGAGCTCAACAACCTTTTTTTGGGCTTTATTTATGACCCTTTAAGAAGGCTCCCAGCCAAATTATTCTATTTCACCTTTAAAATCATTAACTGTAAGTTTGCACAAGCAGAAAAGGTTTCAAAATAACTATTGCGATCAAAGGTTTCACAGCCCACACTGCTGGTATCTACCCATCTGTAGTATATCAACAAACAAGAGAAAACCCTCTTAGCTGAGGGTCACCGGGGCTAAACTTTCAATAAATGAGGGTCAACACAAGCAAATATATGGTTTGATATTGATTTGATAGCCTGGGATTTGGTAAAGAGGAGGAGGGGGGGCTGCTGGCAGATGGCGGACAGAAATGGCAGCACTTTGAAATCATGTAGCCACAGGTTTAAAAGCGGATCAAGCTATTGTGTTAACTACCAGACCATAAAGCAAAAGACACCGCAGGGAAATACACAGATTTGTGTATCTGAAGACGTGCCCGGATTCATCCACCATCGTATTTCTGAAGACACTTTAAACACAATGCTGTGCATTTTAAACACCATTTATTCAGAGTACAGAAACGAAGCTCAGGGCAGCTTATTGATGTGGTGCAGTTACCTGACGAGACACGTAAACCAAACCACTGACACTTTACTGGGCTTATTGAGAGAAAATGCGTATAACAATACATGAAATGGCGTTAGCAAACTTTGATTTGTTAACTGTTTACCTTTTCTCTTTCTAACGTTTATTGTAAGTCTGAGACGTCACACATTGGTAATTGTTTTACAAATGAACTACTTAATTGTAGTTTAATCTAATTAGCGTTATCTACATTTCAACCGGGTTTCGACGGGCGTTTGTTTCTGACATGCTAGCTAACTAAACTGACCTTGGGTCTGAGTTAACGTTACTCCCCGTTGGGCAGCGTCTTAAAAGTGTATTTTGGTTAACACGGAGCAGGTTTTATGTTAAACACACTAACCTGGGCTGAAGAAAACGTTTCCTAAACTTTATAATGTTACGCATTTCTAACTTCTGGAAAAAAAGGCAAGTTTCCATGTTACCGCCGCTGGTTAACGTTACTGTTCGTGGCTGGCTGACCTCTCCGTGAGACTGTCGTCGTTTTAATAAAAAAATAATCCAAATTAAAGTAGCTCCGAGAAGAAAACTTACCTGCAAAGAGGCTGAACAGCACACAGCAGAAGCGGCGGATAGAAAGCTCCATTTCTGTTCCAGCTATTCCACGACTTCTTTACTGAAACTTGCTCAGAGAACTTGTGCTGAATCGGAGTGAAACACGGCTGCCCAGCTCGAGAGAAGCATCCAAACTCCTCCACTCCTCCTCCTCCTCTCTGCAGGTGCACAGCCGAGCGCGCCGCAGGGCGTCACGTGACAGACGCTTTTCCATAAAAAGAATGCAGTGACGCCCCCTGCCGGTATGAAGGGAAACCCGTGTTTTCCTGAGTGACACCCTGCACCCAGAAACCTCCATTGAAGAATAAGGAAAGCATAGGGGAAGATTAATACATACATAAATGGATGCATTTTAAATAGTGCAATGTTTTTTTTTCTTTTTTTAAGGATGCAATCACAAGTCTGTCTTAAAACAATAGTCACGTGCCCAGATGAAATAGGGGTTTCTTGCCACAATCACACTTATTCATAATGCATTTACAATATAAGTGATACATTAACTACTCGAATCGAGGGTCTAAGGACAGAGGGTGTCACTCCCTGCACAGATTGTAAAGCCCTCTGAGACAAATGCATTTTGTGATTTTGGGCTATATAAATAAAATTTGATTTGACTTCCACAGAGCCTCAACAGGGAAACACAAAGACTAAGTGAGGCAGATATCCACAACTCTTATAAATGTTCACATGAATTTTTAAATTCAAAAACAAATACACCGTGGACTTTGGCTCCCTATTACTTACATTAAAAATGGGGACCTTTTAACAGCGAGTAAGAACAGGAAGAATGATTCAGTGTTCACCTGACTGTTATTTTAAGACAGGCTCTTAAAAATCCCTAGTTTGGGTGTCAGTTATTCAGATATTGTAAAATAAATAAATAAATATTCCTCACAGGAATCACTGTGCCTTTAATTAAACAGGAGAACAGTACTACTCAGAGGATCCTTTGGAAAACACAACAAACAAAGCACCATGATGCTTGGAAACTGTTTAATAAAACTCCATAAATTTAAGCCTATACATCTGGCAATTCTACACAATGAATAAATAAAACATTTTATCACAAAAGGACAGTAAGTGGCATACATGAACTCCCATTGTAAAAAATACAGTACTTATTTCTAAACTACATGTGTAGTATTCCAATTTCAGTATCTAAATTTTAATACAAGTGATTATTCAAACTATAACAAACAGTCTAAAGTGCAAAAAAGTGTTTGTCCAAAAAAAACAAAAAACAATCAATATTCAAGCTATAAAAATGCTTAAAAAAACATTGGTCAGTCATCTTGAAGTTGTCTCTAGCTTTAATGTCCAGCGTGACTAGTAAGCACCATGATTCTAACTGTAACAATGTGCCAGATTTGGGTTTGTGTTCCAGTATCCAGATCCTCCTCCATAGCTAGGAGGAACCCACAGATTATGCCTTAAATTATTGGGGGCTCTGCTGCGAGGCCTGAATCCAAAGTGAGGCTGTGGGTGAGGATGTTTCCCTCCCCTCCTCTTGGGAGTCCACGTGGGAGCAGCTGGATTCATCACCTTAAGAAAAGGAGAAAAAATAAAAAAATAAAAATTAATAAAACCAGCCATCCTTCAACTGCATCACAAACAATCCTAGACTCAAGTGCTTGACTCCCAATCATTGAAAAAAAAGCACCAAACGTTGGTCAAGTTAAGAAAATCTCTTGTGGAACATGAAACTGACAAACATAATTTTCCAACCAGGAATAAAACAGAACAAAGCACAGCTACTTTAAAAAGGTTCATCTAAAACCTTTTCAGATCATTTTGTGATACCTGGTAAGCACAGCGGCTGCTGGGGATAGTAAGGGGGGAAGTGCGTGTGCTCTCTTCATCGGACGAAGAGCCGGAGTGGTAGTCTGACGTCACCCTCTCCAAAGCGCTGGTCACCTTCTTTGCAACATCTTTACCTTCCTCGTCACCTGAGAAACTGGCCACTGAGAAGCAAGGATTCTGCTCTCCATACCTAATAAAGGGGAAAAGAGGGGAAAAAAAAGTTGAGTCTTTTCAGGACAAAGTGCTCTTATCTTTGAATGCTAAAAGCATAATTGTTAAAAATTTTGTTTCAGATGTACACACTAAATTCACTAAAAGTCTCACCTGCAACACACCTCCCCAGGATCAACCCACAACGTAAGTTCATAGGGCAGTCCAAGGTCACGGTACTGAACCCCGCTCTCCTGGCAGGCCCGAAGGAGCTCTGGATCCTGCCTGTGGAACCGATTCACACGAATGCACCTGCAAACCACACGAAACCGATTTAAAAAAACAAAAACAAAACACCCTTAAATCAGTATGTAGAATGTCATAATGCCTAGAAAGAGTAGTGAGGAGAAATGTCAGAGAGCCGCACCTGTATGCCTGTCCTTTGCTGGGGTTGTCAGGGTACCAGTGGCCCTTGAACTTCTCTTGCAGTGCAACAGCAAGCCTCTCAACAAACAGCTCAATCTTGTGCGATTCCAACGTCTCCCCCCTTTTCACAAGCCTCTTCAGGAAGAATACCACAGCTGCTATTTCTCTCCTCATTATTTCACAAATGTTTCATTACGTTCAGGCAGCCTTCTGGAAACAAACAAACAAACAAACATAAATAAATAAACTGATCAGACAAGCAGCAGTAAACGAGTGTATGTGACAGTAAAAAAAACAAAACAAGACAAACAAGTCTATGGTAAGACTGTTAATAAAATGTCTTATTAAATAAGACCAGAATTATGAATCTTCTGTCATATAGCTGACAGAGTTACAGGTAGCAACATGTTGTTTCCTACGGTTGCAGAAACATATAGACACACATATGCAACTAGCCTGAAGGTCTGAACTATACTATAACTATACCATAACAAACACTAATGTTTTCTATGTGGACAACATACGTCAGCATTGTCCACGTGCGCGTGGCAGCTATCGATCAACTACACTAGTTTTGTTTTTATAGTTTTGTTAAAATGGTGAATGGAAATGAAAACGCCGAAACAATACATTCAAAAAAAACCCACGTTTCTTTTCTATTCTGCTTTTCACGCGGTCTGCAGACTTGAGTTAACGGTCCTAAAAGGCGGGCTGTGACGCACACATTCCCGTAATCCACCCAACACCACACACTTCATAACACTGGCCACTGTACTCAACAGCGTGCTAGCTAGTTAGGCTAACGATAAGAACGTGATGCTCCCTAAATAGCACCGAAACGCAGATGAAGGTTACTTCAATATAATTATAGTTACACTATTAATGAATACAAAAGGAAGAAGATGTTCCTTTTATAGAATAAAAAGCTTCTAGTTTTAGCTTCATAGCTATAAAGCTACATTAACGCTAACAGCCTCATGTTAACACAGCAACAGTCCACATGAATATTGTGGTAATAGTCAGAAATAGTCATGTAAAATAGTGATACATTGATGTAATGGCTATATATATATTTAATAGGGTGATGTGCAAGAACATAAACGGCTCATTGACTTACCTTTCCTTCGGATCTCCTCCAACGCGTGAAAAATGAATGGATAGGAAAAGTTGGCTAAGAAGCCTTGAGATCCGGTTATTAACACCGCCTTTTACTACACAATTCCCGCCCACGAATCGCTCTGATTGGTTCCAAAACAGACCAATCCGGCCCATTCATTGGTCGAGTATATGCTCGTCAATGAGTGAGTCATACGCATTGCATTATGACTCATAGTCTCAGATATGTGTATTGTATTTGTTACAAAGGTTGCATCGAGCGATGTAATTTCATCATAAAAAGTGTATATAAACAAACATAGTTCGCATTGTGTCAAAACAAGACACTCAAGGAAAAACTTCTGGTTCTTTCTAGTCTCTTCAGTTTACCGTGTATATTATATTTATTACACTAACTTTATCTTGTTAACCTAGTGTTCCCTTTCTCTGCTGTTAATCTGATGAGTTGCCAAAATAAGGTTTTCATAATAAAACTTTGAATACAAAACATGAGATGAGCTCGTAAAATACCCTGTGTGTTATGATCATACATCTACTGCCTTTTAACACTTAATTGTATCCGTTTTTTGTTTGTTTATTTGTTTTTGTACTGATAGATGAGTGGATAAATAATATCTTGCTGAACACAAACGTACACAAGTTATTGCTAATAATAACTTTATATGAAACGGCTTTTTATAAAGACACGGATCCAGACGCTTTTATTTAGTTGTTTAGAATAATAATTTGGAGAACATTAGCATTGTATATACTATTACATTGAATCGTTATTGTTTTTAAGTCATGATGTTGTTGTTGTTGTTATTATTTCTTGTTCAAATACTGTTTGATCCTTGTGTGGTTTATTTACAAGTGTGTATATTTCCCGGAAATGACACATATTGCTTTCTGTCCACAAGGGGGCACCCAACCTCCATCTACCACACAATACAACCTTATTAATGCACAGTTTATGAATAAACTCAAAAAGTTCTTGTTTTTTCTTTTTAAATTCAAGCATCCAAGTTACTTATCTAATGTTAATATTAGCAATGGCCCACCCATGCAGACCACAATGATGAAAAGACCAGCACCAGAGTATGTAGTAAAAAATAATTTTATTTTATTGAAATATTTTACAAAAAAATAAAAAGCACAAATCACACAGGCTGTTTAAGGTCCATGAGCACACACAATAAATAGAATGTAAAACATCACACAAAACAAACGAAGCTTTGTTCAACATTAGAAAACAAACGAAGAGTCAAGTCTAAAAGGTAGGAGGTGGAAATGTAACAGCTATGATTACATCTCCAACAGAAGATAATGAAAACACCAGAACAGACAACCAAAAACTGCTGAGCAGAGGCATAGGCCCAGCCATGTATCCACAGTATATAAAAAGATGCAGCATTCATATTTAAAAACATACAACTGAAGATTGAATGAAATATTTGCATTAAGGACCAGTATTCTGAATACTCAAGCACACTGAATTCAGTTATTCAAATAAAACCAAGATACACGTTTAAAATTGAGCTGAAACTTGTAACTTTAAACCCTAAAAAGGGTCAAATACATTTAAATCTCTTACAAAGAGAGCAAAAGAGATACACTGACAATGCCGAGTATTTCTAAACACTGATTAGAAACTTTTCTCAGTTTATTATACTCTAGTAGCTCTGTGACCACTGAGAAAAACCCAGGTAACCAATATTCTCTCAAGATATTTTCTACTTAATAAGGCTTCTGATTTATTAAGTCTCTTTCTTGCATAGGGTTACTGAATAATAAACTAACCAAAACTGCAGACCTAAAACACTGACTTAATATCACTCCTGTCCTTCTTTGTCCCCTTTTTGTTCTTAAATCAGGGACTTCTGGAGGCACAGTAGACCAAACTATCCTGTTTGTATTGCTGTGACATCAACTTAGCTCTCACATGTCATTACAGGAGAGAGGGCAACGACTGTTAACACAGCAAGAGAAATAAAACAAATCATAAAGCATACACTCTGTGTAATTGAGAACAAATCATTTCTACAGCATCGCCTTTAGAGTATAAATCTATGGTTCATTACACTGAACCAAACCTAGAAGTAAATCAATAAGCCACATTTTAAATCAGTTTGGTATTGCGTCTTCCTCTGTTAATGGAATCTAAATCAGCCAAATGCTTGCAGTTGTATAGAACATATACAGACTTTGGTTTGGCAGCTGAATTTCTTTTCCAGTAGTTTCACCTTTCCACTTCCAACAATGCTCCATCAGCACATAGTCATCCATACGACTTGTGATTGACAGCTATACAAACAATAAACAGCTTTGTACTAAATATCAAGTAAATCTCAACAGCAATAATAGCTGAAAAAACAAAACAGGCATCACTATAGGCCGTGGAGCGGGTATATTAACTGATAGTTCATAGATTTGGATTTTTTGGACATTTGGAAAAGCTTTGTCACCATCAGTATGTATACTTATTAAAGAAGAAGTTCATTACTGTTGAATCTGATCTGATCTACACAGTTACAAACCATCATGTCAAATTTGGCCAGTTAGAATATAACTCAATAACTCGTGTTTCAAGCCCTATTGCCAGCATGCAGCTGCAAGACAAAGCTTAAACCTTGATAGCGCTTTGCACTAGAACACTGCTGCTGGCAGTGCCTAATGGTATGAATGACTGACACCATCCAGCTACTCTGCATCAAGTACTTAGAGCCATGTTATAAACTCTTCTACAGATAGCATATGGAGGAGTATCTGAAACCCATATTTGCGTATGACATAATCAGAAGAAAACAATAAAGTTGAAAGGATCCACAGAAAATGGAACAATGATTTTACAACAAAATAAACAAAACTAAATAAAACAAACGGCTACCATTTATGTGAAATGATGTTTTAAAAAAGTGTTTCTTAGTCTGTATTAAGGTGAATCTTCAAAGGATCGTGTCCTGTTTGTGTACTGGGCCAGAAGACTCATGCTTACTGGGTAATATTTGTACTGGGTTAGGTAGAAGCAAACCATCTACTAATCCTTGCATCATCACTGCAACCACGAGACCAGAGGCCATGTCAACCCAGCACCCTGATGCTGCTCTAATGCAAAGCTTACAACTCTACATCACCATAGTGTCAGAAAAGCCACTCAGTATACATAACAGCATTTTTTTGCCTCACTGCAGCCAGCATGTTGAGGTGTTTTGTCAGTTTCCTTCCAGCAGCAGAGACAGAACAGACCGCCCCCTGTTTTCCAGCACCTCACTCCACAGGGCTGCTGCCGCTGCCGCTGCTGCCGGCCTTGACCCCGGCCCTGCTAATGTGCAGCCAGGGCAGCTTGGCACAGTTCTTAAACAGCTGCTCGATGGCGATGTGACGCACGTGTAACTCTGAGGCTAACGAGTCTTTCTCCTGCACAGCTGAAGTCAGCTCCTCAAAGACCTCTGTGAAGACGAGAGAGAGGCACAGAATGAGAATCAGCGGCTTCATTCACACACAAGGTCAACTTTCACGCAAACAAATAAATGAAAGAGAAAAAAATAAAAGAAACAAAAGTTTAAAGTTTAAATCAATAATAGTAATGGCTGAATGAGCAAAGACAACGTGACAGAAAATACAATTTAATGCTTGGGCTTACTGATAAAAATCTCCCAACATTTGCTTGTGTTTGATATGTAAACATTTCTGTTGCTTGAAATAAGATGTTTTCAGTTTGGCTGAAACTGCGTAGCAAACAAAAGGCCTAACGAAGAATGGAGTGAGCAGACAGGCAGGAGTGTGCATTAGGAAGCACTACACAGAGCCCAATTCAACACAGCTGGTCACATGGAAGGAGCTGATGTGTTGACTAGAGATGCCTTCCAGTCTATATTAGCTCCTGCTTTATTGAATCTTTTCAGAGTGAAAACAGACCTGTGTTATAACAACACGGGGGTGGGGAGGTGGGGGGGTTTACGTTCTTTCAGCTACTGCGGAGACATTAAATACAATCCAGGAAGTCCAGTTTGATAAACAGATCGAGCCCTGCTGGATTGGCCTCATTCAAATGAATGAGGGCGCTGTATATTTTCAAGCGGAGTTCACAGTTTGAACGTGGTATGTTTTGAATCTGTCAATCTGTATTGCTCACTGTGCTTTAAGTTTCAAAAACTTTTAACTTTTAGGACACAAATCTCATATGAGAAGTTATTAAGGATGAGAATTACAGATTGAATCAGACAAAAAATATTGAATGTTGACTTACTTTGAATCTGCATCAGTAGCTCAGCATTCAGCTGATGCAGCTCATCCATGCTCATTTTAGTCACTAAAATAAAAATAAAAACAGCTTTGATTAAAGCGTCTAGAAGGAACAGAACAGTTACTCATTTAGGAACTAATTACATCTGATTACAAATATAAGTTATAAGTACTCAACTTCCTTTTCATGGATAAAAATTAAACCTAACACTAGTGCTTCAGTTATACACTAATAAAACTAAAGTGCTCACACTCATCTCTGCTGTGGCCCTGGTGTCCGTGCTGAGTCTGTCCACCTGACGATTGATTGCAGCTGTGTAGACCTTTCCTGGCGTCACTGGACCAGACGTCACCTTGTGACTCCTGCAGGACCCTGAGCTCCTCCGCTGTGTGGCACTCCAGCATCCCCATAGTGTAATCGGGCAGACCTGTTGCTCTGCCTGTGTCCCAGTGGGGCGCGTAGCGGGGCACCTGGGCATCTGACTGGGGCAGCAGCTTGCAGTCACTCTGCTGGCTGTAACACAGAAGCTTGCCCCCCCGTCTGCTGGGGCCGTTGGAGGAGACAGAGTCTTTGTTCTGGGCGTACTGGATGATGCGGTTCAGTTTCTGACTGAAGGCCAGCTTCATGCCCTCATAGGCACTTCGGGAGACCTTGGAACGTGACAGCTTCTGGTTGGCAATGAGGTGGCATTTCTCAAAGCAGTCTCTGTGGCCGCGGAGGGACTTTGAGTGCAACAAGGTAGTAGAGGACACACCTGCATTCACACAGACATAAAGCAATGAGTCAATAAGTCTGATGTAACTAAAGTTAAGAGTGCAAAAACAGTTAACTCAAAGATCCAGGGCTCCAAATCCATATAAAAAAAGAAAAGTGACAAGAAATGTGTTTGTGCCAATAGTTAGTGAGAAATGCAGCACTGACTCATTGAACTTGTCAGAGCAAATCAAAGTAAAGCAGTATGAAATAAGCTAAAACTGACAGATTGACATATCGCGATCTCTCTGTGAAAGCTGCTTAGTGTGCAGTGGATTAGCTGCTACAGTGCAGAGAAAGCAGGGATAATAGATCAACATAGTCTCAACGCAAACACATGCAAACACATATTTGGGGTTTTTTTTTTGTTTACTGAGCAACAGAAGACAGGTAGGCACACAGTGGTCTGCCCACATGAAACAGCATTTCATTACTTTATAATTAATGAAATGCTGTATTATTTATTATCAATATACAACGAGAACGATACAAAGCCAACTTAAAAAAAATGTCCACTTTGTCTTATTTTTGCATAAAAACACACACCGTCTCTAAAGAGGGTGAACTTGGGTCTGTGAAACAAACTAATCCGACCCGTCTCACCTAAAAGGGAACATGGAAAAAACAACTTTGAGTGCGAGGGCAGATGTTTGATTCAGACTACATTCCTTACACAAGTACCTCTAAGGAAGCACACCAATGCTTCCTGGATCCAGTCAAAACAGGTCACACTGTAACCAATTTAGCATGCACAGCGGAAATTGACACATAGCAAGTAGACTAAAATTATTCAAGTAATCTCTAAGTGAAATGGGCCAAAGCCTTATTTTGTGAACTTGGCTTGATAAACTAAGGGAGGCTGAAGGCAAAAGAGAACAAGAGTGAAATGTGTGTGTGTGTGTGTGTGAGAGTGTGTGTGTGTGTGTGTTAGAGATAGTCGGTGCTGCACAGGCATTTGTGTGATGGCCTTCTTCTCATGGCCTCCATTTCTCAACAGACAGACATACGTGTCAGAGCCTGAGGTGAGGAGATTAGTCACTGTAGCCCATATAGACTTAAGAGCTCACTTAGGTAGATTTACCTCGCATGCGTTTCTCAGCGCTTTACCAGCACACAGACAAAGGCAACCACAGGTCATCACTTAACACCACAATATATAATACAGTTCAGGAAGTTCACATGTATACACAGGCGTTGGTGTTAGCGGTGGTCTGTGGGATTTTTTTAAAGTTACACACACACACACACACACAAAACATTGTTTCTTTATATAATACTTAAAAAATGCCTAATTTGCCTTATAGTTACAGTCTCAAAAGCTCCATAATCATCCAAACCACCCTGAGGAACATGTGCTCAATTTCTTTTTAGATGTTTAGGACAAAATATACATCTAGTGAAAACAGAGAAGACTAGAGAAGACAAGTGTCAAATGTTCAACAACCACATCGATAGCAAAACGTCCTACAAGCATCACTTCAGCAGATTTGCTAAAGTTGTGTGAGAAGGCAGGACGTAACATGTTCTGACTGAAGTACTCTTTCATGTGTATGCCAAACGTTTAAAACACACTATGTTTAAGGGTTTTTTTCATTATGGAGATTGAGGGTTTGTGTAGTGACAAATGTTATAAGAGAAAAAAAATACTTGAAGCAAATTTGCGATTTTGGGCTTTTTTAAATAACCTTAACTTGAAAAAGAATGAAGATCATTTCCTTGCACGTCTTTTAAGAGCTTGCTGTGCTCAATTTCTGTTAGTGGCCGGAAAAAGAGTAAATAGTCCAGTCCTAATATGGGACAGTCAGCATTAATGGATCTTATACTGTATGCCTCAGTACATAGGAAGGATTCAGATCATTACACAACGGTGTGTGCAGAAATCTATTCTTAGCTTGTGTATGTATGTGTTGTGTTTCTGACCTAAGTGCCTTGAAAGAAAGACCTTTGCACAGAAATAGATTAGTCTTGTGAAGGAACTACATATAGGGTATGAAAGATGGTGTGAGCATCCTGCCTATTGACTGGCTAATGGATCACCGCATGAGCTTTCTGTCTATCAAACAGCCATGTTATAATCCGATCAGTCCCAGTCTTTGGACTACCACATAAACACACTGACTACCACTTGCCTTGCGGAAAAATCATTGGCCCACAACCAGGGCAGTGCACCACCAGCCAGAGAACTCCCTCCAGCTAAGCAGCTTAGTACTACTGTCTTTCATGGCTGCACACACACACACACACACACACACACACACACACACACACACACACAGAGAGAGAGATAGATAGATAGAGAGAGACAGACTATTCACTGGAGGTGAATCAACATTGTTCAGCTGTGACAGCTAGAGACATTAAGCACAACACTGGTGAGCAATAGGCTTGTTTTTTCCTGCTCTTTTGTGACTGAGCCAAAGTTAGTCTGTCATTCAGTTCAACAATTAACAAAGACAAAGACACAAGCTTAGTTCTGATAGAGAAATATACGGTTATTCAAGTTGCAGTTGTTCCTGACAGCAAAATATCAATTAGGATGCACCACTAAAATCCAAAATCAAGAAATCAGGGTTAGTTAAAGAAGAAATAATACTTCTGACATGAAAGAAATACAGCAATGTTAAAACTATGCTTACAAAAGGTCAGAAATCCAATGGAGATCATCTTTAACTATTTTTACCGTACAAAATAAGTGACGGTTCATATTTCAGGTGAACACTAATAGCAAACAAAGTCACAAAGTGATGGTCACAAGGGAAAAACAAACAAATCTTTAAAAAGGTTTAGAAACTAGTGGAGCAGAGTTGCAGTGAAGCTGGTTCACGATGCCTGTTAGGCAATTCTTCATAGTAAAGTAACCAAAGAATGGATCTGAACATACAATAACCCTCAGGCTGTAGAGAGATCACATCCCTTTGTTATTTATACTCCTGTTCTATATTTTTACCAAAGTTTTAACACTTGTTTAACACTGTTTTACATTCAATAAATGAAGTAAAACGTTTGTCTTTTCTGGAGTGACCTTCTGCAGCTCTGAACTGTGTGTGCTGGACAAGGATACTCGATCCTTGACACACTACGGAGGAGCCGACGGTTGAGAGTTGCTACCATGGACAAGTGGGACAGAGGTCATCGGTGCTAAGGTGTCAAACAGAGCTGCGTGGCACATCTCAGAAGCAGCAGCTGCACGGGCCAACGTAGACACCAACACAGAACTCACGTGAACTCAATGACACGTGAACTCGTGTTTCACAACGTGCAAGTATGCAGAACACAGCAGCATATTATATAATGTTAATAGTACTGCTAGTTAATTAGGCCTCCTATTTGTCTGGTTTATCCTACAGGTAGGATACGATGAAATTCATGTTAAATAGTGTTAACAGAGATAGATACACAACTTTTCTTTTGCTGTGGCTGTCATTACCATCCCGCATGTACAACACTCCAAAGTGGTAGAAGATAATGGTTTGTATAGAAGCAGTTGCTGACATTAGCTAGATAGCACATTCTACAGTATGGTTTATGTAAATAAGTTAATGAATAATGCAGTTTAGAGGTTCACAAACCTGTAGTGAAAAAGCTGATTATTTCAGAGTTGGAGACAATGAAGAATAAACCTCATTAGACAATTTACCTATATTTGTGGGGCTAACGTAGATTATAAACTCTGCCTATTTATTTATATTAATGACAAATTCACATAGAAAGCAACCCATTATACTCGACCTTAAAAGGCATTATAATCTTAAATAGGATGATTCAGCACAGTGGACCACACAGCAGGTTCAGTGCATTTCTGGACCATAACTGTGTTCAAACATACAGCTTCCACAGGCAGCCAGCAACCTAATTATGCCTCTCTATACACCCCAGGGTGAAGAGTTCACACACAATGAATGCACTGTTTATAGGAGCACGCTACAATAGCCCCAGTAGAGCAGCAACCAGAATCAGCGCCGATTGCGTCATTCCAGCTGTAGGAATTTTTCCTGCTGCTCGTGGTCCAGACCCAGCTGGTAATATTACCAGGCCTCAGCAAATATTCTGTCTGCATTATGTAAGCAGATAAAGGACTGGTGCTGGGGTTTAAACGCAACCTGGAAGCTCAGCAGACATCTTGTCTGATAAAGAGCTAAGGACATCAAAAGCAGTAACTGCTGGCATGAGAGGGTGAAGAGGTTAGAGGTTACGCTTTTTGGCTACTTTATAGAAGCACTATCATATCATTTTTTGTATTACAGTTGTAGAGGTTGGGTTGGATGTCAGGTTACTCTGAGCAGTCAAGAAGCAACGATAATGAAAATTCCTTCAAAATACAATCATTCCTTTAGCTTGAAACAGCAACAACCCTCCAGGAGATAAATAGTAGCTGGAGACAGGCTGAACTGACTGTTGGCGTTTTGGTGTAGGGACTGCAGCTGCTCCCTTGTTCTCTGCTGTACTGTGTTGACGCTTAAGGCTGTGTAACCATGTGGTTCCACACTGCACAGCTCAGAAAGTGCAGTAAGAAGAAAAAGTATAGATATTAAGACAGCCAGTTAAGGCAGGGGTTGAGTATTATATATACGGTAGCCACAATTTCTATGTTGTACTTTCTAATGGAACGAGCACACACACAGGTCAAAGCAGTTTCCTCAGGAAACGACGTGGCGCACTTCCTGAACATCCTTGTTTGAATTATTGAATCACACTGTTTGCTACAGAAGCTACACCTCTACACCTGCACCTGGTGGTACTGTTGCAGGTGTATATATATATATATATATATATATATATATATATATATATATATAGGGGTTTATGTTGCTGTAAAGCACTGTGGCTATTGTGTGTGTCAGCATGTGACAAGTCTAAACATCCCCATTCCCACGAGGTTGTGGATAGAAATGAATACTTGGGTATAAACAGTTAACTCATAATAGGAGTGGTATCTGCTGCAGTGGCCAATTAGAGCTTATCATCATCATCATCATCATCATCATCATCATCACTGCACCGTGTCACTGTGTTCATGACTTAAATATTAAATTCTGTGATTTTTAATGAAAAGGAATGCAAATCAACATTCAGTATCCGAGTGATTTTAATACCACACAGTAGGTGGGCTTTCCTCATACTGAAACCAAATCCTGTTTACCTGTATGTTTCCCTTTGCAAGCAAACTTACATTACACAAACCTTTAGTAATTTCCCAGTTTGGGATTAATAAAGTATATCTATCCATCTATCGGAGAACGCAGCAATACTATAATAGCGTATGCATGACATGATCATGATATGATCTGTACAAAGCCATATGCTGTCTTTTTTTTTTTAAAGAAGCAATTCTGTTTCTAATAAATATTCAAAACCAGCATAGAGCAAGAAGGCAATGAATATTCAGAAGCAGCAGCAATTCACCCTTGAGTTAACATGATATGGTTAGGAGTAAAATGTGTTGGGAGGGTGTGTTTGTGTTCGTAATGGGAGATATTCATATATTTTGTACACTCTACTTGTGTGATTAGACCATTGTTCTTTTTCTCCTTTCAGGACAGGCGGTGCAGGAGTATTTTAGCTTCTATATCTACATGATCAGTCAGTGGGGACACAGCTCGGCTTGAAGTTTCCAATCAGCCGTGTCTGAAGTAGCGACATGCAGCTTGGCAAGCTCCCCTCCCACCGATGATCAGAAACACGTGCTTGTCTGAAAACCCGTCCTTCCCCCCACAGACCCAACAGTTACATAAGAGTTATTTCATTGCCACACAGGCTACATATAAACCTGTACCCCGAGAATCACACAATGGTGTTGATGCAGTGGAAAGAGTCTTATCTGACACAGCTAACACAAAAGGCACCTTTGTTTTGTCTAAATAGTTAAAACCTTTGGGGACACACTTGCATAAATGCCCCACCAGCTGTTGCCTACCTGAACGTAGCACCCTAGCTGAAAAATTAAATGGAGCAAGAAAGGACACGTCCAGTGAGCCAGACAGGCGAGCCCTGCCTCTGAGGATCGTCGACAGTCATATCTGTCAAAGATCAGGTTGCACGTTTTAAGGCAGGTTTTACTTCTACACTGGAAGTGGTTGCTCACCACTTCCAGACAAAGTGAGCAATGAACGAAAAATACATAAGATGACCATGAAAACTGTATTTCATGTTCAAGAATGCAACCAGTCAGCACAGCATCCAGCTTCTGATGGAGTCATGTGCAAACAGGTGAAACGGAGCAACACTACATGCTATATATTATACAGATTAATCATTTATTAAGGCAGGTTTTTTTTTTAGTACAAAGTCGTCAAATATCCGGTATATTACTACCTCCAACCATATTTAGATTATCTTCCTGCTGAACGGGGATTAATGAGATTGTAAACACTTTCAGTTAAGTACTATTTCAACAATGATCTTCTGAGACTGTGGCTGAACACTGTTTTTATGGCAAACAAAGAACAGAGCAATTCATCAATATCCCTGCATCCAGTTCCCTTATACCATGACAGAATAGATCTACAAATCTTTCATGCGCATGCATTTCCTCCCATTTACAACAGGATGATATACCACTCTGGGAGCTCTTAGTCAGCTATATAATGCTGTTTTACACGTCGTACATAATCATACTGCACAGAGATGAACACACACACTTCTCCATTGCAGAGAAGAGCCTTTGTTAGATCTATGAGATGAGTGCCGAAAGAGAGCCATATCTAATCCCTTCTGATTCCCCATTCTTCTTCAAATAGGCCACTCATTAATTAAGGGATGAAAAAGCTTCAAACACATGCTCTTGAGTTAGAGTGGCACATCAAACGGGTGAATCACAGTGGCCTGCTTTAGTGGGGGCTTTGGTCCTAACAGGCCTGTTACCCTGCACATACACCGTATCTTATATAATGAGACATCAACAAATCTTAAAAGGTTCTGAGGTTGTATTATAGCTCCCGGTGAAAATCCATATTCACTATGATGGGAACTAAAGATCAAGAAGAATCCAGGGGTGATATATTGTGTGATCCAACTCTTAGCAGCTAAGACAAGTGCTTATCTATCCGCATAAGATTGCTTTCAATATGACGCTAGCCAGTGGAGATGGATGTTGAAGATACATTTCAATTCTGAATCCTCTCAGGCATATATCTGATATATATATATCAGTGTGTGTGTGTGTGTGTGTGTGTGTGTGTGTGTGTGTGTTTCAGGAGTTAAAAAGCTTTGATGTGGAAAGGTCACCCTGTGGTTAAAAAATAATTCTTGAGGAGCAACACTCCATACTTTAACCTGCAGGTTTCTTTGAAAGATTAGCTGGCACAAGCATATGTAGCTCAGTACGCGGTGAGCTCAGTTTCACCTCAGTTTTTCCTTTCTTTTCGTGCTCTTCACTCTAGTGAGCAAACAAGAAACGGTCGCCTTACCTTCAATGCTCAGTTCAAAGCAGACATGGCAGAAAGATAACGTCCCTGTTTCCGTCTCTAGCTTGCAGACACTGCAGATATTGTCATCGTTCAGATCAATGTTCACAAACTGCTCCTCTTCATCCATGGTGCCTCTAGGGGGGAAAAAAAACTGTGAAATAGAGCACATGGCTAAATACCAGGCGCTTGCACAAACTCCAAGCTCTTTCTACTAATTAGGTCACACTTTCAAATAAACTTATTAAAAATGCATTTTTTTTGTTAGTGTCAGCGGGGAATCGTTTTGGTACAGAATACAGTTTAAGAAGTAGTTTAACATATTTCTACACAGTGATGTTATCAATAAATCACCAACACAAGCTGATAAAATGCTACAGATAAGTTGGACTGAACCTTGGCCTTTCAGGGTAAAGAGAGCCTCCGTTTAGTGGGTCTCATGACATTAAATAGAAGTTATCTCTTGGGGGAAAAAAACAGATTTGTCAAGACTGGACTCCCACATACAACTAGTAAACATGAAGCAAGCTATACCAAACACCTAGACCGAACTACATTCAACAGTAGAAGCTGATTTACATCCATGAATTGGCAGAAAATGCTCACATGTCAGAAAGCAGAACAGCTTCAGAGATTGAAAAAACAAAGCTTTTCTCTCAGAACATGTAGTAATACTGGTGTCAATGTGGCAATATCATATCACAACAGAACATACTGACATGTTTGTAGGATTCATTTGTCCAACCACTTCATGTCACTTAACAGTTTGAAATTCAAATTCTACTGCTGCCAATCACATAAAAAAAGTCTATTTAAAGCTGCTTAATCTAACAGCAGTCTGGTGGATGGCAGGCACTCAAACACAGACCGTTCCTCCCTTATTACACCGTGACACCCAAGAAAAGGTAAGGCGCAAAATGAAAGCAAAAGACGAAATTCGCTTTAAGAAACACATTCAGTGCTATTGGTTTTCTCTCGCAATATGCTACATGCTACAGGTCATTTAAATGATGCTACAGGTCCTGAGTAAGGGTTAACATGACAGTAGTGAGTCACAATGGGAGATAACATAAAAGTCAGAGGCAACACACAGATAGAAAATAATGTAATATATTATGTTATCCGTCTGCTTAGCCAGCTGTATCGGTGGTGGTCCAGAAGAATAGCTGGTGAGAGCAGTAACGGTGTTGCGTTTGAACTTTTCACTCCATCTGATTCACAACGCTATAAAGCAACACGTTTACCCTAACCTATTATTCTTCCATTCACAAGCAGTCTAAATGGCCCACCGCCTGTGGCATGTTAGTTTAGGCAGTTTGCTGTAAGCCGAGTGTCTAAATACATACCGTTAAACAAAATGCTCGCTAACAAGAAGTTAAGCTAGCCCCGAGTGCTCCGGTCTGGCTGATTCGTGACCGTTATTTCGCGTTGTTGAACAGCAATATATATATATCCAACCCAACGAGGGTGCCGCCAGTATTCAATGACACTTACCCTTATCTCGAAGAGTAGCTTCGGACAGATATCCCTTTCGTTTAGTTCTTCTTTGTCCCAGTGAACACACAAACATCAGAAAACACTACGCGTCACGGCAAAACCAACAGAAGCTGCAGTAACCCTCTCTCCTCTCTCTCGGCGGAATGACTCACTAGTTCATGCGAGGGGTGGACACAATCACTGATAGTGAACATGAGACACTGTGTTCCTCATAGTAAACACATATACAAAATATCAATATTTTACAGGTAAAATACGTATAATTCTGTCATTTAACTACAGTTGTTTCATCACACAAGCCGTCTCTGGCAGTAATTGTCGTAAATACACCCCTACATTTAAAGAAGGTATGTCCTCCTAGCGTCATCAAAACATTTCCATAACAGAATCAGACGAGAAGAAGTCAGTATCTTTATACAGTCAATTATACAAATCTATAAGGCACTTTATCCTTTTTGAATAATACATGTTTGACTTTGTGAGTTGGTACTGGCCTTTAGTTTGGACTTCTTCTTCATCATCATCATATTTTCGTTTTTTTATTTGGCTTCACTGAAATCCCATGTGGGGAATTCCCGCGAAAGAAAGAGGAACCACCAGCAGTAGCAATAACAATATTTGTGCAGTCACTATATGGGATTAACTGATTAAGTTGACATCCTTAAAGTTGTCTGACAAAACGAACTTACTTTTACTAGCAGTGAAGTGGTATTTGTAGAAGATTTATAGAGACGCATAGAAGCTTCCCACCCACATAAAATTAATATTAATTTAAAAAAAATGTTACTCAGTCACTTTACTTTATTAATAACTAAAAGCAAAGTAGCAGCAATATCATCATTTGAGATGATGTAGGCCTGGCTGTATAGTAGCCCCGTGTTTTTCCTTGAAATGAGTAATGTTGGCCATCAAAAGTGTAATGTTATGATAAAATGATGTCAGTAATACCAGCTCTTCTGATCACATAACACACTTGTTAGTCCTACAACAAGGCCTACAGCATGCGTGACCTTGTCAGAGGTTGTCATCCATCCAAGAAACAAGTCTTTGGATTTACAAAAACTACTTTTAGTTAGTTGATAATTGGACATTTTTCTGTATCACAAATAACAACAACATAAGAAGTGAGGGATCAGTCTAAGAAAAAGCTTTTGCACTGATGTCAGTTATCATTCATTCACTCTCAATGATTACATGAAGATCATTAAGAGGCTGGTTCTGCAGCACCAGAGGACCCTGGTATCTGACATCCTGGACCCACTACAGTGGAGGATGCCATAATCTCCCTCATGCTCAGGGTTACGCACTTGGAGAAGCACAGAAACACTGTAAGATTCATGTTTTTTTTAACACCATCCAGCCACACCTGCTTGGAAAAAAACTACTTGCAATGCAACTGCAAGCGGACATTGTATCCTGGATGACAGATTACCACCTTCACTTACATATCCAGTTGAGTGTCAGTGTCACTGATGTAATGATGGGTAGCTCCAAAGCACCCCAAGTAATTGTCTTGGCACCATTTGTCTTCAGACTTGACACCTCTGACTTCCAGTTCAATTTGGGAAGTTGTCATCTCCAGAATTTCTCATAACTTCTCGACTCTCAGTTGCATCAATCAGAACAACAAGGAAGAGTACAGAGGCCTTGGTAGAGAGCTTTGTCAAGTCGATTTCCGCAGGAGCTGGAGACCCCCTGCCCCCAGTTATCAGTCACGGAGAGTAGAACTATTAGAGAGCAACTCAACAATAAACCGGACTGGTCACATAACACCCACGGCGTCTCTTTAGGAAGCAGGGTCAGAGCATGCTGTTCTTCCTGACAACACTGAGACCCTTCAGTGTGTGCAACATATTGTATCAGTCTGTGGTAGCCAGCATGCTAGTGTGCTGGTGATGGCAGCAGAGTAAATACGGTGGTAGGGAAGGCCAGCTCTGAGGTCAGGTTGGAACTGGACAGTCTGGACAGGCACTGGAGGAGGACAATGTATACAATGTGTGTGTGTGTGTGTGTGTGTGTGTGTATACTGTATATATTTATAGTTTCCTTTCATGTTATACTTGACTATTTAACATCCATTATATTATGGATGCATACTAATTTATGTATACATGCTACAGACTCTATTAATATTCATTCCAAACACACTGATTTATTTGTCATTTTATTTGTCATACTTTAGTGAACAGAAGAAACCTAAATAAAATATAAATGTAAAGTATTTTTGTGAGCACGCTCTGAATTTAAAACAGCTTTTCAAAGTACTTGGCAGGTTGGTTGTTCCAAATATCTTGGAGACAGTTCTTCAGTGGATTCAGGCTGTCTCAGCTACTTCTGTCTCTTCATGTAATCCAGACTGACTCAGTGATGTTGAGATCAGGACTCCCTGGGGGCCAAACCATCTGTTACAGGACTCCTTGTTCTTCTCATCGTTGAAGATTCTTTATGACTCTATGGCTGTATGTTTGAGGTCATTGCTGCAAGCTGCAGAATAAATTTGGGACTGATTAGATGCCGTTCTGATGGGATTGCATTATGAATAAGAATCTAAACATCTAAAGTGCCTAAAACCTTTACTGTATATAATTACATTTTTCTCTTTATCTGCATCATGTCTACTTTTTTCTTGTGCTGCTGTAATGCAAAGTTTTCCTCCTGGGATCAATAAGGTTTGTTCCTATCTTATGTCAATCAGTGTTTTACTGAAAGGCCATACATTCCTTTATGCCACTGTGCAAGTTGTGCATAGCTGTAGGGAAATGTCATTCAAATTGTATAGCCATAACTTCTGTGTGTAGGCTACAACATAATGAATGCGTCAGTGTTGTATTTTATTCAGTCTGTATGGTTTATCCTGTATGTGTCACGTGTTGTTATATTTCAGGGCCCCTACCCAATTTAATGTATACTTAACATAAATGTGAATTTATGAAAAAAATTCAATAATTCTCCAGCTTTCAGAATGAGATGAGATGCTTTACGCCATCTCCTGGCCAAAAACCAGTACTACAAACGCAGCCTTTTCTATTCCTTGTATTAAAGATGCATGAAAGTAAAGACCCCAAAGAATGATCACAGTCCCTCAAATAAACTTCAATATGTAACCGACAAAGCTACCTTCTGTGAAGATACAAGTTGCACACTGTGAATGTTACACACCACATGTGTGAGGACAGAAAGCCAGACAAAAGGCAGGCTACATGTTCCCATTGTGCTGGATCTGTTTAGTCAAGGCTAACTTTGTCTGGGCCTCTGGCTTATTTGGCAGCATTGACACAGTCATGTGTCTAGACTCTATTATTATGTATCCAAATCGCACCTTACAAAAAAGCATAGTGTATGCAGGCTGCCAGAATTAAGCCGTTATCAAACACTATTTGCAGCTATGTTCCAGTAAATATGTGCATGGGAGCCTAACAACATTTAAGCACTGATTACCACCAAAACACGTCAACAAATCATGCAAGCGTGGAGCACACTAAAAAAAAACCAACAATGTTAACATGGCTATGAGCTCCACTATCATCCAAATAAGAAAACGACATTGTGTAACACAATTGTGCATCTTAATAATAATAATAATTATCATGAGTATGTCTTTTTATTTCAAAGTTGCAATCAAGGGTGCCAAGACTGATGTCATCAAGAAGCAAATCCTGACATGTCCTCGAGCTGCTCCGTGAACACTGTGGCATGTTTTTCTCTTCACAGGGTGCCCACAGTGTGGACTTTAACAGTAACACATTCAAACGACTGTGTTCTTCAAGCCAATCTTTCCAGCAAACAACTTCTCCAATGTCATCAAGTTCAAGTTTATTGTCATTCCTTTCTACAGGTTATGCAAAAAAGCAGGAGTGAAATATTATGCCCCCGGGGCATTATACAATATGCAAAACAAAACAAAAAGTACATTAAAAACAGAACAGGAACTACATTTAGGATTAAAGTATAAACTGTGCCTCAGTGGTCTCAGTCTGGGCTGTGCTGTGTTCACAACTCGCTGCAGGGCCTGTCTGTCTGCAGCTGAACAGATGCCATGCCAGACAGTGATGCAGCCAGTCAGTATGGACTCTGTATGGTCCATCTGTAGAACCTGGAGAGGATGGATGTGTACAGACCAGAGGAAGTACAGGCATTGTTGAGCCTTCTTCACCGAGGAGGTGTTCTGGCTTCATGAAGATTGTAGGAGGATTCGTCACTGTTGGTGGTGACGAGCCCCACGACTGTGGTATTATTGATGAAGACGTCGCTCTGGTGTACAGCGACACAATCAGCAGTGTGTACGGTAGTGGGCACAGCAGACAGGCCTGGGGGGGCTCCAGTGTTCACCGTAGCATTGAAAGCTGTTGGATTCTGTGTCCTATTAATTGATTAACGTCACATATAATCACATGCAGCCCCCAGGTCAGGTGAAGCTGTCCACTCTCTGCACCAATCTTCTTCCAAAAGTCCACCTCCTTAGTCTTTCTGATGTTCAGGTTGTCCTGACACCAGTGGATCGAATCCTCTGCTTTCTTTCAGGTAGGCCTTTACATTGCTACCTGTGATCAGACCCACCAAACCCGTGTTGTCAGCAAACCTAATGTCATCGAGTCAGGGAGTACAGCGAAGGACTCAAAACACTGAGAACCGGAATTGTAGTTCCACTTTTTTCCTGCAGTCCCTTTTCTGTCTCTGTCACTGCTCTCGTTACATTGTAGGCTGTTGCTTTATAATTGTCCTCGTTTCCAGATTGCAGCCCTAAATTGTAGGCCGCGGTGTGTTCATGGCATCCTGCATGGTTCTGGTAATTTATGGTTTCTCGGTAAAGTCTTTGGTACAGTTGCTTCTATTGTTTCACAAATTGAATCCACCGCAGGCTCCACTGGATCCATTGATGTCCTCAGTGAC
This sequence comes from Pampus argenteus, assembly GCA_036937835.1. NCBI lineage: Eukaryota > Metazoa > Chordata > Actinopteri > Scombriformes > Stromateidae > Pampus > Pampus argenteus. The sequence continues at coordinate 17,330,034 of CM072874.1, forward strand.
GTTGACAGAGGTGTCAATTCAATTAATACAATATAATAAAAAAAAAAACTTTCCTCAGCTTAATGGACTTAAACGTTCTGCCTGTCTAGCACTGTTACTTTCTACCTTTTTCTCAGTTAGCTATAACTCCTTCATCTCATCAACGTTGAGTGCGCCCACGTCCATGTTTTCACCCTGAGGCTACATTCACATGTTGCAGCACGCCTCGCGTCTTAAGACACAAGGTCTCAGATCTTGTTCAGCTAGTTCTGTGAGGTTAAAATAAGGGGAGAGGGAAAGTGGGGAGAAAAACAACCCACAGCGCTCAGTATGATCTACTGTATATTCTCTCAGAAACCAGTCACAGAATACAGAACAGTTGTTACTGTTTCGCTGCTGCTTTTGTTTTTTTTAGGTGATCTTCCGTTGAAATGTATTTGTAGAAAAGGGGTAGTGAAATAAATGAATACTTTTTTTTTTTTTTTAGAAAAGATGTAGTTGATTTTCATTTTCATCACTTCCCTTTATAAACATTTGAGGCTGGAAGTCACACAGGTGCCTTTTTTTTGATACCGCTGCATAACGTCAATGTTTCAGGGTTCATGGCGACTCTATTGTTGGTACGTCAGTACACCGAGGTATGACTCAGCCAAACGGAAAAGTCCCTATCACAGGCAAACAAAAGAGCAACCAGACATTTCTTCTGTTTGAGATGCTCACCTGGCCACTAGTTATTGAGAAACCGTGATAACGAAAATTCCTTTTGGTCGTAATATAGTCTTGACTCCAGTGTCTCCAGCACTCTGTCAAAACTGTGGAAGTTTACCAAGAGTGAATACACACACAAGGCCACTGCTAAAGTACACTCACTGATTCATTTATCTCATACTGATATACTGTGTGCTTGTACGTTACATGCTTATGTAGATGTGAACGTAATTCAACAAAGGGCATTGTTTGCCATTTTCAAACCAGCCGCCTGTATACTGGCTCACAGGTGAGTAAAGCTTCACCTTCTGCTTCTGCTGCACCATCCTCTCTATTACACATGATATCGTGTGAAAACCTTTGCCAGTGCTCAGGGTAACTGATGAACTCTTACCCACTTGATTACACGTGACCGTGTTGACTGTGTCATGCCATCTGCACCTCTCTTGAGTTTGCGATGCCAAAGCTCTTCACGGACTGGATACTGCTGTCACTGTGTCACGGGGAGCAGACACAGCTTAACCTAACAGGCCTGGCAGACATTCTGGATAGCACGTTACATTACATCCTGTCAGTAAAACAAACGGACGACTCATAGGCTCATATCTTCATCCAAGGCTCTATGCCTGAGGTGATGGTAGAGGCTGATTTCTTTTATCACTCATCAGAGTGTGACGTAAACAGGGTGAACACTGAACTGAAGCAAACTGAACAGACTAATGAGAGAAGGAAATGACTCATGTACTGCAGGTATATTCCACTGTTCCCAAACTTTGAAGACACTTGTTTTACACTGGTCTGTTTGTACAGTCCGGATATGTTACAGACCTTCTTGGTTGTATCAAAAGTTACCAGTGATTTATTCGAATTCTCCCATAACCAGTAGTGGAATACATAAAGTACATTTACTCAAGTTCTGTACTTTTGTATAATTTTTCGGTATTTGTACTCCCCATATATATATATATATATATATATATATATATATGGGGAGTAAAAAACTGTCTCTCAAACACAGCAGCATTCCTAACTGAGATAGAATCTGAGATTGGGAAACAACAGCACATTATCTTTCCTGTCGCCAGAGCTAGGACAAATCACCAGGCAACAGGCAGGATAGAGTGCTGTGTACACAAAACAAAGCCTCAGATTACATACATTTCACCAGTCATTTTCTGGGTCTATGCAAACATGAGCTATAAAAACAGGACAATTACAAGCGCCAGCCACCCGCATTCAGTTTCTCGGGTTACGAAAAGCCGAGCCCTTGAGGCGTCAGCGATGGTATGTTGGTTTTAGTGAGTGATGAAAAGTTAAAGTGGTCTGAGGAATTAGCCAACAGGCTGGAATTGCAGGTAGAACATCGGCGCCCCTTCCCACTCATTCATCATCCTGCGTCCTGTGATCTCCCTCAGGGGCAGTTCCCATGGTCTTTGCCAACCTAAGCATGCTCTGTGGGGTCTGGAGTAGAGACAAAATAATAATGCTACAGATGAGGCTGCAGATGCAGACATGCCAGCGCTGCCTGACATCTGGCCAGATAAATAATACAGCCATGCAGGTGCAGCAGTGGGAAGAACCCTCTCCCTCTCTCTGAGACACACTGACAGATCCTAAAGTCTTAAACAAGCAACAAGCAAAGTAAAGGGTTTAAAAATCTTTTAATGGATGATGCATCGCTGATATGTAACAGGTACAGAACACTGAAGGTTAACATTTTTTTTAATAATGCAATGGCTCCGATAATCTACAGCATTCACCTAATAATACCTGTGACCAAGGTTTGTGTTCTATTAAATATAACTTACAGGCATACCAGCTGCAGTGAGGCATATTTAAACAAGGTCCCCCAAAAGTCACATGCTTTCTAAATCATATTTCAATATACAAAATGTGCTTAAGTAAAAAAAAATATGTGCTTGTTAAGTACAAAAGTAAACAAAAGTCTAAACAACAGAGGGTACTGTACTCTATTTATACTTTCTATTTACAGTGTACATATTTACATTAAAGCTTTTACAACCATTATAAACTACCTACAGTGCTAAAGAGGTGTTGAAGACCAAAAAAAACCATCCCCTCCCTAACTGTGAGGCATCAATGGAGCGTTAAAAAAATAAATCAAACACTTGTGTGGAGTTTTGGCAGTGTCAGTGGTGTTGTTAGCATGGTGCTGAGGCGCACTGTGAGCTGGCACACTGCGGACTGTCTTTGTTATCTTGCTCCGTCAGTTTGAGAATGACAACTTTCCTCTGGAGCCGGTGAGCCTCTGGTGGTGCAGGCTTTTCAGTTTCTGGTTGCTCCAAACTCTCAGTAACTAAGTCCTGGCAGTCTTTTGGCAGCAGCATAGTGATGATGTTTGAATATCCACCCTGTACTGCTAAGTGTAACGGGCTGAGCCCCTGCTCATCTGACAGAGCGCCCCCGTCTGGACAGTGAAGGAGCAGCTCTTTCAGGACTTCACAGTGTCCGCTTTCTGCTGCCAGGTGACAGGGGGTGCGTAGGGCCTGGTTGGCTCTACAGGGGTCCGCACCCTCTTCTATCAACATCTTGACTGTGGCCAGGTGGCCTCGCTGGGAGGCTAGGTGGAGAGGTGTGAGTCCTTGGGCGTTTTGGCCATGGATGTCCGCGTGGTGTTTAACCAAGAGGCGAGAGGTGCTGGTGTGACCCGTCTCTGCAGCCACGTGTAAGGGTGTGTTCAATCCAGCAGACGTTGTGTGAACATCCGCTCCTAGTTCGATCAGGATCCGAGCCACTCTGTACTGCCCTCTCTGGGATGCCAGATGCAACGGCGTGCGGCCGTCTGTCGTCTGGCCGTCCACGTCGGCACCGGCCTGCTTGATCAGCAGCTTCACGATGCCCAAATGCCCTTGCCAGGCAGCCAAGTGGAGCGCCGTCCAGTTGTCTTTGCCTTTGATTTGAACATCAGCGCCACGGCTCAGCAGCACCCGGATAACGTTCTCTTGGCCATGCTGGCAGGCGACATGAGCCGGCGTGCGTCCCTGGCCATCGGTCTCGTTGATGGCCGCCCCCCGGTCTAACAGCAGACGTGTGATGGCCTCGTCTCCGTTCTGTGCAGCCCAGTGCAGGGCTGTGTACTGGTCCTCATCCTTGGCATTGACGCTGGTGCTGCGCCGACCGAGCAGAAGTTCCGCCAGGGGCTTCAGGTGTTTCTCTGTGGCCAGGTGGAGGGGTGTGGAGCCACGGGCGTTGGCAAGGTTGGGATTGGCGTTGTTCAGCAGGAGGAACTTAACAGCCTCCTCGTTGGCCATGTTGATGGCGTGGTGCAGCAGGCTGCCTCCTCCATCGAGGAGAAGATCGACATCCTGAGGTTGGAGGATCTTCATCAGCTTAGCAGTGTCCTTAGTCCGGATGGCCTCGCACAGTTTCCGCTTTTGGACCTCAGCAGAATCTGGGTAGCAAAGACGATAAAGGATGAGTTCAAGTATTTTTAGGTTAAATGAATAATAGGTTATGTTGCTGTTCTATAATCAGCTCTTACCACATGTGTTTTCTTTCTCAAAAGAAAGCGTTATAGAGTCCTGGGAAGAGAAGGCTGAATCAGCAGAGGAGATGCCAGACAGTCTCTTGCAAGTGTTCTCCTTGCTGTGGCAGCTATCCTCCTTCACTCGATCGAAGCTCCGAGATATCCCAGAATCCACCTGGCTCAGTAGCTCTGACAGGCTGTAATCTTTTTCTGGCAACATGGCCGACTTTGGACGCACTGGTTTGTTGTCTTTAACCTGTAGAGCAAAGAGTCAAATTAGCATAGTTAGATGATGTGTTCTTTACCACAATGTACATTACATTAACAGGTAACTCTTAACCAAAGCCACCTATAGTGCAGAGTGTTGAATGTTGCTGAATGTTGACACTGTGATCATTCACAGACTGGAAATTTGATCCAGTCAAAATCACACACAGAAGTTCTAACGTGCTTATCTCCTGTCCCTAAACTGCATGTTTGTTCCCAGTCACGTACACAACAGTAAACACTACGGAAATGACACAGCGCGCAGGTTAAACAATCCCAACAGTCAACATTCCTCTTCTGTGATGCAACTGTTGTCCAGGATCAAACATTTACACGACATATGACTTACAAAGTCATAATCGTGTCTGGAGCACCTGCTGAGATAAAGTCTTCCTTGTCTGGGCGCATAGTTATACATTAATGGAAAATGCCTACAGCCGTTTTTCAAAGCTATAAACGAGGCGATGAGAATCAAATAAGGCAAACAAATTTCAAACGGGCGCTCACGCGATCCATTACAGAGAAAAATCAAAAACATTGCTTGAAAGATACATTTTAAAATGACTTTGAATTACCCATATGTTTATACGGACAAACAGTTAGGTAGTAGAAAAACCTGAGTTGAAACAAGGTTTTATTTTGGTGTTGTCGTGTCATACCTGGTCAGCGGTGAGTGCGTTACAGGGCGAGGGCTCCGGCTCTGATGTAGATGAGGTTGGAGTCTTGGGCTCCTCTTGAGGTTTGGAGCACAGCTCTTCAGCTTCAGATGTGATTTCTGTAAGGACAACAACTCTGGGTCAGATTTCAGTTATAGCAGGGGTGGGATTAGGGAATACAAAAAGGGAGGGAAACCAACACTTGAGAGACAAAGAGCTGAATTTAACAGGCCGCTGCATTTAAAGTGTGTGCATCTAGTAAAGGATTCACTAGACGTTTTCATGATAGAAAAGCCGCTCATCGTGTGTTTGTTACCGAGTAGAGAGGGACAACTTACCCTGGAAACTGGGTCTGGCATCAGGGTTTGTGGCCCAGCAGTACTGCATGAGGTTCAGGAAACCCGTACAGGCTGCCGGGCGACAGCGGGGAACCGCCCCCAGGTCCGGACGCACACCTTTCACCACCTTCACCATGATCTGCAGGATATTATTCTCTCCTGGAGAAAAGAAAAACTTCACTTTAGTTTCATCACCACTTTTAGTGATAATGTGATGATGTAATGCTGCGATATACGGACAAGATATACTATAAGGACTGATGGCTGCAATTATAGTTAGTCATTTATACGGCTTTATCACAATCATCCTGTGTGCTCAGATAAGGGTGTGTGTGTGTGTGTGTGTGTGTGTGTGTTGTTTCACATAGGAGCAAAAATAGAGAAGCTCTCAGAGTTCCTGATACGCCGTCTTTTTATTAGACTGCGGAATCAAACACGGCTTTAATCACAGGTAGTTCACCGCCGCCATAATACCCGTCACAGGTAGAGGAGGATGACGGGAAAGGCTGCTAGCGAGGCCATTTCTCACTAGTTAATCATTTCTGGATCAACATGGGCAGAGCCAATGACGGCCTGGAAACCCTTATTTACACACAGGTCTTCAAAAAGGAGTGTTGGAGTTGGCGTGTACTGCTGAACCTGATAGGCCTGGGAAAAAAAATACACTCTGCTAGCTAGTCTGGCCCTGTCCACCTGCCTGCACAGCAGCTGTACACACACACACAAACACACACACCCTAAAAGGTGTAATCTAAAGTTTTCATCTGAGGTTACAGTTTCATTGGCAACAATTAAAGCAAATTCGTGCCCGGAGAATATTAAAAATAGAACTGTTAGCTTGGGAAAAAAACCAAAAAACACTAATTCAGAATTCTGAGAAACTAACGCATGTCAACATAATGTTGAAAGTTGATAAATAATAATGTTGAACTACTATAATTGAGTTTTTGTTTTTTTTTATTTAGTCGCTTCTTAAAATTCACAGGCCTCTTTCATCGATATTTATAAGTCTCACCTTGGTAAGGTTTCTTCTGTGTGAGAATGCCCCAGATGACGATAGAGAAACTGGAAGAGAGGTAAAACAAAACCATAAGGTGTCAGTTCAAGGAAAATATTAAAACGTAATGTTTCTGTCAAGAAATTAACATCAGTTTTTAACATCAGTATAAACATGTGCTTTAACTCTGTTTAGCAAATGAAATCTGTCTTTTAAAACGTTAAACGTTGAATGACTCATGTGCTTCTTCTTTTCAATACACCATATATCATACCAAATCCACCCTTTTATGAATTACAGTGAAGAATATGCACTGGCCTGCCCTATACGCTGAATACACAATCGCATAGTTTCCCCCACGATGAATAGATCGTGTCAAACCAGTCAACATCTCTCCAACTCTAATTCTGACATAAGCATCGCGACTCGAGTCAGTGAGTGACACACACACACACACACACACAACCAGGGGGGAGACGAGACCAGAGATTACAGTCTGAGAAATAAACGACTCAGAGGGAAGTCATGTCACATGGCGTGCTCAAAAAAAAAAAAGAGGGAAGGAGACAGTTAAAAAAAAGAGCTTTATGTTTATTCTTCCCACTGGCAGTTTAAAATGTTTCATGAGACTGGGCGATTAATAAAATATAGCAATATGAAGCGCCACTACGAGCCTGCTATATTATCGAGCCACTTTTCTTTTTAAGATACACAAAAGCTCTCATTTTATTGTTTAGATTTTTTGAGTAATACACCTAAAACTATACACAGTATATTTATAGTTTACAGTTTTATTTCATAGTTCTTGGCTTTCTGGGGGCCCCCAAAGAATATCTTGCTTTGGGCCCCCTGTTGTCTAGAACCGGGCATGGATATGACCTTTACTGAATAAATAAATAAATAAATAACCCAGAAAGACAGCAAACACACACAAAAAAAAATACATTCACACAAAAAGGTTCTAAAAAACTAACCTGTATACATCATGCTTGGTGTCTGACACTCTGTCCTTCTCGATGATGCTCTCAGGCGGCAGGTAGGCAATGGTGCCGCAGAAACCGTCCCGACTGATATCATCAGCCCGTGATAGGCCGTTCCACCGGGCCAGGCCAAAGTCTGATATCTGAGACAGAGAAAGATCAGATAAGACAGAGAAGCCCTGCTGCTTTCCTTAGAAAAAACATGACTTGGATGACTAATTTTGCCCGCTGAGTGTGACAAGCAACTAAGCTCTTATTATGTGCACTCAGTGGTATGATGAGGGCAATGCAGCCATGTCCCAGCCTGTAGTAGAGGAGAGGCCCTTCACGTTTGAGTTGAAGAGCGCACACCCACACACATACACACATACACACACACACACAGCCACAGAGGGAGATTTAATAGGAGCTGAATTGATCTTGTCGGGACAGGCCCGGGTGAGGTGTTTACATCCAGGTATTATATTTGAGAAATGGTTCCCACCCATTGCTCTGAGTACAATTTAGCTGTTTATAGGTTGGCTTGAGTCTGAGAGACACCTGTCTGCCCAGAGCATGTGCAAATGAACGGGAATAGCCAACCAACTCACGGCTGAAATTCCTTTTGAAAACCCTCAAACTGTGACTTTTAAATCAGCTTTGATGCGATCAGACGGGGGCTGCGGTTTGGCTATAGCTCAGATCTGTCCTCCAGGAACTAAAACATTATACACACACACTATTTGAGTTCTATATGATGCATTGTGATGATTGATGTTGAGGTTCCTTTATCATCATTCTTTTTGGCTATTTTGAGGCCATTTTTTGTAAACAAGCAAAAATGCACCATGGCCTTGTTACAACTAACTAAACGCAGACATTACAAGAAAATGATTCTGTCCACATAGAATGGTCTGAATTTAATCACCTATTTCTGTCACTAATTTTAACATTTTCACACAAAACGCAGCAGAGAGGTGTTAAGGATGCATCTTTGTAATAAACCTTCTACCTTGACATGATAGTGAGCGCCCAGCAGGATGTTGGCTGGCTTCAGGTCCAGGTGGAGCAAGGGTGGGTTCATGCAGTGCAGGAAGTTCATGCCCACCGCGGTCTCATGGATGATACGGAAGCGCAGCTCCCAGGGCAGCGGCTCGGTGGCCAACAAGGTCTCCAGGGAGCCGGTCTCCATGTACTCCATGACCAGGCCCTGGGGGTCCTCACAGATCCCATAAACAGGCAGGATGTATCGGAACTTGGCCGCTTCCATCTTCTTAGCCTCCTCGAGCAACTCTGAACGCTCCCTGTGATTAAAATACGCGATTACATTTATGTTTAAGAAGTGCAAACAAACTGCAGCTGAAATTAAATGAAATATTGTTTTGAAGGTCATCGTGTTTTTTTTGTTTTTTTTAAACCTTCCTCATCTCACGGATATTTACCAAATCTACCTTTTCATAAATCATTAACCTAATGATTCTGAGGACATGCTTTGCTTATTGAGCTGTAATATTTGACATAACCTCTGTCCTACCCCAAATTCCAGCACAATACACGTCACCCTTACTGATGTCCCAGCTATGCAAAATGTGTATCTATTAACCTTAGAGGCTATGAAAGTGTGACCTCTGCAGATGTCTAGAATTCATTTACAAATGTATGAGGCCCTCGCTGAACTGTCCAGCGGCTCTCTTAAGGCCTCGAGGACATTCTGCCGGCCTGGAATGCACCAGCAGAATGTAGGAGGCTTAAACACAGCTCTTGTTCTCTGTTGCTCAACCTTTGCACGGTTCCCTTTATCAGTCACTGGCACTGCTGACATACCCTAAATACAACTGTGCATGACCTCAGTGCACATTTCTCAAGCAATGGTTGCTTAAAAAAAAAAAAAAGATGAGAGGAAGATAAATTTAATGGCTGCATTTTTTAATAGGTAGGTAAGCTGGTAAGCTGCCCTGGGAATTTTGTTTTTCTACTATCAATAAAATGAAAGGAGATATGAGAGACTCCTACGACTCCTACGAGTTTATTATGAGCAGAGTGGATCAGGTTGCTAAGCGGGTCGCGTTCTATAGGAGACAGCCTAGCTAGAATTGTCCTTTATAGTTGGTACACGCGTATGAGGCACAAGCCATGAAATATGACAGGCAGGAATATTCATAACATGATACGGGAGAATATGTAAAGCGATTGCTTGCTGAATCCTTCATCTAATCCAAAGTGCTCCTCAGCAGCTTCTCACAACCAAACAATGTCCCTGCTTTAAACGGAGAGGCCTGGTAAGACCGGTTTTACAGCTTCTTTTATTGTCTGTGCCACACAGTGGCAGCCTGCAACCCAGGCAGACAAAGGTGGCTTTGAGTCCCTGCGCTGGATGTTATGTATGGGTCAATGAAGTCTTCAGTCAAACTGACTGTTTATGTACTTTGCAGATGTTTGGAAATGATAACATCTTTGGTTCGGGTTCAGCGTATGCCTTGAATTGCACCACAGGTTTGTGGGGAGGATGTCATCCGTCTTTCTTTTCTTTTTTTTTCTTTTTTTTTTTTGGCAATGCTGAAATCTCAAACATCTGTTAGTTAGTTAGTTAGTTACCTGTATGAAACGCTTGGATGTGAGCCGACGAAAGATCAAAATCTGCTGTCAGATCTAACACCACCAATGATAGAAGTTGGTTGGCTGATCAGTTTTATCAGTATATCGACTAGAAAGGACAGGTGCAACTCTGCAACTACTTAATGTTGAATTACCTAAAAATCTTCTCAGATAGGTCTTATTTGTCCACCATTAAAAAAAACAACAAACGGATGGAAGTTTTAAGATTTATAATTTGTCTGAGCGCCGTGGAGCCCGTTGATGAACTCGGTGTGTATAAACAGCCGAGGAGAATGGAAACTTCCACTGACAGGCGGGTTGTTGTGACGCTGAAGAGGTCGACCGTAAATGTTGGCTTACATACAGTAGAACCTGACACTGGTCACCTACACAGAAGGACAACTGACACACACACACACACACACACACACACACACACACACACACACACACACACACACACACACACACACACACACACACACACACACACACACACACACACACACACACACACACACACACACACACACCTTGCTACCCCTCATTGATATGTTTACTCATTTAAACATCAGCCCCTCCCTGAGGCCACTGGATGACAATGTCAGTGTTGATTGGGGGAATCAGCGTTGAACCTTTCATGTTTGGGGTCTGGGTGAAAGAAGTAAACAGCCACAGCCCTGAGCAATGCGTACAATCTTCTACCCTGGGGATGATTCAACATGCAATACATGACGTTTTTGCATAACCTGCAATACGTCTGAACTGCGTCTCAATATCTAAACGTGGCCTCTTGTTTGCTGCTGAGGCAACTTTACAGCTGCACTGTGTGCCCGGACAGGCAACAAGTGAGTCACACACTCCCTGGTATTCACCTTTTTTAAGGACTGTGAAGCACTGAATGACTTTGTGTCAGCAACAGATATAATCTAAGATTCAATCTGTCTACTATTTAGCCATAAACTGGTCGTCTGTTGATAAAACTAGGAGACAAGAGATAGATTTGTACATGCGGCGCTTTAAAGAAACAAACACAGAGGGAAAGTAATACCTTATCTATGTCAGAGCTTCCACAGAAGCCTGTAAATATACATTCCTGTACACCGTTTTACATCATGTTACATATACACCAGCACAAAGATGTCTGAGCTGAAGATCAACAGCTGCAACTTACTTATCATCCACATGAAGGCAGGGAGGGCACTTGATAGCCAGCCATGTTTTCCACTGTACGTGCCGGACTTTGTATACTTGTCCAAATCCACCTGAGCCTATTTTCTCCCAGCTGCCAAACTCAGAGGAATCAAAGGTCCTTAACAGCCCCATATTCCCATGTGGAGAATCTGGGACATCCATATCCGTGTTGGGAAACCCACCAGCAGGGTAAACTCCTCTTTTACTCGTCTCCAAGACACAATCTGGGGAAGTGATCATACACACCAACCTGGCTGCTTATGAGCTCTTCCTTGTTTTTCCTCTGGTTTAGCTCTGTGCGGCTCCTCCCTCTCTTCAGGTGATAAGAGGGGTTGGGCCTGGTGCTGTGACATCACTTCCTGGGTTTTGAAAAGAGATGGAATTTTTTTCAGTGAGGAAAGCATGACCGGCAACCCACAAGGCAATGTGCTGCGACTTCATGCCTTCAGACAGATTGCTTACCAGATGCCCTAAAGTCCAAGCTCTCTCATATTTCTGTTGTGAGAAGGAGAGAATAATATCTGTAAGAGCCTGAGTCCATAAACCCGAGGAATGTGTAATTTCATAAACACACTTTTGTTCCAACCGAAGCCCCCTAAGGTAAGAAGAGGGAATGTGTCTTAACAATAGGTGGGTTATGTGATATCAGTCAGACGGTTGTGGGGAATGTGTGGATTCATCTTCTCAGCACTTCTTTTATATTGTGGTAAAAAGATGATACTGATAATGGAATCGTGGGATCGGATTACATCTCCTTTAGATTCAGGGTTTAGTCTCGTTTCTGAACAGAAACCCCTCTCCCCTCCGCTTTAGACGTGGTTTAAACTTTAAAGGACGGCACCTTCACTCGGTTTTGCACTTGTTTTTGTACCAACTTTTTATTGATTATTTTTTAAGCATATTGACTGCGGCACTGTTTATTTATCATGTAGTCATGTGACATTATAAAAAGTCACATTTCCAATAAATGGTTTTACCAATACATCTCAATGTTATTCTATTTTTATTGTTATTTGTGTTTATTTTATTTTTTTTAATCTTTACTTTGTCTTATGTTATTTTTGGTTTAATTATATTAGGCACTCTCTTATTTTTGTGTTGTTGTTTTACAGGTAAATGTTCATTTATGAAAAAGAATAGAATCAAATATTAAAAAACAAACAAACAAACAAACAAAGAAACAAATAAGCCTATTTAAATGGTTAGCACCTGTCTTACAGGTGACATTAGATTTTATACAATTTTAGTCAAGAGTCAGAAATGGAAGAATAGTCCCGGAGGTAAAATAGATGCAGTGTTTTTTGCTCAAGGACACATCTTACCAACAAGAAGTCTTAAACCTGCGTCCTCTGGCGGGGGAGATTGTAAATTATTCATTTTTCACTTATCATGACACAAAGATAAAGTGGAGGTTAAAACAGCCTTATCTCAAGTTACTCCGTGTTATAGGCTGATAAAAATCTAATGAAACAAATTCCTAAAACACGCGATACATTAAATACTGAACCTCAAACTGAATGCCATGAGCAAAAAATCTGGGTATTGAGCCCCTAAATGTCAGGCATCAGATGGAAATGTCATGCTGTTAAGACCAGAAACCCGGGCAGCCTCAGGCACTGTATGAAAATCATGGGGATGGGAAGGGGCTGGTTGGTTATTACTACTTTCTTTGGATGCTGTCCCACATGAATATCTAAAAAACATGCAGTGTTAAATATCAGAAGGAAAACTACCTTTGTTATGTAACTACTTGATGTTTTTAAAAAAAAAAAACAATATCTGAAGAATTTTTTTTTTTTTGCTTTATGGTCATCAGGAACTGAAAATCCTACCTCTAAATTTCTCTCCGCTTCACTTGCATAACACATGAACTCATAATTTCACCCGACGCCACCCTGCACTCAAGGTTTAATTTGGAAACTGGAAAGACGAGGTATAAAGGACTTAAAATAAATATGTCATCAGGGAGGCTGTGGAGACAATAAGCAGATCCTATTGGTCCATGCTGCTGGTTCTTGTCACTGCAGCTGAGATCAGTGTTTCTCCCCCGAGGCTGATTCTCTGCAGGCACACGGAGGCATTAACACAAGTAGCAGTTAAAAGGTGAAAGTTTGTAGGCGGTGTGAACATGAGCCCTTTGAGATCGAGGTCCGCCCGTCGTGTAAAGTGTAAATGTGTTCACAGAATCACATGAGCCCTTCATCTAGGACGGCATCACACCTGTTGATCATTAGAATGAAAGAGAAGCTTTTATTGGTGTGTTAATTAAATCAGCTCTTTTCATCTGTTTTACGGCTCCGGTTAAAGAAAGAAAGAAAATAGATCAGGACGGTCCACTTTCCTCCACTAATTAACAGCTTCTTTTGTTTTAAAGCGTTTTAGCTCAGTGATGAGACTTGAGTGATGAGCTGTGTAGCTGAAGCAATATATGTGTGTGTGTGTGAAAAAAGAAAATCATATTTATGTTTCTCAAAGTTTTCCTTTTAGTTAAAACTGTATGACCAGCCTGCTGTGTCCCTCCACATGAGTCAAAAGCTTTGTACCCCTGCATATTCTCCTGTAGTTCAATGAGAGAACACACTTGATTGATCTGATTTCTCGACAGGACTGAAAATAGTGTGATACTCTTTTAAATTTCGGCGCTCTGTACTAGTTGTCAGTTGTTTTTTTGCAAGCCGTGTGTAAAAAAAACCAAACAGCTACGCTGAGAACCAGAAACCATTCATAGTTAAGCGAGTGGATTTGAAGTCGAATAAATACACATATTAAACAGAGGAGCCCTGCAGGCACACCCCTCTCTTTTTACTTGCTCTCCTTTTTAAAAAAAAAGTCTAAGGTCAGTGCCGGGTCACAACATATCTCTCTGTTCTCCAACACCAACAGCTGTATTTGAACATACCCAACATTACACAATATCCTTAAATATGCAGAGTATGAAGGCCTTGACTGAACCGTGGTGTACTCATGCTCAAAGTTCATGATGCACCCTGTTCCAGATTATCCATCATTTTGCTCCTGATGCTTTGTAACCATTCTAAAAATAGTAGTAAAAATACCACAATGTTCTAACAACTTGGCTCCACTATATCATAATTCATATCTCCATTTTTATCCTTTTAACGCCATTACTTGATTTTGAATGTTTGATGGTTTTTTATGTCTAAATCTTATACTTTGTCTGAGGTTTTTTGGCCAGTTGTGATTTGTACATTTCTCTAAATTGTTAGGTGGATGTTGTTCTGTGTTATTATCTTTGGAGGATAAGCCCAGGACCTTTTTTCTGGAAATTCAGCTGTTTATGTTGATTCATTCACGTTTCATTTATATTTATGAATCACTGTGCATAATCTGACTGCATATCGCATACCGAATAATCATTTCTGTAACACTCACGTGCCGTTTGTGGAAAAGCCATCAGCTTCTGACTGACTGGAGGACAAACAGTCGCTGGCTTGAGATGCGAGGAGATCCGGAGCAGATGGTCATATCGCTATAAACAGACCGAGACAAACAGAAGTAGGTTCGCTGATGATTCAGATGACATCTGCGCTGCGATTTAGAAAAACCTCGCTGCACGAATGAACCCTCTGGTGGCCGGTTATTACTATTCACCTCACAAAACTGAATTTATATGAAGGCAAAATAAAAGAAGACCCATTTAAAGAGGGATTTTTCTTTAAAAATAACAGTACAAAAAGGATTCCAGTATTTTTTCTTCCACACAGTTCAACAATAATTACAGATTACAGCATTCAAAAATAACATTTGATGAGCGAGCCATTTTTAGGAATATGCCGTCACTCATCACATGACTTCGCTTGTCGACTGCACCAAATGTTTCTTCTTTTTTTACTGGTCTGTATGTTTTCATATTTTTAATTTTTCCAAGCAGCAGATTTATCTTGAAAAACATGCATGTTTTTAGAAGGCTGGTAAGGCATTTGAATATTCAACATGTCGCTTTGGTTTCGAATGCAAGTCTTCCAGAGGAGTGTCGATGAATGTGGATAAATCTTTTTTTAAATGTAGTATGTTAATTATAAACAGCCACTTTGTTTTGTCATATATGATAAAAATCATCATCATAGTTTCATTCACTTCCATGGGGCTGGAGAGGCATCTGGGTGACAGTGATCAAAAGCTTTGTACAGTTTCATAAGATCTACTGTGTCTGTGAGTGTGAGGTGACCAGCACCTCCAGTCTCTGTTCTAATAGTTGAACATCTGCTGTGCGGAGCCGCTCTGCTGCTGGGGGTTGGGTGGCTGGCTCTGGCTGGGTCGTCCTGGCTCGGTGCCCTGACTCTGGGCTTCCTGACTGTCCCCTTGAGCACCCTCCACCACAGTGGTGACTTGGCTGCCGTCGGCTGCCGGTACGGGCCTCCAGGCCAGAGTCGGAGCCTCCAGCTGGTGGCCCATGGGGTTGACGAGAGTCGTGAGGTTGATGAAGTGGGCGACCGACTGGGGCGTCGCGCCCCCGCCGGGACCCACCGTCTCTGGGACGAGTTCGGCGGGACGGTTGTGGAGCATGGCCGAGCCGCTGACTGTGTCGAAGGTGACGGTGAGGATGGAGTTGTCCAGCGTGAGCGGCCGGTCGCTGGATGTCAGGTGGCTCACGGCAACAGGCTGCAGGCTGGTGAACTGGGTGGGGGCGTGGCTAGTGATGGGTGTGACGGTGATGTTGGTCAGCCCCACCGAGCTGTTGGGGGAGGGAGCTGATGGAGCGCTGGGGTCGGTGAGGACCACCACCTGAAACAGCAACATCAGATCTATTAGAGCAGCAGGAGCACTAGTGAATGCATGAAAACTGTTCAAAATAAATAAATATACTTGATGGAACTTGAAACTACTTTACTGAATAACGTGATGGGCCAACAATGAATGATTACATTACACCAATTCCTTCAAACATATTTCAATATAAATTTTTTACTGGGATTTATCTCCTTTGTCTTTCTGCATTGTTACCGTTTTCATTTATCTAATTGAATGTTATGATCATGTATTATATGACCAGTTCAGGATGCAACTTCCCCTATAAAGCCATAATCACGTCAGTTTTATTACATCTTAAACCCATTTAGGTTTTATTTTAATTTTTTCTCATGTAGAGGGATATTTGATTCCATTTAGATAATTGATTACAATATCCAAAAGATGATTTACTCTTATTGCTCTTTACCACAACAAACAAAAACAACAAAAAGATTGTGAGCTCCTAGTAACAGAGATCCAGAGTGCCAGAGTGTTGATCATTTTACTACTAATGTATATCCTCATTGTTCTTATTTATTCTGCTTCCATCAGCAATGTACAGTCAGCTTCTGTCTCTGGCCATATGTTTCTTGAGCATGCAAAACTTATATTTCATTCACGTGCTCTGTATCAAGCTTCCATTTCTTATGGTCTTCAAAAAAATAAAAAGTATTGCACGTTTTCAAAAAAAAAAAAAAAAAAAAAACTTATGTCAATCTTCAAATCTACCTGCTGGATACTCTGCACAGCCGAGCTCGTCTCGTGCTCATCTCCGACGATGACGGCGTTAAATTCTGTCATGGATTCGTGCCTAGACTCTGTGAAGTCAACGTATTCGTCGGATTCAGAGAGCTCTGGCTCGGCTGAAACTCTTTGCTTCTTCTTGGGGTGGCGGGATGGTCTGCTGGACCTCTCCTGAGACATGCCCTCTTTTTCCAAGGTCAGGGTGGGCTGAGGAAGGAGGTGAGAGCATTTCATGATAGAATCAGCCCATCTCACACAGTGGAACCTGTGGAACCAGCTTTAACATGTAACATTTACATCCGTTAACAGTGACAGTACGGGTTGATCTGGGTTAAATCTGGATTTTATTCATTGCGTCTTTCCTGCTACTGTTTTCACAGCTAGATTTTACTGGTCAGAGCTCCTCCAGCCACTGTGTTTCGGCACCATTAAAAAAGAAATCCACAACTTTAGTCTGACCTGCACGATGCCCATAGATGAATCATTGATTGTCGAAGTTTCCTGAAGATCGTCAAACTCATCGATTCTCACAGACACCACCTGTGGGCATTAAAGGGAGAACAACAGCTCAATAAGAAGGCACTTTTGAGAGTTCAGTAGCACCAGCTGAGCTGCGTTCACAACAGCGCCGTCTGAACTCACCTCAGGGTGTTTGCGTCGGAGGTGTCTGTTCATGGATGCGCGGGTGGACACCTTGGTCCCACATAGGTGGCACGACTGGGCCTCCACCTTCTCGTGGGTCAGGTGGACGTGCTTCTGCAGCATGTACTCTGTCAGGTACTTCTTATCACAAGTGGCACATGTCCATGTCTTACCCACTGCAGGGGAGACAGAGCAGTATCAAAATAAATAGACCGATGATAACAATCAGTTGGTTGCGACTTTTTTTTGTCACATGGCCAAAATAAACTGTTGCGCATGTGCGCTTGCTCTGTATCCCACAAAGAGCTCGCAAAAAGTTTACTATATTTACATTGACTGAAATGAATATTTAAAATTGACGCATGATAGAGTTTCACAATGGATGTTACAAGAAAATAAATGTATGATAACCTGTTTTCAAACCTCACCTGACGTTCTGTAGCTCTGTTCTTAAACAGTTTGGTAATATTGGCTACAAATCAAGTTTCCTGCAGCTAAAAACATACTAGATCAATTACACAACAGTCTTATCAGATCAGCAGTTACTGAGACACACACACACACACACACGAAAAAGGACCCGATCTTATTTATTTATTTCTACTTATTTCTACTTTTGAGAGGTATGAAATATAATACTGTCTAATGTCAGTTTTGTCCAGTGAAGAACTTTTTAATTTTATGACGTTTGAAACATTTAAACCGTTTAAATATTCGCCACCGTTCATCATCGACTCCATTACTGCCGTGCAGACAACACCTGTACAGATTGAAGGTTGCCAGGTCAAGTTGGGTATCCTCCATATCCATCTTTCAGCCTTTATCATAGCACTTCCACAAAATACACACAAACCTGGCAAACCTGTTAGTTAAATAATTTAAATGGAATGTGAAAATAAACATAAAGCTGAAGAGATGTGATGTGTTAAGCTAATAAATACATCATATCTCATTTTTCCACTCTGTACAAACCTGGGCTATTTCTTAGCCAGTATAAGATGTGCTGGTACGTAGATTTTGTTAGCTTTGCACAGAGCTACGCTATCAGTTTACCCCATTTTTTACAGTTAAAAATAAACCAATGACTGCTGGCTGTAACTTCATATTTTCTTACCTGACATGAAAATGTATTCAATAGTATAATATAACTCTCATATTAAATTAAAATGCCATAAAATGTCCTTTAACCTGTTTTACCATCTTACCTGAACTAGCTAGCTAAACACAATGAGTCTTTGCAGCTAGCTACCTAGCCGTAGCTAATGTTCATCTTAAATCTACACCGGCTTGAGCTGTAATTATAGCTCGCTAACACTAATTAGAGTTCTTTTTTTATTATTATTTATTCTACATGATAAGAAAGGTGACATAATATAGCATAAATCTACACAGTGTCACAGATAACAGAATTATCACAAACCAATACTTATTTTCTATTAAGATCCTTGATAAATACAGGAAACATGCATTTAAATAGAAAGTTATTCATCAAGGTTTCTTCATAACTATTAATTATAATGTGTCTTGCTTTTTGACTGAGTAATTGTCAGTTTCTATAAATATATTTCACTTCATGCTACAGGTTATGAGAGATAATGTTATGAAGATAGAAGTATGGTGTGTTTTTGAACACACAGTGTTAGCTAACCTTTTTAGCTTCGGTGTTCCTGCTGAAATGCTGCGATGACGGTTGCACTCAATTATCTAACTAAAGACTATTATTTATTCATGTTTTCAGTCATATTTTTGTCAGTTTCAGGTCTCTATACTTAACAAGTGTATAGAAATGTTGCTGTTTGGGGGAAAATGATGAAATGAGTTTACTTCCGTGTGTTGTCACTTTTCCCATCTTTTACACCCGCTTTCATATCCTTTCATTTTCCAAGTACTGCTGGCTACATAAATCAGCCAGCAGAATCACTTGCTGTCCAACCAACATACCAACAAATTATAGGCTCCCACGCTCAACTTGTAACACTCAGGTTAACAGACTGAGACGCGTGTCCCTGCCCTGGCATGAAACACTTGCCTGTGTGGATGAGCTTGTGTGTCTCTAGAGTCGTCCTTTCGCTGAACGTCTTTCCGCACAGCTCACACATGAAGTCCTTTATACCTGCAGGCAAAGGGACTCGTGAACACGCGTGCAGCAGAGAGACGAACACTCACACGATGGAATTTACTGTTAAAGTCTGTTAGTTACACTCAACACACTACTTTCTGTTTTCTCACACCTTTCTCACACATTTTGACTCACCCGTGTGTCTCTTGTAATGCTTCAGCATGTTGACCTTCTGGGCGAATTTGCGGTTACACTCCTTGCACTCGTACTCTTTGATGCCCTTGTGAAGCTTCATGTGGTGCCTCAGAGCATGTTTGGTCTTCATGCCTGCACGGAAAACATGTCCTCTAGGGCTGAGCAATATATATATATATATACTGTATATATCAATATCGTGATATGAGACTAGATATCGCCTTAGATTTTGGATTGTGTAATATGGCAAAGTGTATTTTTGCTGGTTTTAAAGGCTGCGTAACAGTAAAGTGATACAACCTTTACCCTCTTGTTCATTATATCCATATTACTGACGATTATTTATCAAAAATATTGTGTGAAAGCGCACAGTCGTCCCTACAATACTTGCATTTGGTCAAAGAAATTTGTGAGTTTTGATTTTCGTCCATATCGCCCTAACGATCTGAACACAAACTACCGTGTGTACGTCGTGGCATTTACTCAGTGCCGAGTGGGTAATAATATGTGTGATGCAGCCGTGACGACCTGACCTTTCCCACATTCTGCACACAGGAAGTCTCGGATGTCGTCGTGAACCCTGAGGTGCTCCTTCAGCATGTCCTTTCTCGCAAATGATTTGTTGCACTTATCACAGCTGTGGCTCTTCACCCCTGGATAATCATTAAAAACACACACACACACGCAGACACCTCATTAACATTATAGGCCGTTGCATAGGTGAGGTTTACGTACCGGTAGGTCATATATAAAACTTCTCTAATCATACATTTTGGAGGCAGCTAACATTCTGTACATTTACATGCACTTAAGTAACAGGTGGTTTTCTCCTGTAAGCAATCTTCTTAAATGTCATGTAAACACAGGTTTCTGTTATGGGGGAGGGGGGATTAGAGAAACCTGATTTCCCCAACTCCACGTCTCCTGGAGAACGATGATTTCTTGGCAACGTATGCAGGTAATTGAATTTCTAATCAGTGCATGACATGTGCAAACAGGGAGAGAGTAACAGCAGAACAGCGGCGCTTGTTTCACTTTAACGATGTGTTCCTGTATTAAAATAAATTATAGACTGAAATAGAAACACACAACGTATCCTCTAGGAATGGAAACGGGTTCGTTTTAACCCTTGGAACACGATGCATGTGTTTATTTTAATCTAAAAAAAAAAAAAAAATCATATCAGGGTCAACAGGTTTAACACCTTCTCTAATTATATATATATATATATCTCAGGAAACTACGTGCTTCAGGATCACAGACACAACAGGAAGAGTGACACATCTTTGAATCACGCCTCAGATCTCAGACCGATGCTCACCGGTGTGGATGATCTTGTGCCTTTCCAGGTTACCGATACTATTGAAGATTCGGCCACAGATCTCACACGGATGGATGTACCTTTAGGACAGCAAGTTTGAAATGATTATAATTAATAATGGATTATAGAGCCACTTTGACTCAAAGTTGGTTCCTGTATCTCAGCCTTGATCAGACAACATTAAACAAACAACAGGTTTTCCTGCTGCTTCCTGGTTCCTTACTTCTGCACCGCGGGGTCGGGCAGCTGCTCTCTGTGGATGACCAGGTGAGCGTTGTACGTGGCCTTCAGTGCGAAGCGCCTGTTGCAGATCCCGCAGCCGTAGCCTCTCTCTTTGTGCTGCTCCATGATGTGCTTCAGGTACTCTCTGCCCTTCGCGAATGACAGCTAGAGACACCGACGTAGGAAGCTCAGGTGTTTGTGTGGGATTGTTAGTGAAAAACTAAAGAAAACACTGTGAGGTCTGCAGGCCTGCGGAGACAAAGCTTACTTGACATTTCTTGCAGTTGTACTTGTGGTGCTCGGGATCGTCGTCTTCCTCTTCGTCGTCATCGCCGTCCGTGTCGTCGCTGTCACCCGCCGAGATGCCGATCTTCTTGATGAAGTCCTCCCTCTCCTGCTCGTCCATTAACGCTATGTCCTGAAACAAAGGAAATGATTAAAGCCACTGATGGCTAAGATCCAAAAAGGGAGGTGTCAACAGATAATTTAATGAAACATGGTGGCGGTTTTATCGACAATGACGCGTTGAAAGGATGATGAAGCTGTTTATAGCGAGCGGGGTTTGTCTCACCTTGAAGTGGACGTGAATGTGATCTCGCAGGACGTCCACGCGGAAGAACTTGCGGCCGCATATCTCACAGGTGTACTTCTTATCACCGTGAGTCAACAGGTGTTTGTTCATGTTACTCCTGCAGGAGAACACCTGCGCACACAGACACGCAAACGACACCGATAAACCCGCCGTGCATTTTACGTGCAGTCATTCTGACTCGCTGCCATTGTGTTGTTAATCACCTTGCCGCAGATGGGACACGGTGACGGCTCCTTCCTGTACTTGGTCCCTTCCTCTCCGTTGGCCTCCAGCTCCTCTCTCTTCATGTGCTTTGGTCCTGTCCAAGAAATACGGTGACATTATACCTCAAAGTAAATCATTATTTCCATGTTTTTCTTGAGGGGATTCGTGTTAACTTTGCAGTGTTATGCAACAGTTCGTTATTTATCTGACCTTTCCTGACTGTGTTGTAAGTTGGTGCATAAGCGAATAGATGAGGAACAAACAGGTGGGAGGTTCAGACAGACAAAGGCAGAACAAAGCGAATAGTTGGTTTGAATCGGGTCTCAAACCGCGTCTGGCAATGTGGTGATTTTGTCATCAAAAGTTAAGTAAATCCTGGAATCATGCTTAAAACATAAATAAAAATAAATAAACGACAAATGTTAAAACGATAAAGTTCTTTAAATTCCTGCAGCATCTGAAGGCACCAGATCACCAGTTATGATGTGAACATTTATGTTATGAGATCTATTGTCGTTGCACTAAATAAGTGTTCAACCCTCACACCATCCACCGCCGTCTCCGGCTGCTGAGTCGTGCACTCTGCACCTTCAGATGACTTTCCTGGAGAAACGTGGCTTATTCCTCTCTTGTTGTCGTGCGTCACTGTAATTGGCACGGCTGCGTCAGAGCCATTAGAGAGTGTGTGTGTGAATATTCACCTTCACCCAGCCCGTTTGCACTTTGCACTGCTGTACATGAGCCAAACTAGCAGGTGTGCTTGGAGACGCCCACACAGCCCCACTTGTGGCCACTTGTCCTTATTATTATTATTATTATATAAAATTTTTCACACCAAGTGACATTTTTCTTAAATAAACTAGAAACTATGCATATTTCTCAATCAAACTCACCCACTCCGTGTCTCCTGTGGTGCTCCTGCATCACGTCTTTGCGGTAGAACATCTTGTTGCAGATTTCGCAGGAGTAGAGCTTCTCGCCGTGCTTCTTCTTGTGCTTGGAAAGGTTGCTGTTGGTGGAGAAGAACCGCGAGCAGATATCACACTGGAACGTCTTATCGTCTGGAGAGAGAGAGAGCGAGAGAGACAGAGAGAGAGAGGGCGATGGAATGAATAAAATCAAGACCTGGTAGGAATGTGGTCAAAAAAATAAAAAGGTGTGTGTGTGTGTTTTTTTTAAAAGAGCCTCCTACCTGTTCGACAGTTGTGGAACTTTAAGGCATTTTCCAGGCGAAATGATTTCTCGCATGTGTTGCATTTATATTTGTACTCCAGGTCAGGCTGGTATGTGCACAGAAAAAAAAGAAAACATCTCATAAACACACGAAGCTGGACAGAAACTGAAACTCTTAGTCTGGAGTGTTACCCACCATAGTCTTGCTGTGCTTGTAAGAGATGTGCTGCTTCAGACTCTCCTTGCGGCTGAACAACTTGTCGCACTCATCACACTTAAAAAGCTTATCACCTGGGAGGATAGAAATATAATTCTTTAACACTATACATCCACTCATTCATTCCCAATCTAGAGACGACGGATTTAACAAACGATCTCTACGCACCGTGAGATCGGATGTGTCTGTTGAGGTTGCTGCTGTTCTGGAAGACCTTGTTGCAGAGGGAGCAGCGGTACACCCTCTTGTGCTCTCTGGCCTTGTGTCTCTTCAGGACAACCCCGCTGCTGTCTGTAGCCCTCAGCAGGCTGCTGCTCTCTGCTGCTGCTGCTGCCGCCTCCGAAGCCGCCGGCTCAGAGTTCTCCACGGGTGGCTTCACATCTGCACGCATCAGGAACCCAACGCCAAAGAGAAATATTTGGTATATAAAGCATCAGGTGCAACGAGGATCCGGTTAATGTATATAAACTAACACGGCACCACAGGGGTTTGTTTTCTGATTAAACGGAAGTGTCACTTCTCATGAACCCGCTCCATCCCTGACCACTTCAGCTTTGCAACATTCTCCCAGAATGCCGTTCTACAACATCTGCACAATGCGCTTAAACCTGTCGCAACTTGCTCAGTTCAGAGTGTAGAAAAATATGTACAAGATCCACACACACGAACACACAAACGAACACGCGCACACACACACACACACACACACAGAGCAGAATAGCATGTGTCGCTTTTTCTTTTAATTCATTTGTGAATGTTGAGTTTTCTTGCACTGATGTTTATCATTGATCTTTTAGATTATTCACTGCTCATCAATCGAACATCACTGAAACTATATCAGCGCCACATCATCATGTTTCTGCTCAGGCCTGACTGGTTTTGCTCACCTTTGTTTTTACCTGCGCTGGCCGTGCCTCCAGGTCTACGTCCCTTGGCTCTCCTGCCCCGGCCCTGCCCTCTCTTGGGGGCAGGTTGAGCTGCAGGGGGAGGGTCCTCCTCGTCGGGGCTGGCCAGACTCTCCTCCTGGGGCAGGAGCGAGTCGACCGGAAGCTCCGTTACGGTTTTCACCTCATCCAGATGACTCAGCATGTGGCCTGTGATCAGCAGAAGGAAGTGGTTGAATCAGAACGTGCAACCATGACACAGCATTTCCTCAGTTCAGAGACGTTTTGAAATGGGAGAACAGTTGAGCTTCCACTCCTGCTGAAAACCATGACAATCGAATGCAATTAACAGTGGGAAGAAACTAATGACCCTAAACGTACCTTCCCTCTTAATAAAAGAAGAGTTTCTGTTTGGAAGATGCACACACTGGAGATGATGGATGTTTTCAGTGAGCTTACCTGCATTGTTTTCTTTAGCCAAAGGGGGCAGGAGGGCCCCACTTTTCTCTGAGGTTTCTGTTTTAGAAGATGAAGACGTCAGATCTGAGCAGAAGAAAGGAAAAACTATAAAAAGGGTTCACACTGTTGCCATGGCACCCTAGAAAAAGACCTGGTCTAACGTCATCTACCTGGCAGAGGAGGTGGTGGTGGCTGAACTGGAGGTTTAAGCATGGGCTTCTCCATCTTCTTGGCATAAAACGCTCCATACCAGACCCTCAGTTCTGTTCCTGGAAGCACATCCTGGAAAACAGAAACAGCAGAGAGGCTGAGCTCCAGAAACCTGACGACAGACAGACAGCAGCAGCTCTCGGGGGGGATGCATGTCTCCGCTACCTGGGAGGTGTTGAAGTACACTCCGTCATCCTGCTGGTAAGCTGTCAGATTCTGGTGTTTGTAGTCGGTGGCAGGTCGTACCAGCATCATCCAGTTGCAGTCCTCTTCACTGCTGGAATCAAAACACACCACGCCGCCATCCTTCTGGAAGATCTGCACATTTCGAGGGGAGGGGTTAGAAATAACAGACCCGTATAAAATAAAGTATATATGTAAACTCAGGGTTCATCAGGTTGCACCTTCAGAGGAAATGCTCCTTCTGTCTCCAGATGGGAGACTCGTTTAGCTTCATACGGCCCAAACCGGGTCCTCTTGACCAGCCGCCGCTGGACAAACACGCCCTCCACCCTGCCAGCCACCTGTCTGATCTCCAAGCTGCTTGGCAACGAGGACCTGATCCAGGACAAGAGCAACAAGTAGTTTGTTATGACGTGACAATAATATTAAATCTCATTGTGTCACTTTCTGAACCATCTCCACAACTACTGCATGAATCATGAATCGCCGTAAACTTTTGTACTAATATTCACGCTCCCCAGAGGTTGAATCCTGCTGACTACGTTCCAAGATTTATGGTCCAATAACCCCTGACTTTTTTTTTTACTGGAATATATTTGTTAAAATCTGATGATG
The DNA here is from genome assembly GCA_036937835.1 of Pampus argenteus. Lineage (NCBI taxonomy): Eukaryota > Metazoa > Chordata > Actinopteri > Scombriformes > Stromateidae > Pampus > Pampus argenteus. The sequence continues at coordinate 17,355,686 of CM072874.1, forward strand.
ATGACATAGGGCTGACACTAATGAGCACTTTCATTTGTGAAAGAATTAGAGCTTTATTTCTCCAAAATGAAGATGTGTATAAAATGAGGATTTGCCTGATTGTATACATTTAGAACTCATGTGTGATTGGTTGGGAGTCAACTGTCTTACTCACTGTTGTAATGCATGTCTGGATGAATGTTTACATCACGGCATGTGAAGGCTTTGTATTCTCTCTATAAGCAGGAAGGTTTGAATCTGCACTGTCTGTGCTCTGGTTGAATCTTAGCTGACTTATTCAACAGATAAAAAGAACAGAAGTGCTTTCAGACACACACACACACACACACTCACCGAGCCCGGCTGAGGACGAAGGAGTCCTGGACGGTGACCAGTGGTCCCAGCTCAGGACACTCAGAGTCATGGTACTGGCTGCAGTCATCACACCCTGAGACACACAGCACACCTGTCAACACAGCCCGTCTCACACCGGATCACACACACACACACACAGTCAGAGCTGGATTCATACTTACAGACAAACTCATCTGGCGTCTGCTCGGCCATTATGTCAGCCTGCAAACACAGGAACAACATGTGTGTAACATGTCATCAAACACAGGAACAACATGTCTGTAACATGTCATCAAACACAGGAACAACATGTGTGTAACATGTCATTAATAACATACAAGCATGAGGACAAGAGGCACGTGTGACCTGCAGTCATTCATAAACAAACACATGCATCTGTATGAAGGAACCAGACTTTTAGATGTGTGTTGTATTATAAGTGAACTTCCAGGGCTGCATACGCATTTAATGTGAGACCCTTGCAGCAGCCCCGCTGGCCCCGCAGCAGTGTAGTATGAAACCTTCACTGTTTACGGTCTAAGCGGGATCCGGGATTTCAGCGGTTCCCAAACTCTAGCCGGGTTTTAACTCCGATCTGAGCGGCTCCTCTTCACCGAAATGTAACAAAGAACAGTCGGCATGGCGGATGGACCGGAGACGCAAACCTCCAAACCGGAGTCGATGCTCTCCTACGGCGGACAGAGAGCGGTGGAGGCGGCGCAGAGGAGCGCGGAGCGGGCCGGACGCAGCAGCTGCACCTTTTCTACCGAACTGCGGTGATAATTCGTAGAAATCTGATGTATGTTTGTGGGGAAACACGTTACCTTTTCTGCAAAAGACCCTTCATTTATCGAATCCTGACTCCGGGTTCCAATCCGCTCCAGAAACGGCGCAGGACCGGAAACGAGCCGCGACAAGTGCATTGTGGGAGCTGTAGGCCGGTCAGAGTTGAGAGAAGCAACTTAATTAAGCTTTAATTAGGTGATTGGAGGTGTTATGGTTCACTGAACAAAATAAAGGCGCGGAAGATGTATTAAATGTATTAATTTGATCTTGATATTTACCACAAAAACATTAATTTAATGTTATTTATTTTACTAATTATATCTACATCTCACACACACACACACACACACACACACACAGCTCTGAAATGAGGCTCACAGGGGTGATAAAGAATTCAGGCAGTTTACTTAAATATAAGTAGTAATATAATAATATAAAACTACTCCACCCCAACTAAAAGTGCTGCATGCACTCATCATCTATTGTGTATTATCAGAAAAATGTACCTTTAAGAATCTAAAGTAAAAGTAGTCATTATGATTATTACTGATACATTAACCTGTGAGCAGCTGATTTCATATAACTAAATTATAAAGTGTTGGACAGTTAAACCTATAAAAACCTGATTGGTCTGTTACACTAACAAACTGTTAATAAGAAGAGGTTGATTATGTTTTTATGAAAATAATCTTTTAAAATACATACAATCAAGTAACTAGCTATCAGATAAATGTAGTGGAGAGAAAAATACACAAGATTCCCTCCTGAAATGTATTATCATAAAATAGAAATACTCAAGTAAAGTTCCTCAAAACAATACTTATAATAGTAAAAGTACTTATAAAAGTTCTTATATGTACTTTTCACTATTAAAATAGCTGAAGTGATATATCAATATATATATATAGATTTACATATATGGTTACAGAAGCACTGGACAGACAGGATATTCAAAGCAGCACTACAATCTCAGTTATCCAATCAATATTTATTACTGAAAATGAAATAAGTCGATATGCTCATTAGTTACAATCCCTGCAGGGAAATGACTGACACTCTGCATCAGTCAGTGTCTGTGCACAGAGCAGGAAACAAAAAGACAACAAACAAACAAACAAACAACAAACAACCCCATCAGGAAGCGGTTTATTAATCCCATACAGCTCTACTGCTTACTGAGTGCATAACAGTAGCCAACGCGAGCAGACTGACACAAGCAGATGATTCCAAACAACCCGTTTCCCCCTCAGAAAGAAGCCTGCGTGATCACAGCTCTGTCATGTCAATACCAAGACACACAAGTAAACCACCACACTGCGACAGTAAGCGAGTGTTTTTTCCTTTTCAACAGATATGTTATGTGCATAGGCTTCTTGATTCTAGACGCTGCTGATGGTGCAGGAGTCCTCTGCTCTGATGCTGGATGCAGGCTCAGGAGCTACAAGTCAAGTCAAGCTCTTGTAGAGCTGCAACCATTAATCACTAACTATTTTGATAATTACATTTTTGTTTTTTTTAAAATGCAAAACATTTGCTGGTTGTAGCTTCTCAGATGCGATGAATCTTTTCTGTGTCACACGTGATCGTAAACGATATCTTTGGATTTCAGACTGTTGATCAGAGGACATCACCATGAGCTTTAAGAGATAATAATAGGCATGTTTCACTATTTTCATATCATTTTAAAGACAAAATGATTAATCAAGAAAGTCATATGCAGGCTAATTGATAATTTAAATGATCTTTAGTTGCAGCCACATGTGACAACAACTGTAAGGCAAACTGTTCTTGTCGCCGTGTTGCGTTAGCCATCTTGTTACTGTAGAATTCATAAGTTATTGAAGAAACAGTAGTTAGCATGATGTACAGACACGTCTTCAACTAGCTGCTTACAAAAAATACAATCATTAGCTGGATTTAAAAAAAAAAAAAAAGAAGAAGAAGGGCAGCCAGAACATTTGGCTGCACCCCAAAGGTTTTCACACGTTTTCTTGTTCAGGTGTTCAAAGCTACATACTTTAAAAACACTAAAACATTAAAAGAAAGAAAGAATTTCATTCAGATTAAATGCTGAAATGATTGAAAAGCGTCAAAACACGTTTCATTAGTGCGTAATGCAACAAGTATGGCCGAGTGTAACGTCACAGTCCCTGGATAAAGATTCATTCGGGTCCCTTTTGACACATTGACAACCCTGCTGATAACAGTAGTGTACAGGAGGAATCTTTGAGGAAGACGAAGAAGAAAGTTGCATATCGTTTGAAAACACTGCAGAAAGGAGTAAACATAGAAACTTATATATAAAGTTTCATGTCAGCCACAGTGTCACTGCTTATTTTTTTAGAAGGGTGTTAACTTATTTTAATAGCCGACTGGTTTTAATATAATAGTTACACATAAGGCTAACCTTCTGGATAACAGCTCTTATATGCACATTACATATAGCTGTTTTATTAGGAATAAAATTGCAAGGAATTTAAATGAAGTATAAAAAAAAAAGTTGAATGCTTGATATAAATACCATATTTCATAGTATTAGTGTCAAAAAGTAGTCGTATTACTCTGATCTCCCACTTGCACTTCGATCATGCAGTGAACAGATCGTCTCCCTTTGTGAATGTTTTTGACGTGAATCAGAACTACAGAAGAGTCTCTATCAGAAGAGCAGCTCCTGTCATTGCACCGGAAAGAAAGGTACTAGAATTGTGCAAATCATACAAATACCACTCTACTCTTCATCTTTGGTCCTGTAGCTCCACCGTAGGAAAGCTACGGTTCACAGCAGGGATGGTTTATTCTTCACCCTCAGTATCAGTGAGGTAAAGAGAGAGATGGCCCACGTCAGTCCCTTCAGCTGGTAACGAGGCCACGAAAGCACTTAAAGATTTCAAAATGTTGCATAAAACCAAATAAAAGAAACATGCAGAACAATATGCTCCTAAACGCTGTGAAACCGAGACAGGCTACCTTCATCCACACGTGCACACACACTCGCTTTGGGTGGAATGCAGGACGCAGCAATGAAAGCGGATATTTTTCCATCTGCACAGCTTTCCCAATTCACAATGCAGGAACCCCAGTAGGCAGGTCAGGTATTAAGGGGGAGTAGGATAGCTTGGGAAGTTTACCAGTGCAAGTTTGAGGTGAAGGTGGTGATGGTAGTAGTTGTGGGAGGGACTGAGGTAAAGGGTGGGGGGATGGGGGGTCACGCGTGTGGCTCCCCAATGGAGGTAGAGCCGTTAGCTTTGCTCTTATTCCTACTCTTGCGGTTGAGCATACGGCTAAGCGTGGCTGTTCGGCTGGCCCGCTCCACTGCGGCTGGAGACTCCAGGTAAACCAGGTCATTGTGTGACTGGCTCATCCCCGGGTCCTTACGCTGGTGACGGCGCCGGAAGAAGAGCTTGGCACTCTTCTGAAGAAAGCTGCCTGTAGCGAAGAAGCAGAAGACAGGAAATAAGTCTATGTGTTAGCTTGAGACAGAAAAACACTCAAGGCAAAATAAAAACTCAGGTATGAATAATATTTCTTTGAAGTCTGAATAGAAGATGACTTTTTTCCCTCTGGAAATGTGTCTGAGAAAGTGCTGGTGGTGGTGGGGTGGGGTGGGGGTATAGACTTTTAAATGTTAATATACAATCACAACAACAGGTGGCGCCAAATGTCTGTAAAATGAGTTTTCCCTTCCTGGCTGAAGCCACGATGAACCTACAGCAGTGGTGTAATGGCCACCAGGCTCATGCTAGAATATGCTGTTTATTGCCTGGCACAATTTGGAAGAAAAAAAATTGCTTTTTATTCCCCCACTAGTGTTTTTACCTCTGTTACGCTTTGTATGTGTTCAATCACCAGCAGAGAGCAGCAACATAAACCAACCTGACTGCGACGTCATTCCTCCCTTTTGATCAATATCTGTGGATTAGTTTAGATCAATACATCGCAACAAACACAATTAAAAACTAATTACTGAGAAATGAAGACAGACGTCAGTGTCCTCCACCTCCACACATAAAGGCTGAACAATATACTACACAGCAAATGACCTTTATTGATATTGTAATATGATAAGTCAGATTTACATTATGGGAGTGATGATGTCATGCTATAGCATCATGTTGATATATTTGTCCATCTATATTCATCATGTAAATATAGACATATTAAAATGGACATTGGCTCATATTATGAGTGAATATTTCAAGATCTTCACAGTACTGTGTTTACATTGTGCAGCCCCATAACACTTAAAAGGTCTATAAAACAGCAACACTGATCTGCTAATATCTAACAAACTGAAAATTAACTGAAAAACCAAACTATGTTATCTATTCTAGTGATATCTAACGGACACTACACATCCTAGTAGGAGTAGGATACTACATATAACTCATGAGGTGACTTACTCATCTGGTCATAATGTGTGCTTAGCACTGATTTCCTCTAAGATGGCAGTGATGACAGTTCAAAAAGGAAACAGTAAACAGTAGGAGGGAAAGAGAGAAAAGAACACAAATACAGACTGTATCACTGAAGGACAACAGATGGTCACGAAATCAGGAAAACAAGTTCCACCTTAGAAAGCAATATACATGTAAACTGTTTTTAAGGATTTAAAGTGAGATTTATAAAAGCATAGTGGGTAGTGAGTCCACTCTGTGACCTCTCACCTCTGCTCTTTTTGCAGCTCGCCTCAGACACACACATAGACAGCGAGGAATGGTCCAACTCCTCTCCCGTGTGGCTCTCCCAGTCCTCGGGGAGCCGGCCTATTCCGCTTGGGCCTTCCTGTGGCTCCGACATATCTGGGGGGCTACTGGTCCCTGACGCAATCGCTGTGGTCTCATCCTGAGTAGAACTGCCCTCTGACATCGAGGCGTCCATCGCCGCAGCGTAGCCCGCCATCAGAGCTAGCTCATCATCCTGAGACAAGGGTGTCTGGGAAATTGAGAACATTAGCATTTTTAAGAATCGGATTTTCAGACCACGCTCCTGCATTTCCCACTTATTGAAGCAGTGTGAATGCACTCTGGCACGTGAGCTCATCCTTACTTTGGCGATGCCAGAGATGATGATGGTACTCTTCTTCACCGGGGACTTTAGCTTCTGCTTAGCGGACTGGTGGAGTTGTCTGATGGCGGCCTCGGCCACCGGGTCGGTGCCGTTGAGCATCAGCAGCTCGGTGTCAGAGGAGGACAAGGCCTTGCTGACTGTCCCCCCCAGCATAGACGCCTGTTCTGAAACACGACGCTCCGACAGCTTAGGCTTGTTTCCCACGGCTTTCTGGGTAGAATCTGACGGAGCACAAAGTTATTCTAATCAAATTTAAAGCAGTATTACTGAAAAATAAATGCAATTTTCAGGAAAATGTAATGGACAAACGTTCAATGGCAACAAGAAGTCATCATATATCATGTGAAGCTTGCTGCCAATACAGGTGACTTTACACCAGATCAGCTGGGTGCTGAGATGTCTGCACCCAGCTGATCTGCTAGGTGCTGAGATGTCGGGTATTTAAAACTGAATTTGGTTTTTAGAAAAGATCCTCCACATCTATGGGAATGTGAGAACACTCATATCTCGTCACACTGGCTGTTACAACTGTTGTAACTGCAGTGAAATAGAATTAATAAAAACCTCCACGAGCCTCTGTAGGTGTTTGTATATGAAATGGGACAAACATCTCTGAGTGAGACTCTGCTAGTATCTGTCAGTGCGGTGCTCTACCTATGTTGAGAAGAGGGAGCGGTCGACCCGGCTTGCTCTTCACAGCGGTGATGGTGGTGACCACTGTTCCACAGGGCATGACTGTCCGGTCCATCTCCACCCTCTTAGTGGAGGCTGGGGTGGGAGGATGCCAGGACCTCACCTCACTGGGATCCAGGTAGGTAAACTGAGGAATAAGGTTCCCCACAGTTAATGTTCTAAACTTGTGTTAAAGAAAACTTCAAATACAAGAAAATAATTAAGCTAACGTGTAACAATATTCCATGTTAACGGACTTACGTCAGTAGTAAGTGATCCAGTCACTACGTCTTTGGTCATGAGTGCAAATGTTTGCTGTCCTTTGGGCTGCTTCTTTACAAGATCAAAAGGCACTGACACCTGACCCAGTAAGGAATCTGAAAAAGAGAAAACACACCTAATTTAGTCCGGTAGCACCAAAATATGGGACAGTCACAGCTTGAATAAAATGTCCTGGGTCTTCCTTACTCTCTTCAGGTTCTCCGTCATTCACCAACTGAATATTGAGCTCTTTTGATCGTCCATTCAATTCACTGGTGACACAGAAAAAGGAAAGTTATTCAGGAAAAGCAAGAAAATACAGATGCTGCTTGACTATGTGGTGGTTGGCATCATGGTAAAACTTACAAGATAAACGGCTGGTCCCAGGCGGGATTAGTTGTATTCTTCACAACAGGGGTGTTAAACCTCTGTGGAGGGTCGTCTAACTGCAGTACACACAGAGGATTCATGCTGCCTACAAGCAGAGCAGAGAACATCTCAGCCAGCATCACAGACAAAACAGATAAACAGTATGTGATCCTAATTTCAAATTCATGCCAGAATCTTTTGAAAGCTGAAAAAATAAAGTTTGCTGTTGCAAAATTTAAATTTTACTTTGGCTTAAAAGGGCAAAAGGAAGGTCAACCCACATTGTCTTTAAAATGGCTCCAGAAAGCACTGTGTCCCATCGCCCTTATACAACATCAACAAGATGTTGTATAAGACAGAGCATCAGCTTCTAGCCTACTGGAAGCCAACAAGTGTAGCAGGCAGAATACTTGAGAGGATTTCTGGACTCTCAATTACAAAATGACTCATCACAGTAACAAAACAAAGTTGTTGTGACTGCTGTGACCGGAAATGATGAGCGGGTCTAAGAGACTTAACAGCCTCCCATAATATCAAAACATTTAGTTTTATGGAGACAAACTTGGTACGATTACAGCTGACAACACCCATCTGTTTTCACCCTAATCATAAAGGACTCTCACATTCTCACATTTGTGCAGGGCCGCCACCACACTGGGTGTGGCAATCCTGATGTGGGTGTATACAGCCAACAATGTTCTGCTTTGATCAGAAGATCACTAGTTTTGACAGCCAGCCAAAAAAACAAATAATCTCCACATTACCTGGAGATCGTCTGACTGCTCTGGCAGAATCAACGGCCAGAAAGCCAGAAACACACAATAAAGTGATACCGGTAAACTCAATGTTGACTAGCTATAACAGAAAGTAGGAAAAAAAAAAAAAAAAGTTTTTTAAAGAAAAGCAATTGTGGGGATCACTGAAGATGGAGAAATCTGAGTTACTATTGGAATCATTTGAAGATTATTCGAGTGATTATTGAGGGATTGAAAATTACATAAAACAGTGTGATATGTGTTATAGTCACTGAAGTCACTAAACCATGTCCAGGTATTTTAGGAACATTTAACCAGTGAAGTTGAAATCTATTCTATAACTTTTACATGTATTTTTTCATATGCATGAGGAAAGCTTCCAACCTGCAGCATCTTCCTCCTGATTGAGTGTCACCCGGATGTTTTTCACCAGCAGCTTCCAGTCGTGGGCGCGGGGAGGTTTAGGAGGTGAGGCCACTCTGTTGTAGGCTTCCTGTTGGAGAAACCATCGTAAGTAAAAAGCTGAATACTACTATTCCCAGTATATAAAGTGGCACAGTGACACATCAAACACATCAGAGGGATGATGCAGAACTTGATCTGAATCCTAATCCTTTTTCCTCCTTTATGGCGTCAGGCGCTGACCGATAATGATCATTTAAGAAACATCAGAAGAGATGTGGGAGGATGCCTGGATGAACTCTGCAAGTGCCAGTTTTCTCCTCATCATGTCCTGAATGTAAAACAGAGACTGGCAGCATCACTCACTGCTTGTGGTCTTCACTAGATTCAAAAATTTTGGCAGGAAGTCTGAACTAAGCCGAGTCATTAGTGTTGCTGTAGGGCTGGATCTGTTATCAGATGAATACGTTACTACCTTAGTGTGTCAGATGAATACTGCCTTAATTAAATTGGATCACAGTTAGGAAACTACATCTTGCCAGCTGGCACAGAACAGATCATATGCGACTTAATTATCACACTCAGTTTTCACTTACTGAGAATTTTCTCTTAGGTACGACCAAAGTTTACAAGTGGTCCAGATCTGTTGTACGTTCCACAAATAGAACATCTCTGCCGTTCTTGAAAGTTCTTGTTTACCATATTAACATCATAATGGCTGCAAATGTAACTTTTTTTAAAAGTTTTTTTTTAGATTTTACTGTTTCTGTCTGCTGATTTCTGAAAGTAGGACTTTGCAGTGAGTTGTACTATTTTGGGAAATGTTTTCGTGAATGAAAGGAACGCACACCGGCCCATTAACAGGTGACAATCATCAGGCTGAAATGAGTGATTTACAAGTTCAGGCAGCTAAGAAACTTTGATGAATCCGACTCATATGAGCAAACCTCACAGAGAGAAAATAAAAAGAGTTAAAAAGAGTTTTAGAATAAAGATATGAAAATGTTCTTGCATGAAGCCCTACGTTTATTTAAAGTCTGGGAACCCTTTTTAATATACAGTGGACCAGACATTGCTCCCACCCTATTCAGGGAATTTGTTTAAAATGTTATGTCAATGTTTCTTTATTTATTAGCTACTTAATGATAAGTAGCTAAAATCTGTTAAAATCTTCACACACAAAAAAAGGTTAAACGGGAGGAACAGAAGCTACAGTACTATATGCTTAGTGTGACAGTTAATCTCAACATCCCTCATTTCAACCTGCTGTGTATTCTGAATATTTTATGACGATATATAACAATAGTTTGCATGAGAGAGGAAGGCTCTGTGATTTGCATTGGATGTTCACTATGACCTTTGAAAGACCCCAGAAACGATCATGTTCTAAAACAGACTGAGCATATCAACTTATCTGATTGCTTAAACCATAAATGACTTTTGATATTATAGGCTGGTTTAGACCAGACTGGTTTATCAACATAACTGGAGGCTCGGTTGAGGCTGGGCGGTTGAAATTACCTAGTACTGAGGCTTCAGGTGACAGGAGAACTTTTCCAGTTTGTCCTGGAGCAAACTAAAGGTTTCCATTACTCAAGAAGATAATAAGTTGTTTGATGAAAGCAACAAACGGTTGTATCGTGGTACGCCAGGTCATAGCTCAGTGAAAAGCCCTGATCACGCCTAACAGTCTAATAAAATTACTAGGGTATATTTATGTGAAAAGATAGTCATGGTATTCAGTGCTTTTATGTACATATGAACACATGATGCATGATCTAATTAGAAGCATGTGGTAAAACATCATGTGGCGGCTGGGCAAAGAGCAAACCAGTAAAAAACCCTTTTGTACATGCATGTCAATGTAATAAACTAGTTCTACTCTTTATAGACTAGTGCAGGTTTTTAGTTAGGCACGTGCTCACCGTGCTGTTTTTAATGAAGACAGTAGCTTAGCAGGTTTAACATATTTGCATGACAGACTTGTACACACTTATTTGCAAGGTGTTCTTGTGTTTCCTTCACTCACCTTGACCTCTGAGGCCTGAGCAGGCCTGCCGCTCAGCGACACAGAGGGACGCGTAGCACATAACAGCTGCCTCAACTGCTCCTTTACTGCTGCTACACTCAAAGTGTTGGCATTGTCCTGATAGACAGTGAGATGATGAGAAAAACCACACCACATTCAGTTTATAACAACACAACAGTCAATTTCTTTTGACTACGACTCTCCCTGTAGCAGCGTGTTAGTGTTTGTTTCGCTGTATCAGCACATATCTGCAGCTCTAAAATTACCTGGGTGTCGCAAGGTGTCACCTGCAGCTCTCCCGACTCCAGGTGAGACACTCCCCAGCTCACCTTGACCTCATCTTCAGCTTCTTGCATCTGAAGATCAAGCTGAGGAACACGGAAGAGAACAATTTAATGACACTTGATGTGCTCATCCGTTTCACTGATATTTACTGGCTGAAAATCAAATGAGTTTGTTAGGATTATTGTGGCTGCTGAATGCTTTGTAACTCTGTTTTAACAATTGTATTTCTGTAGGCTTTTTGTATCACAGTTGAAAATAAATTGTAATTTATTTGCCGCGGGCGCACAGCTGTTATCCAAGTACTAAACCATCAAACAAGTTCAAACTTACTCTGATACACATGTTTTCATGATGTCACCGAAAGAGATATTGTAAATTTGTTTACTGATATCAATGGTAGTGAGCAATGTTATAGTCAATAAAACTGAGAACACTATTCCAAACTATGTACTGGAATCTAATTCAATAGGTTCCTAATAGAAAAGGCCAACAAACTGTTGTTCAGCTGAAAGGGGAAGCGAAAAAAGACAGAAGGAGACCGCACCATCATGTCCCAGCATGCCTGGATTCCAGTGTAAGAGAGAACAGCCGCCTCTGTGATGCCAAACAAAGGCCTCATCAGATAGCATTGAGAAAGCTTAATTGAATCCAAAAGAACAATATCACAGTCTGTGTTGATAAGACCCTGATCAGTTCATATAAACAGCTTCAGATGGTAGGTTATGCCAATAAAAATATCCATCCACATAAACTGAAGAATAGAAATTGTTTTCCTAGAAGGAGATTATTGCCTTGATTGAATACATATCCAATAAAAATGGCTTAATGGTCCACATCATGTGACTTATGCCTACTGCGTTGTCATAATACAGACACGTGAATGTAGTATTTGCATTACAAACATGAATGTGTTACGGCATTAGAAAGACACGTGTGTGACACAGCTGTCATCACATACGACAGACCACGTGGTGCAGTAGTGTGTTAAAGACACTCAGCAGCAGCACCATAGTGAAATGGGTGTGGGTGTATTATCGTGTCCGTGTACTGTAAACGCCTGCATCCTAGTGCTCATAACATGACGAGCCAGGACAATTCTAGCTCGGTGTTCAGTCAAAAGCCAGCGGATGGATGGAGACTTTTCCAGACTAAGCCGAAACAGTGAGAGTGAAAAAAAAAAGAGACAAGAGGCTTCCTTTATGTTCCTGCAACAACAACAACTGATCCACAACCAAAACAACACACTAATCCTGACTTTAGCTTTCTAGCCTCTCACTCCGGGTGTATATTTATGGCACAATGAGCTCAGGAGCACCGAGGGGTGACAAGCACCTTATTGGTTTAATATAGCCTTAATACAATTGGGTTAGCCTGCGCAGCCGCTTGCATCCATACATCAGTGAAGATTTAACACTGAGCCTAAGAACAGGGTGACAGCTTACTGCACACTGTCGATTACGTATCTCATCACATCACCTTTGCTGATGCATCAGAGTCTGATGAGGGAAGAACTGTGAAAGACTGCGGTTGGACACAAAGAGCATTTGACTGAGTGCACTCAGTGAAATGCTCTTTGTGGTTTGAAATAAAATAAATCACTGTAATTTCAGGTAAGAACAAGCAGCTATTAGTCATGTGCGTCATAACTTCAGACAGTCATCAAACTCCCTGACAAGTGTGAATGGAGATGAAGTGTGCTAGCCTTACTGGAAATGGGCCTGGCAGGCATGTTAATGAGCTCTTTAGGACATTTGACAAGCACAGAAAGATACCCCAACCATTTAATCTAATGATTCTGCCGGCAGTGATCCAAAGCTGGGCAGCAGATCATGTTCAATCAAATCTCCCATTAAACTAAAACACCATGACTTCCAAAGGATGTCACTATGCTTTCAAATAGGAAAAAATAGATATTTTACAAAAAAAAAGTAAAATCAGTATAGTTAACATACAAACCTCATGACCTTTTTAATAGATAAGTTTAACTATAGAAGATTTACCTGCAGCTCCAGTGGAGACATACACACTGTGTATTTACATGGATGTGCTGAAGCAGCCGTGGCTGTTGATGCTGCACTAAGAGAGAACTGAAGCTTCTCCCCAACCACGCTGCAGCGAGCCGCCTGTTTGGAGAACAAAGTGATGCATTAGTATAATATGAATCTGCAGAAAATCCTAGAGCTGAGGCACTGAAACCATCCGAAAATATGCCATATAAATGCAACGTCAATGGGGAGGGAAAGTAGATTTTGCATCATGTGTGTATCCCTGTGTGGAAGAAACTGTATCAATAATGCTTCACTGAGAATACATTTCATGTCTTGTGCAAGAAACCCATGGTGCAAAGTATACTGATGAGCAGATGTGTTTACAACACTGACATTTGCTGAAGCTGATTCAAAAGCCAAATATTTCCCTTAAGAAAACTCAACACTGAACTGTGAAAAAGGGAAAAACATCTGGATGAGCCTTCAAAGACATTTTCAGCAGATTCTATCATCTGTGAGTACAATAATGCATGAATGCATCCGTAACCAAGTAAATCACCAATACTGATAAAGTAGCAAACACACTTCCAACACACTGTATTTATTCAGTGCATTTATTTTGATTTCAATGTACAATAATTGTGTGTGTGTGTCCAGTTTGATATTAGATCACTATGAAGGAAAAGATAAAGATAAAAATAAACATAAAGATAGGTGGTGCTGGGGCATTCCTGTCTGCCTGCTGCTCCTTACTGCTGAGCTTGACAGCTATGTAAGCTTCTTACAACACACACACACACACACACACACACACACACACACACACACACACACACACACACACACACACACACACACACACACGGGTATAAATACGCCTCTGTTCATTAAATTCCTTGCACCAACAACAACAACAGAGCACCTGGTATTTTGGTCCATATCATGACTATCACAAAGAAAATGCTGAGTTTGCGTCGAGAGAACAGCAAAGCCGAGCAGGCCAGCAACACAGCGAGCAATTTGTCCCCGTCTGACCTCACTAAAAAAAACATAAAAGTCCTCCAGCGGCAGTTTGTTTTACAGCAGGTTGGCACATAATCAGTGTCTTTTGAATTTTGTATTTTGCGTGTAAACTCTGAAAAGAAATGTTTCTCAGATTCATTTGACAACTCTCGATTAGGCATTGGAAAAGCTGATTAGTTGATGAGTCAGTGCTCGGCTACTGGCTCCTTTGTCAGTAAGTTACATAAACAAAGAAATTAAAAATCTATAAAGAGTCTCCTGCTATAATCCTAACGAATGCTGATGCTGACAGGGAAAACCTAATTGTTTTTTTTTTTTTTTTCAGTAGCTGGAGGAGGAGGGCACAACACTGGCACTCAACAATAGCGCAATTCATCTGAATATCTTTCAGGGGAAAAAAAAATACATTGATCACTGGACAGAGGTAACACAGAACAGCTATGGACATTGTATAAAAGGCATTTTTCCCTAAAGAAAAAGCCTTCCAGCTGAATTCATAAGAAACAGACTTTATGTTAAGATACCTTGTGCCTGGCAGACTTCTGAAAGCGGGACACCTTGCTGACCATGAGCTCTGATGCCTCAAGATCATCCTCTTCCAATGTCAACAGAACAGGACTCTGAGGGGACAGAATACATTCAAAAAGGTGTGAATACCTATTGCACAACTCACAGACCAGGAAAATTAACTTCTTGCCAATAAATGTGCAATGACCTGGGCTGTAACGTATCACATTGGCAACAACGATGCTTACGTTTTGACTTGATCTTCCCCATGAATGCTAGATCAGAATCAGAATTGGCCCAGTATGTTTACACATACAATAAATGTGACTCTGGTTAAGTTGCTCTCCATGTGCTTACACTGAATAACAACACAAAGATCTTCAGAAATATTCACAGGGAATAACTTATATACAGTCGGGACCGTTTATATGAACAGGTTGCAGAAGACAAATGCTGCAAAGATGGTAAAGAGTGGCACAAGAAGGTGTGTATGTTACTGCTGAGTGTGCGTTGAAACAAGCCAGAGAGTAGAGTGACAATATTGGTGTCAACCTTCAAAAATGCGTCTGTGTATATGAGGGCGTAGATTGAGTCATTTTCTCTGGTCAACATCCTGTGACGAGCTACCCTTTTTTTCCTTGGAAGTCACCTGTCACAAGGTAACAGTGGTGACCTGGTGGTCATGAGACTTACCCCTCGCTTCCTTGATTCGTCATTCAAAGCCCTGCACCACGCTCCTCTCCACTGGCTCCTCCAGCTTTTCAGTGACAGCGCCCATCCCAGCAGAGCCGCTGCTTCCTCCTCCGTCGCCGCATTGTCCTCTGCTGCTCTCTGCCTAAGTCCTATTGAGCCATGTTGAAAATACTGTACGAGATACAGTATTAGAGTAATCAGCGATGCGATGAAAAGTGTGACCATGCATAGCCACTGCGGATCCTCCCAACCAAAATATGAACTGGAACTTTCCAAGTCGGACATGCTTTGCAAATGAAAACGATGACTAGAGCTTAATACACCACCTACTCTGAGAAATTTCCTGGTATCCTCATAATATATGTTTGGTCAAGGATGGCCAATTCAGTGACAGCAATCTATCATAACTCATAACTGCACTGCTCTCAACCCCCAAAACAAATTATGCTTATTGTTATCCATGTTGTAGTACTCCATAGCAGCTATTACTAGCCATATAATAGTCCCAAACTGTACAAGCTGTCTATAGAGCGCTAGTACATTGTCAAATAGCTAAAGGTAGTTTCTGGCGTCAAATAAACCTGCAGAGTAGCTCACTCTCGTCCTCTCATTGAATAACGTTGTTAGCTTAGTGAGCTAATCTTCGCTACGGTTCGCTATTCTTCATTAGCTACGGAGCCGTCAAAGTTTCTCCAAAAAAGGAATTATATCCAAAGTCCGCGGTTAAGCTCCACCAGACCATATCCAAATATCGAACAAGAGTCCCGGGAAAGCATTTTGAAAGGTAAGACAGCAGTCCCAGCCGCCAGACTGGGTTTGCGGCGCAGTCTGACTGTAAAAGTTGCCGTTTAAAAACGGATATGTGGCACAAACTCTAACTCCCAGCATGCATCGCGACAAACATTGGCGTTTTTTTTGTGTAGTCATCGTGCGAAACGACCTGGAAGCGACGTATATTTACCCCCCGGGCCAAAATGTGACATCTAGAACATTTAATTTTAACAATGAACACGGTTTTGTTCTACATGAGATTAATTACGTCCACTTAAAAAGGCGCAGTTAAAATATGTTTTGAAAAAAAAGGTCCCGCTAAAGTATTTTGAACTACGCGTCTTGCCGTAGATCGACTCCATCGTCATCATAAACACATCACCACAAACACTTAGCAAACAAGGTTCTGCTACTCAGTGCGCACAGATTATATTTGGATATAGGGTAGCCTTTGTAAAAAATATATTTAGTATTTTAACATACTGTAACACGCTGCGTGGCCCCGCCTGTCAGCAGAGGTAAACAAAGTTACGTTTTGTATCCGCGTCACTTAACGTGATCGAGCTCGCACACAGCAGCCATCATCACCCTGTTCGAGGCGTCGCTTGTAAATGGAAATAACAAACACTTCACAATGAATTGTCGCTCTGAAGTTCTCGAAGTAACGGTGGAGGCGAGGCAAGTGGAAGAAGCTATGCTGGCTTTGCTGCACACCATTTTAATGCATCGCAGTACCGGGAAGTTTCATTACAAAAAGGAGGGCACCTACTCCATCGGTACCGTAGGCACACTGGACATCGACTGTGACTTCATCGATTTCACCTTTGTCAGGGTGTCCTCAGAGGAGCTGGACAGAGTGATCAGGAAAGCTGTGTCTGAATTCAAGGTAACTGATGGCTTCAACATATGATTGATCAACATCATTCATAGGCAGGCCTGTGTGATGTTTTTGTTTTTCCTAATATGCTTTGGTGTGACAGGATGCTTTAAGCAGCGATGGCATGGGCCAAATCTCCCTGGAGTTCTACCAGAAGAAGAAGTCTCGCTGGCCCTTTTCTGACGAGTGCATCCCCTGGGAAGTGTGGAGCATCAAGGTCAACGTGGTCAACCTGGCCAATGAGCAGGAGAGACAGATCTGCAGGGAGAAAGTGGGCGAGAAGCTGGGCGAGAAGGTGATCAACGTTATCGAGGTTATAAATCGCCACGAATACCTGCCAAAGATGCCCACCCAGTCTGAAGTGGACAATGTGTTTGACACCAGTCTCAAAGATGTCCAGCCATACCTTTACAAAATCACATATCAGATCACTGACTCTCTGGGCACATCTGTGAGCACCACCATGAGAAGGTTGATTAAAGACACCCTGGCACTGTGAGGATACTCCATAACAAGATATGGATCCACAACTGTATCTATAGTCATGCCTGACAACCTGTTTATGCTTAAAATCCATGGTTTGTCAGCTCTATTCCTGCTACAGTGAAGCAGTGTCAATGTTAACACCTATACAGTCACTTTTTTTGACGTCTCTGCTGCAGTTCTGGTATTGCCTGCACCTCCAAATTCTTGATTATGTAATGCGTATTATTTTAAAAGATGTTTTGTTTGGGGGTTTTTTTTTCAGTCTTTCCAGATTATCCTCACCTTCTATCATCTAGGAATGCAAACCTCAACACAGTAGCAAATGAGACTATGTATCAGTTTAATTCTTTACAAAAAACAAACTGTGTTGCTGATAATGTTAAATCTGTAAATTATTGTACATTTTTTGACAATAAATGTTGTTTGTTGTAATTGATCTATATGGTAAAGTTTGCTTCTCTAAACCTGCCCTCATCGTAGGAAAGAGAAAACTGCCGTATCTGTTATGCAGAAGATATGGCTGACTTTGGGAACAGATTTCCTCATCCACGTGAAAACTTCCTCTCTACACAAAATTTCACTGAGAGTGTGACCTTACACATGAGTAGGACAGGATTTCCAGTTTGCCATTTTCCAAATTAAAGCAAACACTTCCTAAGTTCACTCCCTAGTTTCCAGCCAGAAATTGTCACAGTGGCCCACAGCTTGAAAAACATCCCCCCACCACCCCGACTCAGGGTTGTCTGCCAACAGGATAACACGTGTAGTTTCACATACTTTGGTTCCACAGGTAGATAAATCAACACAGAAAAGATGCAAGAAGGTATCTGTTAAATTATGCAGTGCTTTCATATGGACCACGTAGAACCACGTGGAAGGATCATAATGTTAAGATTTGGGAATACATAACAAAAATGGGAGAAAACATTGGGGGTGTAAAACTGAATAATTAAGACACCACAAATGATTGTACATATACTCCATTGTTACTCTTTATTACAGAAATTAAGCACAAAAACTGTAGAAAAACCTAAAACACAAAAACAGCTGCAAGTCTCCAAAAAGCAACGATAATGCAACCAATGCTGATACAAATATTCATTATTGCAGGTAGAGCACAGGAATACTAAAAAGATAAAACTTTTTTTTGTTTACTAACAAAATTGGTACAAAAATCGAGAATACAAACACTTCCATGTACACAATTCTAATTATTTATGTGAAACTTTCAGAAGGTTTCTCCCATGAGAAATTAAGAGCACTATTATCAATACAGATTTTCTCAAAAAGAATTTAATATCACGATGCAGCGTGTGTTTCTCATTCTGTGGAAAGCAGATTCCCACAGTCTGTGTAGAGCACTCTTTGAATTCAACATCTCCCAGATAATAATAATAATAATAATTTATACAAATTTCTAATCCATCAAGCCAAAGCAGAAGTATATACTTCAATACAAGAATACATTTGTGAAAACAACTGGAATACAATCAAAACACAATCTTTATAATAAATCTTTAGGAAGCAGGAACACTTGTTCACCATTCATAGAATAAAAGATTTTGCCTCCACAGGCCTCCCTGTTCTTGACTTTACCACCTCTGAATGCCTGAGTCGTAAGTCGTCTATTGTGCTTTTATGTAAAATAATATTGACAACATATTGTGAAGGTTGCATAAGGCCATCAAAGCACTATGAAGCTCAGATTAGATCAGTGTATGAGGATTTACACAACACTAGGTTGCACCGGGGTGGCTGACTTTAATGAAATTCAGAAATTGTGACAATGTCCAATAAACACAAATCAATGTTAGAATTTCCATATGTATTATTTACGTTTAAGAATACATGGCCTTACTATTATTATACTGTAGTGTGCTTTTAGAAAAGGGTTTCTTGTTATAAATATTTCAGATTTAGTTCTATAGCAGCTGATGTGATGAGCCGAATACCTGAATGATGTTACAACATCTAGTATTTAGGACATTATCAAATCAAACTCTAAGCCCATTACTTTCACTTTACTAGTAAGCTGCTCTGAGCACCTTTCACAACTGAGTTATTTTTTAGCAACATTAAGAATTATTTACTCTTAATGGAACAAAAAAAAAAAAAAAACAACTTACACACTCAACCGATGATTTACATACAATTATTCACCAGGCTCAAAACTATAGAGATCAATTATAAGTACTGAATGAAAACTGTAAACAATTAAACAAGGGCATATATGGTAGTAAACATATAATGTGCATTTCCTGTTCTGTCTTCTTGTAATAAATACATGTGGTTTTGGTTGAATGGCCTCCAGGTTAGTCCCTGCACACTGAACTGTTGTGTACAGTATGTCTTATAATTTTATAATTTCTTTATTTGTTATACTGAAGAGCTTATTCCACCAGCCGAATAAACAAAATGACCCAAAGGTGTGTATGTATATATGTGCATACACACACACACACACAAATTTCAAAGGAATGCCAAGTATGAAGAGACAAAACAGGAAACTATTAGACCTATTTATCACTTCTGCTTCTGAATCCTAAAACCTTAGTTATAGGAAGGATCCAAGCAACCATTTTGAACTACACCCCTGTAGTTTGATAACAGAATCAAACTGTTAAACAAAGTGCATATTGAATACATTGTTGAGGCCACCAATATTATCTTAAGGGATGTCACTCACACTGGGAGACTGATCTAATACAAAAGCAAAAGCACTAAGCTTTAATTCAACTGCAGCCTCCAAAAAAATTAAAGCACTTTTTCCACACTTTGAGAAAACAACGTATATAGTTGTACCTTTAAGTCAAATGTGGTACAGCTGGAGAAATAAGGGGTGCAACTCTGTACCTTGTTTTCTCAAAACACCTAAATAGGTAAATACAAGTAAACAACTAAAATAGGCTTAAAATAGATAGGTTATAGATAGTTTTAGAAGGAAAATAAACCATTTATAATCATCTCATCTCACAGAGGAATCTAGCACTTGATTGCACATTCACGTTTACACCTCTAATGAACATGGCCACTTTAATATATGACATTGGAGGCAGGCAAATACGCTATACATTCAGAGTCTTCCTTTTGTAGGATGAGGTGTTTTATTCATATATTAAGTATTGTCTTTCAGGGGAAATGCACTACTATCACTTGTTTGATGCTTACATGTGGCTATGGCTCTGCTCATGGCTCCAGAGACTAAAGGCCGTCTTAAAGGTTCTGTGGCAGAGTTTGCACATGTACTGCCGCTTAAATGTCAGGGCAGAGAGTGATGGGGCATGGTAAAAGAGTGTGTCTGATTCCTGAGGACCACTTGTACTCTCCATGCTGTTTGACCTTAATAGAGGGCTGTGGCTGCTGGATTGTCGTTCTAGCTCAGGCCTCTTCGACGTGTTTACCGATGAGCTACAAGGCTCGGGGCTGCTGGACTCATCAGCGATTGTTGCAGCGACTGGGGCTGTCTGGGTGGATTTGAGCACAGAGGCCTGTGGGGAGGGACGTTCGGAGCTTTGAGGGGTCACGGGAGGTGAGGGAGACAGAGGCGAGGGGTGTCTGTCGATCTCTTTGGCTCCGGGTTCGTTAGCAGTGGACATGTGGGACTGGAAGTGGCTCCAAAGGCGGAAGTTGGTCCTGAAGGCTTTGTTGCAGATGTGACAGATGAATGGTTTGATATGGCATAGCAGCTCCTGGTGTCGCTCCAGGTCTTTGCGAGAGCTGAAAAGATTTCCGCACTTCTCGCACGGCCACACGCCGGGTTCTTCAAGCCCAAATTTGGCAGACTCTGTGTTTTCCCTCTCGCTCACAGCCTCCTCTAACGGCTCCTCCTTCACCACCAGCTTGCCATGATGACTCATGCTCAGGTCCTCAGGCACATAGGATGAGGAGTCTTCTGAATCGTACATAGGCGGACCTGAGGAGTCACTATAACTAATGTTCTCTCTTGAGCTCGCAGTTGCTAGAGGCTCGTCACTGAAATGCTCCTCCCTGAGCATTTCAGACCCCTCGTCACTGTTCTCCTGCTGCCTCAGATGAATCTGGTCTTTAACATTCATCATGTTTTGGTTGTGGACCTCTACCTGGTGGCGCCAGATGCTAAACGAGGACTTGAAGGTCCGCATGCATTCCAGGCACGTCAGTTTCTTGTACTTACAATGTGCCTCGTGGTCCTTCTTGACCGTTGGACTTGAGAATCGGAGGCCACAGTACGGGCATACAGTAGCATGACGACAGCCCCTCTCATGATCACCCTGTTCAAAGAGCGAAGACAACTTCACATTACAAAGCCTACAAGAGTAAACACCAGCGTCTGCGTTCTTCTCCTGAACAATCTCTTCCTCTTCCTGGTAGAGGACGCTCTCCTTTGCTGTGTCCTCGTCAGCTTTTTCAGCAGGATGTGTCCTTAAATGCTGTCTGTATTGAGACTGGAACACAAATACTTTCCCACAGTATGGACATGTAAAGTTGGGCCTTGATCGCTTTTTGGTAAGTGCAGGAGATTGCAATCCTTGCTTATTCCTCTTTAGTTTCCAAAGCAAAGCTTTCTTTATTTCTCTTTCTCGCACAATATCTATCAACTTCTTTTGAAATTTTTCATCCAGCACAGAGGAGCTGGAGGATGAGGCTGGGTTTTGTACCACACCGTGCTGAGTTTGGCAGTGTGTCCACACTTTGAAGTTCGTATGGAAGCGCTTGTGGCAGATGTCACAAGCGTACGGCTTTTCGGGGTTGTGATACATATTTACATGACGATGTAGTCCAGTGTTGGACCGGAAAACCTTTAAACAGTTCCAGCATTTGAAAATCTTGTTCTGATGTCGCTCCTCGTTGTTCTCATTAGAGTCACCGCCAGCACTCTGAGGTACATTTTCTGATATGTTTTCATCAAGTGAGAGGGCATGTTCTTTAAATATTTTGCTCTTCTTGAACGGGTACCTTCTGTTGTCTGGCCTGTCCTTTCGTTTCCCGAGATTATTTAAGTCTGGCCTGGAACCTTGATCATAATTTGTTTGCAAGTCTTTAAGGTTAACTGGCAAAGCATCTCCAACTGTGATTCGAATAATGTCCATGGGGTCAGCGAGTGGACTGCTGGGCTCAGCTTTCACACTTACCTGTCTTTCTACCTGAGATTCATCATCACACCTGCTGGGGTACTTTGACCTGAGAACCAGAGGAGATGTTCTTTTTGAGTTGCCATTGTGAGCAGATGTTTCTGTCCCAGATGCTTTTGATACCATTTTAACGACTGACTGCTCACGATGTTGCAGCTCCTTGAGCTCCAGAGTGGGTGAGAAGACTGGAACGGGGCTGTCCATTGATAATGATCTTCGGAGCAGGCTTTTAATGAGCGGCCCACTCCTGTCAATGGTCTGGCTTGGCTCACAAACCTGACCCTGAAAGGGCACTTTGGTATTATATTGGGTCTCCTGCTCCTCATTCTCCTCTTTAGTGACGTGGTCGGTGCCAGACGGCAGCCTGGTGTGCTGCACTTCAGCATCACTGAAAGACACAGATGATGTCAGCTGGGGCCTGATGGATGAGATGTGTGATGAATTCCCTTTTAATATGGAGGTGTACGGATAGGTGAACTTCCTTTCAGAAGCTTCACTCTGTTCAGATGATTTCCTGGTAAAGGCTTCAGAGTTTCTGACCGATTCAAAGGAGTTGTGTACTGATGTAGGTTGAGCTAACTCGTGGCTAGAGTGGAGAGATGATGATCTCTCAGATG
Source organism: Pampus argenteus (assembly GCA_036937835.1). Taxonomy (NCBI): domain Eukaryota; kingdom Metazoa; phylum Chordata; class Actinopteri; order Scombriformes; family Stromateidae; genus Pampus; species Pampus argenteus. The sequence continues at coordinate 17,378,718 of CM072874.1, forward strand.
TTTTTCTCTGATAATTTGAGCGGGAGGGATGGGTTGTGTCATTCCGAACCCGACATACAATGACGCTCCTTGTCTGGACATCATTCTCATCCCCTTCTGTGAACGAAAGCCTTTTTCTAGACACACAGTAGGACGCATGTGGCCTTGTTGATACAATGTTGGTGAGAAAAGGGATTCCAAGACTGTAGCCCAGCTCTTGAATGGCTGCCAAACTGTCTTTGTCCACAAAGAGTGAGAAAGAGTAAATGTAATTAAGAACTATCTCAAAGGCGTCAGGCTCACAAAAGTCCAGGTTCACAACTTTCAGTGACTCTGCGTCCATTCGTGTGAACAGGGACTGGAAATATTCACTGCTGGCAGCCAGAACACTCTTATGGGCCTGGTACCTCTGGTCTGCTACAACCAGGACTACATCACACATCTGGCCCCGCAGGCGCTGCTCATTGAGAAGCCCTAACACTGAGAGGGCATGGGAGGGATTACTGTAATGCACTAGGCTCTCCATGGCTGCAAGACAAGACAAGACAAGACAAGATAATGTTTTAGTGCAGGGATACAAATACAAAGATGATCATTAAGTGTGCATGGAGCTTAGGTACCTGCTCTATTAACCTCTTATCTCTATGTCAGTCTTGTCATTTCTCATGTCGCTTCCGTAACGCTGTACTCTGTGAACTATTATATCATCCTAGCACATGATGTAGCCATTTATTAAACAGTTGTGCTAACATGTAAAAGTTAAATAAGCCAATATGACATATATAAATATCAGCAGCCTATGAAAAGCTGATAAAATCCATCACATTGTATGCAGTGACAAATCACACATCTAATATTACAACATTGTCACTTTACTGTGACTTGTGTATTAAGAATTAATACAGTTAATAAAATTTACAAGATATCATCTGCCACTTGATAGTAATTAAAATAATTAAATTGTATAATGTTTTCAGCAGGACTCATAGATGTTTCTCTGGCAATTTTAGTTTGTACTGGCTGTTATTAATAATGATCACTAGAGGTCATAGTTTAACCATTTCATTTACCACAACATGGAGCACACGTATACAGAAAGATATGAATGGCAAGTTTATGTGCATTTCATCATGTTAGTGGTCAGGACTGTCTAGTCACTCTCAGCGATGCAGGGAGCTTAAAGAGTTTGCAAGTGTGTGTATACACTATGTGATATGTTTCATACACAGTAAATGTCATATCTACTACCTAAAGGGATTATGACACAAAATGAGTCAGGATCCGTCTGGTTTACTAGTCTAAACAGTTTCCTGAGGAAACCTCTGCATTGGTGCGTTCTCAATAACAAACTGTGTTTTGAATCTCATTTTGTTTCCACGAAGAAAAAGGTCCAACAACAAATTTCTTTCCTGAGGAAAATGTGTTTTAACGTCTCCTCTGGGATGATGACTCTTTATTTATAGCAGTTTTAATGTTCTGCATTGTTGCATGGTATAGTAATTTGACTCTGGCCAATAAAAACAGGCCCGGTAGCCTCATCAAAGTTGCTAGTAAGACTTTCAGGGAGGAGTCGAGCCCAGTTTACAGACCTTTATAAGAGGCAGGTGTTTAGAAAGGCTACTTCCCTTCTGCAGGGCCAAGATCAAGCCCTTTGGACAGAGTCTGAATTGTTTCCCTCAGGTCGTCGGTTGAGGGTTCCCTTTTATGAGGACTAAGAAATGCTTACTTGACTTCTGCACTTTGACATCCTGTTGTTTGGTGTTGTCCATCAGTGTTTTGTGTGTTTTTTGTGTATCCTGGCTGCAAACCAATTTCCCTGTAAGGGACAATAAAGATACTTTGAACCCATTTTCATATGAAATGAAGTATCCTTCTGTGTAGGTACACTGTGAACATGCCTAATACAACAGCCTGCAAATAACTATACCTTCATGATTGTTTTAATGTTCAGCTTTTGTTGAAACAAGGGTGTTGATTGGACTTTATTGTCATTTTAGAGGCTGCAGTTTAGAGTGCTGTTGAGTTGCATTATATGGAAAAACAAACATCGCAATGTAAAAACATCTCAATATAACGTGGAACAATTCCACAAAACCACAAACTATAGCCTCCTAAATAACCATGAAGCAGGGTTCGGATTAAAACTAAAAACAGCTTCAGCAAAAACAAAACTTTATGACGAGCATGAAGGCAGCAGACAGTTACTGCAAGGCTGTTGCATTAGGCTGACCTTTTTTTTTTAATCAAGGCAGACTAAGAACTAATTTGTTTGCATGGTTCTCATACAGTATATTACCACAATGTCACATATAGTCAATGCAAGTTTATTATAGAGGACAGTATACAGAAGCTAGTCAAGGTGCTTTACAGAGTGATAAAAAACAGTAAAGCAGTAAAAAAAAAAGGGGGTTAGGTCAGAGATAGAGGCAAACGTGTCTCTCTCACACACACACACACACACACACACACACACACACACACACACACACTAAACTAAAATAAATAAAACTTTTCTAAATACATGAACAGCTGCATCATCATCATCACCATCTTATTATTATTATTTGTGTGCTTCTCACTTTTCTCACCGAGGCGTTTATTGTGAAAATTGTGACCGGAAGGCACGTTATTGTGTGACTATTTTGACACTTGTTATAATAATAATAATAACAATCATAATAATAATTAGAATAATAGCTGAACGGGCAGAAGCTTCATTCATTCATCAAAAACTGCCTTCAGCCGCGGCTGCTTCTTCAACAAAACATGTGCCAGTCGTATCGGTCTTCTATGAGGAAGTCGAGTGGGGCTTTCAGTATTAGATCATTCATGAGACGTGGCTCAATTACACAAGATTAATAACTTCTCCAAACCAAATGCAGCTTTCGGTTTGCAAAAGCAGTCACGTGTTTCTCCATTTTTTTGTGGGTAAATGGCGAAAGAAGCGAGGTAACAGCCGTTTGCATATGAAAAGGGGGAAAAGTTGAGCTCCACCGCGGTAATCCCGGAATAACAACAGTCTGTCCGCGGGCACTGAGTGAATTACACCCGCTACTCCCGCTGGTGGTAGTGGTGGGGTGTTTTTTTTTTTTTTTTTAACCCCCAAAACGGCTCAACCCGGCCTGGCACCGCGCAGTTGCTGACTGAAAAACAGGTTGTAGCTGGTCAGGTTTTACAGCAGCACAATCCCCCCTTTTCGAGTTACGTCAGGGAGGAAAAAGGAAAAGGCTTCTCCGCCAACTATGTTTCACCCTCCCCGCTAATTTTGGATAAACGTTAAGTTTGCTCGGCTGTCCGCACTTACCCTGCCCGTCGTGAATATGCTCTCTCCTCCACACAGCCAGGACTTTATTCACTGTTGTGAAGGTTTCTGCGCGCTAGTCGTGATTCCATCCATCTTGAATTTGACGTCATCCCACACCAGGGATGAGGTCATCGCAAAGAACGCTCGTCACGTGCGCCGCGCTCTCATAGGCTGGTGAAGAACCAGGAGGCGGGACCAACCGCAGACTTGACACTGAGGTTAATTTAAAGAGACAGCTCATATTTTTCTTATCAGCAGTGTTTTTTTGGCCCAATATTTTTTTATGAAAACCGAGGGCAGCTAACCGACACATACACCATATCATACATCCATACTGTAACTGTACTTAATTACTACTCTGGTACTACTACTATGTATGGTGCGTTTTGCTTAATGTTAAGTTGCATGTGTCACAGTAAACTGGTTGGAGTCTAGTGATGAGTTTTCACTGAAAGGGAAATATTAAAGTATTAAAAGTATAAAACTGCCTGTGGACTTTTTTTTTTTTTTTTTACCACTTTAATGTTGAATAAAAAAAACAACAAAGGCTCAACTTTATACTCTGATAATAGAATAGAATGAATATAATATGCTTGTAAATACAAGCTCCCTTAATCCCAATGAAACTAATTAGGCCCTTGACTGAATGGAAGTCATTATAGTATGGCATTAGGTTTCTGTCATTACCGGCATCCAGTGGGGACATGTTGCTATGTTTATATAGCCTCCAGGCCAATTCCTGGGATGTTCTGTCAGCCACGGTACCTGGCAACAACCTCATGACCCTGTTAGGTGTGGCACTGCTGGTTGCCAAAGTTTTGTTTTATAATCTTTATAATCAACGTATGAACCATGATTGTGGTGTAACTGTATTCCGTGTGTAGTACCCTAAGTTGACCCAGCCCGTACCCTCCATAACATACACATGCTCCATCACTGTACCGAGTCATTATCACCTAATGAATGAAGCAGGTTTAATCAGGCACATTTTCACACCTCATTACTATAAAATGTGCATCATTATCATCATTGCATTTACCAATAATGAAAAAATATGCAGGGAAAGAGTTCAAAGAATGTAGAGGACCTGTAACATTTTCTTTCATCAAATGTCAAACTGATAAGAAAATCTTGATGTAGATGTGAAATCTTCATATAATGAGAACGACGACTTGTGGGAAAATGGCAGGGAAGTTCTCACTCCTCCTTACTTGACAGTAATGGGCGACACAGGCTGCTAATGCCAGCAGCATTACAAGCACTGCCATGGTTACCTGTGTAGAAACCAAGTCATTAGGGACTTTGACTCCTCCCATCCCACATCTCTCTCCCTGGCATCATAAACATGTTTACCGACCCTGACACTTCCAAAGAATGAGTAAAATGACAACTTAATTAATCTTTAGAAATAAAAATGAGGCCTGAGCCTGCTTTGTGAATCAAAGGCTTTTGCCTTTCTAATAACTGACTCAGGAGCTCGTCAAGCTGCTCTATTCCGTGGCAATGCAAGATATTAAGTTGCATGGATTGTAATATACTTGCAAAAATGAATGGAATTTCAATGCAATGCTATAAACAAATTTCAAATATTAACATACATCTAATACCTACCTGCTTGCTGCTATGATTTTGTGGTCCATAAGGGACAGGTGGTGAAACGAGGGGAGGGGACAGTCAGCCACCCAGGAATTAGTCTGTGAATGCACCCTGAACAGTGAGTTAGCATCATCTTAGGGAGAAACATATACATACAATGTAGTCCTTAAATATAAGGTTTAAATTATGAGAAAAATGGGTTGGATGCTCTCCATCAGTGTGCTCGTGACCCTGCTGGTTCTCTGCAGGGGACAATACATTGAACACGAAGGTGAGACAGACTCGATGTATTGTCTTTATAAGGATTTTGTTTGTTTTGCTTTACCTGCTATAGTTTGTTTTTAACATGTGTAATGTGACAGATGATAAGCTAGACATGTATTACGTTGTATTTATGTTGTATATTAAGTAAAAATCAAAGAGCACTGTTAATGACTAACTCGATATGAAAGTGAAATTTAGTGTTACACAGCCGGAGACTACTTACCAAAGACACTTATCCAACAAGATCTATTTCATTCTAGGAAAAAGCCTGTCTGCATCTGGCTACCATCTATGTTTTCACAATGAGACGAGCACTGTGAGCTACTTGGTGATGCATAAAGTCCCTTATACTGTGACAAAGCCTTGTGGCGGCTGGCTCATGTGGCAGACATGCACAGTCACACTTTACAGGATGACCTATCAGACCGAGTACAAGACAGTGATGAGACAGGTGACCAGGTGCTGCGTGGGATACGTACAAGTCGGCCGTTACTGTGCCCTGCGTGAGTGTACTGCATGTACATTTCTCTATCTCCGTGTTGGAAGAGGATAGTAGAACACACATTGTTCTGTTTGGTCTTAGATTCCAAGTGTCTTTGTGTAAATGTTTGTAAAAATCGGATGATACAGCATCACACACTGCAAACAGACACGCAATCAGCGTGACCTTTCAGTGTGCGGTACTGCGTACAAGACACCAGATGGAAACACAGAAACTGCTCGGCTACAAATATCTCACTGCTGATATATGGTCTATAACATGTTGTTTCTTTTGAATGAAGCTGTAAACAGGAGCGGGGAGTTCCCTGCCAAGCCAGGATCCTGTCCAAATGCAAATGGATTGTTTCCCAGATCTGAGCACTGTGACTGGGACATAGACTGCCCAGGCTGGCAAAAATGCTGCCAGATATCGGGTAGCTTTGTCTGCAGTGATCCTGCAAGTTAGTATTTATCCTGATTGTATTTTGATTACTTACTGATGTCTACAGCCACTATGGCTTTGCTCTTATTTAAGAGTTTTTTCACCTTAAGAATGAAAAGTTGTGTCTAGTGATGCAGATAGTTTCAGACAGTACAACAGAGGTGAATGGAATGGTGTTTATCATGTTCAAAGCTGAGAAAAATGAGCCTATAGAGCTTTTCTGTGCAACCGTGGCTACAAGTGATAATTACAGGATAATATGTCATGCTAAAACGTAGTGTAACAGTATACCACAGGCAGACAATAATCAAGTTAGTCACCTGGCTCGGTAATAGTTAGCGGTTGCTAACAGTAGGAACCATAAGATATGGAAGCAAAACACCCGAGTTCATTAAATTAAGCATAGGTGCATTTGATTTCTCGTGCATTCACATTTTCATATTGAAGATATTCCGTTTTTTTCAGAGGTTACATAGTATCATTTTAAAAACATGTGCCAGTGAAAATTACCGAGAGCACATATCTCACTGGAAAATAACCTCGCTGTTGAAATGTCCTTTTCCATACTTTTATCTCCAAACCAGGGCAAATAAATCCAAACATTTTCTGCATGCCAGATAATCACTAGGTCTAAGCGGGGAAATATGGGTATTCTTTGTACATTTTCTGTCCCTTTTAAACAACCTTTTTAATCCTTCAGTCTCAGCAAATTATTCTGAAAATGGAGGATGCCGTTTCAATGCCACGGTGACAGTGAAGACAGATTACCATCAGCTAATGTCCGAGGATGGAGGTCTTCTGAATCACACACGATTACTACAAGCGATGGTAGTACTATTGCTAATGCAAATACTAATCATTATACGAATACTGTCTCTGCTACAACTATTATTGCATTGCATTGCTGCATTTAATAAGACTTTTTTTTTTTTTTCTGTGTCTGTGTATCATTAATAGGTGTCCGGAGCTCTGCAGGCTGATCTGCCACTCTATTACCTCAGCTCATGGCCTGTGTATCCATACAGAACTGCTACTTCACTATTGATTGCCTGCAACTTTACTCTATCACTGTATAATGTCACGTCGAGGCTGCATCTTCTCCTCAAACACATACAGGAGGTGTCATCTGTAATAGTGGAAGGTGAAGAGACTCGGCCGTTCTGTACAGCAACACTGATTTCTCACTGAAGCTGCTTGGGTTTTTCTAGAAAGATGACATTCTTGTAGAGTTTTGAGTATGATTCATGTTGCAGAGAACACAGTGTTCAGGAAAAAATGACTCAGTCGCACCACAGTTTCCTTCTCCCACCACGTCTATTTGAGTGACAGTCATCTGTGGGATGTTTCCTGCAATAGCGGAAAATAACACCAGAGCGAGAACACACACACACACACACAGACACGCACACTTACACACAGATATTAATCATGAATCAGTCACTATCACACACACACACACACACACACACACTCAACACGCACTGAGTCGCCTTCAAAATGTTCTCTTACAGACACATTTCTTTCTCTACACTGTAGGCACACACTCAATTTTATGCCAGCATGATAATGTGCTTTGATTATTTTCAGGCACCTCTGATTTAATGAGCCATTAAATTAACCATTAAAGAAAGTCCAACGTGCATAGTATATTTTAAATGGCAGTATTCATACCTGACACCATTACAATAGGTTTTTCCATAAGATAGGTTTTGACTATAATTTCACAATCTAATAGACTAACCTGTGTTTTTTCTGCAAATATTAGGTGATTGACCATCTTGTAATTGATGCTCCTTGTGCAAACATAAGCTGAATCCAACATGATGCACATGTAATTGTGATTCATCTCTTACATACGCCTCTATTTCTAATTGCAGATGTAGATGAGTGTGCACACTCTTCTCTCCGTCAGTGCTCCCTTCAGGCAGAATGTAACAACACAGTGGGCTCCTACCGGTGTACCTGCCATGAAGGATATGTTGATGTTGACCCCAGCAACCCTGGAGCTCATTGCACAGGTGATACCACTTCCCTTTGATACCACTTTGACCATGCCTAAAAAATAATGTGTTCATATTATTCAAGCTTAAAATGATGGTAAATCCTGAATAATGTAAATGAAGATGTGGGAAAATTATTAGACTTTTTTCTTTTCTTGGAGATACATCATCTTTGTGGTTTAAGAATTAATAATATAACCAAAAATGATACAGAAAATATTTAAATTTGTTCATCTTGGAATCTATATCTACTGTATATTACAAGTGATTTATTTCTTGTCTGCACAATAGCCAAATATATCACTGAACATTGAACAATTTAATAATTCATTATAAATCAAGGCCATGTGCATTTTTGGTACTTTTTGTTATTTATCAAAGAAACATGTTGAATGATGCATAGTCGGTTGATTGCTGTAGGAAATTCCACCAGATGGAATATGTTTCTTTGTGGGTAAACAAGGTTTTTGTGGGTTAACACTTCGTTGTCTTACTGGGGTCACATCACAGGGAAAGGCCCTTACGTTCTCACTATCGTGGCGAGAAGGTGAGATTTAAAGCAAAGTCATAAAAAATTTAAAACATGTCAGGGAACATTCATCACCTACAATAAGCTGTGTAAAAGAAAATCACAAGACATGTTTCATCAAACACGAACATTGAACTTTTGTGGTAGGACAAGAATAACAAGCCTTGCCTTTGGCAAAGGTGAAGGGAACAAACCAGTAGACGCGCTGACAATTGGAGGCAGCAGCATGGAAGCCAAAGTAGTTTCTCAAGCCAACTGCAGCTGCTTCAACCAGGAAACTGGTTAGTTTGAACCTCAATGTAATTCTGTCATCAGCACAAACCCAAACCTGTAGCTGTGTGAAGACTAAGGAGTTTTCATGGTTTTTTAGACATGATAAAACCTCACTGCTCACATCACTGAGATGCCAGTCAGTGTAGAGAAGTAGAGCTGCAGTCTTAACTAAAACCTCTAATTAATAAACCTGTGACGGTATCAGTATTATCTCTACATTTTATATTTTGCATAATAAGCTTGACATTTTGACCTGTCTCCTATTTTGCCAGTGGACACAGTGTGGACCTCGCTTCCACCCATGGACACAACCTACACCCCAGCTTCCAACACACAGGACCCTACAGGCAACAGCAACTCCACGGAGACCCCCATGACTGCAACTCTAAATAATGCAAGCACTGTCGCTTATAAATCATCATATGCTCCGCAACAGACAAGTTCTGCACCTTATACCAGCATAAGCTCAACTGTGGAGTCACCTCTGCCAACAACAACATGCTGTAAGAAATATATATATATATACATATATGATCAGAATTCCCAAAATTCATGATTTAAAAGCTAAAGTCCAGCAGCAAGAATTGTATCAGTGTACAGTGAAATTGAAACACTTGGTTTTACCATATACATTATTATTTTAAAGGTACAAATGAGCTCTGCAGACATCTTTGGAAATATCTTTTGAAGTACTTTTTTGAAGATATTTTATACCACTCTCTTGACCACATGATAAATATGAAGCCAGTGCCAGCAGCAGCTTAGCTTAGCTTAGCTTAGCTTAGCACAGAAAAACTAAAACAGAAAGAAACAACTAGCCTGGCTCTGTCCAATAAAATCAGACTACCAGCACTTCTAAAGCTCACTCATGATATATTGTCTGTTTAATCAGCGTAAAAAAACAGTATGTTGTTAGTTTGTTATGGGGGTTAAGACTATTTCTTGGTGGGGCGCAGCTGACTTCCTGAAGTCTCTAATTATTATATGTTAATTAGTAAGCTCTAGAGGTGCTAGGACAGCTGTTTCTCCGGTTCCAGTCTATGTGCTAAGCTTGGCTAACCATCTGCTAGCTGCAGCTACTTAGTGTAAATACTGCTTTATCCACAATGAATAAATGACACCCTGTTCATCTCCCCTGTCACCCTCTACCCACCACCTCCCAGCTCCTCCCAGCATCTCCAGTTTAGAGTTGGTCAACGTCACTGGAACCTCCTTCGCGGTGACCTGGTCCAGCCCGTTTCAGGCAAACCAGACCTATTGGGTTGTTCTAAGCAATACGTTAGATGTCAAAATTTGGGAGACCAGTCAGACCATAATGGAAATGATGAAACTGCTGCCTGGAGTGGTCTACAATGTTACCGTCACACCTCATGCCTGCGGCGGCCAAGGAAACACTCTTAGTATATTGGTCCGAACTGGTAAGAACTGTGCACACATTGTTTGTACATGAAACATTGTTTCATTGAATTTGATATACAGTAAAAGAGGCTGTGTTGTATGTTCACACATTATAGTAAACTGCTACTTTTGCCCAATACATTTTGTGATGCTGTTATAGTTTTAATGATAATATTACCAAAACGGATGATACAAACATAGGAAATGAACTGTTACCAAGATTTTTTGAAAATAAGATACAATCACTGATTACTACCCTCAAGGAATAACAAAAGTGATATAAATTTCCCTTAATGTGCAATGCCTGATGAATGCCAATAAGCCCAGGGCCGGTAAGTGGGATGACATTTCATTTGGAAAATGTGTCTATTGTACCAAGTAAGACTTCTCTTTATAGATGCTCAGACTCTTGACGCTACCGCTCGACTTACCAACATCCCGTTCACTGCTGACCTGCAGAACACCAGCAGCGAGGCCTATAAAAGCCTCTCTGTGAGCATAATAGAGGAGGTAGGTGTGTTATGAGGAAAAATATCTAAAATTCTTGCATTTCCACACACAGTAAACATGTCAAGTTTTAATATTCTCACTATATGTCTCACCGTCTTTTCTTTGCCACCAACAGATCTACCAGTCTCTGTCTCCAGAGATGAAGGCCATGGTAGATTCAGGCCAGGTGTTAATCCAGATCAGTAGTTTTTCCTCCGGTAGCGTGGTAGTCAACTTCAACTTCATCTTCACCACTAGTGAAAGCCAGGACATCAAAAATGTGTCCACAGCCCTGCTGCACTCCCTGATGAATAGCTCCAAATACACTGTGGATGAAAACAGCACAAGCATATATGGTATGTTTCTCTTCTCTGTTGTAACTAGGTCTTTTTGAAACTGAACTGGTAGGTATAAAACAAAAGAAAATGGAAATTCTTCTAGTTACAATCAATCAAGAGATTTGCAAAAGTGTCAGACATACTAAAATGTAGTGAATGGGGCTCATTCATGTCTGGTTATTAAGTGGAAACCATTTGCAATCCAAAAAGAAACTAACATAAAACCTGACTTATTAATATAAACTAATAAAAAACAATTCATATTTTGTCTTTTGTAGATTTTGATGAATGTGCTTCAGGGGATAATGACTGTTCCCAGTGGGCTACATGTACCAACACCTGGGGTTCCTACACATGTGTTTGTAAGGACGGATTTATAAGCATCTCAGAAAGGCCTGGGAGAGTCTGTCAAGGTAGTGTCTTACAATCTGATTATGGTTAGATTATATGCAGTAATAATAACAATATATCTTTGCATTTAGTAACCAGAGTGTCTTATGTTGTGCAGCTATCTTGGAGACAACAACACCATCACTGACACACACAATCCTACCCTCAGTTATCACTACCCCTTTCTCTCAAATAACACCCTCAACCAGTGATCCAGCGTTAACCACTACAACCGCTACAGTCGTATCTACAACACTGGTGTCAACCACTTCTACAGTCACACAAGCAGTTGCTACCACAGGAGTCCTATTTGTAACCACTGCCCCTGCAACCACCTCTACTACCTCTATAACCACTTCGACTATCCCTACGACCACCTCTACTGTCCCTACAACCACCTCTACTACCTCTACAACCACCTCTACAACCACTTCGACTATCCCTACAACCACCTCTACTACATCTACAACCACCTCTACAACCACTTCGACTATCCCTACAACCACCTCTACTACCTCTACAACCACCTCTACTATCCCTACACCCACCTCTACTGTCCCTAGAACCACCTCTACTGTCCCTACACCCACCTCTACTGTCCCTAGAACCACCTCTACTGTCCCTACAACCACCTCTACTGCCTCTACAACCACTTCAACTATCCTTACAACCACCTCTACTATCCCTACAACCACCTCTACTGCCCCTACAACCATCACTAACCCAATTACCACTGCTATAGCTCCTACAACTAATGCTAATGCTAATGTTAGATCTGCCATCAAAAAAGGAGCAATTTCAGTCCAGTGCAGGGTTGCTGCCATCACTGTGACAGTTGCCAAGGATTTTCTATTGAGCAGCAACATCAGGGAGAGCACCCTGTACCTGGGTCAGAAAGAATGCGTCGTCAATGGCACCAATGCCACCCATGTTCAGTTGACCGTAGCATGGAATAAGTGTGCCACTATGCTTGTGCATGTAAGTTTTTTCTTTCTTCTGAAAAGTGTTGCAAGTAGGAAACTATTTTGTCTCTGAAACTGAAGTGCATTAACCACCATCTTAACCTTAATTTTAGAATGACACCTTCTACACAGCGTCCACAACCCTGTCCAACACCATGGACTCATACACCTCTCCCAATGGAACAGTAGAGGTACCCAAACTACGCCTGGATGTTCCCATCATGTGTAGCTACAGCAGTAGCATGCTCATATCATCTGTCTCCGGCTCCATAGGGTACGCTCCACTTGCTGTTATGATTACTCAGCATACCGGCATTCCAGTTTTTATTTTACTAATAGCGCCAGAGCAGCTGAAGCAGTTGATAAACAACAAAGTATATTAGGCAGTGGGATATGGTCCAAATAGGATAAAAGGATGTCAATAATATACTCATCTGAATTCTGATGCAGCAAGTTTGGAAATAGCTATAAAACTTGATATATATTCAGACTGCTTTTCTCCCATTGACCTTCAACAAATAACTTCAATAATTTCTTCATCTAAGCCGTCAACCTGTCTCTTAGACCCCATCGCAAAACAGGCTGCTTAAGGATGTATCACCTCTAGCTAGCCCTTCTTTATTGAATATGATTAATATGTCTTTATTATCAGGATATGTACCACAGTCCTTTAAAATACCTGTAATTAAACCTCTTCTTAAAAAGCCAACTCTAGATCAAGAGGTTTTAGCCAATTACAGACTGATATCAAACCTTCAAACCAATCAATCAGCCAGTCAGCTATGTGATTTTCTCCATACAAACTGTTTATTTGAGGAGTTTCAGTCAGGATTTAGAGGAATCATAGCACAAAGACCGCACTAAAGTTAAGTCAAAGTTAAAATGACCTCCTAATGGCATCGGACAAAGGACTCGTCTCTGTACTTGTCCCATTGACCATGAGATTCTTTTACAGAGACTGGAATATCGAATTTGGCATGATTGTAAAGCCCTCTGAGACAAATGTATTTTGTGACTTTGGGCTATACAAATAAAATATGATTCGATTTGATTCCTAATAATGGTTTTACTCACCCATCTCCAGGTATGACATGATCACAGATGTCATCACAGGCTTGGGGTCGTTCCAGGTGACCGTGGAGCTGATGAACGGTACAGTGCCGCTACCCTACAACTACAGCTTGTCCTCAGAGGAAGTCGTGGTGGTGGAGGTCAGGGTTAATACCTCTTCAGAGCAGATTAAAGTAGTTATCAACATGTGCTGGGCCACCCCGACCCCAAACCCTGCAGACACCAATCGCTACATCTTCCTGAACAACAGGTTTGTTTCTGTCTACAGCACTGTGTGTACTTATGTGATTACATTACTGTCAGTAACAAATGTACAACTTGATATACATATAAGATTTCATATAGTTATATATTGATGTTTGATTGAAAAATTGGCAAGATTCAATATGTGTTAGGTAGGTTTAAAACACTAATACAACTGACACTGTAATTGCATAGGTGATAAGGCTGAAAGGTTGAAATACCACGCACTATTTTATATGGTGTAGTATAGTGTAAGGTCAATAAATAAAAACTATAACAGAGTGTAACAGTAGCACAAGTAGAGAGGCAACAAACTGAATCAGAGTGCCTGTCATACAGCAATGTCTATCTAAAGCTTGCCAACATTAATAAGGTCATATCATTATATTAAACCGGTTTCACCTTACGATGAACAGACAGAGAGATAAATTGTTGTGTGATTAGTTTTAGGTGCTCCGTATAGATGAAACAGCTCTGCACCGGCGACAACATATACACATAAATTAGAAAAGGAAGCCCATGTAGATAAAAATCATTTGCAATATCTCCAAACCTCTCTGTCAGCAAGTAATGACAGCGTGTAGTCTGACATCAAGTCATATAATAGCAGCAACGGTCAAATAGTTGCCTAAAAAATATGTCAGAAAAAGACAGATATCATTCAGAATACAGTCAAAAGTTTGGACTCACTTTCTCATTCAAGGGAATGGGAGGTCTAAACTTTCACTGTGTTTGAAATGTAAGTCCACAAAAAGTTTGATTGCAGCCTGAATTTCAGTTTGGATTTGTTGAGTTTTTCAGTGTCTTGTCTGTGCTCCACAGATGCTCCCTGAACACATACACCACAGTGCTGATGAACGGGAACTTGAGTACATCCCGCATCGCTGTACAGATATTCTCCTTCGTCAACCTGAATATGATCTATGTGCACTGCCAGGTGCAGATATGTGTGCAGACTGGATCTACCACCTGTGTGCCTGTGAGTACACCCTCTGTACTAAAAAAAATAAAAAATAGGTACACACTTGCAGCTTTGTCAAGATGGATGAATTTGAAGTAGCTGATTGACTGTGACATGTTCTCTCTGCTCTGCCAGTGACATGCTTGTGTTTACTCTCAGGACTGTGCACAAAGAACATCCCGGTCTTCAAACACAATCGGAGCAGCTGTTGGTTCTACCGGGCCATTACTCAGGTCTAATGATGGTCAGTGCTCTTACACAGAATACCTATGTCTAACATGTCATGCTGCTGTGCTTAAATTTGAGTCAAAAATGGGCTTTGATCCCAGCTAACAATGGCACCGCAGCTTCCACTCTGCTTCTGACGGGTTGGACAGTTTTTGTTCAAGTGGAAAAGCCAATCAAGTTCTTCAGTATCCATTATAAACCTAAGAGTCTCATTTCAGAATTTGAATGGGCCATTTACTGTAGCTGTTGAATGAGGCTGGTAGGGCTGCTGCCCCTATCATCAGTCTGACGGAGAGGGAAGTTGGAGTAGACTGATTTCATTTCAGCTGTTTGCTGTATGCGTGTTTGTTATGAGAGCCAGTGTTTCTGTTAAACCATTGACACTTACTGATTTCTAATGCTGACACATATTCTTTCAGAGTCCTTGGAGGAGCAATATGACACTCTGCATCTCGTTGGAATGTCCTGTCTCGGAGTCGGCCTGTCGCTCTTCTTCATCATTGGCTTCGTCTGCCTTTTCTACTACCAAAGGAATCGCATCGGACACTACAACTTCAGTGTCAAACCCAAGCAGGAGAACTTCACCTACCTTACGTTCAACACTTAGAGGTGCAGCAGCACTCCGACAACCAAACTCACTAAAGTCACAAAAGCTACATGTTGTTACCGCGCAACCGCCACCGAGCGGCGCTGTCGCACCATTCACACATTGCAAATCTTTGCACATTTAACTATTCATGAGGAACACATTATATTTCAGATATTAAAATGATAGAATGCTTTCATGCTGGGTTGTCAAATATAAACGCTATAAATATTTTATGAATATATTTTAATTAAAACACAAACGAAGCATGTATGATTTGTTACACGTTTTAAAAGCTGAAATGTTTTAAGCCCCGTTTTGCACATAGTTGTGAACAAACATGAAATAAGAAACAAGAGATATTAGATACTGAGAAGGAAAGTTTAGATAATAAATAATAAGTTCATAGATCCACTGGCACAGTGAGTATGAATTTCAATACATTTGTAATGTTATAGCTTGTATTGTGTATCTCTGTATAAATGATCACGTTCATATAGTCCAATATGCTTAAAATATACCATTTACAATCCTGTTCAAGCACAGTTATCACTTTATTTTCCTGTAGCTGCTATTTTTCTACAATTACAGTTTTAGTATTTGTACTGTTACACATCAGAAATATATATTCTCTACTCTCACTTGTACAAACTCTTCATTTGTGCTGTAAGTGCTACGACAATAATAAACATGTCCTGTATGAGTGCGGACACTTGAGGGTGCTGCTGTCACAGTTCCTCAGCCCTAAAA